>CM066163.1:52792685-53392685 GCA_033629205.1 Lithocarpus polystachyus
CGCGCATGCCTTTCTTGCCTTCTAGCATTAGGGCCTCTTTGGGGATGCTCTTCACGTAAGTTAGCAATATCAGTATCTTGCCTATCCAACCGATCTCAAATCTCATTAAACACCACGTTCATGCGTTCAAATTGTTGCTGCATAGCTTGCAACATGATAGATGATGACTCCTCCCCTCCTCCCTTATTTGATGTTTCACCCCTGCAAGACATATTTTAAAAACTACAGAGAAAGGTTAAAACTAATTCCTCACAACACTCCCTCACGTGTTTGCACTCAGATTATGTCACTCCCACTCGTGTTTCACTCTTAAATTGGCTTTTTCCCGATATTAGTCTCACACTCTCTTGCCTTTTTCCACTCGCAGCTTCCCCTTTTCAGTTCTGCAATAAACTAATAAATTTGATCAAGAAATTCAACTTGTAGTATTTAAACAAATACCAACGGCTAGAAAGTATGACAGAAACACAAATAAAAGAAAAATAGGACAAAAGAAAACAATATAATTGCTCTGAGAGAACTGAAACTAAAAACAAAATTTTTTTTTTTTTGCAGTCTTTTTTTTTCACGTTTTTTTTTTCTGCAGTCCTTTTTTTTTTTGCAGTCCTTTTTTTTTTTTTCTTTCTGCAGTTTTTTTTTTCACGTTTTTTTTTTTTTTTTTTTTTTGGGATCCTAGTGCACAATTTTAACCTAGTGCACGTCCACAGAACAAGAACGAAGAACAAAGAACAGAAACGGAACAAGATAGGAAGTTAACAGGAAACAAAAGAAAAAAAGGATAGAAAACTGATTTTAGAACCTGAGCTCTGATACCAAATGATGCGAATCTCAACAGACTCGCTTTGAGACCCAACAAACAATATTGGAATATTGCCCCAGAAAGCTAAAATTCAGATTTGATAGAAACCCTGACCCAACGTTTATAAGAGAAACGCGAACCAAAGGTATAAGTAACAGACCTTGACCCAATGATTATGAAGGAATCACGAACCAAAGGTATAAGTTTGAACGCCACAAGGAAGAATCCTTGATAAGCTCATAGTTCTTGAAGAACCAAAGAGAAGAGCAAAGCCTCACCTTTTCTGATTTTTATTCCATAATCCCCTCTATTACAATGAGTGCATGCTATTTATAAGGCATGGCTGAATGTAGAAAACCTAAAAAACGTACTAAATAATAAAACCCTAATTAAAAACTAATTTGGTCTGAAAATAGCAGATCCAAAATAGGAAAAACCCTAAAAAACGTTCTAAATAATAAAAGCCTAAAATTAAGGAAGATCTGGTCCAAAATTAGAAGATCTAAATAAGGAAAAGTATCTGTTAACTGATTTAGAGCTGGAAAGTCAATCAGCCATAATTCTATGCCATAAATAGCGCACAATTAAGTCAGATCAGCCCTCAATAACTTGGATTAAATTTATTTTGCCTTTATTTTCCTTTGGGCCCCACCTGGAATGTCCTGCGATAGAATCAGCCCAAATCTCTTGAATCAGCCCATTAAGTGCTTCTTTGATCTTCTTGGATCTCGCTCTTGTAATTGGCCCAACTGGAACAAGCAATGGATTCTTGAATGCTCGTTGATTCTCATCATTCTTCTAATCAAAGCAATGGTTAATGTTGTAGTGTCTTTCTTGTGGTATTCTACCGTTTTCCTTAAACTCAAATGAGAGGTTTGGCACCATATACGTATTGTATTGAATCAGAACAGACGTGGGAAATACTTTGTAAGACATTTTATTATCAATAAAATTTTTTTAACCTTTTTCCTTAAGCCGTTGCTTTTGCTAAGCACTGTCGTTACATTGAACTTTTTTGTTATATTGAACTTTTTTGTTTTATATATATTACATCAGTTACGATTGCACTATTATTCTTATTTTAGCTCACATTAAAGGAAAAGACCTGTGAAAGTGTTTGTGAAAGGGACAAAGGTTTTTAGTGGTCATAGGTAAGGAAGATTTAAGTGATTGAATATATTGGTCTTAAAGAGTGAATTGGGAGGGCAAAGAGTATTTGGCAAAACTTTTGTATATCAATAGCTATTTGATGAAAATTGATTTTTCTTAGAGGCATAAAATTCATCTCTGCAGAGGATTCACTTTGATCTTGTGATATAGCTGATATGGTTTAGATTTTAGCTTATCTTTGGATCACATTCAAAATGTAAGTGAAAATGTCTATGCCAAATTGGAAAGGGGCTAGGACTAAATTTTATTTTCCAATCTACTTCTTTGCCTTTGGAACTAAATCAGAACTAGACAGTATTTATGCCCTATACATATACTAAGATTATATGATTTACTAAGATGGATTCTTTTGTTTTATATTTGCTAGATAATCTTTAATCTATGGACTATGTGAATATAAGTTTGATTTGTATTAAAATTGGTAGACTTTTTTGTGTTGTGTTTGGTAGAATTTTACTAATGGAATTTGTAGAATTATTGATTTTTTTTTCTTTGGCTGCTCATAATTTGTGTCATGCTCACAATGATAAAATTTATACAATCTTCATTCACACAGCTTGAATTTTTTTTAGAAATAACATTAGATAAGAATTGAAAAAAAGTAATATCTGAGTTGGAGGTTATTAATTGTATTTTCTTTTCTAGCTTTGCTTTTTGAATTACAAGAGCTTCATTTTAAACACAATAGGTGTGAATGTTTCGTGGTTAAGGAAACTCTTTAATTGTTGCATATTTAATGCATGTTCTTGAAAAGAATTTGTAAGTTTTTCAATTAGTGAGTCTTGAAAAAAATTGTCTCAATTATACTAGACTTGTGTATAGAGAGGCCATGGCATTAGTTATAGGCTCTAGATATTGCCCTTTTTTTATGTCAAATTTGGAGAATAAGTATAGCAAGTGAGTACAAATGAGGAGTTTGAGTGACTGAAACTTCTTTAGCTATTTTGTGTTTCAATTGATCACAATTGTTTTTTTTTTTTTTAATATTTATAAATATTCATGTTTGAACGGTATCTTGTATAATTGCTACATATACTATATCATTAATGTCATCTCCTATATATAAACATTTAAGCTAACTATAATGAAATGAATATTTGAAATAATTTTTTAAACTACCACAATTGAAAAAAAAAAAATTGTCAATGGCAAAAAAATTAACAAAAATATTTTAAAACTCATATTTAATAGTTTTTCCGTGTATTGTATGAGTTAGCGACTAGTATCAGCAAGAAAACAAAAGAGAAGAGTCCACCATATTTCTCAAAACAAATGAATTTTTACTATTTTGGTATTTAAAAATTGAGTTAGAATTCAATTTCGTCAATTTTTAGTCTTCCATATTTCGCAATAGTTCAATATTTTTATCTTTTTCTCTCAAAAAAAAAAAAAAAAAAAAAAAGAAAGAAAAAAAGAAAGAAAGAAGAAATAGTTCAATAAGGATCAAAGTATTTACGATGGATTACTTACTTAAAAAAAGAATTGGAGAGATAGTATTGCTTTTTTAAATATGAGAAACCTTGTCTACAATATAATATAATATAATTATATTATATTATATTATATATTTTTTTTTTAAAGAAAAAAATACAAATTATATGTTGGGAGGAACCCCATCCTCGCAGGAAATTACAAGCAAAAGTATCCAAACACCAACTTGAAACAACTAATTTTCCGAAAACAAGAAACAAATACAAATCATCCAAGCTCTTGTAAGAAAAACCACGAGAAAGGTTAGGCAGCCATGGTCGATTTGAACAACTCGCCTAAGAAAAAGCTTAGATTCGAGCCATTTAGAGTAGATTTGGTCCGGAAACACCACTAGGCAGGCTAGAGAGGGAGGTCTGATTGTCGCATTGCGGGATAGAGATGAAAACCGCCATAGAGGGATGAGAAAAACTCTCAGAGAGAGGCTCACCCAGAGCAGAGCTCATGGAAATCCCGCAACCACCTCCAACAAATTACTTGACATATAAAGAAATTTCAAGAAAATTACTTTATTTTTAAAATAAATAAATAAATATATATATATATATATATTTTTGAGAATGAAATCTGGCAACTTTTATTAGAAATTTAGCCAATATGATCTTCCATAATAGAATAAAGGTGTGGAGGAACATCCTCCATCCACACCGTGTAACCACTAACATGTCTATCATGTTTAGCTAGGTTATAAGCAACAAAATTACCAATTTGTCGTACATTAGAAAAAGAAATACAGTTGGATTCTGTCATAGCTTTTGCTTACTTGAGAATGTGATTATGTTAGGATTAGTGCCCTTAAATTCTATTGTATGATGCTATGTATGATATCAAGTATGACATTATGTATGACTTAATATTATGATTAATAAAGTTGTTTTATTATTATCTAAAATAATGGTAACATGAATATTCGGACATTATCAAATAGTCCATGAGATGTATAGTATGTGATTTATGTGAAAAGTCACAGAAGATATAAATCACAAGTTCTTTGTAAACTTAGAATTATAGTTCGTAGTCGGTGATGAAATTGAGCATTTCATCTGCGAAAACTATAACATATCAACTAAGATGATTTATCTTGATCATGGAAGCAGAGAATTCTAGTTAATATGTTAATATGTTTTAAGAATTAAGGCATATTAAACTGGACCGCTATGAGATTTATTATTCTCCTAACGACTGTCAAATGAATAATAAATTTCACGACTTTTATTTGCATGAACTTTTAATCCTGAGAGAATAATGGATTTGATCATAAAGTGTAGGTTGTTTTAATATATCAAGAGTGAGATCTAAAGTAACGGTCAAAACCTCAGTATATTAGGCAGCCACATTTAGTGTTAATGGAACATATATTCTCAAGATGGAATTCATAGTCTCTTAACGGAGATACAAAATATTCCCTTGAGATAAGTTTAATGGATTTAGTTATTCAGAGAGTTAGGCCTAACCACTTTGGTAAGAAATTACTAAAGTATATATTTATGAAATTGGGTTTCATAAATATATGATGAATAACTTTAAAAAGATTAAACCGGGTACTCAAGGATTAAGTGTAGTAATTTACAAAGTGGCAGTTTATATTCATGACTTTGTATTACTACGAATATTTTATGAAGGGGTTACATGTATAATAAAGTCTTGGGATATAATTTATTAATAAGGCCTAGAGTGCAATTATATTTATATAGTGGTATTAAATATAATTAATGGTAATTTTGGACTTGTTAACAGTTGACAGAAAATCCCAAGGCTCATTGGAGCTCGTGTCTTATTTGTTCTCTTTTTGTCCCACTTCAAGCCACACATTAAAGCCCAATTGGGAAGGCCCAAAAGGCTAGCTCAATTAGATAATCAGTTATATAAAGAGAAACATACAGAATTTTATTAACATGAAATGGTTTGTATGTTGGTGTAAGAGACTACTTCATATTCTCTCTAGAACAAACACATAGAACTGATTGAGAGACCACACATCTTGGGCATCAAGTGGAATTGGAGTAAAGATTAAAAGTATTCCCAAGGGCTTTTCATCTTCGATTTTGAAATTCACCATATCAAGGTACACTATCTTGTTCTTATATTCTAAAATTTACGTAGCACATGTTATCTATTACGAATGAAGTAGATCCGTTATTTTTCCGCTGCATATGTTTTGTATGCGATACAAACATGTTATTTCCGTCAAACCAAACAAAGTAAGGGACCTC
Organism: Lithocarpus polystachyus; assembly: GCA_033629205.1. NCBI lineage: Eukaryota > Viridiplantae > Streptophyta > Magnoliopsida > Fagales > Fagaceae > Lithocarpus > Lithocarpus polystachyus. The sequence continues at coordinate 52,798,356 of CM066163.1, forward strand.
TCCTCGCTGCACAGGGTCTTGATCACTAATTCTGAGTCGCCTTCAAGGATGAAAGGGGAGCAACCTATCTCCAAGGCGAAAGAGACAGCCCGAGTTGCAGCCAATGCTTCAACCATGTCATAGGAAAATGGGAGGTGAATCTGCTCTGATAAAGATGCTTCAACACGCCTATTCCAGCTCTGCCAATATCTTTGAACATTGCTCTGTTGAAGTTTACCTTCCAAGACTGAAGAAGGTGGAGACCATCTTCTTCATAAGGGATCAGTGAAGGCTACTGGCAATCTGGTTGAAGAGTTTGCGTTGTTGAACTCTTGCAGAGCTTGCTAGGCATTCATGGCAACCTGTGAAGCTGAAAAATCTGCATTGTTTACTCTGATCCGATTTCGACAGAACCAAATCGTCCACAGCAGCATCGCCAGCTTTTCCGGATTTTTCACTTCGGTTTGGGCCTGCAGCAAGAGCTTCGGAATCGTCGACAGACCTTGAGGGAGGTGAAACCTGTTCTCCGGGAGGGCATTCCATATTTGCAATAATTCTAGGCAGTCCCACAATGCATGCACCACACTCTATGGAGCTTCGTTACAGTGATCACAAGTGTCTGACCTCAAAATCTCTCTCTTTTTAAAATTTTCCTTCACTGTTAAAGCACCTCAGCATGACCTCTAGAGAAAATTTTTGACTTTGTTTGGGACAGCTAAGCTCCAAATTAATTTCCATACTCCACCATGAAGATTCGGACTTGCATTGGTTGAATTTGTAGAGTTTTCCTTTCCTAGGAACCTGTAGCCCGACTGTACCGAATATTGACCTGAGGAATTATAATGTCATGTGATTTTATCATCATAGGAGGATCTGCACAATGTAATACTTCTTATTAGATCAGCTTTATGGGGGTTAAACAACCCTTGTAAAAGGCTTAAATCCCATTGCCTAGAATCCGGGTCAATGAGATCTACTGCCTTAGCTTCCTCAAAGCCATCGACCATTGGGGATAGAATTCTTGGATGCTCCAAGGATGGTAACCATAAATCAGGCCAAACCCCAATTGACTCACCATTGCCCACTCTCTGCCTGGCACCTTTTAAAAGGACATCTCGACCTCTTAAGATGCTATGCCATGCGTAGGACCCTGAGCTAGAATTAGAGGCTTCCATAATTGAACAATTGGGAAGAAATTTTCTTTTGAAGACTCGATAAAATAGAGATTCTTTATGATGCAATAACCTCCAAGCTTGCTTTGTGTTGAGGTACATTTTTTTACACCTAATATTGTTTAAATACCACCTATTTATTTTTAAACATCACCAACAAATTATTGGGCTTCTCCTAATATTTTTTACCATATTATTATTATAGCCCACAACCATTCTTCTTTTCATCACAAAATTGGGCTACAAATATAAAACGTTATAAAACCCGATATTTTTGTAAAGCCTATAATTTAGACTCATCCCCAAGTTATTTATTTTATTGAGCAAGATAAAATCTCATTCTTTTTAAATCCCAAGAATGTTTATGCTTAGCAATATTTGAAAAGCCTATGATTCAAATACATGGCAAAACAATTTTATCAATGAAATTCAAATCCATGATTAAAGCCCATGGTTTAAACCCATGACGATTTCAACGGAATTCAAATCTCCTAAGCAAAGCCCATGATTCAATCTCATGGAAAATTATTTGTTAAAAGGCTAGTTCTCACTGGCAATATCAAAAAGCCCAATTCACATTGGCATAATCAAAAGCCTAATTCTTATTGGCACCATCATAAGCTCATTGCTACATGGCACAATCAAAAGCCCATTGCTACATGGCACCATCAAAGTCCAATTTTCATTGGCAATATCAAAAGCCCAACTTACGTTGGCAATAGCTAAAAGCCCAGTTCTCACTAGCAATATCAAAAAGCTCAGCTCTCACTGGCAATATCAAAAAGCCCAACTTACATTGGCAATATCAAAAAGCCCAGTTCTCACTAGCAATAAAAAAAAAAAAAAAACCCAACTTACGTTGGCACTATTTTAAAGCCCAAGGTTATTAATATTTGGCAAAATATTATATTATAAGTATTTCATTTAAAGTCCAATAATAAACAATACTTTAAGTTCTTAAACCTATTACCATAATATTAGAAGCTCCTGAAATTTATGGCAATTATCTATTTTCAAAACCCATGGCAATCATCTTATAAAAGTCCAAGGAAAATCATGATTATTTATCTTAGACCCATGGCATCTATTTATTTCATAACAAACTACACGCTCATGAAATTTATATAAGAACATATATTCACTATTTACCTTACATCACAACATTCATAATATTTATTTCCAAAACACATGATAATTATTCACCTTACAAGAATATTATGATAAAAAAACCATGAGAATATCACATTATTTCACTATAGTGGTTGTTACCATATTTTATTTGAAACCCATGGATATTTCCTCTATTTAAAACCCATGGTAAATATTATTCTCAAGAAACATTGGAGGTCATTATTTAAAAGCCAAATATATATATATATATATATATCATTTACAAAATAATCCATGGCAAAAATTATGAGAAACTATACAAATTGTTAATTAAAGCTCATGGAAATTAATACCCAAAACCTATTATAAATATTCTTTAAAGCTCATGAATACACTTCTTTTTTATTAACAACTAAAGCCCATGTGGAATAAAAATCCATGACATATTTGGTAGCTTTGTCCATTTTGTAGGGTTCACAATGAGAAAGCAAAAGGATAAGCCTAAGTGGAGAGAACCACCAAGTTAGAGGTCCACCAAAGTCAGAGGCCCTTATGGCCAAGCCCAACTTAAAGTCTCAGCCAAAACAACCCATATGTGCAAATTGACCAAGTTGGAGAACTCCATTTAGTTCTGTCTTCTGCTGAAGAGCACCTTAAGAAGCAACCAAGCTCTTAAATCAAGTTAGGAGCTAGCCACTTGTCCTAGCAGCCTCTTTGCCATTGCCAATCATGATCTGAACAGCACTAGAGGCTGGGCTAACACCTAAAAGCTAATGGGATAAATACCCTTCTTCTCCAAGATTTGATTACAACTCAAGGAAGCCATGAGTAAGACCTCCAAGCTTATGAAATCCTCAACTAAATAGTTTATTTTATTAATAAAAATGTATGTAATTGATTCATGAATGAAGCCCATAAATCCTAAAGGGAAAATTTGGGAACATGTGATTTGGAGGGCATGAAGGGATCTCCAGCAGAACCCTTTGAAGTGGGCTTAGAATTTGACACCTGGCTTGGTGTGTTGAATCCTACTTCCTAAGGTCTCAATCTCAGATGCAGCATCAAGATTCTTCTCTAATACCTTTCTTGATTCATGGTTAAAACCAGCTTCAGAAATCTTGACATTTAATGTAAGATTACCCCAAATACTCACCATGTGTCATATTACCCTAAGTAGCAAAGCAGCCCCAAAAGCAAATCTCCCATTTATGGTCAAATCCTAGCATAATTAGAGAAAGTATCCTATGGGACACTCTTTCCATGCCATCAACTTGTTTGGTGAGACTACCCACTAAAAATTGGACATCTGTAGAAAAATAAAAATACCATAATACCCTTTAAGTTTTCACTAGCCCGCCCATTTTTCCCATTGTTTTTGCCACTAAAAGACCAAACGTTTTTGTTTTTTCTAGTATCTCTATTCAGAAACACAGCACACACAAAAGCAAGAAATACACTCCCTATCACTTCTAGCTGCCGACGGAAAATCATATCTGCCGTTGCCGGCAATCTCGCACTGCCCAAAAAAATTCCGACAGTTGCTCCAGCTTGACAGCAACACCGCGAAACACCGGAGTAGAGGATTTTGCGATTGAATGGCGGTGGATCGACTGTTTCCACCACCCACCTCACCTCTATTTCAAAATCTACCCAAAAGAAATGTGATTAGATATGGTGAGGATATTTTGAAGTCACATTTTTGGTTTTTTTGTTATTGTGTTATATCATTTCTTTGCCAAAGTTCATCCATTTCTTTTATTTATTTGTAGCACTAAATTTTTTTTTTTTTTCAGTTCTTTAAATGACCTTCTAAAAGGAACCCAGTTCCTTCATTTCTAATTAGGGCCTTATTGAACCAATAGTAAGTTTGTTAAGTTACTATTCCATTTTTTATTCATTTTGAAAAATTGCATTGGTTGTATTTTAATTTCTATATTGTTGCTATGCAGGACCTTTGTTTTTAATTGGAGGATTTGATTCTTGATCAACAGATATGAATACTAATTTTTAACAATTCATTCTCATTTGTAATATAAGTTTTGATGAAATATTACATATAGAAAAAAAAAAAGTATTTGAGGAAATACAGTAAATACTCTGTTAGTATTTTAGTTAGGTGGAAATTATAATATTTTGATTATGGGTATGATGCCCAGTTGAGTGTGTTGTGTGTTTATGGCTGAGATACAGGGAGCATTACCCCCTTCCCTTATTTGGATTTTGTGCTCTTGTATGTTTTTTTTTTCTTATAATTTTTTAAAAGCTCCCCTTTGTCTTTTCTAATCGTTTCTGTGCAATGCTTTTTTTTTTCCTTGTTTGTGTCAGACTAATGCAACGGAGTTTCAGAGAAATGTTATTGATGTGGCTGAGAACAATGATAGAGAAAAAAATGAGAATGTCGTTGATGTGAATGAAGGCAATGATGAAGGAAGAAATTAAAGGTGATAGAAAGATTTAATTTCTTCTTTCAATTTTGGGTTGAACGGGTGTGTACTCTTTTAAGCTTAATAGAAAGATTTTAATCTTGGAATCATGGTTGAAGTTTAGCATGATTTATTTTTGCTCTAAACTGACCTCACTAAAGTCTTTTCTTTTCCCAACCTTTAAAGTTTTGAATTTTTGGATTCTAAAAATTTCTCTGTTTTGATTGCTTAACTTTTGATGCTGTCTACTATTGTGTAGGATACTTGCAAGATACTATTGGCAAATCTACAATGTTATGGACTAAGGCTAAAGCTTTAGTTGCTCAAAAGCTATCATTGTTTAAAGTCTACTTGTTTAACATAGCTTGAAGACATTAAGAAGGAAATTGTTGGGAAAATTTTTCTCTTTTAGATTTGTTAGAGCAAATCTTTTGTAAATGATTTTTTTTTTCTTTTTTTTTTTGAGTTAGTAAATGATTTGTTATTATAGCATAGAATGGTTATTCATGTATAGACTTGTGAAATGACTTCTCATATGTAATACAGCATGCCGAATGGATTTTGTAATGATTAAATTTAACAACTTTTGGGAAATATCACTTGAGATGTCTATACTTCAAATGCTCTAACTTCTTATACTGGACTTCTATAATGTCCAATGAATTGTGGCCTTGGTCTTTAGCAATTTTCACCTCTTTATATTTTAAAGAGGCATATGAATACAATTGACACTAATATATTTGTGTAAAGATGTAAATTTGACCATATTAAAACGTTGACAGTGAAAATAAAAAAATGAATTGAAAAATGATATTAAAGCTAGAATGTAGTTATAACTAAAATTCTTTTGTTCATATATCTTGTTTTGGCAACCAATAAGTATCAGTACTCAAGGGAATGTTAAATATATTTTTGAGAATGATTTGTTATAACCAAAACTTGTGAACTTTGATTGCTAAACCTTTAAGCTGTTTGAATAGTTCACAAGTCCATTACAAATAGTCAAATACTATTTGAAAAACTACTACAATCAAATCACACACGAAGGACAAGAAAGTGGCAAGTAAAACCATAAAGACTGTAGTGAAAGAAATATTCATTCTCACATATATGATAAGTGTATAGTAAGCAACTACAAGTTGGAATAGTTTCATAAGTCAGCTACAAATATTTATCCAAAAAGCTATTATAAACTGTGCATAATGCTATCTAAATAAAGCGGCTAGAAACTGTGCATAAAGCCATCCAAAAAGTGGCCACAAGCTGTGCATAAAGCCATCCAAAAAGCGGCTACAAGCTGTGCATAAAGCCATCCAAAAAGTTGTCTTGAAAAAAAAAAAAAAAACTATCCAACATGCTTCACAAAAAATTGTCCAAAAAAAGCATATTCATTATACATGTTATATGCTTCTTCTTCAAAACTCACTTGCATTCCTATTTTGATTTCACCACTTTCAACAAAAGTTACATTCTCAATATTTTCTCCTTCATCATTGCCTCCATCCACATCAACGACATTCTCATTTTTTTCTCTATCATTGTTCTCAGCCACATCAATAACATTTCTTTGAAACTCCATGGCATTAGTCTGACACAAACAAGAAAAAAAAAAAAAAAAGCATTGCACAGAAACGATTAGAAAAGACAAAGGGGAGCTTTTAAAAAATTAAAAGAAAAAAAAAACATACAAGAGCACAAAATCCGAATAAGGGAAGGGGGTAATGCTCCCTGTATCTCAGCCATAAATAGACAACACGCTCAACTGGGCATCATACCCATAATCAAAATATTATAATTTCCACCTAACTAAAATACTAACAGAGTATTTACTGTATTTCCTCAAATACTTTTTTTTTTTATATGTAATATTTCATCAAAACTTATATTACAAATGAGAATGAATTGTTAAAAATTAGTATTCATACCGGTTGATCAAGAATCAAATCCTCCAATTAAAAACAAAGGTCCTGCATAGCAACAATATAGAAATTAAAATACAACCAATGCAATTTTTCAAAATGAATAAAAAATGGAATAGTAACTTAACAAACTTACTATTGGTTCAATAAGGCCCTAATTAGAAATGAAGGAACTGGGTTCCTTTTAGAAGGTCATTTAACGAACTGAAAAAAAAAAAAAAAAAACATTAGTGCTACAAATAAATAAAAGAAATGGATGAACTTTGGCAAAGAAATGATACAACATAATAACAAAAAAACCAAAAATGTGATTTCAAAATATCCTCACCATATCTAATCACATTTCTTTTGGGTAGATTTTGAAATAGAGGTGAGGTGGGTGGTGGAAACAGTTGATCCACCGCTGTTCAATCGCAAAATCCTCTACTCTGGTGTTTCACGGTGTTGCTGTCAAGCCGGAGCAGTTGTCGGAACTTTTTTGGGCAGAGCGAGATTGCTGACAACGGCAGATATGATTTTCCGTCGGTGGCTAGAAGTGATAGGGAGTGTATTTCTTGCTTTTGTGTGTGGTGTTTCTGAATAGAGATATTAGAAAAATAAAAAACGTTTGGTCTTTCAGTGGCAAAAACAGTGGGAAAAATGGGCAAGCTAGTGAAAACTTTAAGGGTATTATGGTATTTTTATTTGCTACAGATGTCCAATTTTTAGTGGGTAGTCTCACCAAACAAGTTGATGACATGGAGAGAGTGTCCCATAGGATACTTTCTTGGATAATTAAGCCTGCTATTCTGTCCCCTTATCAGTCCTTCGTTTTTGGACTTTTGTTAATTAATGCTTCCCTAAACTCCACTATAAAAGCATAAGCACATCTGTTAGGTTCTAAAGACTAGGAATTAATATATTTAGAACTTCAATTTGTATGTTGGCAAACCATGATCAAAACAATGTTTAGTCGTGTGTTAGACTTGCTCAAAGTATGGGTCTTATTGTAAAGTTGGAATCAAGTTTTTATGCAGAAGTACTGTTCACTTTCTGTATGACTCGATCGATCGAAAATTAGACTCGATCGATCGAAAATCGTGCAGAACGTTTTTATGCAGAAAATTCCAACTCAGCCCAAGCCCGTTTTAATGTATAGGGTTTTATGTTTTGCCCTAAGTATAAAAGGGAAAACCCTAGCCACGTTTTTAGTGTTCTGTTTTGCTGTGTTTGTGAATCTCATTGTGAGATCTAGAGGTGTTTACCTTCACATACACTTAGGGTTTACAAACTTGAGATTTATGTTAAAAGTTGTGTAGATCAATACAGTTGCAGAATCAAGAGAACACAAAGATATACAAGCAGGTGCGCTTGTGGATTTGCTGAAGAATTCCGGAAAGAAGGAGTCCGTAGATCTCGGAGCTATCATGGGGTCATGGTAGTAAGTTTCCTACACTTGGGTAGCAACAAGATGTTAGTGGTCTAAGTCTTGTCGTGTAAACTTCAATTCTTTCATAGTGGATTCAGTTTACCTTGAGGATAGCTAGGTCAAATCCTCCCCAGGTTTTTACCGGTGTGGTTTCCTGGGTCATCAGATCTTTGTGTTATTTATTTTCCGCTGCTTTGTTATTTTTGCTTATATATTTGTGTTAACCTAGTTCTAATTAAATTACCTAAGTTAATCACTTGGCTAATTCTCTAGGTTAATCTGTTGGGTTTAAGGGGTCTAAACGAACTGACAAGTGGTATCAGAGCGGGTAGCTTTTTGTTTGATCCTTTGATCTTTTAGCTGATCCTTGACCCCTGTTGTCATGGAACACGGACACTCTCTTGTTGTTCCACCTCACTTTGATGGAAACAACTATGCATATTGGAAAGTAAGGATGAAAGCTTTCCTGAAATCCATAGATGAGAGAGTTTGGAATTCCGTTGAATAAGGATGTGAGAAGCCCACTACTCCTGTGAGTGAGTGGCAAACTTCTCAAAAGGAGGCAGTCGCTTTTAATAGCAAAGCTATGAATGCTATTTTTAATGCTGTTTCCATGGAGGAATTTAAGAGAATCTCTAATGTTGAGGTTGCTCATACTGCTTGGAAAATCCTCCAGACTGTGCATGAAAGCACGAAGGCAGTTAAAATTAATAAGTTGCAGCAATTAACTTCTAGATTTGAAAGCATTAGAATGAATGATGATGAATCCTTTGATGAATTCTATGCTAAATTGAATGATATTGTTAATTCTGCTTATAATTTGGGTGAAATCTATGATCAACGTAAAATTGTTAGGAAGATTCTTAGATCTTTGACTGAGGATTTTAGACCCAAAGTGACTGCCATCACTGAGAGCAAGGATGTGGACTCCATCCCTGTGGTTGAACTTGTAGGATCTCTTCAGTCCTATGAGTTAGACCTCCCCAAGACTAACAAATCCAAATCAATGGCTCTTAAGTCTGTTGATGACGTTGATGATGGTGGATTTGATGATGAACTCTCTGCTACAGAGATTGCCTATCTTGCCAAGAACTTTAGAAACTTTCTGAGGAATAATAACAGAAGGGCAAGAGGCAAGAACACTGTTGAACCTAGAAATTTTAGGAAGAATGAACCCACTAAGGTTAATAACATTGAAAAACCTAAGGAGAAAGTATGTCAATCTTCTAATAATTCTTTGGGACAACAATGTTATGGTTGTCAAGGGTATGGTCATTTAAAGTCTGAATGTCCTACTTATTTGAGGTCTAAGAGTAAGGCTATGGCTGTAACCCTTAGTGATGACGAAGTTTCCGACAATGAATCCGCTAGTGATGAGGATGGAAACTTCATTGCTTTCACTGCTACCACTGTAGTCAATGAAAGCATATCTGCTGAAGAGAACCCTTCTGATGGGGAACTCTCTGAGGATGCAGATTTACAGGAAGCCTACAATAAACTTTGCAAAGTTGCTGCAAAGGATGCCATGAATGTTGAGTTAGGCTTGAAGAAAATTGCATCTTTAGAACTTGAAAAGAAAAATTTACTTGTTAAATTGTTTGATGCAAATGAGCTTTTGAATAATGTGAAAACTGAGAACATGCTCTTACTTGATAAATTTAAATGTTTGGAACTTGATTTATCTGTTTCTAGAGAACAAACTAATAGGTCTGCAAGCTCCAAACTTGATCACATGCTGAGTATTCAAAAGTCTCCGTCTGATAAAACTGGTTTAGGTTATGAGGAAAGTATTTTTGTGCTTGAACCTTCTTCCACTAAATTTGTTCCTTCTTCTGAACCTCCTAAGAGTGAGATTGTCAAACCCTCGGTGAGTGAACCTGTCAAACCTGTTAATGTTACTCCACCTAGAAAGATTAGGGTTGATCTTCATGCTTCTCATTCTAGAGCTTCAACTTCTACTAAGGGCAAATTGCATGATAAGCCTGCATGGGTTTGTCATTTTTGTGGAAAACCTGGACACATTCGTCCAAATTGTTTTAAGTTGCAAGCTGCGAAGCGAACAAATAAAACTAAAGTACCTGTGCCTCAAGCACATGATCCTATGGTACTTATTGGTGAATTGGTAAAGGCGTTAAACCTTTATTCCAATCCTGGAGTTGCTCAGAATTCTAATGTGAATCATAACTCCAATGCAAGAGTTGCATCTAAGAAGTCTTGGATGCAAAAGGCTCAATCTAATTGAGTCTGTCTGACATGGTCCTTGTGCTTCATTGCTTAATCTTTTGTGACCTTTGTTTCTAGGATTTGCATTGCATTACATTCATGCATTTCATTCTAGGTTGTTTGTTTCTTTGTTAAATAAAAAAAAAAAAAAAAAATTTTTTTTGCAAATTGTGTTTTGCTATTTTTTCTTTGAATTTGAAAACAAGGTTGGTCAATCAAAATTACATGTCATAAGTATGTACCTTGTTTAGTTTTGATGCACTTATTTCTATTGCACTTTACTAGCTAAAGTCTTGTTGTGCATGTTGTGTGGGAAGATGCTATAATTGTTGATCACATGATCTTGATCTTGAAGTCTTATGTCTTTGATTGTTGGACTTGGTCTTATTGAGAAAGGCATAAATAACCATCTCACCACTGTTTATTAGCCAATCATGAACACCTTAGTGCATATCGTAAGATTTTGTGCTCGAGAAAGTGTAGCACATGCACAAAAAGAACATAAGGTGTAGCCTCTAAATAAAATTGGTGTGTACATTATTGGGCTATAATAATCTCACAAATTCTAAATAAAATTGGTGTGTACATTATCCCGGCTTTTATTAAGTTTCTAATCAATAAATTTGAATATTGAGGCAAATCAAGAAACTTACATGATTGCAAGCTTTTATTCTAGGAGATGTGGGAGTTATAGGATGTAACTCTTTAAGTAATATTCTCTTTCAAATTCATGTGATGGATTTTGTAGAAATTGTGATTGATCTCTATGTGTATATCACCTCACATGTTGCTCAAGCTTTTGCTAGTTGCACACACTACACAAGCTATTCTTTGCTAAAATTGTGTACATGATATTGTGTGTGTTTTTGGCATGACCAACCAAGTTTGAGAATTTTGGGAATTTGATGCAAAACATGTTTGCTTGTTTGTTTTTTTGGATATGTTGAGAGAAAACTTTTGCTTTGAGAAATCTGGGTTGAATTCATATGTTTTTGGAAAACATCTCATCTCATACTCATGCATTTTTCTCATATAATCTGATGCTTTGAGAAGTGACTACACTGAATTTGGTGTGTTTTTCAAAAATTAATTTTTCCAGAATTTCGATCGATCGAAACTGATTTTCGACCGATAAAAAATGTTTTAAAATGCTCAGAAAACTCTCTGGTTGGCTCGATCGATCCAAGCTTGTTTTGGATCAATTGAAGGTAATTTCGATCGATCGAATGTAATTTTCGATCAATCGAAACTCGGGATGACAGTTTTTAAAAAGGTCCTTTTCCACGTGACTTTTCACTTTTCAAAAACTTTTTCAAACTCTTTTGTCTTCCTACCAACCGGTCAGCATCTTTTTTGGAGATTTTGTCGCTTTCTTCCAAATCTTTTGCTACAATCTCTCTCTCCCACAGCTGGTAAGACCTATATACCCTTTCCTTTGCATTTATTTTCTAATTTCATGCATTATTTTCATGTATATTTGGGTATTTTCGGCATTTAGGAGTTTTCTATTTTTGGGATTGTTTTTGAGTGGTTCTTTCTCAAATTTTTCATGGGTTTTAGTGGGGACACCTTACCTAAGCTCTTCATGTGGTTTAATTGGATTATTTTGGTGTTTTGAAGGAAATTTGAAATTCTAGGGCTTGTAATTGAGTAAATTGGGGATTTTGTTCAATTTGATTGAAATTGATGAAATTGGCTTGTTAGATTGATTAATTTGATCATTATATTGTGTTAATTAACTATTGTGTTGATCAATTTATCAATTTGTTGTGTTTTGAAAAATTAGGTTTTTCAAATTGGGTATTTTTGATATATATTGCTTGCTCAAGCCAATTTTGTTAATTTGGATCACAATTGAACATGTCACTGCATTAGTACATGCATCATGTTATGTTCATACTCATGCATCATATAGAATTGTTCTATTCTATTTTTTTTGCTGTGCTAACTTGCAGTCTGCCCTTGGTATTGTTTTTGCTCTTTTCTTTCTGTGTCTATCTTTTCCTTAGCACTATGCCTAGGAAAACTAGAGCCCATAGGACTTCTGATCCTTCTCCTTCCTTTGACACTGAGCGGTTCCCTAGTGAGTCAAACCAAGTCACCTATGAGACTCTGAACCTTAGGCGTTAGATTTGGGCTGAGCGTAGGGTTATCTTAGATGAGTTGGATCCTGAGGTGCGTCGTAACTTTTCACGTCGGGGTTGGTTACCTTTGCTCGAGTATGAGCATTCTCCTCCTCCTGCCACCTTGATTAGAGAGTTCTATTCAAACCTCTCTATTCATGTCTACGATAACAACACCTTAGTAAAGGTGTGGTTACGTGGTGTGGAGTATCGCATTACCCCTTCGGTAGTGTCTGACGCTCTTGGGGTGCCCATTGTGGACCATCCCGTTTTTCCTTACGAGGAGTCTTCTCCCCTTGATGACGTCTTGTCCTACATCACTGGGTCTTCTATCCAGTGGGGTTCTGATCCTCGGATCACTTCTGATGAGCTGTCTGAGCTGCACTATCTTTTCTTTAGGATAGCGTGTCATTCTTTGTGGCCTATTTCGCATGTCCACACCATTCCTCTTGAGAGGTGTGTCTTTTTGTATGCCTTGGTCACTGATGCTCCTATCATTTTTCCGCATCTGTTCCTTCGTTCTTTGAACGAGGTTCATCGATCTAGTTCTACGGCTCATGCTTTGTTTTTCCCTGTTTTTATTCATAGGATTCTCCTTTTTCTTGGTTTTGGTGAGTATCCTGCTTCTGAGCCTGTACGTGTTATCGCTCCTATCGGTGCTACCTTTTTGAGGCAAAGGGCTGCTCAACTTCGAGCTAGCTCTAAGCGTCCTAGGGTAGAATCTTCCGGTGTCACTCCACCCCCTTCTTCTACAGATACTCATGCAGTTGGGACTTCTTCTGATCCTGCTGTTGCTGCTGCTGCTCGTGATGTTCCTCCACTGTTTGATGAGGTTTCTGACCTTCGTCGGACTCTTGATACTGTCGTGACCGTTCAGGCGGCTCATGGTCAGCTTTTGGTGGACATCCTTGATGAGCTACGTGCGTTACGAGCGGATTTGGCGAGCTCTTGTCATTCTCCTCCACCACCTTTTGATGATGAGTGAGTGCCCTTTGGCAATTCGTCACAAAAAGGGAGAGTACATAGTTCATTGTATCTAGGAGATTTTTTGTGGAGATTTACATTTTAGGGGGAGTTTTTTGTTTACTTGGTAGTGATACTGCGGAGCTTGTGGAGTTATTAGATTGTATCTAGATGCTTCACTGTGTATTCTCATTTTTAGCTCTTGTTTAGGAGATTTATTTTATTGAGATACATTTGTATGTATATGTTTCTTATTTCACTATGCTACTACTCTGCTTATTGATTTATATTGATGATGTTATTCATGATATATGTCTTTATTTTGTGTCATGTGAAATCAAGAAATTTTTATTTATGTATTTCCTGTTTTTTTCCACACATGCGTTTATGTGTTTGTTAAGTGTTACAGGAATATACAGGTTGCTTTCAGTCGAGCTGCTGTCTATTTTGCAACTGTTAGATAGTAGTTTAGGTTGAATTGTTAAGTGGCTATTTTTATTGTAATGGGCTATTTCAATTTGTAACTTTGAGCTTTTTGTTAAGTTTGTGTTTTGTCACGGATTGCCAAAGGGGGAGTTTGTTAGGTTCTAAAGACTAGGAACTAATGTATTTAGAACTTCAATTTGTATGTTGGCAAACCATGATCAAAACAATGTTTAGTCGTGTGTTAGACTTGCTCAAAGTATGGGTCTTATTGTAAAGTTGGAATCGAGTTTTTATGCAGAAGTACTGTTCACTTTCTATATGACTCGATCGATCGAAAATTAGACTCGATCGATCGAAAATCGTGCAGAACGTTTTTATGCAGAAAATTCCAACTCAGCCCAAGCCCGTTTTAATGTATAGGGTTTTATGTTTTGCCCTAAGTATAAAAGGGAAAACCCTAGCCACGTTTTTAGTGTTCTGTTTTGCTGTGTTTGTGAATCTCATTGTGAGATCTAGAGGTGTTTACCTTCACATACACTTAGGGTTTACAAACTTGAGATTTATGTCAAGAGTTGTGTAGATCAATACAGTTGCAGAATCAAGAGAACACAAAGATATACAAGCAGGTGCGCTTGTGGATTTGCTGAAGAATTCCGGAAAGAAGGAGTCCGTGGATCTCGGAGCTATCATGGGGTCATGGTAGTAAGTTTCCTACACTTGGGTAGCAACAAGATGTTAGTGGTCTAAGTCTTGTCGTGTAAACTTCAATTCTTTCATAGTGGATTCAGTTTACCTTGAGGATAGCTAGGTCAAATCCTCCCCAGGTTTTTACCGGTGTGGTTTCCTGGGTCATCAGATCTTTGTGTTATTTATTTTCCGCTGCTTTGTTATTTTTGCTTATATATTTGTGTTAACCTAGTTCTAATTAAATTACCTAAGTTAATCACTTGGCTAATTCTCTAGGTTAATCTGTTGGGTTTAAGGGGTCTAAACGAACTGACAACATCAACTCACAAAACACACACCAACCCATCTAAAAATTCTATTATTCTTGCTACTTTGTTAAATTTCTGCTTCTTTAGCTCTCCCTAACTCACAAATCACCTTTCTTAGCTCACACCCAGACATTCCTTTCTCTTTTTCTGCATACCTTAAGCTCATAAATACTCCCTAATCAACCACAAATAAACCTTTTCCCATTAAAGATTCGGTTTAGCATCACTTTCACCATCCCACTATAAGCCTACACACCCACTCATTCAAAATACCCCTTTTGATATCCTACTCATGTACCACATACATATTCCATGAGAATCTTGGTTTACATTTGCTGCACTGAGCTGGAATCTCTCTTTCTCCCTTCACACCATGCCAAATAACCCTTTTCTTTTCACCATAGAACCATTAGTCTTTACTTTAATTTATTTTTTTTACTATTGAAGGATATAATGTATTTATAATAATGAAATTCTTCCCTCATATTGATGTAATGATGGCTGAAAGTACCGTAGACCCTTCTGACCAAGACACACAAGGACTTCCAAAAGTGAACACTTTCCTAAATTTGTTTAATAATTGACTATTGGACCTTAAGTATAATTTTACCCTACCGCAGGAGAATTTATTTGTCTTGTAATATCGTAAAAGGAACACTAACCCAATTAATTAAGTGTTTGCTGGGCTTTGCTGTTGTTTTTTTGTCAGCGTGCAGCCTTTATCTCTTGCTTGGGTGGGCTTATCACTACACCAAAAGTCTTTGGGCTTTATCTCAAAAGCCCATTGTTGAGTTTCGACTTGGCTTCCCCACATTGTACTTGGGAACATCAAAGTTTCCCCCCCAACATTTTGCTAGTAAGGTATCATTGAAAACAGCTAGATCCTTGAAATCCATTCCACCTTTCGATTTAGCTTGACATAGAGTTTCCCATTAAACCCAGTGAACCTTCCTTCTGTCACATTTTGTATGTTGGGATAGCTTAGACCACTGCCTTAATTATTATTTCCCTTCCCGCCTAAGACAGTAATTTTTCTTTCCACCCTTGGATTTTTTTCTAATCCCTCTCTTCAATATAATTGAAGCTTGCCTTTTTATTCCTCCCCACAAGAGATGGTAAGTCTAAATACTTCTCATATTGTTTTATTTCTAGGACTCCCAAAGCTACCTTGATGTGTTCTCGCAGCTCTGCAGAGGTTTATTTGCTGAAGAAAATGGTGGTTTTTCTTTTGTTTATTTGTTGCCCTAAACACTGACAATAGACATCCAATATATCTAGGATTTTTTTGGCACTCCTAAATGGTTGCCTTGCAAAACAAAAGATTGTCATTTGCGAAAAATAGGTGAGTCAGACGATGGCTATTTCTAGATAGAGAATAGCCCTTTATATCACCTTGAGCAGTTGCCTTGCTGATCAGCCCATGTAAACCTTCTGTATAGAGGAGGAACAGGAAGGGGGATAATGGGTCCCCCTAACGAATGCCTCTTGAGGGATGAAATATTCCTTTAGGTTTGCCATTAACAAGGATGGAGTACGAGACAGGCGAAACAAAAAGCATAATAAGCTTGATCCATTGCTTTGTAAAGCCCATTTTCCTCAACATTACTTCTAGATATGGCTTCTCCACCCTATCGTAGGCCTTGCTCATATCCAGCTTTATGGCCATAAAATCATCCTTCCCTGTATGTTTCTGAATGCTATGAAGAGATTCAAAGGCTACCAAAATATTGTTAGAGATAAGCCTACTTTTTGTGAAAGCACTTTAGTGCTCTGTTATAGTTTTTGGTAAAATTCTTTTCAGTTTGTTTGCAAGACTTTAGAGAAAATCATGTACAATACATTGCAGAGATTGATGGGTCAGAATTTAGAGGCATATTCTGGGTTCTTTTTCTTAGTGATGAGGCTTATAAAAGTGTGATTAAGATGCATGGGTAGAAAAGCAATATTTAGGAAATTAAGTACATATTGGCATATATCATCACCCACTAAATTCCAGTAATGTTGATAAAATAATGGGAGCATACCATTAGGTGCTAGTGCTTTGAGAGGGGCCATCTGCTTAATAGCTTGGTGTACTTCCCATGTCTTGAATTCAAAGGATAGCTGAGCATTCATCTTATCATAGATTACCTTGTTAATGGAATTCGTGGCTGCATCATTTTGCTAAAGGTTGGTCGAGGAAAATAAATCCTGGTAGAATTCAATTAGGCGTTTTGCTGTATCTTCAGGGTTTGAATTCCAAACTCCATTTGCATCTCGAATCTTCAAAACTGAATTTTTTCTCTTCCTTTGAGTGGCTTTACTATGAAAGAATTTTAAGTTTTTATGTCCATTTGCTGCCCATAATGCCTTGGATCTTTGGAACCATATTCTATTCTCCTTATCCATTAGCTCAGAAATCTCCTTTTTTAGCTCCTTGATTCGATGATTCAAAATAGATCTCCATGCTTCCTTCTCACCAATAGCTTTCCTTTTTTAGTTAATTCCTTACCTACATTCCCAAAATGGTCCTTGTTCCACCTCTGTAGCTCCTTACCACACTTTTCAATTTTCCTTACAACCTTGACTGATGGATCATCATTGACATCGGATGACCACACTACTTCGACTAAATTAGAACAACCTAGATCTAAGAGCCACATTTCTTCAAATCACAAGAGATTTAGTACTGTTGCTACTTCTAATCCGTTAGATATTATCCACAAAGCATGTTCTAGGATTCAAACCTTGGCCAATCATGTTCCAGAAGATAGATGGTGGATTCTCACTCTAGAGAACTTCATTAGCTAATCATTGGTTGTGAAACCACAATCCAGTCTTTCCCATATTGAGTGCCCATCTGCAAAGTGCTTCTGCCATGTGTACGGTGAGCCCACAAATCCAAGATCGAGAAAACCACACTCACCAATAACATCCTGGAATAACTGCATTTGGTCTTGACTTCTATTACTGCCTCTTAATTTTTCAGAACTTCGGACAATTTCATTAAAATCCCTAGTGCAGAGCCATGGGAGGTTGAATATGTTGTTCAATTGACGAAGCATGTTCTAGGATTCAAACCTTTTATGTGTAACTGGTTTTCCATAGAATCCAGTAAACCTTCTGTTTGGATATGTGCCTTTAAATCCTATTGTATGATGCTATGTATGACATTATGTATGACTTAATGTTATGATTAATAAAATTGTTTTTATAATTATCTAATATTATTATTATCTAATATAATGGCAACATGAATATTTGGACATTATCATATAGTCCATGAGATGCATAGTATGTGATTTAGTCATGGAAGATATAGATCACAAGTTCTTTGTAAACTCAAAATTATAGTTTGTAGTTGGTGATGAAATTGGGCATTTCATTTGCGAAGACTATAACATGTCAACTAAGATGATTTGTCTTGATCATGGAAGTGAAGACTTCTAGTTGATATGTTGATATGTTTTAAGAGTTAAGACATATTGAACTCGACTGTTGTGAGATTTATTATTCTTCTAACGACTGTCAAATGAATAATAAATCTCACGACTTTTATTTGCATGAACTCTTAATCCTGAGAGAATAATGGACATGTTCATGAGATGTAGATTGCTTTGATATATCAAGAGTGAGATTTAAAGTCACAATCAAAACTTCAGTATGTTGGGTAGCCACATTTAGTGTTGATGGAACATATATTCTCAAAATGGAATTCATAATCTCTTAACGGAGATATAAAATATTCCTTTGAGATAAGTTTAATGGGTTTGGTTATTCAGAGTGTTAGGCCTAACCACTTTAGTAAGGATATACTAAAGTATATATATTTATGAAATTGGATTTCATAAATATATGATGAATAACTTAAAGGATTAAACCGGATACTTAAGGATTAAGATGTAATAATTTTCAAAGTGGCAGTCTATATTTATGACTTTGTATTACTACGAATATTTTATGAAGGAGTTGCATGTATAATAAAGTATTGTGATATAAATAAGACCTAGAGTACAATTATATTTATATAGTAGTATTAAATATAATTAATGGTAACTTTGGGCTTATTAAGAGTTGATAGAAAAGCTTAAGGCCTATTGGAGCTAGTGTCTTATTGGTCCCTTTTAGTCCCACTTCAAGCCACATACTAAAGCCCAATTGGAAAGGACCAATAGGTCGGCCCAATTAGATAATTAGTTAGTTATAAAGGAAGAAACATACAAAATTTTTCATAAGAGAAAAAAATATATCATTGTGAAGTGGTGTGTATGTGTGAGTGAAGTCACTCAATTATTTTCCCTTGAAAACTGATTGAGAGACCACACTTCTTGGGTGTAAAGTGGAATTGGAATGAAGATTAAAAGTGTTCCCAAGTACTTCTAATCTTTTGTTTTGAATTTCACCGCACCAAGGTACGCTATTTCGTTCTTAAATTTTGAAATTTACATAGTGCATGTTATCAATCATGAATGAAATAGATCCATGTTTGTTGCTTCCACTATGTGTTTTGTATGAGATACAAAACCAGATTTTCCATCACCTTCAGCATTTTCCTTTCCCTTATTTATAATGACATCTATATGATTCTTAGAGAAAGTATCTATACTCAGATCCAAAGAATTTCACCAATATAAAGCCAACCCCCCCCCCCCCCTTCTGTTTTTTCTTTCCACAAAAACTAAATATCAAACTTTATCTTCCGTTGAACTTCTTTTAGCTTTGCTTCATCCTCTTATGTTCCGGCTATAAACACGGTGGAGGGATCTTTTGCTCGAATCACTGCTTCAAGCTCATTCCCTGTGCTTAGGTTTCCAACCCACAACAGTTTCAAACTACCGTGGGCTTACGTTCACATGATGTGTGATGTGTTATCGAAGAAGCAAATCAGAGAACTCGGCAGAAAAACTTCTCCACTGCCGACTAGTTGAAATAATCTACTAGCAAATCAGTTGGAGTACATGAATACACAAAGATCTTCCAACCTTAAGCTACCTAAAGTACTTGAACCCTTCAAATTCCAGCTACCAACAGACTTCATGGAGTCTTGTCTTCGCTAGCTTTATGGATAAAGTTAAGATTTTGCGGGCCACGAGCGCAATCCATGTAGTTGAATAAGATATGAGCTTCTTTTGGGTTTTAAATGAGATTTGTTGATGCCCATTTTTGACAAAGGGCCCAACAGTAGAAGAAGCCCAATGGGCTAAAGCAGCAGGATTGATGGCCAACAGGCCCACGAAAATAAAAAGAGGTAAAGAATGAGTAAATGGGCCGAGAAAGCCCAAGGAATGAAGTAGTAAGCCTATGAGAATAATAAGAGGTAAAGAGGAATTAAATGGGCCAGGGAAGCCTAAGGAATGAATTGGTAAACTTAATGGGCTGGCTGAATAGCTGATAAGCCTAAAAGGGTAATAAGGCTTAAAGACGTAGTAAAAGGGCCGAGGAAACCCAAGGATTTTAGCAACAAACAAGCCCATGAGAGTAAAAAGAGGTAAAGAATAAGTAAATGGGCCAAGGAAGCCCAATGAATAAAGCGGTAAAACGGGCTAGCATGGTAGGAATGTTGGCCAACAAGCCCAAAAGAGGTAAAGACGTGGAAAGTGGGGCCAAGGAAGCCCAGAGCAAAAGATTGATGAAGAAATGGGTTGACATGGCAGGAATGCCAGCCCACAAGCCCACGGGGTAGTAAGAAATAAGGAGAAATGTAAAACTGTAGCAAACACAATGAAGTGATATGGCAGGATTAGTGGCTAAGAGGCCCACGATCATAGAGAAGAAAAGCATGCGCTTAGTAGGAAGATGAAGGCTTTCGCCTGAGTGATACCCAGCCCAGAAAGGGATGAAAGGAAGAAAATGTGAGCCCAAAAGCCCATGTATCCTTCACAGCACAAAGGATAAACATCAGCTAGTACGAACAGTAGAAACAGACAACGCAAAGGCAGCAGGTGTGAAGGCTAGAAAGAAACAAATTCAATACATGGGAGGTGGGCCACGGGTCAAGATATTCAGAGGGTGTGGTTTGGCAGTGGGGAGAAAAGGGGGTCTATTTTGGGGTTTCTGCTCAAGCTTTTTTTAAGGGAAATGTCCTGCTGGGATGGCATCTCACCCAAAAGAGGTAAGTATGGGCTGAGACCACTTGATGCATGTCATAGAGGTAGGTAGTGAGGTAGCTTAATCCTTATCCAAATGGGTAAAACAAAAATAGAGAAAGGTAAGAAGCAGGACAAGTAATTTTGTCTGGGAATGGAGAGTGGTGTAACCAACACACGCTAAGCAGAGGTAGTCGCTAGGCCCCTGTCAGGCTAGTGGGCAGTCCTGGAGGGTACCCTTAAGGAGCCAAAAGTGGTTGAGGGACAAAAAGGGTAAATCCCACAATGGCAGATGTTATAAAAAGGAGTAGACATGAACAATGAAGGGGGACGGAAGAGAGGTAGAAAGAAAAGAGATAACTGAATAGAAAACAAAGGAATACATAGAAAGACTAAAGAGAAAAGAAATAAGGACTGGACCGAAAACCAGAAAAAGAAAATAAATGGTAGGAATAGAGGCATGCATCAATAGACCACATTTTCTCTCCCTCTTGACAGACCCATTCTCTGAAGATTGAGAATCAAAGCTCAAACCATTTAGGCCCTTTCTCAAAAGTGTGTAACTTCTATGGTAGGGGCCTTTCTTGAGGTTACCCGCGTTGGAGATTAGCTCCCTTCCTGGGCTTGCTTTTGCTAAAAAGTACAGCTTGTTATCTAGCAGACAAGCTTTTACTGGTCGTATTATTGGGTCATTTGCCCACTATTCAATTGTTGAGTTATTTACTTTTCTTCTACTATAGTGTTATTTCCATTTACTGTATTATTCTATTGTAACTCTGTTAGCTATTTTCTCGGTGTTAGTTTTATTTATTCCATTTAGTATTGTAGTTATCCTACTGTACTGTATTCATGCCATAATATTTGTAATAGTTGTTTCTACCATGGCCATGCCATACGCTCAGCCCATAACACTTATGCCAAGGTGTATCTACATTAGGTTGGCTCAACTTGTTCACAAGTTGGCCTAAAGCATAGCCCTAGTAAGGCTAGTCCCAACTCTCTTACCTCAGACTAATAGGCCGGAGCACAGCAGAAGGGATTGATGCCCAACCCTGCAAAAAAGGCCCACCACATTTAAATTGGCGACTTCACTAGGGAGTTGGGAGAAAGATGAAAGCAAGCAAATCCCTCGTAAGTTATGCCCCCAAGATCGAAGACGATGCGAAATATGAGTGTCATGCCACTGCAAGCAGAGTCAAGGCCAGCCACGCCACACCAGCCCAATCAAGCAAAAGGTGCCAATGGAGTAGGGGCTGGGCCACAACAACAACAAAGGAATCTCGTTGATAATACTAACTTCTTCATTAAAGTATTGCAGTCTGTACAGAATTCCCAGTAGCAGCTGACGGAGGAAAAGGGCTAGCTAAAGGAAGACAAAAAAAAAAAAAAAAGGAAAATGAGAGCCAACATGACCCCAAGCTATTGGCAGACAAGGAGGAGACTCCTATGGGCGATGGCCCGCAGAACGCAGAACAGCGCTTTGTCATGTTGGCTGACGTAGCAGCATTGCTAGAGCAAGAAAGGCTAAAGTGCCTAAGGAAAGGTTTTATTCACGAAGACCTCTTTACCCATTGAGGATACTTAGCAAGCTGTATCCTAACAGATACGAGCCGCGAACCTTTGCACAATATGATGGCAAAAGGGGAAGTGCCGTTGAACATGTAAGCAAGTTTATAGACACCCTTGGTCCCTACGTAGCAAATGAGGACCTTTGCCTCCGATTGTTTTCAAAATCTTTATGTGACCGGGCATATACCTAGTACGATGGCTTGAAGCTAGGATCAATTCTAATGTGGGATAATATGGTAGACGTGTTCTGCACCAAGTATTTCCACGGAGAAGAAACGGTGATGCTCGCATCTATACAAGGTACTAAGCAAAGAAGCGGGAAAGCCCTCATGAAGTATAGCAAAAGATTCAGGGACATAGCCCTCGATTGCTATGACCACTGTGAAGAGAAGACGTTCGTGGAAATGTGTATGGGCAATATGATCATGGAATATAGAGCTGTCCTGGAAAACTTAGAAATTTCCTAGTTGCCTAGTTGTTACAAAAGGCCAGAAAGACAGCCGAATCAGTTAGGCCTAGCTTTGACAAGCCCAAAAAGTAGAGGTCCACACCACAAGCCATGACAGTGTCCATCAGCGAGAAGAGAAGGAAGTTAGAAGGAAGGGAGTATGAAAGCCTGCCACCAATACCGCGCACACCGAAGGAGCTAGATGTGCTCCTAGACAAATGAATTGTAGACAGGGTTTTCAAACCCAATCATGTTTCTATAGAGCCCACCGAAGAGGAATGGAGGGACCCATTTTTCTGCCACCTGCATAATTATGTGTAGCACGCTACTGCAAAATGCTGGGCACTCCATAGACTAGTGCATTGTAGGATTAAAGAAGGAACCCTTGAATTGTCCCAACCAGAGGTACAATGGAACCCACACCCTAATCATAAATGGAAGGGGGTAGCAGCAGTTGTCGTTTATGCAGATTCAAGCGAGGACAAAGAGGAAAGACCGGCACTGCTTGCCGTAGCCATCACAACCCTACAAAAAAGCTTCCAATTCAAGAACTTGTTTGACCAACTAGAGCTCACAGCAGACGAACAAAGGATGGCCACGGAAGCCTTGGTAAGCATTGCTTCAGGAGCAGGAGTAGAATGCCTTATCGCTAAAGCTCAGACTGACAGAGCCTTCCTGCAAGACACCAATGAGATTACTTTTAGCAATGAATACATGAAGGTGGGATACTTAGACCACAAAAGGCCTCTTTACTCGGTGGCCTCCATAAATCAAATTCCCATTAAGAGAGCCTTAGTCGACATGGGCACTTTAGTAAATCTCATCCCACTCAGCACGTGCAAGCAGCAGGAATACCAGAAAGCAAGATTCAAGAATGCCCAATTGAGGTGACGGGGTTTGGAGGAAGAGGCAAATACACAGCAGGACACATACAACTATGGATGAAGGTAGGTCTAATAGCCTCTTTAGCTCGATTCCATATGGTGAAGACGGAAGTTTCCTATTATATACTACTAGGAAGGCCATGGCTGCACAAGCATCGCCTCATTCCATCCACCTGTCACTAGTGTGTGAAAGGGAGATTGAATGGCAGGATGATACGGATAGCAACAAATCCATCCCCTTTCGAGTATGCAGAGGACCATTTGGTCGAGACTATGTTCTACGATGAATGGGCACCATTTGGAGAAAGTTTAGTATCTAAGCCAATTGGCACTTTTGTCCCCAAATAGGACATTCAAGACAACCCAGAACTAGATTTAAGGGAGTTTTTGATGCAAAAAAGAAAAAGGAAAGAAGCACAAACTCTGGAGCTAGACAATACGCCACAGTGTGTCAGGGTCCAAACACCTGACAGCAAGATAATATATAAATTATGAAAGATCACGGGGCCCACCTGCAGTATTCAAGGGGGTCCTGGAAGAAAGCCACAGCATAAGACCCTGATATGCTATGTGGCCTAAGAAAGTTTGGGGGAAGAGTGTGACGTGGAAAACGAAAAGAAGATCGCTGTAGAAAGAGAAGTACAAGTAATGGCAGAAGAAAAGCTGGAGGAAATCGACCTAGGCACAGACCCACAGAAGCCAAGACCAATTTCAATAAGTTCAAAGTTGTCAGAAGAGTAAAAGACAAAATTGATCTTGCTGTTGAAGGAGTTCAAAGGCGTTTTTGCATGGGATTATAGCGAAATGCCTAGGGACCCAGGGTTGGTGGTACACACGCTCAATGTGTATCTTGGGACTAAGCTAGTGGCCCAACCTACCAGGGTGTTCTACATCGAAATAGAAGAGCAAATAGTATAGGAGGTACAAAAGAAGAACGGGTAGATACGATGCTGCGTCGATTTTAGAAATCTCAATCAGGTCTACCCCAAGGACAAATTCCTGCTACCTAACATGGACTTGCTAATAGATTTTGCCACAGGAAATGCCATGTTCTCCTTTATAGATGGATTTAGCGAATACAATCAGTTCCGGATGGCACTAAAAGATGCGAAAAATATTGCTTTCAGAACACCTATCAGGAACTTCTACTACACGGTGATGCCATTTGGGCTAAAAAACGCAGACGCGACTTATCAGGGCACCATGATTGCAATATTCCACGATATGATGTACTAAGAAATGGAGGACTATATGGATGACATAGTAGTAAAGTCAAGAAGGAGAGAAGATCACGTCAAGGTGCTGAGAAAGGTGTTCAAAAGATGCAGGTTTTCAAGCTAAGAATGAACCCATTGAAGTGCGCTTTCGGGGTATCTGCAGAAAAGTTTTTGGGATTCTTGGTCCACAGCAGAGGGATAGACGTAGATCCAGCCAAAGCAGTGGCAATAGCAACTATGAAGCCACTAGCCATGGTCAAAGAGTTGAAAATTTTTCTAGGCAAAGTCTCTTACATTAGGAGGTTTATCCCTGGTCTAGCATCAATTACTTCGGCTTTTTATGAAGTTGTTAAAGAAGGTACAGAGCTTCGAGTAGGGGGATGCACAGCAAAAAGTTTTTCAAAAGCTAAAGCAAATTATGATGAACCTCCCCACAGTGCAAGCCCCAGTTCACAGAAAACCATTGTTGCTCTTCCTAGCCTCAAGCTCGTCTGCCATTGGGGTATTGCTAGCGTAGGAAGATGGAGGTTGCATTGAGCAGCCAGTTTATTACATAAGTCGTGCCTTAAGAGATGCCAAGGCACATTATCCCAAGGCGAAAAGGGTATGCTTAGCGATTGTCTATGCATTGCAAAGACTACGCCATTACTTTTTGGCTTATGAGGTACATTTGATGATGAAGTCCTAAGCGATCAAAGTGCTCCTTTGACAACCCAATCTGTCCAGCAGAATATCTCAATGGTTGTTACAGTTATCGCAGTATGACTTGAAAGCGGGAACACCCAAAGCGATAAAGAGCTAGGCCATAGCTGATTTGTTGGCCCAATTTCCTAGAGAGTAGTCCTTTATCACAATGATGAAGAGACCATGGAACTTTCATTCAAGTAAGAATTCCCATGTTCAAATAATATAGCGGAATATGAGGCTTACCTCACGGGGTTGGCAACAACCCTCGAGATGGGAATCAAACACCTGAGGATGATAGGCGACTCCAATTTGGTGGTCTGCCAAGCTAAAGGGAGCTTTTCTTTAAAAGAACCAAGTTTGGCCAGGTACTGGATGTTAGTCCAAAGGATGGAGGAAAAGTTTTGTACATTTGACATAGAGCATGCTTAGGGGATTGAGAACTGGTACGTAGATGCACTAGCCACATTGGGCTCATAAATAGCCCTTGAAGAAGGCAGTGCCAGAGTTGAGATTAAGAAGTGAAAGGAGCCATAGTTGAAAATACTCAAGGAAAGGTTTCCGAAAAGAGAGGAATGTGAAGAAGATTGGAGGACTCCCATCA
Source organism: Lithocarpus polystachyus (assembly GCA_033629205.1). Taxonomy (NCBI): domain Eukaryota; kingdom Viridiplantae; phylum Streptophyta; class Magnoliopsida; order Fagales; family Fagaceae; genus Lithocarpus; species Lithocarpus polystachyus. Next base: position 52,824,568 of record CM066163.1, read on the forward strand.
GGGAAGCCCAGTTGAAGGATGGAGACGTAGCATAATTGAAGATAATAAAAGACTGTGTCCTGATGAAAGTAGAGTTGTACTGCAGAATGCCAGGAGGAATTTTATCAAGATGTGTAGGGCGCAAGGAGGCCTAGAGAAAGCTAAAGGAAGTGCATAGCAGAACTTGTAGGTTTCACAGGGAGGTTAGCTTATACTGAAAGTTGCAGAGAGTGAGCGTTTATTGGACAAGTATGAGTAAGGACGCGAACCTGATCCAAACCCAGTGTGAAGCCTGCCATCTAGCCATAGACAAGGAAGAGAGTTATGCCTTGTTTGCTATGGAGGATTGGAGAAGCCCGTTCATGGGATACTTGGTAGAAGATGTCCTGCCACAAAAGCATGAAGAAAGGTATAAACTCAGATAGTTGGCGACCCTTTACTTCCTACATGAAGGAATTCTCTTTAAGATTGGATACGATAGAGACCAACTACGATGTTTGGGCCAGAAAAGGGCAACAAGATGTTGAAGGAAATACGTGCAAGAGAATGCAGAGAGCACCAAGGAAGGAAGAAGCTATACTAATGCATATTACAAATGGGCTACTATTGGCCGACTATGAGAAGGGATATGGCATAATTTGTAAGGAAGTGCCACAACTGCCAAGTGCAAGCCAATTTGATCCATACCCATCCACAAAGCTTACAGAGCATGGTCACCCTATGGCCCTTTAACACTTGGGGGCTTGACTTGGTGGGACCAGCCAATCCACCTTCCAATGGGTACGTAGAGTTCCTTGTCGCCACTGAGTATTTCACCAAGTAGGCATAGGCCATACCACTCCGCAAAGCCACTGGAGGAGCTGTAACAAACTTTATCAAAGAAATCATAATTTCTCAATTTGGGGTATCTCACAGAATCAAAAGTGACAAAGGTATGCCTTTTGTAAACAAAGAAGTGAGAAAGATGCTAGAATTCTACAAAGTGAAGCATCATCAGTCATCGCCTTTTTACCCGCAAGGGAATGGGCGGTAGAAGTAACAAACAAAACCAAGCCCTTCTTTGTAGGTGCAGGAAGGTTCACCACCTTCACCTTTTTCTCCCAACCCGAAGGAAATTCACTAGCATACCAATTCCACCTTTTTTCCTTCTCCTGCCACTCGAACATGGCTGACCTACTCTGCTTCTTGGCATATACCACCACGGATTTGGTGGGAAGTAACAATCGTGGGTTCACGGAAATGATGGCATGTAGACCTTCAAGAGGGAAAAGAAAGAACCCATCACGGCCTACCAGTACCTGTGCATCTGAGCAGTGTAAAGACCCTCTCTTTGGGACCTCAGAACAGTGACTGTTATGAAGTGCCTGCTCCAAAACCCAAAGGCACTAGGGCGCAAGAAAGGGTAGACCAAAGTAGTAGATTCCAAAATCGCAATAAAGTCATCGGGTATGTCCTGATTGAGCCCAAACTGTCTCCTCACTCTATGGGTAATGTAATGAACATAGCGGATGCCTTCATCAGCCAGGGTAAGGCAACCACCTATCATTGGTGGATGCCAAATAAGTAATCCCCCTTTCATGAAAGGGCCCATCGCTGAATCAGCATAAGTGAACCCACTACCCAAGTCCCTATAAGCTCTCCCTGAAAAACCAACCCCCTTATGAAAGAACTCCACAACAGGATGTCAAACAGTTTCAACCTAACCCAACGATAAGCTAATGGGAAATCAGTGACAAAACGACCACAAAAATTAGTAATCACCTTAGGGCAAGACTTGTACTTCTCCTTGGTATGACGGACTGGCTTGCACTTAGCCAAATGCCTGGCACAACGCTCCTACACCAGATGCTGCAATATGGTACTATGGGTAGAAGAAGTAACTATGTGGCACCTGTCTGCCTCTCATCACTTTGCAGAATGTCCAATTGAATGTATAGATGACCTAGAAACATAGGGGCCAATGGTAAACTCACTCTAGTGGAAATCTTTATGGCTAACCAAAAGTAGAGGGGTTTTACAGCATAATGTGGATGCAAACCAAAAACAAACTTACAAAGCTAGAATGTGATGAAGGCAACACGACAGATGGCGGTAGAAGCCTTTGAGAAAGCCTAAACCCAATGAGAAAACTTCACATTCCTGCTCATCCATTTCTTCAACTCGGCCTCCACGACCTCCTCCTCGGCGGAAAGCTCGATGTTGTTTAGGTCCGTGCCACTAAGGATAGGTAGAACAATTGAATGGCCACGTCCTCTAAGGTCACGGTGATCTTACTACAAGAAAGAAAGAAAGACGTTATGGGTGGCGCTACACCACCAGTGGACCAAGAAGCGGAGATTGAACAAATCCTGATAGTTGGACAAGCACTGGGAGGAAACAATGGCCTTCAATACACTGGCCTACTGTAACGCCACCATAAAACCCACGTCAGATAACTCCATGTCCACCCACTCTTTCCAACCCAATGATGTACTTGACCCAAATTCAAAGAGGATGGGCACAGGTTGTAAGGACCCTTGGCAAATATCGAGGTCGAGAATAGAGGAAGCCAAAGGAGCCTAAGAGACTTTGGAATCACGGCAGCAAAGGGAAAGCCACACATAGCCTGGCGGAGGAGGTGAATAGTCACCGAACACTACTGGGAAGTGAACATGGGTATCATATAACGGGTCAATGAGAGGAGTACACTCTCTACCCAGATCGTGACCCCCTTCCACCTCCTCAGAATGGTCCAATTCAGAATGGGGAGCCTCTCCACCCACGGTCTTGACAGGTGAATCATTGGTGGCAACCTCCTTCCCTTTACAGTAGTAAGAACTCTCACACTTCGCTGGCAACATGGTAGACGAATTGGACGATAGAGGTAATGGGTAGAGACATTTTAGGAAGGTGAGACAATAAATGGCACAAGAGATGAAAGATTGTGAGAAAGTTGGGGAAAGTATGAGAAAAGAAAATGAAAAGGCTGAGACAAATAAAAGCGATGTAAGGGGGGCAGCGGGTCAGCCGTCAAAAGAAGCATTGCATTACGGAAAACGGAGGTTGTGTTTCAGAATAACTGCTAAATTGGGAAACTCAAAGAGACAAGCCTATTCACGGCAGAAAAAGAAACAGGGCCGGGTCCACCGTTTATCAAACCTGTGAAAGAAAAAAAAAATTACGTAAGTATTGGCATATGAATTGCAGGAGCTTCCTGCAATTCATATGCTTAAGGGGCTGAATGTTGATGCCCAACAACAGAAGAAGCCCAACAATAGAGAATGTGAGAAGGAAATGAACGGCAAAATGGTAAAGAAATAAGGAAACAAGCCTAGAGAGCTAAAGCAGCAAGATTGATGGCCAGCAGGCCCACGAAAATAAAAAGAGGTAAAGAAGGAGTAAATGGGCTGAAGAAACCCGATGAGTGAAGTAGTAAGCCCATGAGAATAATAAGAGGTAAAGAGGAAGTAAATGAGCCGGGGAAGTCTAGGGAAGGAATTGGTAAACTTAATGGGCTGGCTTAATGGTCGATAAGCCTAAAAGGGTAATAAGGAGTAAACGTAGTAAAAGGGTTGAGGAAGCCCAAGGAATTTAGCAACAAACAAGCCCATAAAAGTAAAAAGAGATAAAAACGAAGTAAATGGGCCAAAGAAGCCTAAGGAATAAAGTAGTAAAGCGGGCTGGCATAACAGGAATGTTGGTTAACAAACCCAAAAGAGGTAAAGACGTGGAAAGTTTATCAATGAAGCCTTAAGCAAAAGATTGATGAAGAAATGGGTTGTCACAACAGGAACGTCAGCTTGTAAGCCCACGGGGTAATAAGAAATAAAAAGAAAGGTAAAGCTGTAGCAGACACAATAAAGTGATATGGTAAGATTAGTGGCCAAGAGGCCCATGATCATAGAAAAGAAAAGCACGGGCTTAGCAGAAAGATGAAAGCTTTCGCCTGAGTGATAACCAGCCCAAGAAGGGATGAAAGGAGGAAAATGTAAGCCCAAAAGCTCACGTATCCTTCATGCCACAAAAGATAAACATTAGCTAGTATGAACAGTAGAACTAGACAATGCAAAGGCAGCAGAAATGGTGTGAAGGCCAGAAAGAAACAAATTCAAATAGAGAGGAGCATGCACAAAGGGATAGGGCACCACCTACTTGTACCAAGCCAATAAATGGGAGGTGGGTCATGGGTCAAGGTATTCAAAGGGTTTGGTTTGGTAGTGGGGAGAAAAAGGGGTCTATTTTGGGGTTCCCGCTTAAGTGTTTTTATGGGAAATGTCTTACTGGGATGGCATCTCACCCAAAAGAAGTAAGTATGAGCTGAGACCCCTTGATGCATGCGATAAAGGTAGGTGGTGAGGTAACTTAATCCTTATCCAGACGGGTAAAACAAAAACAGAGAGAGGTAAAAAATAAGACAAGTAATTTTGTCTAGGAATGAAGAGTGGTGCAACCAACACACTCTGATTGTGGGGCCCAACACTACAAAAAAAGCCCACCATAAGATTTACCTAAAAATTTATTGTGGGGCCCAAACCCAGCAGTACCTCCTTTAGGGGTGGAGAACTTGGGCTCCCAATTTATTTGTTAGTGGGTTTCCTTACACTCATACTAGATGTTGCCTCAAATGCTGTCTTAGCATCCCAACTCTCTCCCCTCATTTCTCACAAGGCTAACCCTCACCCTCTTTGATTCCTCCTCTCACTCTCCTCCCTTCTCTTCTTAATTTTCACCATTTTTTGTGTTTACCAACCCCTTTCCCATTTATCCTATCTTACTTTGTATAGTCCCCTTTTAGTGGGGGTCTAAATCATTACTTTTTGCATCAATTTCCACGCGATTCCACTTTTGCCTAGAATCCCAAGGAAACTGATTCCTTTTGAGGATTCCTTTGAAACTTGTACCTAACACCGAATAGTGATCGACAATGAATTTCCCGAAGGCACTAACTGTACTTGGGGGACCAATCTTAGTCCTAACTATTCCCTTGTCGGCTACCTTGGCCTACTAGTCAGTATTGGGCCTAGCTCAGCCCAATTATGGTAGGTTTTCCCCCAAGTGCCGAGCCTATTCCTTGTACTTTTGTCATAGCACTGGGCCTCCCCCAACGATGCTGGGCCAGTCCCGACTACTTGGGCCATCCCTGGTTATTGACTCTAGGTCCCTACAATAGGCTCCTACGATCCCATTTTCATGAAGTGGAGATGGGATTAGGGTCCTTCTACTCGGTAGTCTATTAAAGTTTTTCAAAACTACTGTTACGCCTTAAGAAGATCAACTATCAGCCAATTAATGCAACGAACATGACAGCTTGCTCTTTATATGTTTGTGGCCATAGCCGTCACTTCGGATGGTCAAGATGATTTGACGCTTCAATTACCAAGGCGTACATGAAAAGAGGTAACGACAGGCATTGATTAACTTCCTGCGGTTGCATTAAATAGTGTTCTCCCTATAAATAAAGCCATGATGCCTACCATAATCTTCTTTATTTTCTTCTAAGTTCAGAGCCTTAACAACTTCTTCTTCCCGAGCATCAAAATTTCTCCCAAGTCTGTCCCTACTATCACAAGATTATACAGTAAGTTCTTCTTCGCCCTGCCTTTATCTTTCCAGCTATTCCTTAGTTGTCTTAGTAGAAAATTGGGGTTTTTTCCTACCTTTTAAACACTAACGTAGATGTAGAATCCTTTAAATTAGGTTTAACATCCCTCGTGACGTGAATATATCATACTGTCAAGAAGGAGATATAGAGGACCAGAGATTTCCTCGGGTAGTCTTCTTTCCCTTATGTCCATACTAGAGGGTGGGGTTAGGTTTCTAGTAGATCCCCTCTTACTTAGGACTTTTAGCTTTTATGGGCTCAGCCCCGACTAGTGTCTGCCCAATTTTTACAGGGTAGTAAATTGTGTGGGGTGCCTCTACATCTTGTACTGCATTTGGGGTAGTCTGAAGAACAGGTATTATCTTCAGACTCGAAACACTATGGTTAGGTTGATATCGTGCCTCCTTGACCCCAATAGGAATTCCTCGGGGGGAGTTCGTTAGAGTGAGAGGGAATTGGCTTAATAGGGAACTCACCTGCCCGACCTCTCCTCGGCAGATAGGTCGGTATCTTCCTTCTCGAGACTTTAGTATAACCTCAAAGAACAAATTTTTGCCTGAACTTCCCCTCCTTTTTTTTGTTATTTTACTTTTTTGTTTTGTGTGTTTTATTTTTATTTTTATTTTTTATAATGTTGTTCCCTATTCCTCAATGCAGTTTCCAAAAGATTTCAACCCGACCTAAATGTTGTAGAGGTTCGAGACCTCAATTTCGTCCTGCGCTCGAAGATTTTCATGCACCACGACGGACAACTTAGAGCATCACATCCAATCCTCGATTGTGTGCCCTTATACACCGGTTACCAAGACTCTTCAGGTGCTCTAACAGTCGACATCCCTCTCTTATCTTGCTTGGATGTTCGGCTATTGAGATTTTTGCCAAACGGCTTTACAAGCGGCGAAGCTCGGCACTAGGGACCTCGAAAAGTAAGGAAGGGCTCACTTGAACCACTCCATGACAATTCAGCGGACACAATTTTTCATAGTCGAGCAAAACTCATACCGGTCAAAGCCCTTGTTCCCAGCGAAACGACTAAAGAGATGGTTCAACGACACACTATAGGCCTCGATCGTTGGTTCTCGAGCGCCCAGCCTATCGAGGGTCGACCAGTTCCACAACCAACTCCCCAACAAACAACTCCCCCTGCATCCAGACAACGTAGGAAGAGGCAGAAGGGTGCCAATGATCCATCATCTATATCCGGTACCTCTCTCACCGAACAAGCCCCCGCCCTAGTCTCAGGTATTGTAGTGGCTCAGACGCCCAGGGAGACTCCCCCAAAAACAAGGCTTGCCGATCAGCCGGTTGATCGTGTTAGGATATGTGCCTTTAAATCTTATTGTATGATGCTATGTATGACATTATGTATGACTTAATGTTATAATTAATAAAGTCATTTTATTATTATCTGAAATAATGGTAACATGAATATTTGGACATTATCATATAGTCCATGAGATGCATAGTATGTGATTTAGTCACGGAAGATATAGATCACAAGTTCTTTGTAAACTCAGAATTATAGTTCGTAGTTGGTGATGAAATTGGGCATTTCATCTGCGAAGACTATAACATATCAACTAAGATGATTTGTCTTGATCATGGAAGTGGAGACTTCTAGTTGATATGTTGATATGTTTTAAGAGTTAAGACATATTGAACTGGACCGCTGTGAGATTTATTATTCTCCTAACGACTGTCAAATGAATAATAAATCTCACAACTCCTATTTGCTTGAACTCTTAATCCTGAGAGAATAAAGAACCTGATCATGAAGTGTAGGTTGCTTTGATATATCAGGAGTGAGATCTAAAGTCATGATCAAAGCCACAGTATGTTGGGAAGCCACATTTAGTGTTGATGGAACATCTATTCTCAAGATAAAATTCATAATCTCTTAACGGAGATATAAAATATTCCCTTGAAATAAGTTTAATGGGTTTGGTTATTCAGAGTGTTAGGCCTATCCACTTTAGTAAAGATATACTAAAGTATATATTTATGAAATTGGATTTTATAAATATATGATGAATAACTTGAAGGATTAAACCGGGTACTCAAGGATTAAGATGTAGTAATTTTCAAAATGGCAGTCTATAATTTATAAATAAGACCTAGAGTGCAATTATATTTATATAGTGGTATTAAATATAATTAATGGTAACTTTGGGCTAGTCAAGAGTTGATAGAAAAGCCCAAGGCCCATTGGAGCTAGTGTCTTATTAGTCCCTTTTGGTCCCACTCCAAGCCAGACACTAAAGCCCAATTGGAAAAACCCAATAGGCCAGCCCAATTACATAGTCAGTTAGTTATAAAGAGAGAAACATACAGATTTTTTCATATGAGAAAAAGACACATCATTGTGAAGTGGTGTGTATGTGTGAGTGAAGCCATTCAATTATTCTCCCTTGAAAACTGATTAAGAGACCACATTTCTTGGGCTTAAAGTGGAATTGGAGTGAAGATTAAAAGTGTTCCTAAGTACTTCTAATCTTTTGTTTTAAATTTCACCGCACCAAGGTACGCTATCTTGTTCTTAAATTCTGAAATTTACATAGTGCATGTTATCAATCACGAATGAAATAGATCCATGTTTGTTTCTTCCGCTGTATGTTTTGTGTGAGATACAAAACCAGATTTACTAGCAGATCATTGGGTCCAATCTGGCCTCCACTTCCGCACCCCTATCCTTAGTATGGAAATGTACTTTCATATTGGGCGAAAATGTCCTACCCGCCGACTCCTTTGTTCGAACTTGGAGAGGCAGCATAGGAAGGCAGATTTTGAAGAGTCTCGGAAAGGCCCTACTATTGCCTGCAGACATGGAGCATTACTCGGGCTGCTAGGATAAGGACCTCGTCCTCAAGTTGAAGTGGCATAACATAGCTGTAAGTACCCCCTTCTTCTTTCATTCGTCTCTATTCTTTTTCTCTTTTTTTTTTAAGTGTTAATTCTCAGTTTATATTAATTCTTGGGTCACTTCTGTTATTTTTCCAAGCCGCCCAACTGAACCACGTTATGGAAGGCCAACTGAAAGGCATCATGGAGGAAGCAGACAAGGAAAAGGCCTTGAAGCAGGTGGCTGAGGCCACTTTAAATGAAAATGTCCTCAAGCTAGCTATGATGAAGTGAAGGGCAACATTTGCTGAAAAGGCCCAGTAATTGGCCGAGTAAAAGGTGGAGGACTTACAGGGTAAACTTGGGGAGGCTGAGATCAAACTTGCCAAAGCCGCAAGCACTGTCTTAGCCCACAACAAGGAGCTCGCCGACTTGAAGGAGACCATGAAGACATGCAAGCAGGTTTTCTATCACATGGGTTTATAGATGCTGAGAATTCAGTGGGTGCAGTCATCTTTTAGGCTCGAAGGCCCGAGTTTTCGAAAGGTTGGATGGCAACCGTGAATGCCATCAGTCTCCCCGAATCTTCTACATTTAGGGACCCAAATTAGATACCCTTGCCTAATGATTTGTCCGTTTAGGCTCGACCGAATAGCAACCTGATGATGATGGTGATGAAGAGGGGTAAGACAGCCCTAGCATGGCGGAGTTGGCCTAGCAGATAGACTCCCATGTGGTGGTGATCGATGTGGATAATCCAGCATCCACCATCGTTCCCAAGGGACAGGGTACTCCTTAAGTAAACCAAGGGCCGACCCCATCGAATGCTAGTGAAGTCTCTTTGACCACCCCTACCGTGACCTAGGGCCCAGTCACCTGATGTTGCCGATCCCCTTACTCTTTTCCATCTTTTTTTTTTTTTTTTTGTGTTTAGTTCGCTAAACTCTATGTACTCAATTAAGTTGTATTTTTTTTCATGTATTGAACACTATTTTGTAGGCAAAATATGGAAATTGAATTCCTTTGACTAAATTTCTTATATGTTATTTCATTATATTTTTTTATTATATACACATTTTTTTATTTAGACTATTACAATATTTTGATTAGTATGTGATCATGTAACAGACCCCTTTTATCCAAATAATGTACCATCTTTAAATGATGTTGTGCTGTTGAATTTCACAAATTTCTCTAAGTATATATGATTGGCAACCAGAACGTGGCATAATCGACCCCTTTGGCCTACGTTGGGTTATCATGACCTTTAATTAGTGTTAGGAAACAATGTGAGCAACTGTTGTTAATGCACGAGAAACGTCCTGAACGAAAAGATTTGTAGTTCAATTTATGTAGCCAACGGTCTTTTAACCAGTCAGTTATCAATCCAAGCTAGATCCTTTTAAAAAAAAAAAAAAAAACAGAAAATCCAGTAAGGTTTCCACCTAGTTGATGACCGGGGTCGGACCGAGGCTAGGTTTTTGTCCTTAGAAATAATTCCTTAAGGTTTTCACCTAATCGAGGACTGGGGTTGGACTAAGGCTAGGTTTCTGTCATTTGAAAAAGATTTTTTAAGGTTTCCACCCAGTTGGTGACTAGGGTTAGACTAAGGCTAGGTTTATGTCCTTAGAAATAGTTCATTAAGGTTTCCACCTAGTCGGTGATCGGGGTAAAGCCGAGGATAGGTTTCTATCCTTAGGAATATAATTTTAATAATTCTTAAGAGTAATTTGATGCAAAACAGATGAATCCATCATTTTTTGTTCAAACCTTCTTACAAGATTGGACATTTCTTACAATAAGTATATTGCAATTAAGGATAATAATTCTTCAGATTGCAGACGTTTCATGGTTGAGGTAAGGGTCTTTCTTCCATATCCTCCCAATAGTAAACGCTCGTTCCAACCACGGCTGTCACTCGGTAGGGCCCCTCCCAGTTCGAGGCGAGCTTTCCTGCATTCTGGTATTTCATACTTCCCACTGCTTTTCTAAAACTAGGTCTCCTGCCACAAACTCCCTAGGCTTTACATTCCTATTGTACCCCTAAGCCAACTTTTGCTGGTAATCTACCAGCCGAACGGAAGCCATGTCTCGACTTTCTTCCAAAAAGTCCAAATTCTTGGACATTTGTGCATCATTGCTGCTCGGAGAGAAATTAAAAACCCTCATACTTGACATGCTTTTCTCAACTGGGATGATTGCTTCTACCTCGTACGTCATGGAAAAGGGAGTTTCACTAGTTGACCTCCTTTGTGTGGTTCAGTAAGCCTATAAAACGCACGGCAACTCTTTGGCCCAATTCCGTTATGCCCCCTCTAGTCTCTTCTTCAAACCATTGACAATTGTCTTATTCGTAGCTTTCGCTTGTCCATTACTCTGGGGATATGCTGGGGATGAGTATCTATTGATGATTTCTAGATCGCTACAGTACTTCTGAAATGCCTTGCTGTCAAATTGCAGTCCATTGTTTGAAACTAGTGTTCGGGGTATCCCAAACCTTGTGACAATATTCTTCCATATAAATCTCTTCACATTGACATCCCCGATGTTTGCCAAGGCTTCGTCTTCCACCCACTTCGTAAAATAGTTGGTGGCAACCAAAACAAACTTTCTATTTCCCATTTCCTTTAGAAATGGTCCAATAATGTCCAAACCCCATTGTGCAAAGGCCTACGGACTGGTGATTGAGTTCAAGTTTCCACTTGGTTAATGTATGGTGAGGGCGTGTTTCTAGCATTGATCACACTTCTTCATATATTCAGTTGCATCTCGTTGCATATTTGGCCACCAGAACCCCTGAGTTATAGCTCGGTGGGACAGAGACCTTCCCTTTCAAGTGTCCACCCCAAATTCCTTCATGCAACTCAGTCAGGAGTTTAGTAACATCATTCGGGTGGAGGCATAACAGATATGGACCTCTAAACGATCACCGATGCAACTTCTTTTCCTTAGATAACCAGAAACGAGCCGACATCCTTTGTAATTTATCAGTTAGAAAAGAAACATAGGGGTCCATCTTGCTTGGCTTAGATGACGAGGCCAAGGCTACGACTAGGAGATGCTTTATGCTCGGTTGCTCTAGTAACTCTACAAAAATCATTTGTGGAACACATTCATTCGAAAATGAGGCCAAAGTGGCCAATGAGTCGGCGTGACTATTCTGACTTCTTGGTACTCGGGCCACACTTACCCTTTAGAAACATACTTGCAGTTTCCCAAACAACTTCAAGTACTGAGACATATGGGAGTCCTTCGCTTCAAAGCTTCCTTTTACTTGGCTTACCACTAGTCTTGAATATGGGAATATCTCTACCTCATCAGCACCCCACTTCTAGGCTGCCCTAAGACCAACAATAAGTGCCTCATATTCAGCTTCATTGTTGGAAGCTTGAAAACCCAATCTTAATGATTTTTCCAATCTTAACCCCTCAAGGGACATCATTACGATCCTGATCCCAGATCCTCTTGCGTAGATGCACCACCTACAAACACTTGGCATGGTTGAACTGGAACTTGGCATACCCCTACGGAGACCCCCGATGCTGGTGTGAATTCAGCCACGAAGTTTGCTAATACCTGGCCCTTAATGGAGTTCCTCGGTTTGTACCATATATCAAACGTCCCAAGTCTTGTTCTCCATTTGGCTATTCTCCCGGTAAAATTTGATTTCCTTAGGAATGATTGCAAGGGAAATTCGGTCAACACCCAAACCGTATAGGCTTGGAAGTAATAAGGTAACTTCCTCATAGCATGCACCAATGCTAGCACCATATTTTCTAGTTGAAGGTACTGAGTCTCTGCATCCACCAGTGTTTTGCTAATGTAATACACTAGTCTCTGGATTCCGCCTTGATGTCTTAGTAATAAAGCACTCACTGTATGATCAAAGACTACTAAATACATATATAGATCTTCCTCTAGCTCAAGTAGAGATAAAATACGGGGGCTAGCCAAATAGCACTTTAAGTCTCTGAACGCCGTGTCACACTCCTCAGTCCATTGAAAACCCTTCCACTTTCTTAATAACTGAAAGAATGATCTACATCTATCTGCTAACCTTGAAACAAACCGATTCAGGGTGGCAATCATCCCAGTGAGTCTTTGCACTTCCTTGAGATTATTGGGCGGGTTAAGCTACTGAATTGCTGTAATCTGGTCGGGATTAACCTCTATTCCTTGGGTAGTTATCATGTAGCCCAGGAACTTACCCGACCCCTCACCAAAGGCACATTTGCTTGCATTGAGGTGCAATTTGTGTTGTCTAAATATCCCGAAAACCTCAACCAGATTCGATACATGCTCCTTACTCTTTTTGCCCTTAACCACCATGTCATCAATATAAACTTCCACTGTGTCCTTGATTTAATCTTTAAACATCTGAGTAACCATACGTTGATACGTAGCTCCTGCATTCTTTAGCCCAAAAAGCATCACCATGTAATGACAATTACCTTCGGGCAATATGAAAGAAGTTTTCTCCTGATCCTCGGGTGCTAGGGCAATTTGATGATAACCTTGAAAAGCATGTAGAAAGCTCATTCTCGGGTGTCCGAACGTGGCGTCCACCAATTAATCTATCTTAGGTACAGGGAATGGGTCTTTTGGGCAAGCTAGGTTGAGGTCGGTAAAATCAACACAAACCTTTATTTTCCATTTTTCTTTTCACTACCACAGTATTTGACAGCCACTTGAGAAAGAAAACTTCCTTTATAGCCCCTACTTGCTTCAATTTCTCTACCTCCTCCTTCACAGCTTCCACATGTGGCTTCGCTACTCTCCTCGACTTCTGTTTTTCGGTGGGACTAAGGGATCTACATTTAACTTATGTGTAATAAAGGTCGGGTCCACCCCGGGCACCTCGTATGGATTCCACACAAGCACGTCAAAATTCAGTACTAGCACCAGGAGAACTTCCACTCGATCTTCTACTTGTAAACTTTTTCCTATCTGAAAGTATCTATTGGTGTAGGGCAAAATCTGTATTTGAACTAATTTCTCAGCACTGTCTACCCCTGTTAAGCCCTCGGAGCATTGTAATTGCTATAACTGCTCTGCTTTAACTTGCTCATTTTGCTTAATCTCATGGTTTATCGAGGCTATTAAGCATTGCCTTGCCACCTTTTAATCGGCTCGGATCACGACAACTCCATCTTTAGTAGAAATTTGACCTTCTGATGCAGTGTGAAAGGTACTTCCCCCATAGCCTAGATCCAAGGCCGCCCCAAGATTGTAGTGTATGGCAAAAAGGCGTTCACTACTATGAAATTTACCTCAACCTCCATTACCCCTGTCATTACCAAGAGCTTTATTTGGCCCTCAAGTACCACTACTTTTCCATCGAATCCCACTAACGACGTATCAATCTTGTTCAGATCTTCAGAATTTAACCCTAGCCCTTTATACAGATCGAGATGCATAATCTCAACCCCACTTCCTTGGTCTATCATTATGCTCTTCAACAAGAATCCTCTAATTTGTGAAGTCTTCTTCAAAAGGGATCTGATTTCTATTCACCTTGAGCCTTTTCTCAGGTTGGTCTATCACCTTTGCTCCAGACAAGCTTGCCACACTCAATATGCCCCTCCGACAGCTTACATTCATGCCAATAGAGGCTGCATGAATAACCTCAATAATTCCGAAGGGTTGGGGAAGTGTATTTCCTTAGTTTCCTGACCCTTGTCCTACATTTCCACCTCTTTGTTCGACAACAGATTCTTTCAAATGCCCCGCCTTAATAAGCTGCTCCAGGTGGTCCTTCAATACATGACATTGCTCGGTAGTATAACCCTTCTCTCTGTGGTAAGTGCAGTATAGGCTTTGATTCCTTCTGGCCAGGTCCCCGCCCATCTTCCTCGGCCATCAAAAGTATAGCTCATTCTTAATACACTCAAGGATCTTGTAGACGAGCTCTTTGAAGGTCACATTAACACCTTCAGGCTGCGGCATCAAGTTCAAACTCGGTACCCTTGGTTCCTTTCTGGTTTTGTATTGGTATCTCTCAAGCCAAGAGTCTCTATTATACTATGAGGAGGCTGGGGCTTTGCCTTTGCCTTGCAGCCTATTGTCCTCTAACCTCTTATGCTCTACAATTCTTCTCATTAGCTGGTGCAAGTTTTCGGAAGGATGCATGGTCAGAGAGTCCCTCAATTCCGACTCCTTTAGCAGCCCAAGCTTAAATATACCTGCGGCAACCTATTCATTCCCTCCTTCTATTCCGTTATACAGCTCCCAGTACCTATTTGCATATGATCAAAGAGTCTCTCCACTTCTTATCCTCGTGGATAATAGTGCGTCGATCGATTAAGGCACCCTACTGCAAGTTATAAATTGCGCCCCGAACACCTAAATTAGTTTCCTGAAGCTATGAATGGAGACTTTCCTCAAACCATTGAACCACTTCATTGCATTGGGCACGAGGCTAGACGGGAACACTTTGCACATCAAATTATCATTCTAGGAGTAAAGAGACATCATTTGAATATAATGGCTGACATGCTCCACCGGGTCGATTTTGCCATCATAACAGGTAAACGGCGAACGATTGAAACGCCTCAGCCTTTCAGTACGCTCTATTTGATCAGAGAAAGGTGATCTGGTAGCTCTCCTCAGCATTTGGCTCATGGTGTCCAAAGCTACATTATGATGCTTGTGCCTATCCTAGTGGAGAGAAGCATGATGGCGTCCTATGGTTTCATGAGACCTATCCCTTGATCGACACAAACCACTACAGTGAGACCATTCTCCCATGCCACCCCTAGTAAAGTCAGGGTCATCAAAAGACCCCTCATGATCGCTCCTACAATGCCAGCCTTTAAGCTCTATTTCCAGCTCTTTGACTTGCTTCGTAAGTTTTCCAACTCCTAATCCCGCTCGCTACTATACGATTACTCGGGGATGTAAGATATAGTTCATTCCCCTTGCAAGATATAGTTCATTCCCGCTCGCTACTAGTCTGTTGCCCATCTTGCATGCATTGCTGCTCTCTTCTATGCTCCTTCTCTAACCTTCTTTGGCCTCAAGACGAGGCCCTTGAATGATTTCCCCCAACTGACACTTCTTCAGCGTGCGGGCCTTCCATATTGGATGGTATCAGGCTAGCTCGAAGTCTTCTGTTGAGTAGGATTCCAACAAACAATGCCAATTGTAGGGCCCGGACTAAGCGGTACCTCCTTTAAGGATGGAGAACTTGGGCTCCCAATTTATTTGTTGGTGGTTTCCTTATACTCCTACTAGATGTTGCCTCAAACGTTGCCTTGGTAGTCCAACTCTCTCCCCTCCTTTCTCACAAGGCCAACCCTCACCCTCTTTGATTCCCCCTCTCACTCTCCTCCCTTCTCTCCTTAATTTTCACCCTTTTCTGTGTTTGCCAACTCCTTTCCCATTCATCCTATCTTCCTTTGTATAGTCTCCCCTTATTGGGGATCCAAATCATTACTTTTTGCATCAATTCCCAGGTGATTTAACTTCTGCCAGAATCCCAAGGAAATTGATTCTCCTGAGGATTCCCTTGAAACTTGTACCTGACGCAAAATTGTGATCGATAGCAGATTTCTCCAAGGCACTAACTATGCTCGGGGGACCGATCTTAGTCTTGACTATTCTCTCGTTAGATATCCTTGGCCTACTAGTTGATATTGGGCCTAACCCGGCCCAGTTATGGTAGATTTTCCCCCGAGTGCCGAGCCTATTCCTTGTACTTTTGTCATAGCGCTGGGCCTACCCCAGCGGTGCTGGGCCAATCTCAGCTACCTAGGCCAACCTTGGTTACCAACCTTAGGTCCCTACATTCATGATATGTTGATGTGACATGAATTGTCAATGAAATACTGCCGAGTGTTGTGAAAAAAGGGTCTTCAACAACCTTACATGTGTAGGAAGATTTTCGGCTAGTTGTGGCTTCTAAAATACCACACCGCAAAAAATATTTCATTTTATGGACATGGTATAGAAGGGATTGATGGTTATGGAGGAACCTTCACCCATGTTTTCTTTTTTCCATTGGAATCGTTAAGGAAATTCTCATTCTATATAAGATAACATCAAATTGTACTCCCATTCTAAATATAGACGTAATCAATTATTTTAAGGCCTTACATGGTTTCAAAAGAAAAAAAAAAAAAAAAAAAAAAAAAAAAAAGATAAGGCCTTACATTGGATTTTTTTTTTCTTTGGGACTAACCACCTTACATTAAGGTTATGTATTACTTTGTGTTTGCAATTTGGCATATTCTGCTCATAAGGCTTCATTTTTAGATGATTTTGTGTTTACCTAAAAAGGAATGTACAAGTCTTTAAATATAAGAGTTAAAATTTGATTTTATCTAAAAGTATGAGCTCTCTCTCTCTCTCTCTCTCTCTCTCTCTCTCTCTCTCTCTCTCTCTCTCTCTCTCTTATACTATATAAAACTGTGCTCATAATATTTCGGTACATGAAATTTTAATACCTCATAATTTAACACGTCATTATTGTATCATATTTTTTAATTGAATTTAAATTCTATTTTATATTTAAACTCTCCATTAAAATCTTACAAAATCATATTTCTTTAAATATAAAATATATAGCTTCATAATCAAATACAGTCATATAAATACCTATAATAATTTACTTCTTGGATTAGCACACTTTATTCCCTCAAAAAAAGGATTAACACACTTTAACCAAAATAATACATTTGTGAATCAAATTTTCATAGTCTAAGAGTTTTAAGATTTACTAATTGTGACTCCAATATAAGGCCCAAATTGACTACGATCCTAAATAAAGAAACCAAAATAGTATTTTTGCATTTAATAAGCTAAGTCTTATCCATAAAAAGTGTTAGGTTCCAGGAATTAGGAACTAAAGTATTGGAACTTCAATTTGTAATGTTGGCAAACCATGATCCAAACAATGTTTAGTCTTGTGTTAGACTTGCTCAAAGTATGGCTCTTCATGTAAAGTTGGAATCGAGTTTTATGCAGAATTCACTGTGCACTTTCTGCCTGACTCGATCGATCGAAAATTAGACTCGATCGATCGAAAGTCATGCAGATTGTTTTTCTGCAGATTTTTCCAACTCAGCCCTAGCCCACTTAATGTATAGGGTTTTATGTTTTGCCCTAAGTATATAAGGGAAAACCCTAGCCACGTTTTTAGAGTTCTGTTTTGCTGTGTTTGTGAATCTCATTGTGAGATCTAGAGGTGTTTGCCTTCACATACACTTAGGGTTTACAAACTCAAGGCTTATGTTTAGAGCTTGGTAAATCAAATAGTTGCAGAATCAAAGATCTTCAAGAAATACAAGCAGGTGCACTTGTGGATTGCTGAAGAATTCAAGAAAGAAGGAGTCCGTAGATCTCGGAGCTATCATGTGGTCGTGGTAGTAAGTTTCCTACACTTGGGTAGCAATAGGATGTTAGTGGTCTAAGTCTTATTGTATAAACTTCGATTCTTTCATAGTGGATTCAGTTTACCTTGAGGATAGCTAGGTTAAATCCTCCCCAGATTTTTTACCGGTTTGGTTTTCCTGGGTCATCAGATCTTCGTGTTCTTTAATTTCTGCTGCTTTACTGTTTTTGCTAATTTGTGTTAACCTAGATTTAATTAAATTACCTAATTTAATCACTTGGCTAATTCTCTAGGTTAATCTGTTGGGTTTAAGGGGTCTAAACGAACTTACAAGTGGTATCAGAACGGGTAGCTCTTCTGTTGTAAATCCTTTGATCTAAGAGTTGATCCTTGATCCCTGTTATCATGGATAATTTTAAGTGTCTTACTGTTTTTGATTGTGATGATTTGAATAAAAAGGACACTGTTGTTTCTGTTGATCTTTTTGATGCCTGTGAAACTCTTCGTAAGGAATTATTAAAAACTATGAGAATTGCTAAGAAATTCAAGGAAGAGTTAAAATTGGCTAATCTTGAAAAAGAGGAATTGGTTGTTAGATTAGATGAATCTAATAAAAAGAATGAATTTTTGAGAAATCAAATTTCCTCTAAAGATGAGAAGGTGAAAAGCTTGGAACAAGAGTTAGTTGAATCTAAAGCTAAAATTGAAAATTTGACTACTACCAAGCTTGTTGATGATAACAGAAGTGTTTTTGTTTCTCTTAAGCCTAAAGCTGAAAAAGGTTATATCCCTCCTTTCAAGAGGAATAATAAAGAAAAGGCTTATTTTGCTAGGTTAGACAAAGGTAAAAGTTCTGATGTAGACGCTGAAGTTTCTAAACCTAAGTCTAAACCTACTGTTAGAGAGCATAAGAAATCTGTTTTTGTGCCTACTTGTCACCTTTGTGGTGTTGTTGGTCATATTAGACCAAATTGTGCTTTGTTGAGGCAAAAACCAAAATCTGAGACTAGATTTACTGTTAGGAATACTGATGTTCCTAAATTTGTTCCTGTTTGTCACTATTGTGGTGTCTCCGGTCACATTCGTCCTAATTGTCATAAATTGAAATTTAAGCATTCTGCGTTTCGGTCTAGGACATGTGATGATATTTCTCCTGTCATAAGTCAAAATAAATTGTTTCATATGCTTTTGAAAAATTTAAGCTTGTTGGCTTGTGAAAGGAAATTACAGAATTTCAGTCTTTCTCAGAAGATTGGTGTAATCCCTCAAACACACTCTGCTTCACATGGATTTTCACCTACAAAGCCGAAGACTCGTGCTATATGGGTGAGAAAAGATTCTCTAAGGTGAGTGTTGTTGACTTGTCCCTGATTTAATTCTTTCAATTATTTGTAGACATATTTTGTTTCTGTTTTTGGTTGTTTTTCTTTTTAGGTTGTTTTTTTTTTTTTTTAAATCCAAAAACATTGAAAAATTTTAAAAAGACAAAAATATTTTATTTTGTGTCTAGTTTTATTTTTTCTTGAGGATTACATGAATTATGATATCTCTCTTGATTTAGAACATGCTTGACATTGTGGAGAAACTTGAATAGCATGTGTTCTATAAGTCCTAAGCTATTTTTTTTTTTTTATTTTGTTTGAGTATGTACTAGTTTGTACATGTACTCATGGGTTAATTAAGAAATTCATATTTCTTGTTTGTGTACCCTCTATAGCTTAGTTAAGCACTGTCATGCATTGCATTTGCATTTTTTTTAATTATTTAGCATAAAGTGTGCTTTTTAGTTTTGGTCATAAATTTTTTAACCAAAAAGATTTTTGTGTTTTGTATTACATATTATGGATTTGTAATCAAGGTTGGCTATATTATCTTTACATAACATGTTTATGTACTTTGTTTAGCTTGGATGAGCTTATTTTATTGCACTTTACTAGTTTAAGCTTTGTAGTGCATGTTGTGTGGGAAGATGTTTATAGTTGTTGATCACTTTGTCTTGATCTTGAAGTCACACGCCTTTGATTGTTGGACTTGAACTTATTGAGAAAGGCATAAATAACCATCTCACCACTGTTTACTAGCCAATCATGAACACCTTAGTGCATATCGTAAGATTTTGTGCTCGAGAAAGTGTAGCACATGCACAAAAAGAACATAAGGTGTAGCCTCTAATTAAAATTGGTGTGTACATTATTGGGCTATAATAATTTCACAATTCATAAAATTGGTGTGTACATTATCCCGGCTTTTATTAAGTTTCTAATCAATTAAATTGAATAAATGAGGTAAATCAAGAAACTTACATGATTGCAAGCTTTTATTCTAGGAGATGTGAGAGTTATATGATGTAACTTTTTAGGTAATAGTCTCTCTCACTTGTATGTGATGAATTTTGTAGACTTTGTGATTGCTTACTATTCACATATCACCTCACATGTTTCTCAAACTTTTGCTAGTTGCACACACTACACAAGTTATTCTTTGCTAAACTTTGTACATGTTATTGTGTGTGATTTTGTTGTGGTCATCCAAGATTATATGTTCCTCGATTTTGATGCAAAATTTGAGTTTTAAGGTCATATTGATTTAAAAAACTTGTTTTTGAAAGATCTGGGTTGAATTCAAGTGTTTTTGAAAAACTTTCAGTCTCATACTCATGCATTTCATTCATGAAATACTATGCTTTGAGGAGTTTCTGCATTAAATTGCTCTGTTTTTCAAAAATTTGAGTTTTCCAGAATTTCGACCGATCGAGGGTGTTTTTTCGACCGATCGAAATTGCGATAAAAATTTTGGTTTGATTCTGTCTGACTCGATTGGTATTCGATCGATACTCGATCGATCGAAACTGAAAGATTTTCAGTTTTTAGATTTTTTGACCAAATTTTTTTATGCATCATTTATGTTTAGGATTCACATGAGTTGCATTGTTTTCTGTATCCATTTTACAGTTTTGCAGTCATATCTCTCATTGTTTTCACACATAACATGCATACACTTTGCTAAATTAGATACTCAACTTGAATTAAAAATTGAATGATTAATTTTTGAGTCCTTTGTACATTTTAGTATATGCTATTTTTTCTTGATATGTGAATTGCAGAAAATATTTTTCTTAAGAGATATGATGGATAATCAATGTGCAAATATTTTCTCTACTCATGCAACTATTTATGGGTCACATAGTGTCAAGTTTGCATTTATTGAAAGAGAGAATATTTTTCTTCATGTGTATCCTCAACTTAATTTTTTTTGGTTTGTGTGTTTTTAGTTATCCCCACCTCCTAAATTTTCCCCAAAACTGTTTTTCCCAAAACTTGTTTTGTTTTTTCCTATTTTTATAAGGGGAGAAAAGTTTTTTTTAACCTTTGTTGCTCATAGGGGGAGTTATTTTTTTTTTCTATAGAGCTAATCTGTTTTATGTTCCCTTGGTTCTCTTTTTTCTCTCATGTTTACTCTTTGTTTGAGTTGTATTTGTCAATACGTGACAAAAAAGGGGAGTTATAGATGATATGTGGGAATATGTGTGGAAAATACAAGAATGTTTTGTTTAGGGGGAGTTGAAATTATTTTTGATGTATCTAACTTAGGGGGACTGTTAGTTTGCATATTTGTTGTTTTTACTGTTTTTCCTTCCACACATGCGTTTATGTGTTTGTTAAGTGTTACAGGAATTTACAGGTTGATTCAGTCGTGCTGCTGTCTATTGTGCAACTGTTAGATAGTAGTTAGGTTGAATTGTTTAAGTGGCTTTTATTTGGTAATGGGCTGTTTCATTTTGTAAATTTTGAGCTTTTGTTAAGTCTGTGTTTTGTCACGGATTGCCAAAGGGGGAGTTTGTTAGGTTCTAGGAATTAGGAACTAATGTATTAGAACTTCAATTTGTAATGTTGGCAAACCATGATCAAAACAATGTTTAGTCTTGTGTTAGACTTGCTCAAAGTATGGCTCTCCATGTAAAGTTGGAATCGAGTTTTATGCAGAATTCACTGTGCACTTTCTGCCTGACTCGATCGATCGAAAATCGTGCAGATTGTTTTTCTGCAGATTTTTCCAACTCAGCCCTAGCCCACTTAATGTATAGGGTTTTATGTTTTGCCCTAAGTATATAAAGGAAAACCCTAGCCACGTTTTTAGAGTTCTGTTTTGCTGTGTTTGTGAATCTCATTGTGAGATCTAGAGGTGTTTGCCTTCACATACACTTAGGGTTTACAAACTCAAGACTTATGTTTAGAGCTTGGTAAATCAAACAGTTGCAGAATCAAAGATCTTCAAGAAATACAAGCAGGTGCGCTTGTTGATTGTTGAAGAATTTAAGAAAGAAGGAGTCCGTGGATCTCGGAGCTATCATGTGGTCGTGGTAGTAAGTTTCCTACACTTGGGTAGCAATAGGATGTTAGTGGTCTAAGTCTTATTGTATAAACTTCGATTCTTTCATAGTGGATTCAGTTTACCTTGAGGATAGCTAGGTTAAATCCTCCCCAGGTTTTTTACCAGTTTGGTTTTCCTGGGTCATCAGATCTTTGTGTTCTTTAATTTTCGCTACTTTACTGTTTTTGCTTATTTGTGTTAACCTAGGTTTAATTAAATTACTTAAATTAATCACTTGGCTAATTCTCTAGGTTAATCTGTTAGGTTTAAGTGGTCTAAACGAACTTACAAAAAGAAAAAAAGAAGGGAAAAAAATGTCAAGAGGCTTATCTTGATACTTCCATCAAAGACGTCCAAATTCAAATTATCTCTCCCTCAATTATTAAATTATCAAAAAAAATATATATTGTTTTTAAAATAACATTTTGTTTGAAGTTCGGTAAAAAAAATGTTTGACATATGGCTGGCATTATGAGAATTGAAAATAGTATCTCCATCTGTTTTAATTAAAACGTTTTAATTCTAAAAAATTATTTATTTTTCAAAAAAAAAAAAAGAAATTAGAAAATTGACTTACTTTTCAGTGTTTAGTAACAACATTTAAAATGAGAAGAAAAAAAATTATAATGTTTAGTACGCGTAGGAAATCAATAACATTTTTTATACAATTCAAACATGTATGATAGTACATTGTTCAAAATTAAACCAACTACATAATGTGTGTTTCAATTAGCTCAATTGGTAAGATTTCTTATCGTCAAATAAGAGATGAAATTACAAAAATCAACCATAATTTTCATAACAATAGTTAGAAGACAATGTAAAATTTGTAAAGTGTATAGTCGATGAGATTATGTACTACTACACTTTTTTTTTTTTTTTACAAGATATAAATTTTACTCTAACCTAATCTAAGTATACATGTGTGTGAAACTCCCTCCTAGAGACTTGAATCCCGGCCCTTACCCCCCACACTCTACAAACACTTATATTTATAGAGTGACCATCGTACCAAGGGTGTGCGGTGGTACTACTACACTTAAACAAGGGAAACCTATCTATATATATATATATATATATATAAGTGAGAATATCCATTATTAATATTGTTTAAAGAACAAACAAAAATGAAAAAAGAGGTAAAGAGTTGGCCAAGGTCAACAGCATTGCCATGAGAGTACAGTAAAGCATATGATATGAGTTCATATGACAAAAGGCAACAATTTGTTGGCACATTTAGTATTAATGAGTGGAATGTTGAAGGAAGTGTTATCAACATTGGGAATAGGCATGCACAAAGGCACCACAACACAATGAATGTGCCATCGTTGTGCTTCTTAATCTGGTAGGTGGGTGGTGAAATAAAACGAGGTCGATTTGTGAGAGAGATGAAAAAATTGGGGGTTTAGAGAGAGAGAGAGAGAGAGAGATAGATAGAAAGCTTCCTAGCCTAGCATAAATGAGAGAGCAAGAGAAGCTCTCCTTTTAATGAGATTGTCTTGCAAAATAATGTTGATGCTCATTTTGAAAAGCCCAGCAGCAGAAACAAGCCCAACAATATGGGTAGAAAAGAGTTAATGGATTGTTAGGAAAAAACCATTAAGCCCGAATGGCAAGAATAATGGATCATAGGCCCATAAAATAAATAAACGGGCTTTGAAGAAAGCAAATGGGCCCAGAGGAGCCCAAAGAAGGAAGTAGTAGTAAATCCATGAACGTTATGTGATGTAGAAAAGCAAGAATGGGCCACAACAGGCCCGAAGTAATGAAGTAAAAAAGTAAGGGGTTGATGGAAAGCCCATGACCCCTAAGGATGAAGGATAGAGTAATTGGGCTAAGGAAACCTAAAATAGTTAGTAAAAGCCCATGGGAATGCAGTATTAGGAAATGGGCTGAGGATGCCCAAGGAAAGCAAATGGGCCAAGGATGCCCAAGGAGAAAGAAATGGGACAAGGGAGCCCACAAGCAATGTAATGGGCTAAGAAAGCCTAAAAGTAGCATGAGTATAAGCCCAATGACTAAACTAGGACATTGTAACCAATTGAGAGAAGAATACACAGCAGGCCTAAAAGAAGCCCAGCAAGCACGAGTCAAGTAACACCACAGCAGGAATAGCAAAATGGTATGGCAAGAATGGCAGCAAGATTACAGAAGGAGCAAAGAATGGAATAAAAGGGGGAAGACCCACCATCAAGCAAGGCCCAGCCCTTGAAAGGAGCAAGCCAATAAAGAATGAAACATCAGAAAACATTTCAAGCCATAAGAGGTCAAAGATGAACGAAAAAATGCACAGATGAGCCTCCAGACCATGGCGAATGCATGAGCAGCGGACAAGCTTTGGCGTACATAGGAAGTGGAGCATGCGCAAGGCCCAGGCACTACCAACTTGTACTTAGCCAATACAACAATGGTGGGTCATGGGTCAGAGGTAGGAGGGGGTATGGTCTGGCGGTGGGGAGAAGGGAAAGCCTATTCTGGGGTAAGAAGGGTATTATGCTGGGATGACATACCGCCTAAAAGAAGGAATGATGAGTTGGAACCACTAGTTGCATGCCATGAGGGATAGCAAGAGAGAATACCCACATTGTGGTGGATGAGAATGCCACAATGAGCAAGTAAACAAAATAGTTTTCTTTGTCTGGTAATGAGGAGTGGCACAGCCAGCACTAATAAGTGGTGATGGCTAGACAGCTGACAAATTAGTGGGTGGTCGGGAAGAACACCTTAAACCAAACAAAAGTTGTTAAAGGCTAAAATGGTAAAACCAGTCACGACAGGTAGTATATAAAGGGCTCTCGTCGTGTACAGTGGCATCAACACAACAATAGCAACCTCTAGGAGAGAATCATAGCACCACCATCACCATTATACCACATGAGCAAGCATTAAGGAAGAAAGAAAAGAGTGGGAAAGAATCCAAGTAATAGAACGGAGAGAAAAAAGAAAGAAAAGGAAGTAGAGAGTGTTGGCAGGCATGCACCAATAGGCTAATCCCTTCTCTCCCTCTAAAAGGCTACCCTCTGTTGAGGATAAAGAACTCATTTCGGCCCAAGCCATTCAAGTTTGTTCCTTCAAAGTGGATAATTTCCACGACAGGATTATCCTGTGAGGCTATCCATGTTGAGAAAGTGGTTCCCTCTTTGGTCTTAGCCTCGTAACACAATTAAACATGGCAAACCAATCCTTCTTTTCTTTGATTCTACCACTTATTGCCATCGTTTCTTCTCTCGTCTTTGCAATTTCACCTATAATTTGTTCTCTTTCCCTACTTTAATTAGGGATCTCTTACTTATTTTTCCTAACAGTAACGCCTTTCTTTTGTCATTATTTTATTGCCTTTATCTGCCATAACTTTTTCTATAGCAATTTTGTCAGCCATGGGCAAGTGACTAAACTTTGGCAAACAGGGCATAGTTTGTGTATAAGCTGAACTAAGGTGAGTTGCAAGTGAACCAGTCACAACTCTTTTATCCAGAACACTTAGGCCCAACACAGCGGGAGGCAGTCCATCCCAAAATTACAAAAGGCCCACCATATTTAAATTGGCGACTCCACTACGGAGTTGGGAAACAGATAGGGATAGAAGACAAAAGACCTCACAAACAAATGCATCCAAAATCCAAAAAACACGAAACATGAATGTTGTGCCCTTGCAGTCAGAGTCGAGGCGAACAATGCCTCACCAGCCACAGCCTAACTAGGCAGAAGGGATCAACAGAATAGGGGCTGAACCCCAACCGCAACCAAGGATCCCCACTGACAGTGCCAACGTTTTCATTGAGGTGTTACAATCGTTGCAGCACTTGCAGCAGTAAATGATGGAAGAAATCCATCAACTGAAAATAGACAAGACGACGGAGAAAAGGAGCCAGCATGACCTAGAGCATGCGGCAGACAAAGAGGAGACACTAGTAAGAGGTGCTCCACAGAATGCAAAACAACATTTCATCACTATGGTCGAAGTAGCAACCCTTCTGGAGTAGGAGAGGGCTAGAGCACCTAAGGAGAGATTCTATGCACGAAGGCCTCCTTACCCATTGAGGATACTCAGCAAACCATACCCCAAGAGGTATGAACCATGAGTTTTCACACAGTACGATGGCAGGAAAGGAAGTGCTGTCGAGCACATAAGTAAGTTTATTTATACTCCTGGCCCTTATATGGCAACGGGGACTTATGTCTTTAGGAATTCTCTAAAACACTATGTGACCGTGCATATACTTGGTACATCGATCTAAAGCCAAGATCAATCCTAACTTGGGATGACATGGTAGATGTATTTTGTACTAAATACTCCCATTGAGAAGAAACAGTAACACTTGCGACCTTGCAAGCAACCAAGCAAAGGAATGGTGAGGATTTAATGGAATACATCAAAAGATTCAAAGACATAGCACTTGATTGCTATGATCATTGTGAAGAAAAGACATTGGTGGAAATGTGTATGACAAATATGATTAAGGAATACAGGGCTGTCTTGGAAAACCTGGAAATCTCCCAGTTTACACAGCTGTTGCAGAGAACTAGAATGACCTCTCAGTCAGTAAGGCCGAGCTTGGACAAAAGAAGCGCTTCACAGCCCATGGAAGTATCCACTAGCGAAAGAAAGAGAAAAGCTGACAGAAGGGAATATGATACCCCTCCACCACTACCATGCACTCCAAAGGAGCTAGATGTGCTCCTAGACAAGTGGATAGCAGATGGAGTCTTTAAGCCTAATCAAGTTTCCAGAGAGCCCACAGAGGAAGAGCGGAAGGATCCATACTTCTACCGCCTGCACAATTACGTGCAACATCCTACCGCAGAATGTTTGGCACTTCGCAGATTGATGCACCACAAAATCAAGGAAGGGACTCTAAAGCTGACCCAGTCGGAAGTTCAAAGAAACCCACTCCCAAATCACAAAGGGAAAGGTGTAGCAGCAGTCGTGATTTGCGCATATCCAAAGGAGGATGAAAAAGAGGGTTCTGCCCTGCCTGCCGTAGTAATTACCACTTTATAGAAGAGTTCCAAGTTCAAAAATTTGTTCGACCAGTTGGGGCTCATAGCAAAAGAGCGAACGATGGCTATAGAAGCCCTAGTGAGCATTGCCTCTAGGGCAGGAATAGAATGTTTAATAGCTGATGTCACAAGGGACAGAGCTCTCTTGTAGGAGTCAAAATAGATCACTTTTAGTGATGAAGACATGGAGGTGAGGTACTCAGATCACAAGAGGCCCCTTTATTTGGCAACGTCTATAAATCAGATTCCTATAAAAAGAGCCTTGGTGGATACGGGCGCTTCCGTAAATCTTATCCCATTAAGCACTTTCCAAGCAACAGGAATTTTGAAGAGGAAGATCCATGGTTGCCCAATGGAGGTGACAGAATTAGGGGGAAGAGGCGAGTACACCGCAAGCCACATTCAGCTATGGCTAAAGGTGGGTCCAATAGCCTCCCTAGCCCATTTCCATGTGGTAAAACGAAAGTCTCGTACCATGTGCTTCTAGGAAGACCATGGTTACATAAGCACCGATTATTCTCTCCCACCTATCATCTGTGTGTGAAGGGAAGGTTAAATGGCAAAATGATACGCATAACAGAAAATCCATCACCATTTGAGCAAGCAGAAGCTCATCTGGTAGGAACTATGTTCTATGACCAATGGACACCATCTAAGGAGGGCTCAGTGTCAAAGCCACGAGGTACCTTCGTGCCTAGATGGGAAGACATCCAAAGTGATCCGGAACCTGATCTGAGGAAGTTGCTATAGAGTCGGATGACACACCACAATGTGTCAAGGTTCAAGGCCCTGATGGCAGGATTGTATACAAATTATGAAGGTGCACGAGGCTCACATGTAATACGCAAGCGGGCCCCAAACAAACGTGGTAGCAAAAATGTTTGGTGTGCTACATGGTTCAAGAAAGCTAGGAGGAAGAAAGTAATGAAGAGAAAGATGAGGAAGTGGTAGTAGAAAAAGATGTACAGGTTATGGCAGAAGAAAAATTGGAAGAAGTTAAGTTGGGAACTGACCCACAGGAACCAAGACCCATCTCAATTAGCTCGAGACTATCAGAAAAAGAGAAGTCAGAATTGATAATGTTGCTGAAAGAGTTCAAAGATGTCTTCGTATGAGATTACAGCAAAATGCTAGGATTGGATCATGGGCTAGTGGTGCATACATTGAATGTAGACCCTGAGGCCAAGCCAGTGGCCCAGCCTACCAGGATTTTCCACACTGAGATAGTGGAGCAGATAATCAAAGAGGTGTAGAAATTGCTGGCCGCAGGCTTCATTAAGCCTATCTAACAAGCACGCTGGATGTCCAATATAGTGCTAGTAAGGAAGAAGAACGGGCAAATAAGGTGTTGCATAGGTTTCAAAAATCTCAATAGAGTCTGCCCAAAAGACGTATTCCCGCTGCCAAACATGGACTTGCTAATATAGATTCTGCAGCAGGGAACGCCATGTTCTCATTCATGGACGGATTCAGCGGATATAATCATATCAGAATGACGTCAAGAGATGCGGAGAAAACTGCTTTCAAAACACCTATAGGTAACTTTTACTATACTATAATGCCTTTCGGGTTGAAAAACATAGGTGCAACTTATTAACGAACTATGACGGCCATATTCCATGACATGATGCACCAAGAATTGGAGGACTACGTGGATGACATAGTCATGAAGTCAAGGAAATGAGAAGAGCATGTCCAAGTATTGAGAAAAGTATTTGAAAGATGTAGAGCCTTCAAGTTGAGGATGAATCCCCTCAAGTATGCATTTGGGTATCCTTTGGCAAATTCCTGGGTTTCTTGGTTCACAACAGAGGGATAGATGTGGATCTAGCCAAAGCTACGACCATAACAACCATGAACCGCTAGCCACAGTAAAGGAGTTGAAGAGCTTCTTAGGGAAGGTCTCATACATTCGTAGGTTTATCCCTGGTTTAGCATCAATTACTTCAGCCTTTGCTAGATTGCTCAAGAAGGGGCAAAGCTTTGAATGGGGAGAAACACAGTAGATGGCCTTCAAAAGGCTACAACAGATTATGATGAACCTCCTTACTGTGCAAGCCCCAATCCGCAAAAAGCCATTACTACTATACTTAGTCACTAATTCATATGCCATAGGCGCGTTAATTGCCCAAGAGGACGAAGGCGGCGTGGAGCAACCAGTTTATTACATCAGTTGTGCCCCGAAGGACACGGAGACATGCTACCTAAAGGCAGAAAGAATATGTTTGGCCATAGTATATGCTTCACAAAGGCTATGCCAATATTTCTTAGCTTACGAGGTCTGGCTGATGACTAGGTCCCATGCAATCAAAAACCTTATTGCGGCAGCCAATCCTTTCCGAAAAGATATCCCAATGGTTACTTCAGTTGGCACAATACGACTTGAAAGTGGGAACACCTAAAGCAGTGAAGAGCCAGGCTATAGCAGACTTGTTGGCACAATTTCCAGTAGAAGAAGAATTCCTGCTAGACGATGAAGTCCCAAAGGAGGTAGCCATGGAAAAGAAGTCAGAGAGCAGTAGGTGATGAAGTTTGATAGGTTTTCTACCACCCAATTAGGAGGAGTGGGAGTAGTTATGAATCATAAATAGGACAAGGCAGTGGCATTTTCATTCAAATTAGAATTCCCCTGTTAAAAGAACATGGCAGAATATGAGGCCTACCTAACCGAGCTAGCCACGGCCCTTGAAATGAGGATCAAGCATTTAAAAGTGATGGTTGATTCAAACCTGGTGGTTTGCCAGGCCAAGGGAAGCTTCTCCTTGAAGGAACCCAGCTTAGGCTTGTACAAAACAATGGCCCAGAAGATGGAAGAAAGGTTTTCAATGTTTGAGATAGAGCACACCCCAAGGAATGAGAATCGGTATGCGGATGCACTGGGCGCGTTAGGTTCGCAAATAATTTTTGAAGGAGATAGCACCAAGATAGAAGTCAACAAGAGGAAGGAGTCTATTATTGAGATGCTGAAGGAAAAGTTCCAAACGGAACAATGTGAAGAAGATTGGAGGATTCCTATAAAGGAAGCCTTGACGAAGGAAGAAGACGTGGCAGAATGCCGAGTGGGGTCCTGTCAAGGTGCATGGGGTAGAAAGAGGGCCGAAGGAAGTTGAAGGAAGTACATGATAAGACTTGAAGATTTTTTGGAGAAGTAAGTCTTTTCCGTAGACTCCAAAGTGCATGCTTTTATTGGCCAAGTATGGGTAAAGACGTAGATCAAGTCCAAACCCAATATGAAGCCTGCTAGCTTGCAGCAGACAGAGAGGAAAGTTATGATGTATTCGTCAGCAAAAATTGGAGAAGTCCATTAATACAGTACCTGACAGAAGGTATTCTGCCACAAAAGCACAGTGAGACATACAAGCTTAAGAGATTGGCGACACGGTATTTTTTGCATGACGGAGTCCTTTTTAAGAAAGGATATGATGGGGACCTACTACAATGTTTGAGTCCCGAGGAAGGAAGTGAAATGATGAAAGAAGTGCACACAGCAAAAAGTGGGGAGCACTAGGGGAAGAAGAAGTTGTACAGGTGCCTGCTACAAATGGATTACTACTGGCCTACCATGAAGAGAGACACAGCAAAACTTATGAAAAGGAAGCCATAGTTGCCAAGTAGCCAACCTGATTCACACTCATCTGCAAAACCTACACAGCATGGTCACCCCATGGCCCTTTCACACTCGGAGGCTTGATTTGGTGGGACTGGTTAATCTGTCATTATGCGGATACATATGGATCCTGGTAGTTACAAAATATTTCACCAAATGGGCAGAGGTAGTGCCACTCCATAAAGCTATAGGAGGAGCAGTGGCAAACTTCATCAAAGAGAACATAATTGTCAGGTTTGGAGTACCCCCATAGGATTATTAGTGACAATGGCACATCCTTTGTCAATAGTGATGTAAGGAAGATGTTGGAGTTCTACCAAATTAAGCACCATGGGTCATCGCCCTATTACCCTCATGGGAATGGGCAAGTAGAGGTGACAAACAAGACCCTCATAAAGATCATCAGCAAAATGAGCCAAGAATACACGGGAGGATGGGCAAGGCATTTACCAGACGCTCTTTAGGCTTACAGAAGTTCACCAAAGTTAGCCACAGGGTTTTCACCCTTCTCTTTGGTCTATAGAATAGAGGTGATGAGGCCAGCAGAAGTGATGACTCCCTTTTTAAGAGTTATGCAGATGCGTAAGAAAGAAAAAGAGAAGAAAGTCTTTATGGCAGAAAGGTGTGAGGACCTAGAAGGGCTTGATGAGAAGAGGGAAGAAGCTCAAGAACGCAGCCGCGGATATAGACAAAGGATGACTGAAGCCTATGGCAGAATGACTAAGGAAAGAGTGTTTGTAGAAGGATCGCTCATGTTAAAGGCAGTAAGCCACGTTAAGCGAGGTATGGCAAGACCATCTAAGTTTTCACCAAAATGGGAGGGACCCCTTGTGATAAGAGAGGTACATGCGAGTGGGTATTATCGTTTGGCCCAGATGGATGGCAAAGATCTGATGGATCCCATTAATGACAAGTGGCTAAAACATTATTATGCTTAAAAAAAAAGGTTATATAGTTATCCCTTTTGTTTAATGAGTTCTATATTCCTGTTCCTTTCTTCATATGAACCGTAGGAGCATGCTCAGGGGGCTAAATGTTGATGCTCATTTTGAAAGCCCTAGTAGCAAGAAGAAACCCAACAATATGGGCAGAAAAGAGTTAGTGGATTGATAGGAAAAAATCATTAAGCCTGAATGGCAGGAATAATGGATCATAGGCCCATAAAATAAATAAATGGGTCTTGAGGAAAGCAAATGAGCCCAGTGGAGCCCAGAGAAGGAAGTAGTAAACCCATGGGCATTATGTGGTGTAGAAAAGCAAGAACGGGTCACAGTAGGCCCGAAGTAATGAAGTAAGAAAGTAAGAGGTTGATGGAAAGCCCATGAGCTCCAAGAATGAAGGATAAAGTAATTGGTTCAAGGAAGCCCAAAAGAGTTAGTAAAAGCGCATGGGAATACAGAATTAGGAAATGGGCCGAGGATGCCCAAGGAAAGCAAATGGGCCAAGGATGCTCAAGGAGAAAGAAATGGAACAAAAGAGCCCACAAGCAATGTAATGGACCTAGAAAGCCCAACAGTAGCATGAGTAGAAACCCAATGACTAAACTAGGACATTGTAACCAATTGAGAGAAGAATACACAGCAGGCCTAAAAGAAGCTCAGCAAGCACGGGTCAAGTAACACCACAGTAGGAACAACAGAGTGGTATGGCAGGAATGGCAGCAAGATTATAGAAGGAGCAAAGAATAGGCTAAAAGAGGGAAGACCCATCATTAAGCAAGGCCCAGCCCTTGAAAGGAGCAAGTCAATAAAGAATGAAAAATCAAAAAATAGTTCACGCTATAAGAGGTCAAGGATGAACGGCAGAATGCACAAACAAGCCTCAAGACCATGGCAAACGCATGAGCAGCGGACAAGTTTTTGGCGTATACGGGAAGTGGAGCACGCGTAAGGCCCAGGCATTACCAACCTATACCCAGCCAATATAAGAGTGGTGGGTCATGAGTCAAAGGTAAAAGGGGGTATAGTCTAGCGATGGGGAGAAGAGAAAGCCTATTCTGGGGTTCCTGCTCATATTCTTTTAGGGGTGATGTCCTGCTGAGATGACATACCACCTAAAAGAAAGAAGGATGAGTTGGAACCACTAGGTGCATGCCATGACGTATAGCAAGAGAGAATACCCACACTGTGGTGGATGAGAATGCCACGGTGAGCAAGCAAACAAAATAGTCTTCTTTATCTGATAATGGGGAGTGGCACAGCCAGCACAAGTAAGTGGTGATGGCTGGATAGCTGACAAACCAGCGGGTGGTCAGGAAGAACATCCTAAACTAGAAAAAAGTAGTTAAAGGCTAAAATGGTAAAACTAATCACGATAGGCAGTATATAAAGGGCTTTTGCCGTGCATAGTGGCATCATCACAACAATATCAACCTCTAGGAGAGAACCACAGCACCACCATCACCATAATACAACAAGAGCAAGCATTAAGAAAGAAAGAAAAGAGTGGGAAAGAATCCAAGTAACAGAACGGAGAGAAAAAAGAAAGAAAAGGAAGTAGAGAGTGTTGGCAAGCATGCACCAATAGATTAATCCCTTCTCTCCCTCTAAAAGCCTACCATCTGTTGAGGATAAAGAACTCGTTTGGGCCCAAGCCATTCAAGTTCATTCCCTCAAAATGGATAATTTCTATAGTAGGATTATCTTGTGAGGTTATCCATGTTGAGGAAGTGGTTCTCTCCTTAGCCTTATCCCCGTAATACAATTGAACATGGCAAACTGATCCTTCTTTTCTTTGATTCTACCACTTATTGCCATCATTTCTTCTCTCGTCTTTGCAATTTCACCTATAATGTGTTCTCTTTCCCTGCTTTAATTAGCGATCTTTTGCTTATTTTGCCTAACAGTAACGCCTTTCTTTTGTCATTGTTTTATTGCCTTTATTTGCCGTAACTTTTTCTATAGCAATTTCGTCGACCATGGGCATGTGACTAAAGTTTCGGCAAAAGGGGCATAGTTTGTGCGCAAGCCGGACTAAGGTGAATAGCAATTAGACCGGTCCTAACTCTCTTATTCAGAACACTTGGGCCCAACACAACAGGAGGCAGTCCAGCCCAAAATCACAAAAGGCCCACCACAAATATAAAAGCGAAAAACAAGCTCTCCAAAATAATGTGTATTTTTACTAGAATTTCCGTTACTAATTTTGGTTTTCCTTCTGATACTGCCAAATATAGAAAAACTTGGAAAACTATTTTCACAAAATGTTTTCCTGTGAAACAAATGAAGCATAAACCTTTTTTGATAAAATGAATTTTACTCTCTCTTAAAGAGAGAGAGAGAGAGAGAGAGAGAGAACAAGAAGAAGAAGAATAGAAAATTTACTTTGTTCATGGAATGAAGTGCATATGATATATCATTGAAGCATGCGTCTCATAAACGAAACGAAGAGACTGAAGTTTTTCAAGTTGGCCTATAGATTCTCTAATGTCAAGCTATGAACAAGTACATCCCAAAATCTTATAAAAAATTGTGGGGATTAAATTTTTTTTTATACAAGATAGAATTTCTACTCTAACCTATTCTAAGTGTATATGTGTGTGAAGCTCCCTCCTGGAGACTTGAACTCCGGCTCTTCCCCCCCACGCCCCACAAGTATTTATACTTGTAAAGTGACCACCGCACCAAGGTGTGCGGTGGTAAAACGTTAAATTGATCGTGCGTGGGGATTAAATTAAATCCCTTTTTTTATGCAATTATAAATCCCATTTGATAGACCAATGTACAAAAAGTACATTTATTAGAGCAAATGATTAAAATAAGATTCTTTTTTTTTTTTTAGAATCAAAATAAGATTCATTTAATTGAATTGAAGGGTTTTGAAAGAAAAAAAAAGGGTAAATTGCAAATTAAACCCCTAAAGTTTGGTGTTGATTGGATTTTACACCACAACGTTTCAGAAATTTGATTTTACACCCTGAAGTTTGGTTCTGTTAGCAATTCACCTTTCACGGTTAGTTTTTGCCGTTAACTGACACATCACCATGCTAACTTGTTTTATTTTTGCCAAATCAACCTCAAAATCACGTAGTTTCAGTGATGACCAAGTTAAAAGCTGGCACAATCAAAACTACGTAGTTTAATGCCTAAACTTAAAACACAAACCTCTAGCCTAAACGTCACTAAGGATCTAACCTCTGAGGATCTAACCTCCCTAACCTATACAGAGGAGGGCTGCACTGCTCTGCACAGAACTATAAACTAGGAATGTAGAAAAACATAGAAAGATAATTAGTGAGGAAACAAACAAGAAGTAATGATATTAAATTGTAAACTTGACAAGGAGAAATAACAAATACGAGAAACATAATATAATAAAATAGCAGAAGAGGAGGACAAACCAGTGTTTAATGAAATACAAAAGAACCTAGAAAACAAACAATTAAAAAAGATGCAAACCCAGAGATAAAAAACAATGAAATAGAGTGAGACACAAAGAAATCAAAAATAAAGAACAAAAATCCTTGCTGGCTACATGAACACTATAGGTCTTTCTTTGTTCTCCTCTCTCTGCGCATCTTCCTTCTTCTTCTTTACAATCTTTGTTGTCCCAACCTAGAGCTAGCTACCATGGTTTTCAATTTGAACATGAAAAGCTTCTAATTTCAACTCTTATAATAAATATGCTGGATCGGTTTTGGAGACCAAGACAAGTTTTGGTTGTGCAAGCTTTTAACTTGGTTCATAGGGTATGGGTTAGGAGGGCCAGATTCTCAAAGGTCTTCTTCGTGGTTCTTTGTTTTTTGCTTTAGAGTTTGGCCACAGTGACATTTAGGCTGGAGGTTTGTGTTTTAAGTTTAGGCATGAAACTACGTAATTTTGATTGTGCCAACTTTTAACTTGGTCATCACTGAAATTACATAATTTTGGGATTGATTTGGCAAAAATGCAACATGCCAACATGATGATGTGTCAGTTAACAGCAGAAACTAATGATAGGGGGTGAATTGCTAATGGAACAAAACTTTAGAGTGTAAAATCAAATTTCTAAAATGTTAAAGTGTAAAATCCAGTCAATCCCAAACTTCAAGGGTATAATCTACAATTTATCCAAAATATATATATATATATATATATATAAGTAAAATTTTTTTTTTTTTTTGAGAATCCTAAAAGTAATTATTAAATTGAATACTAATCACATGTTTCTTTCCCCAAATAGAAGACAAGAAAAATGATATAAAGAAGTGTGTACCCAGACCAAAGTTTGCTCCACGAATAACTACACCCATCTCGAGTACAGGCATCGCTCTCTCCGTAGCCTATATAAGAAGAAGGTCTCTTTGACATCATTTAACAAAGCCATCAACATACAGTTGGTCCCGAGTCTTAAACCTCACGAGTACAATACAAATATTCATTTACCAGGAAAACCTCTTCAATTCAATCAGTGTCTCTCTCTCTCTCTCTCTCTCTCTCTCCATATATATCATCACCCAAAGGCTCCTCAAATGGTACGCATACCTCTCTCTCTCTCTCTCTCTCTCTCTCTCTCTCTCTCTAAAAATGGTATTCGAATCTGATAAAAGTGTGTATACATGTAATTGTTCACTTCTGTTTCTAAGAAAAGCGGTAACAAAACAAAACCCGGCCACTAGGGATTTTAATCTTTTAAAATTTGATGGTTTTGAGCGCTGGAAGGAACACAATATTAACACTTGTCTTAAAATAGGCATGTGTCAATCTTGTATTCCGTTTTTGTTTGGTTTCGTGCTCCTCTTCTGTCCCGAAGAGAAGGGATGCCTCGGCTCTTTTGAAAAGTTTCGTCTGTGATCATTCAATGGCTTAAGTCATTGACATGTTTCCAAGGTAGCTGTTTTCCGACATGTAAAACTGGTTGGCCGGCCTTTTCTTGTTTGTTGACTGCAATTTTATATATGGAATAGGAAAAGGTTGATGATACCATAGTTTTTGGCCTATATCAGTTGGCTTTGCTGGCTACTTTATTAATTAGTATTATATTATTATTTAAAGCTTTTCTTTTTTTCTTTTGCAAATGCTTATAAGTTAAGATAAGAAGACAACATGCACCGATTCGTGTACTAAAAGTTTGTTCATGTTTTCAAACACGTAATTACTCCCGAGTTTCCATAATGGACCGGACAAAATTCAAAACCCCCCCGGTTCTTGTCTCATGGTCATTGGTCTTTCAGTTTTCATGTTTATCTAAAGGTATAGAATGTTCATTTAATTTTATTGCTTTTTATTTTTCCTTAGAATATAATTTGGGTATAAAACTAAAAATATATTTATATTTAATAAAAATAAAATTTTAAAATATATTTCTATTTAATTTGTGAAAGAAATTGTAAAATTTATTGTTTATATATATCTTGCTAATGTAATCTTATTCATTTTTTTTATATACTTGGTAAGAGTGGTATCAAAACCGTTTACGTAAATAATCAATAACTATAATAGAATATAAATAAATGTCTTCTATATATTTGGTTTAAATTAAATACTATTTTTTTAGAAGAAAATTAAATATTATCTAAATGACCTTTTTTTTTTAGATGGTGGGTAACAATAACAATAACTATACGGCAAAACTAGAATACTTTTTTTATACAAAAAATTAAAATATAGCAGTTTTCTTGTAAAAAAAAAAATTCTTAATCTATTGAAAATAATTAATAGTATTAAAATTACAACAATATAAAGGAAATGGATGAAACACTATCAGGAAAAATTCAGGATTCACTGTTATAGTTTCGCCTCTTTTTTTTTTCTTTTTCTTTTTAAATTGGTTCAGCCATGCCTATCTACCAATTTTAAAGCCCTTCGATTTGGATCGGTTATTTTTTTTAAGTTCCAATCAAAACACTAAATAGGATTCGTCCATAAGTTTCATTTTGTTAATTTGGAAACAACATATTTCCCGAATTCTTGCAATTATTTATTCTCATTTCTCCTTATATGCTTTGAGATGCTTGTGCTACATGGCAAACATCCTTGGCCTTTACGTTTCTAACTATTGACATTTTATTTTTTTCCTTCTGCAATTTAAAGTAGTATTACAATGCAACGTGTTCCCTCCTAATTAATTGATATAATTAATTTTCCAATTCAATATTTTAGAATTTGTAGATACTTTATTCTAAATCCAGCTCATTCAAAAATGTTTTTATCAATCTGTGTCCGGTCATGGATAATTGGCTCCTATTAATTTGTTCCGATGTGGTCAATTTCTTTGATT
The DNA here is from genome assembly GCA_033629205.1 of Lithocarpus polystachyus. NCBI lineage: Eukaryota > Viridiplantae > Streptophyta > Magnoliopsida > Fagales > Fagaceae > Lithocarpus > Lithocarpus polystachyus. The sequence goes on from CM066163.1 coordinate 52,862,473, forward strand.
CATACCAAATTGGAGGAAGTAAATAAAGGTAGATGAGATAGAGATAGATGTAGTTGGAGTAAATAACATCTCGTTGGTTGTTGGCTCCTCCTATTAATACAATCATCTTGTTCTAAGTGAAATCATATCGATGTAGTTGGATGTTGCAAATTTTATAGATTTATTTATTTATAAAGGACAGGTGAATTTTGTCCCACATCCAACTGCATCTTATTTATTTATTTAAAAAGACAGGTGAATTTTGTCCATGTGATATCACATCCAACTGCATCGATTGATGTAGTTGGATGTTGCGAATTTCATTTATTTATGACAGGTGAATTTTGTCTCACATCCAACTACATTGATGTAGTTGGATGTTGCAAATTTCATTTATTTATTTAAAAAGACAGGTGATTTTTGTCTGGGTGTGTTTTTTTTCACTCTCGCTAGTCTCACTCACAGTTCGAAACTTTACAATGTGGTATACAGGTTACTGAAGGGAAGGAAGAGACGAGGCTTGTTCTTACCAAGCCATTGACAATAGATGGGGAATCAAATACTGATTACGCAGCTCCGAATCCTCTCCAACTTGTTTTAAGCCTCTTTAAAAATGTTATGCCAGGATCAGATCTCACACGCCTTCAGGCAAGTCAAACTGCCTTATTTTAAAGTTTCCTAGAAATTGAATTATTATTTTTTATTTTAAAAATATATCTCATTTTTTTATGTTTGGTATCAATCAAATTAAAATGAATTGAAAAACTATCTCTTGACTTTTTTTTTCTTTTTTTCTTTTTTGCAATATTCCTTGACTTATTTTATTTAGCTTTGTGTGAGATAGATCAAGTTGTTTTTTTTTATTTAGCTTCACATAAGATAGAGTTATTTTTCAAAAAAATTTAGCGGAAAATAACTCTATCTCACGGCAAGCTAAATAAAGGAAGTTAAGAAATAGTTTTACTATATTCAATTTTTTCTAATACTACCAAACACAAAAAGAAAAAAAAAATACAGAAAATTATCTTCACATGAAGTTTTTCACTGAAACAATGGGAGTAGTATGGCTTTAAGCTATGTTACACAACTCAATATATTTTTACAGAATGCAAACATTTACTCTTTTATATATTTGCAAAATTTTAAGAAAATCTGAAATCAATAACTATGTCATTAATTAAATATTTAAATTTGAAGTTTTTTAATTTAAAATTGTGCATAAAATATGAGTTTTTAGATTGTGTAGCAAATAATACCCGATTGACATAAAACTTGATATAAGTGTTAAAAACATATAGAAATCATGAAATTAAGCAATGCAATTTCTGAAATATTAATTCAATGAAAAGTTACTACTTAGAGTCACCTGTGTGTTATAGTTGCAATACGTGCCCGAGTCATGAGTGTGGAATGTTTACCCAGTCGTATCACATCTATCATTTGGGTTATTATTTATTTAATACCATAATATGCTTTTAATAGTCTGTTTGGTAATTTGTCTTTATCAATTTGCATTTTATTTCTTTAGTATCAGTAATATGCATTTTATATGTTTGACTTTTTCGGAAATCAAGTTATGAACTTATGATCTTCTCAAAAAAAAAAAAAAAAATTTATTAACGTATGATGTTGATGATATGCACTCAAAGAATTAATGGGCATTACATTTTTTTCGCTAATCAACATAATCTTTTTCTTCCTTCTCAAAAAAAAAAATATATATATATATATATATATATCTTTTTCTTGAAATTTGGAAATGGGACCACTTTTTTATGAATTTTTATAAAGGAGGAGTGGGGAACCATTTAATATTGCAGTTGAAGCCATCATGTTCTCAGACAAACTTTTCCAGAAACAATCTATAATGTGCAGTCTATAACAATATTTACATTTATTTTAATCAGATAATTCATTATTTATTAAATCATTTAAAGAAATTATATATTATAATTAGTAATAGAAAAAAGTTAACAGATGTCTTAAAGGAATTGGTTTAAGAAATATTTTTAAAAATTTTTATGGGAAAAGAAAAAGGAAATTAATTTATTTGATGGTTTTTTATATACCCATGAAAGTGGTGCCAAACTTTCCTAAAATGGTTTATTAGCAATTGTCTTAAAAGCATTCATTAACTGGTCATTAATAAATTATGTGATTAAAAATACATTGTATACTCATTTCAATTGCTAGGTAATAAGTTTGAGGAACTCCCCTCTAAATTGGTTTGAAGAAATCCTACATTTAGTGTCTGTTGGGATAGTGCTGAAAAGCACTATCTTGCATCTGCATTTTTTTTTTTTTTTTTGAGAAGCGCATTTCAGCAAAGCCAATGCACTTCCAGTGGGTCCCATGCACTATTCATGAGACCCACAAACCTCTTTTTTCCGCAAAAGCTGCAAAACTTTCATTAAAAATGGGTCTCACAACACTATTCACACATTTAAAAATTATTTTACTATACTGTTTTTAGTTTTCAGCAAAATATGCGATATCTAAACACACCTTAGTGTGTGTTTGGCAAAAATTATTTTTGCCAATTTATTTTACTATTGAGCTTATTTTTGCTATTATTTATGGGCCCCACTGCACTTTTTGGTCTATTCATAGGTCTCACCGATACTATTTTAGCTAACTTTTATATTTATTTATAGTACTTTCAGCAAAAAAATTTCAGTTTTAGCAAAATAAGCGAATCTTAAACACATCCTTAATTAGCCCCAAAAATAAAATCCTACTGGTGAACTTTTGTTGATGCTCATTTTTTGGGAGCCCAGAAGAAAGAAGAGGCCCAGTAACACGGGCAGAAAAAGAGTTAGAAAATGGATAGAAAAACATTAAGCCCAGGCGGCAGGAATAATGAATTGCAGGCCCATAAAGCAAGCAAATGGACCTTGAGGGGTAAATGGGCCTAAAAGAGCCCGGAAAAAGAGAAATAGCAAACCCATAGGCAGGAATGGATGTAGAAAAAGTGAGAATGGGCCACGCTTGCAAGGACAAGCCCAAAGTAATATAAGTAAAGACAGTAAGGGGCAATAGAGGATCTATAAGCCCCAAGGATGAAGTATGGAGTAGTTGGGCCAAGGAAGCCCAATGAATTGGTAAAAGTTCAAAGGAAGCACAGAACTAGCAAGGGCCGAGGACGCCCCGAGAAAGTAAACTGGCCAAGGCTACCCAAAAGGAGGTAGAAGGAACAGGGGATCCGCAAACAATGCGATGAAATGGCCCAATGGGTTTATTGGGCCATCAGAAAAGGAAGCAAATAGCAAGCCCAAAGAAGCCCAGTGGTTTTGAGTCAAATAACTTCATGGCAGGAACGGTAGAATAATGTGGCAGGATACGATAGTGAAGCCTCAAGAGTAAAACACGGAAAGATGAAAATAAGATGAAGCCCACAATCGGGCAACACCCAGTCCCAAGAAAGAAAGCCATAAAAGGTGCGAATTAGAAGCTAGGAACAAGCGGTAGAATAGGCAGGCGAACCTTCAGGCTGCAGCAAACGCGTGAGTAGCAGACAAATTTTTTTTGGACGAACATGGAGGTAAGGCATGCATAAGGCCCAGACACTATCAGCCTGTACCCAGCCAATACAGGAAGTGGTGGGCCATAGGTTAGAGGTTAGAGGGCATGGTCTGGCGGTGGAGAGAGGGGGAAAGCCTATTTTGAGGTTCTTGCTCAGGCTCTTTTGGGGGAGTGTCCTGTTGGGATGACATGCCACCCAAAAGAGGCAAGGCTGAGTTGGAATCACTAGGTGCATGCCATGAGGGACGGAAAGAGAGAAACAGAGCACCCACGCCGTGGCAGATAAGAATGCCACGGCAAGCAAACAGATATAATAGTACGTCTTCGCTTGGTGTTGTGGAGTGGCTCTGGCCGGGTACATGACCAATCAGTAATGGTTGACAAGGACACACACACCAAACAAAAACGGTTAAGGGCTAAAATGGTAAAAGCCAGCTGCGGCAGGCACTATATAAGGACGTTCATTGTGCACGAAACAGGGGACGGCAAAAGGGTGGCCTAAAATAGAGAGAATCACAATAACTAAGAAAAAGAAAAAAAAAAAAAAAAAAAAGAAGGAAAGAATTAGAGAATAGAGAGAACAGAGTGGCGGGCATGCACCAAATAGGTTGATCCCCTCTCTCCCTCTCAAACCCATGTTCTCTACCGTTAGTAAAAGAACATCCCTGGACACAGGTCATTTAGGACCGCTCCCTTAAAGCAATTAATTTCTCCCCTAAAGAGAGATTACTCGCATTGTGGAAACGCTCTCCTTCTTGGCTTAGACCCCGTAACACACCTTGGCAGACTGATATTCATTTTTCAATAAGCTCATTATTATTTTTCCTCGTATTCATTTTCTGTTACCGTTTCGCTAAAATATGCGTCTCTCGCAATGGTTCATTGTTCATTCCTGTCCATATAAGTGAACAAATCTCTGTTTCACCTCTGTTATGTTTGCCTGCCGTAATCATTTTTAATAGCTCGGCCTGCCATGGGCATATAATTTAAGTCATAGTAAAAAATAAGGCGTGGCTTGCACACAAGCCAGACCAAGGTGATTACAATTGGGCTGGTCCCAACTCCCTGACCCAGAATACCTTGGGCCTAGCACGGTGGGGAGCAATCCAGCCTAACCTTGCACAAAAAGCCCACGACAACTTTTAAAAACTTATACGAAGTTTTCTAGCTTAAAAACGAGTACTCTTTGTGGGTTTCAGTTAGTTCAACTAGTAAAGTCTCTGATAGTTGAATAAGAGACCCAGGGTTCAATTCCTACTTACACTAAAAACTGACTGGTGTCTTAGTCTAATGATAAAAAACTATCTTCGGAAGCGGATGCCATAAGCTGAAATTCTCTTAAAAATAAAAATAAATAAATAAATAAATAAAAACTTGGACTCTCTAGTACTTCAAACTCCAAACACAAAAGTCTACATAATTATAATTGTAAATAAATGTTAATAGATAAATTGTTTGTTGGAAGGTGTTCAAGATGGTGTAATTTGCAACCATTTCCATTAAGTGTTAGCATATCACATCAGTTCTCGTCCTTCTATCCTTTTGGTAATGAAGGAATTATCAAAAGCTAAAATATAGTACATAGACAGAATAAATCTAGGTGTAACATAGGCACCAACTGAAAAGGAGGATCAACACAAACAACTAAGTCCATAGACAGCAACATTTAGGGTAGCCCAAATCATATTAATAATCTTAGGGGATATTTAAGGTAAGAGAATCATGGTACCAAATGTGTTATAGTGAGTTGGCCAGGTTGTTGTGTTTGGCAGTTTGGATTGCCAAGCCACCAGATGGCTTTAGGTGAGGAATAGTGTTAAAGAACACAATAAAGGTTTAGGTGTTTTTTATAGGGATGGCAATTTCTACCCGATCCGCGGATACCCAGCCCGGCCCGACCCTAATGGGCCGGATTTTACCCGGCTCGATAAAGAATAGGGTTGGGTAAGGGTGTAATCAGTTCAGTTCGGTCATTTTGAAGTGCAATTTTTCCACTGAACCGAAATATCGGTTTTACCAAATTTGACACCGACACCGAACTGAAGAGGAACATCGACACCGAACTGACTGGAACCAAACAGATCAGAGACCCAAAAAAAAAAAAAAAAAGAGTTTATTTCTCTTTACTTTCCCACATTTTCTCAGCACCCAAACACCAAGCAAACAAAACAAAAAAAAAAATCAAAATCATGTATATAATCAGAAAACATACCAAAATAAGAAATATATATATATATATATATATATTTCCTTTGCTTTCCCATGTTTTCTCACCACCCAAACACCAAGCACCAAGCAAGTAGCAAACACAAAAAAAAAAAAAAAAAAAAAGAACAAAGAAAAAGCACTGAAAGTCTATATGTGTTTTTTTGGATAAATTTTCTAACCATCCAAACAAGAGGGACTATGGGGGAGGCCAGTGTGGGGAGGCAGCGGCAAAGCCGGAGACCGTGAGAGAGAGGGACTGGAGAGTGTAGTGTGCTGCTGTCTGTGAGAGGGAGTATCAGTCGGCGCATTGGAGGGGGTTGGGGCGATCGGTGGGGGAGGAGCCGTAGGCGAGGATGAAGGAGCGAAGGAAGGCGACGGAGGAGTGGTGGATGGAGTTGGAGCCAAAGAGGGAGTTGGTGGCTTTGAGGTGGGAGCGGGAGCATGAGACGGTGGAGAAGAAGTCAAAGATGGAGACTTGGTTGGTGATGAGGCTAGTGCAGTGGTGCAGATCTTGGAGCTTGAGCGAGAGCCGAGGTGGCTAGCAAGGTGAGAAGCATGAGAGACTGAGAGTCACCAAAGTAGAGGAAGCCATTGTTGTGAGAAAATTATGGATGGTAAGGTTTTCTAACTTATGATTTTATAGTCTTATTAGTTTAATTAGATATTTAATTAGTTTAATTATAGAAAATTAATCTAATGGGTTTTAAAATGCTAGGCCGGATCATTTGATTAGTATGACTGAACAAAAAAAAAAAAGCCTAATTATGAATTGTTTTAAAAGAAAATGATGGAGGCCCAACGCATTGACTGACGCAAAGCATATCTCAGACTCAAATATTTACAAATTTTATATTAATATAAAATATAATATAATAATATTTCGGTTCGGTTCGGTTCGGTTCGGGCAATTCGGTTTGGTTCGGGCAGTTCGGTTCATTAAAATTTTCCACCGAAAACCGAACCAAAATTTTCGATTTTTATATAATAAAACCAAAACCGAACTAAATCGAAACCGAACTGAAATTTCTGCATCGGTTCGGTCGGTTTGAAGCGGTTTTTTCGATTCTTCAGTTTTTTGCACACCCTTACAAAACCCAGCTCGGACCCAACCCGACCCGGTTACATAAGAAATAAGAAATTACTTAAATGCCCTTATATATATATATATGTATATATGTATATATACTTATAAACTAACCCTAACCTAACTCTTTCATTTTTCCTCACTCAGCCGTCCCTTCTCTCTCTCTTTCTCTCTCTCTCTCTCTCGCAGGCTCTCAAATCTCAATCTCAGTAGCATCTTTTTCTCTCTCAAGCTCTCACGACTCGCTCAACCTCACGGCATTGGCCCCATGGCCTCGTTTAACCTCACAGCATTGGCTCTGTTCGCTCAACCCCACGCTCGTGATTTTTCTTCTTTCTTTTTTGGTTCGTTTCGTCTTTCATTGTTTTTTTTCTTTGTTTGTGTTTGTGATTTCTTTCTGTGTTTTTGTTTTTGATTTTGAGAAGGAAAATCATTAATCTGAAATTTGTGTTTATGAAATCTGTGTTTATGTTTGTGTTAGGATCTATGTTTGTGATTTTGAAAAGGAAAATGTGAAATTTTTATGTTTATGAAAACTGTGTTTGTATTTTTGTTAATGAAATCTGTGTTTGTATTTGTGTTAGGATTTGTGTTTGTGTTATGATTTTGAAAGGGAAATTCATTGATCTGAAAATTGTGTTTTTGATATCTGTGTTTGTGTTTGTGTTTGTGTTGTCATTTGGGGCTGGGCAAGACGAGACGGGGCCCATGGAGCCCGCAAGGCCTGGCGGGGTAGGTTTGGGGTGGGAAAAAAAACCCGATTATTAAACAGGGCGGGTTCGGATAACGGATTTAGGCTCGCAGGTCGGGTCCGAGCATAAAGAAACTCAGCCCGAACCTGACCCATTGCCATTCCTAGTTTTTAATGGCCTGTTTGGATGAAGGGGGAGAGACGAAAAGTAGAGTAGACTTGATCGAAAATTGGCTACAATTTATGGCCAACTCTACTTTATTCTCCCTCAATCCAAAATTGGCAATTCAAGTAGAATCTTGAATAGAAATTGTAGGGTTAAGAGCCAAGGCCCATGGCCGAGAACGTGAATGATCCGAAGACGAGCGAATAGTGATGAATGGTTCACACTCAAAACTTAATGATCATGACACGAATAGCAAAGAGGTCCGAGAAGGAATATACCCTCGGACATGGTAGATGCAACTTGAATATGCATTCCAATAACCAAGGAGACCTGCCAAGAAGCTCCTGTGACAGGGACATACATCACAAATGTACAAGAAGAGGGAAACCCAAAAAATATCAAGAGAAAAGTTGCTACCACTGCATTAAATGCACTGCAGCCACTTTTCTAACCACATTTATATGGAGAAGGCCCCTGAACAATGCCGCCTTGGCTATCATGACTCACATAAAGCTAAAGAGGGAGTCTGATAGGACAAATACTCAAGTAGGGACTCAAATGACCGACAAGTATAGGATCAAGATGGTCCAAAGAGAGATATATAATGAGGGGATGAACAGGCAGGAAAGAGAGAGAAAAAGGACGCTCATTGAATATACTTAAAATTTGAGCTCCTCAGATTGAATCCAAGAACAATCCTCAAATTTTTAGTTGATTAACGCACAGTTTGACCATCCTATAAACCAGCTTTATCCGTTGTTAAACTCATTATGGCCTAGTCCTTTAACCCATTCTCTAAAAATTTATTGTTCTGGGCTCGTTGGGCCAACATCCACACATTTTAGGCTTGGATTGCAAATGAGACCCCATAGAAATAATGAGGGATTAGGGTTGCTTGGATCTTTATGCGGGATTATAATTGGATGTGGAAGTATCAATATTGTCAATAGTTGATTGTTTGTAGACTAAATGAGGGATTTAAAGTGTGGTATGGTTAGGTAAGGGTTAGGGGCAGCAAGTGTACAATGGGTTTGGGATTTTTTTTTTTTTTGGAAGAGGGAAATGAATTAGGGTTGACGGTGAATCAACTAGGGTTTGGGATTGGGAAGTTTGAATGGATGGTGATCGAGATTTTATGAAGAATTGGATATATGTGTTCAGCCTTAGGCTTATGTTCACAGACAGCGGTGTGGAGAAAATTTCAATTAGAAATTTGGGAGATTACAATTGTGGTACAAAGACACTACCACAAAACCCAAACCCTAAATAAAACCAAAGAACCCGCTGAAAGTTCAAATAGCGTATAAAACACTATGAACGTTTAGACCCCCAAATTACAAGTCACCAATTCTAGCTTTATATCAAACGATGTACGTGCGGAAAATGAACAAAAGCTTAAAACAGAATTGATAAACAATCTAAATCAAATAAAATCACATCCATAAAAGAAATTAAATGACAAATATTAAGGAAAGAGAGATGCAAACACAAGGACAACATAGCGATGTGTTATCAAAGAAGAAACCGAAGCCCTCGGTGTAAAACCTCACCGCCGCCCTTCAAGCAGTCAAATAATCCACTAAAGAATGTAGTTGGGATACAAGGACAGCAATAGACCCTCCAAGCCTAATCTACCCAGTGTACCTAAGCCCTCCAAGCTTCTTGCTCCAACGAGGTTATGCCGAACCTTTGTCTTCTTTAGCTTACCGGATTCATCTACTAGTCCATAGCATCTACCAATATGAAATTGGTTCCTTCCTAACTGCTTCCCAAAGCTCCAAACAACCTTCTCACAGAAATGGGTAAGGTGTGAAAAGGTTTTGGGTAATGAACCTCTCTAGGATCTAACAATGGAAAGAGTGAAAGTAGAGGAATTTGAAGAGTCACAAGGTAAAGATTGTGGATGAGTCAATCTTGTTTTTCTCTAGGGTTTCTCTCTCAAAATTCTCTCTGGAAGCTCTATACATTTCGTGGGTATAAAGGGTATTTATACTGGGGTGAGAAAGGAATGCGAAGAGTCAGATTTTCCAAAACAAAGCTGGCTGGCAGCTTGGCCTCACGGCTTGACTAAGTCGCAAGTTCAAGCTGTGAACTAACTGAACGGCCAGACTAGAATTTTTGTCCTGTAGTGAGACAGTTGGCACGACGTTTCAGCTTCTAGCGGCTTGCCAGTCGCGAGCTACCTGCGAGATCCAGTCGCGAGTTCTTCTCTGCACGCTTCACTCGTGTGCAACATCTGGTGGCTTGCCAGTCGCGAGACACCAGCGAGATCCAGTCGCAAGTCCCTGTCCTTGTTGCACAGACTTGAACATTTCTTCACATTCTCACACACACTATCCTTACATGATTCCCACGTAAATATAGGGTTTCTTAGTGCTGAAATACAAGCAAATTGGCACGGAATAAAGCCAACAAAATGGTTGATAAAATTCAACCTTACAATCTCTCCATTTGGCTATTTCGTGACAAAACCCTATGACAAACTCTAGACTTAACGCGTGAGTTAGGAACGCTTTAACAAAACTCACTCACACCTAACTCTAGAATCTGTGAAACCCTTGAATCATAAGTACAAGTATCTCCTGAAAAGCAACTATACAATAAGATCATTGTATGCAAAAAAACTTGTATTGCATATGAAGCAAGCACAATGCGATCAAGCAAAAAATATATTAAAGCAATAAAGCATGGCTTGACCAAAAAAATAAACAATCACTATAAATAGTGATCACAATGCTCATTCACACATGGAATGAACATCTGGACATGTAAGCTAATAAGCTCAATGCAAAGGATTAATTGCATGTCTAACACTCAACCAATGCAACAACACAAAGTAATTGCATTAAGGATAAAAATCCAACAAAGGGCACAAGAGTGAAGTACTAAAGGAAATGCAAAACATTAACTAAAAGTACTAGCTACAAAGCAAGGGTACAAAATACACTTACAAAAGCAAGGTACAAACTAAACCAAACGCCACAAAAGCAAAGGTACAAAATAAACTAAATAAACAACTAGACATATACCAAAGTACCCATCAGTTTAAAAACAAAACATTATTTAAACCAAATGTATTTAGCAAAAACCATAATAATATAAAGACATATGAATATAAACATATAAAATAAACTGCTGAGACAAAGTTTTTATGCATGCTCCCCCTCAACATGTGCTACCTCTCAAGAGCTATCCTTCATAAAAATAATAATCTCCATGATACCAATCTCCCCCTTTTTGACTGGAATGGCCAAAGGGTCACTACTGTGTGGTGAAGCTGTCAAGCTTTGCTGAAAGAATGTTCATTTGATCTTAGAGTGCAGCCAGCCTATCAGATTGTTCATTCTGTACTTCCCTGAGCCCATCAATCCTTTTAAGAAAGATCTGGAATGCATCTGGACGTACATCTGATGAGGATGATGCTCTGTTTCTCTTTCCACGTCCTCTTAAGCTTGAGGGTTGACCTACAACCTCTGTCTCAGTCTCTATGGCTTCATTCTTGATCACCTTTTTCTTCATCACCCGGAAGACGAACTCTTATCCTTGTGATTGTTAGCTTGTTAATAGCTGAGGGAGTAGTCAAGAGGCTGATATCTTGAGGGATTTCTATACCTTTCTGTCTAAAAATCCTCATAAGAAGACTGGGGAAAATCAACTTGGCCCTGGATGTTGTTCTTGTCTCATCAACAATGGTATAGAATATGTGAGCACTGATATCTATGTAGATCTTCTGCTTGAGCTCCATGAGGAAGATGGCTCTAGCATTGTTGATTGTAGTCAGCTTCTTCACTGGATATAGGTTGAACATCATTATCACAGTGAGGCATCTCATATTTGCTGAAAAAGCATTGGTGTTAAGACATCTTCCCTCTCGAACTCCACCAATATGTGACTGAACGGTTTCTAAGGACAACATCCATGACAGCAACATCCACAAAAACAGAGCACAATAGATGGAACAATAAAACATCAGTAACAGATTAGTAGCACTATAAGAGACAGAAAGTTGTACCAGTGATTCTGACCACACATTGTTTAGGAAGTATCATATCAAGATATAACATACTATAGTAGAACACAGCATGGATATATCACCAGTAATAAATTCAAGCTTCAATGTGACATTGTACACAATCATGACAGAAACAATCCAAGGTCACAAGGCTAAACACAAATGTAGATGTGCAATAGGCAATTTTGTTTAGCCAGGCACAGCACATAGCCATACCAACTCACCAAAACCTCAAAAACTCAAGCACATGTCAACAAGACATTTCACCAGTAATAAATTCAAGCTTCAATGTGACATTGTACATAATCATGACAGAAACAATCCTAGGTCACAAGGCTAAACACAAATGTAGATGTGCAATAGGCAATTTTGTTTAGCCAGGCACAACACATAGCCATACCAACTCACCAAAACCTCAAAAACTCAAGCATATGTCAACAAGACATTTCACAATGGGTATGAAATGCACAACTAAGGTCAAATTTGCATAAGTACTCAATAAAGAGAAACAAGCATGAGAGAAAGCATATCAAGCATTAGATTTGAGAAACTAACAAAAACCATTCAAACAAATTCAACAAAATGACCCAAAATATGGTCGAATCATATAGAACACAAAAACCAAATACTAACACACAAATCCAAGAAATAAAGGCTGTACCCATGAGTAATGTGAAGAAAATAAGAAAACCCATATTTTTTTTTCTTGAAGAATGAAAATGAATTGATGAAGAATAGTGATGATTTTGTGAAGAACATGGTGAGTTTGAGAGAGAAGAACACGGGCAAGGCAATGAACAGTCAAAAATATTTGAAGGAAAAACTAAAAAGTTTTAAAAACTAACCTTAAAAATGCAAAACACGCGATTTTCGCGACTAAGTCAAGTCGCATACAAGTCGCCAGGTCCAACCACCAGAACATTTCAAAGAAAAATTTGAAAAAATTTTCTATGTGTTTTTTGCGACTAGAAGTTCAAGTCGTGAGATAAACGCGAGCTGAGCTGTGAAACATTCTGTGTAATTCTCACGACTGAGCCTCCACTCGCGACAAAGTTGCCACATCAAGTCGCGAGAAACAGACTTTGAAAAAATTTTCTAAGTATTTTTCGCGACTGGGGCATTGACTCACCAGTGAAACGCGAAAATTTACTGTATAAAGATCGCGACTGGAGCATGCAACTGGACTAACCCGCGACTGACTCGCCAAAACAGAACAACATAGTTTTTGAAAAATTTGACAGTTTTTGTAAAAACAAATACTTTCCAAAAACAACTAAAACATTCAAAAATCTTTTTGTGCTTGAACAACAAAGGCTGAGCATGTGAAACATATTTAATCAAGTACAATCACACAAATGAATAAGGCATTCATTGAACATAAGCATGTGTGATATGTGTGGATATCATCAATGAGATAGTTCTTAGACTAATGTGAAGCTTCAATGATTAATTCAACCTAGACATACACAATTAGCACTAGGTAATGTGACCCATCTCAATTACAGAAATATGCATATATGACCTCCCACAAAAACTTGATAACATAATTTTGAAGCTTTTCATTTGGCTCCATATTCAACATTTCATTTGATCTTTTGAATCATAACAACTCCTTTTTTTCTTTTTCTTTTTTAAATTGATGCATGAAATTTTTGATATTTCACTTTGATGAGTTAGCCTTTGGCCATTTAGGCATCATACATTTTCATAAAAATCACTTTCTCTTTTTCCTAGTCAAATACTAGTATGTGCGACAGGCTTTTGTAGATCATTATCTCTTTTCATTTGGAGATTTACATTTTTGAGCTCTTTAGGCAAAAACAAAGAAAATAAAAAGTGGGAAGATATATAGACACAATTCTATGCATGTCTCAAGATCAACAAAACCGTTGGCTAATCATTCATAACAAGTTTGAAGATCGATTTACAACAATCACATAGATTTCAAGACTTCACCCACTATGATATGAGTACATATGAAACAAGCTATGCTCTTAGATGCACAAAGCCATCTGCACAAAGGTACAGATCAAATATTTTGGATTTTCTACTTTTTATGTGTTTTTGGATTTTTTGACACAAAATTAAGAAAAGATTGATAAAAAACAACAATGTAAAAAGCATGTAAAGCAGAAACAATCAAACAAACAATATTTTTTAACTCAAAACAAGCACAAAACATACAACCAAGCATAGTCACAAAACATAGGAAGTATTAATGCATGGACATATTGTAATGCTTATGCATGAGTACCCTTTTTCACCCACACGTCACGTGCGTTTGGGGTGATATCTCTATAGGATTGGGTACAAGAGTTAGGACTTTCAAACCTTCTTGTGAAGCTTTCCAAGCAAGTGGTGAAAGCACCAATCATCTTCATCACATCCACCAATCCGGAATCACCATCTCTTCCTCTAGCTTGTTCAGCACTCCATGTCCTCTTGTCATTCCTTGGTCCTTTTGACCTTGGATCACTTGCATTATTCAATGCTCTCAACTTATGACAGTTTTGTCTAGTGTGGCCTTGAAGTCCACAATGATGGTAAAAATGGTTTGTTCTTGGACCTCTTTGTGATCTTGGGAGTGATTTCCTTCTAGCTTCTGGTCTGACCTTTGAGTGGTTACGGGGCTTATTCAACACCCGTTGATCAGTCACATTCTTCTTCTTCTCTAGCTTCACTTTCTCAAAAACCGGAGTTTCTATCATCGGTTCCTTTGTTTTTACAAACTTCATGTCCTTGGAGATTTTGACAGCAGAACTACTTTCTCCGGTATATCCCAAGCCTGATTTGTCTGAGAAGTGTTTTTGTGAGGAGATTACATCATCTAGCTTCTTTGTAGTGACTCTTTCAATCTTGGCATTTGCTTGAATCACCTCAAGCTCAAGGAATCTCACGTTTGCATAAGCTTCTGACAGTTCTTCATTTGCTTTTGACAGTTCTTCATTCAGCTTCTCTATCTCACACTTGGCCTCCTTATGTCGCACTAGAAGACTTCTATAGTCCTCCTCAGCTTTCTTCATCTTTTTCACGGCTGCCTTGGCCACACGTGTATATTCTCCAGTTTTCTCAAGAAGTGAGTTGTAGTTCTCTTGAAGACCTTCAGTACACTCATCTTCTTCACCATCTAATTCTTCAACAATTCCCATTGATTCCTCATCACTATACTCTCCAAGTTCTTGCACAAGCAAATTCAAGTCCTCCGAAAATTCAACATGAGCAATAGTAAAAAAAACGGAGTAATTCCCTTCTTTGTCATAGCTTTCCTCAGAATCGGAGTTGGATGAATCCGAATTACTAAGAGTTGTGGCATAAGCCTTACCCTTCATTTTCAAATAATTGGGACATTCTTTCTTGATATGTCCATGTCCATTGCACTCAAAACATGTGATTCCTTGAGAGGATTGAGACTCCTTCCCATCTTTCTTCTTAAAGTCCTTTTTCTCCTTTCCGAGACTTGGGAATTTTCTTTTCTCAGCAAATTTTCCGTTCTTCTTGAACTTCAAGAACTTTCGAAAATTCTTTACGAGATATGCTACATCTTTATCGGCCTCATCTTCATCTGATGAATCATGACCTTCCACCTTCTCATTAATTGTTTTAAGAGCAAGAGATTTGCTCTTCCTTTGTAATGGCAAAGACAGCTCATAGGTTTGAAGTGAGCCAATTAGTTCTTGAACTTTGATATCATCCAAGTCTTTACTTTCTTCAATTGCAGTAGCTTTTGCATGGAAGCTCTCCGACAATGATCGAAGGATTTTCCTTACAATCTTTGAGTCCTCCATTTTCTCACCCAAGTTAAACTTGCCGATGACAACTTCATATAGCTTACTATAGAAAGAGTCAAAGGACTCGTCCTCACTCATTTTGAGCTCTTCAAAGCGAGTGGTCACCATCTGCAACTTAGTGTCTTTCACTTTCTTGATTCTTTCATACGTGGTCTCCAATATTTGCCATGCCTCCTTAGCAACCGAGACATGAGATATCCTGTGAAACTCATCTGGAGACACACCACAAAAAATAGCATTCAAAGCTTTGCTGTTAGCATTAGAAGCAGCAAGGGTTGCTTTATCATAAGTGGATTTTTTGGCCTCCAGCCTAACCCATCCAATATCAACAGCATCCCACACACTTTCATCAATAGAACATAAAAATGCCCTCATCCAGACTTTCCAAAAAGCATAGTTGCTACCATCAAAATATGGTGGTGCATTTAAAGATTGAGACCGGTCCATCTCAATACGGGGTCAAGGATTGCACTAAGGTAATTAAACCACAGCAAGTGCACCTGCTCTGATACCAATTGAAAGTTCAAATAGCGTATAAAATACTATAAACGTTTAGACCCCCAAATTAAAAGTTACCAATTCTAGCTTTATATCAAACGATGTACGTGCGGAAAATGAACAAAAGCTTAAAACAGAATTGATAAACAATCTAAGCCAAATAAAATCACATTCATAACAAAAATTAAATGACAAAAATGAAGGAAAGAAAGATGCAAACACAAGAACAACACAACGATGTGTTATCGAAGAGGAAACCGAAGCCCTCGGTGTAAAACCTCTCCGCCGCCCTCTAAGCGGTGAAATAAACCACTAAAGAATGTAGTTGGGATACAAGGACAGCAATAGACCCTCCAAGCCTAATCTATCCAGTGTACCTAAACCCTCCAAGCTTCTTGCTCCAACGAGGTTACGCCGAACCTTTGTCTTCTTTAGCTTACCGGATTCCGCTACTAGTCCATAGCATCTAACAATATGAAATTAATTCCTTCTTAACTGCTTCCCAAAGCACTAAACAATCTTCTCACAAAAATGGGTAAGGTGAGAAAAGGTTTTGGATAATGAACCTCTCTAGGGTCTAACAATGGAGAAGGTGACAGTAGAGGAATTTGAAGAGTCACAAGGTAAAGATTGTGGATAAGTCAATCTTGTTTTTCTCTAGGGTTTCTCTCTCAAAATTCTCTCTGGAAACTCTATACATTTCGTGGGTATAAGGAGTATTTATACTAGGGTGAGAAAGGAATGCGAAGAGTCAGATTTTCTAAAACAGAGCTAGCTGGCAACTTGGCCTCATGGCTTGACTGAGTCGCGAGTTCAAGCCACGAACTAACTGAACGGCCAGACTGGAATTTTTTTCCTGTAGTGAAACAACTGGCACGACGGTTCAGCTTCTGGCGGCTTGCCAGTCGCGAGCTACTTGCAAGATCCAGTCGCGAGTTCTTCTCTGCACGCTTCACTCGTGTGCAAAATCTGGCAGCTTGCCAGTCGCGAGACACCAGTGAGATCCAGTTGCGAGTCCCTGTCCTTTCTACACAGACTTGAGCATTTCTTCACATTCTCTCACACACTATCCTTACATGATTTCCACCTAAATACAGGGTTTCTAACTGCTAAAATACAAGCAAATTGGCACGGAATAAAGCCAACAAAATGGTTGATAAAATTCAACCTTACACCCTCAATTACAAATAAAAGATTAAGGCTTTGGGTGAATAAAGAGCTAACGACACTTCCAAGTTATAAAGTACAAGTGCAGAGGGAAAAAGGAGTCATAATCTTAATCATAGTAGAAAATTAATTCCCATAGAAATCAAAGCCCCTTTTGATACATCTCTAGCTTTTATGTCAAACTTCATGGAAAAATAAAAGCAAATGTTTTATATTTTATCAAGGTTTTGTAAGGTCTAAAAGTTATAGGCGTAAATGCACTTTTAATCCCTACATTTTGGTTTTTTTTTTCATTTTGGTCTGTACATTTTCATTTTACCATTTTTGGTCTCTAAACCAATTAACGCGTGACATTTAAGTTCTTACCGTCACCTAACTAACAGAAAAAGTTGACGTGACTGACGGCACATTAGCATCTAAATTAATTTTAATTAAATAAAAAAAAATTAAAAACAAAAAATTACATGAATTAAAATCTAAGAACATAAGAACTTGTTCTTCAATGTTCTTCTTAAATCAAGAAATAAACCCAGCAACGACATCAAACCCAGAATTAAAAAGCAAACCCAGATTGAATATCAAAGACATCAAACCCAGAATCAAAGAGCAAACCCAGCAACGACATTTTCCTTTATTTGAAATCCAAATAAAAAACAAAAAAAAAAAAAAATTTACTTTTTTTAGTTTTAAAGTGAACACCAAATTTTCACTACAAACACCAAACACAACAAATTTCAAAGCCATTCATACAAATTTTGCACAAGCATTTGCTCAGACTTACCATTCCATCCGCAAATAAAAACCACAGTAGCAAAGCATTCAATCTATTCACCAAAACAATCCCATGAGTCCCCTTCGACCCGTATCGAGAGAAGGTGAGATCAAAGATTCACTATGGGGTTTCGATCTACAGAGCTTAAAGCTCTAGCCATGGAGGCTAAAAGGGCAAGTAAGATCGAGATTAGAGAAAAAAGAGAGAATGGGCTAGGTTCAGATCAACTTTCACTTTGCCCATATTTGCCTTCACTTCGCTTAGATCTACCTTCGTCGTGCCTAGATCTACCTTTGTCGTTATCTTTCCTAAATCCCCCTTTGCCATGGCCCGATTTGTCTTCTCTGTGCTCAAATCTCCCTTCATCGAGCTTAGATATGTCTTCGTCGAGCTCAAATCTATCTTCGTCATAATTGGATCTCCCTTCACCGTGCGTAGCTCCACCTACATCTACTCAGTTCTCTGCCATACCAGACAACCAACTCAATCTGATCCAACTTCAGTAGATGGCGGGTGTCTTTTTCTGCCACCCTGCAGGTCGAGCCCAAACCCAAACCAACCTGACCCGTGGGCACCCCTAGTCGAGTTTGTGTCAATCTTCATTTTCCTGTGTTTGCTCTTGTTCACGCTCCTTGATTTGGTGATGTTCGTGTTTTTTTTTTTTTCCCTGTAGGTTTGATGTTCATGTTCTTTAATGTTCATGTTCTTTTATTCTGGGTTTGCTCTTTGATTCTAGGTTTGATGTTATTGCTGGGTTTATTTCTTGATTTAAGAAAAGCATTGAAGAACAAGTTCTGTTCTTATGTTCATCTCAATTCATGTAATTTTTTGTTTTAATTTTTTTATTCAATTAAAATTAATTTTGATGCTGATGTGGCATTTTTTAATGTCAAAAAAGATTTTTTTTAATTATTATTTAATGTGCCGTTAGCCACGTCAGCCTTTTTTGTTAGTTGGGTGACGGTAAGAATTTAAATGTCACGCGTTAATTGATTTAAGGATTAAAAGTGGTAAAATGAAAATGTAGGGACCAAAATAGAAAAAAGCCAAAATGTAAAGACTAAAAGTGCATTTACGCCAAAGTAATAAAAGAAAAATAAGGGTACAAAAAGAAAATAAATAAGTAAAATTTTTAATTATGGGCAAAAATAATATTGTTACGTTTTTAAAAGTGTTAAGAGTTCAAATTCTTTATGTAATAATCTATTATTCTTCATAAAAATAACTGCATAAGTAATAAAATATGGGAAAATTTTTACAATAAAAATCCATAATTAGATATTGTTTTCAAGTTGAACTCTAAAGCTTTAGATGCCTAAATGGTTACTATATGATTGAAATTTTGTTAGAATGAAATCATCTTTTGGGTTTAACAAAAGTGTTACAAAACCATCATAATTTGTTTATTTAATGACTAAAAAACAACTATATGATAATTATTAGTGGAATTTTGATAATGAAAAAAAAAATTGCATTGCGACATATTAATATATAAAATATTGTAACAAACACAATATATTGGATATGCAACTTTTTATTATTATCTATTTTCTAATGTTAAAATACTATTTAGTATTCACATGAGTGATTTTAGATTGATCTTAAGCAAGGATGAACCTGGTTTTAAGTTAGCGGCAGCCGGAATATGAAGGAAAAAAAAAAAAAAAAAAACTTCAAATAGGCATCTATATAGTATTAAAAAATTATAAATACTCAAGATTGTTGTTTCTAAATACATTAAGATGCAATCATTTACCAACAAAGATAAAAGCAAAAACAAAATAATGTTTTTTTTTTTTAATACTAGGCTGGCTAGGTTTTTTTTTTTTTTTTTTTTTTTTTTTTTTTTTTTTTTGAAGTTCACAGTGGTGGTGCTAAAAATTTTAGATTTTAGCACATCAAAAATGTACTTTATCTAATTTATTACCTCACTTTACAATACACTCAATATCAAATGTTCTATTTTTTTAATCACTTCATTTAAAATAATATAAACAACTCATTAAAAAAATAAAGAAACCTCACTTTACAATACACTCAATATCAAATGTTCTATTTTTTTTAATCACTTCATTTAAAATAATATAAACAACTCATTAAAAAAACAAAGAAAGGGAGAGAATTTGAGTTTTTTAATTGAAGAAAGATAAAATCTTAATAAAATATTGTATTTTATTTTTAACAACTTGCTATAATCAATTGGTATTTATACCTGTTTACTATAGTTGTAAAAAATTTAGCTTTACCTTCTCCAATAACACATGATTTTTTGGTTTTTTTTTTAATAGTAAAATACATTTTTTTTTTTTTTACTACAATTCAATCACCATTGTGAATGTATTTATTATTTTTATTAAGTTTTTAGGTTGAATAGTTGCTATGTGGCAAGGTTTTGAAAACCAGACCGGATTGGACTGGCCGAACCGGCTGGTTGAATCGAGAACTAGCCACCAATCCAGTCCGGAAAAAATGCCTAAAACGAGTGAAAACCAATCAAAAACCCGGAAAAACCGATCAAAAACCGAAAAAAATTGGGAACCAGAGACAAATCTGGTTTTGACCATACTATTTGAGTGAGGCTAGCTAGGCTTATTGAGGAGAAAGGGAGCTAAGGTTTTGGAAGGGTAGACCAACTACAAGAATGAAATATATAATAACTAAAAAAAAAGTTTGACCCAAGAGGGCCCAAGCCCACTTGGGCCCCCACCTTGGTCCGTCCCTAATCTTAGGTATTCAAACCAGCGGCACTCACATAAACACACAAATACACATAAATATAATTTATGTGAGAAGTGCTTGTGGACAAACATAACTATGTTCATATGTTTGTGAATGTAGGAAGACAAATAAGTATTAGTTATAATTTTGCCTCTATGAAGTTAAATCACCAAGTGTAACAAATTTTTTTTTTTTTTTTGTTGGCAATTTGGAAAGTTCAGTTGCCACCTCTCTTCAACGTCCCAAAGTCCCACCTTCAGTGCTTTGGTGAATCAGTGTATTGCGTTGCTAGTGATATAATAAGCAGGTGCAACAGTGGTGAGAGCCCGCTAGACAGATTCATTGCTGTTGTAACATGGAGCATTTCTACTGTGCGTCCTGTGATCTTTGGTGTTGCTCCATACAATCCTATTCTTGGAGAAACCCACCATGTTTCAAGGGGAAATCTCAATGTTCTACTTGAACAGGTACTTTTCTTTTTTGCATTTCTGGATAGCTTTCTACTACTTACAACCCCAAATAATAATAGTCTAAAATCCTTCTAAATGAAGCCATTTATTACAAGCCTTGCTGTGCCAAGATTGGTTCATCTTTTCATTGATATAATGTATGAGAAGATCTTGATTAGGCACTTAAGTAATATCACAGACATTCCAAAATTTGGCCATATCGTTTGAAACTTGAGATCAAACAGGGTTCCAAGCTTGTTCTTGATACGATTACAGCCTAGTCTGGCTTGAACAGCAGACTTATTTATTACCTTACTTTGGCTAAGCTCCTATAAACATCCATTCTGCAGGTTTCACATCACCCGCCAGTATCTGCCCTCCATGCAACTGATGAGGGTGAACATGTTGAGATGATCTGGTGTCATCATCTTACTCCAAAATTCTATGGTACTTATGAATTTTAATTAAATTTTTTTTAATATTTTTTAGTCTTCCCTTAGAAACCCCACCTTATTAATGCAGTGTAAATGGAATTTGATTGTTCAAAGCTAAAACTTGATAATATCTAAAGAGATACATGCTTTCATTTGTGTTGCATATTTAGCTTTCATTCATATTTATAAAGAAAGGCATTGCAAGTGTGGACCAGTAATTGGCTATATATATATATATATATAAACAGAACTTAAGTACAGTTTTTTAAGTGCTATAGCTTAGGTTCTTCAAGTAAATTCAACCATGTTGCATAGGCCAATGAGCCATATAGTTGAATTTAACCTTGAGGGAAGATAACACCTTTGTGTTGTATTGATCAATACAATTACATGGTTGAATTTAATTATGAAACTTAATGTACGACACCTAAAAAATTGTACTTAAGTTTTGTCACACACACACACACACATATATATATATATATATATATATGTGAGAAAGTGCTATTATGCACCTAGGTCTTCTAATGTATTCTCAAATACTTAAAATACCACAATTATTTTTATGGATGCCAACTCGTATTCAGGAGCCCAGCAGTTCTTAAAGCTTTGGCATAACCAATACAGTAGATCAGGCTTCACACACATCCTATTGAACAATTTAACATGTGTGTCTTCCCAATTCAGCAAATTGTTCTCTCTGTTTCCTGTATTAAGTTCATTTCTGGCAGTTTGTCCTACTAGTAACTCAAGAAAATTTGATTGCACTAGAATAGAGTGGAATGCGAAGTCTCTTTCCTGTTGACTAAGAGGCAGAGCTTTTTATGCTGGATGATATTTGTTGGAGATTGATATGAGTGTGTTGGTCCCTTGAGATGAGCTCCAAACTTCATATTTTTATTTTCTTTTTATTGGTAATTTATATGTTAGGAACCCTTAAATCCACTCATGCTACTCCTGTTGAGTTGCTGTATCACTGCTCTTAATACTTTTGCATTGTTGGTGCTGCTGGTACCTGGTTGCCTATGCTGCTGTACTTGATTGCTTATGCTGCTATGCTATCCTGTAAGGGTGAAGGTTGGATGACAAAAGGGTGCTGCTGCCACCGGTTAGTGAGTACAGCTCTGCAACTTAACTGATAAGTACTATGAGATGGTAAAGGTCGTCAGGAGCTAGGATACGATTGCCAGGCCTTTTCACAGCTGGGATATTAGCTTCTTTTTTTGGACAAGTACAAAAAAAAAATTCAGATGAAAGGAACGCTTAAGAAAGGAGCATTCTCATATTACAAACGGACACTCATAAGAACTAAGAAATTGACAATAGAGTTACAAGATAACCCCCTAAATCATAGTACAAAACTCAAACAAAGATTGCAGAAAATGATTGTTAATATCCTCCATGGATTTCTCTTCAAATGGTCCACATGATGCAATGAGGGTTGGCTTGCAAAACAACCCTGTTTTGGCAACAGCCAAACGCTGCTCTCCACACAAAAAACAAGTTAACAACTCTATAAGTCCACTCGCTACCACCCATAATCATGATTATTAGCTTGTAATAGTAGTTAGAGTGGTAACTAATTAGGCTTAGACCATGTTTGTGATTAAGGCATGTGCTTAACTGGAAGGTGGGTGGTTGGTTAGAGGCAGCTATGCCAGCTGACAGAGTTAGATAGGAGAATTAGTTAGGCTCTTAGCTTGTCAAAGTACCGCATAAATGGCCTGCTACCTTGTAATGAGATTCATTCCAAAAGAAGACATCTCTTTTCTTGGAAACTCTCAATTCTTCCCTCAATTACATTTTCTTCTCTAAGGAGGTCCTTGCTGCCCTCGATGTTGGCCAGTACATTCAAACCTTGGCTCTTAAATTCTTATGATTACACATGCACTTGATGGTAAATCCATGACCTCACCCTCCATATGTCTATTTTCATTCACTTACTGTTTTCTATTTATATGACAGTAGTTTAACGTTACCTATAACCATGTTTACCTTTAGTTGAATCACTTAAAAATGAATGCTCACCAGTAATGAAATTCAGTTCACCATAACTTTTAATTGTCTCTAGGCTATAAATTGAGTTCACGTTATTATCTTTTAACTGTCTCTAGGATATAAAGCTATAAGATTTTATAACTAGTAGACATTCATTTGCACTGATCTAATCACATTTGAACCTGCATACTACTTTGGCCTTAATATATATCATAATCACTGCTCTATTGGGTCAAACTCTAATTACTTGCGCTCTCAATCAATTTTTGTCACTACTTTTTTTGAAAAACCAATCTAGGTACTTCTGTGGAAGCTGAGATGCATGGCAAAAGGCTGCTTAAGCTCCAAAATCATGGAGAAACTTATGTAATGAACTCGCCAAAGGTGTTGATTAGATTTCTTCCATTTCCTTGGGCTGATTGGGTTGGCAATGTCAGAATTCAATGTCAAGAAAGTGGCCTCGAAGCTGAATTATGTTACAGAAACACTTCGTTTCTAGGGCGCAGGGGAAATCAACGGTCTATTAAAGGGAAGGTCTTTGAGTCCTCTTCATTAAAGACTCTCTATGAGATCGATGGTCAATGGGATAGGTATATAATTTTAAGTTTCTTTCCAAAATCATTATTCTTCCTCCTTATCATTAAAATTCAGTTGCTTTGGACCACTTAAATACGGTATGCATTTCTCGTCTTACATTTTTTGGTTGGAAGTGGAAGCTCTTAGGCAAAATTAATTTTCAGGTTCTTAGTAACCAAAAAATTCCTGAAAGAAAATATATCTTCTCTTCCAATGGCACCAAGCAGCTTTTGATTGTACCTGGTTTATTTTTTAATGTCGAAATATTTGTTTGGTTTTTGAACAGAACATATGTTAGTTGTATAATAAAACAGTACTTCTCTTATTTCCTATTGCAGAACTGTCAGGATGAAGAACATAAATAATGGGAAAGTTACAGTTATACATAATGCAAAAGAAGTAATTTCAGGGCTGAGAGCTCCTATTGTCAAGGATACTAGGGTAATTTAATTATAACCCTCATCTATCCTTGTTTTCGTTGTTTCTTCATTTTGTGTTGAGGTCTTATTTCATAAAAGAGGATCGAATTTTATGGTTTTCCAGTTTAAATCTTTTCTTTTTTTTTTTTTTTTTTTTTTTTTTTTTTTTTTTTTCCGCTACATTTTTACCATGTGAATGTGGCAAACGCATTGTTTTTTTTTTTTTTTTGCATTATGACTTTAACTCATATGGAGAATGAAATAGCTACATTTGTCTTTCTTAAATATATATATATATATATATATATATATATATATACACACACACATATATTTATATATATAATCCCAAATGACTATCTGTGCACATTTAGCACCAAAAAAAAACAGACTATCTATGCACAAACAATGTGTATCCTAAATCATGGATGGCTATCTATGCACAAATATATAAAATACTCATCCACATTTGCAAGTGAATTGAGGGGTTCCCTTGTACTTATTTACAATAGGAAATATGGGCAAGTGAATCTGCTCTGGTGTGGAGCGACGTGAGCCGAGGCATCCTGAGCAAGAACTGGGAGAAAGCAAAAGAAGCGAAGAAAGCTGTTGAGGAAAAACAAAGGGAGCTCCAGAGAGAAAGAGAGTCAAGAGAGGAGAATTGGGTTCCTAAGCATTTTACTGTGTCTCACAGCAAGGAAGGTGGGTGGGAATGCTCACCAATTCAAAAGTGGGTCCCAGAAGCACCCATAATTGTGCCCCTTTGATTTGTAATTTGTGGTTTGTGATTTGTGATAGACAATATAATAGCAATTCAGTTTGTTTTTTCCAGTGTTCTTAGGATTATTAAACTTGTTAGTAGCTGGAGCAACCACGTGTAAACAACTAAAATATTACTTATTTTAGTTGTAACGTGTCTTTGTGTTAGAACCATTTTCCCTCTTTCTTGTGTGTTTATTTTTCAAGAAAAAAAAAAAAATGTCACCTATTTTTGGATTAGGATGATGTTCCTAGTTATGTCACCTATTTTTGCTGTTTGTTGAAATTCTTGAGAATTCATTTTGTTTTCCTTAATTAAAATCTAGTCCCCTTTTACGTGATTGATCTAATTTGGTGCATCCATTGTCCCAGAATATCTCAATAATTGTACCCAAAAAATCAAACAATATAAGAAAATATTGGGGACTACCTCACTCATAGGGAGAATTAAGACACAAATTGTCTTATAGGCAATCAAGGTTAAAATTTGGGATGGTAGTTACTTACCAACAAGTATACAAAATAATTTCCCCTAGAAGAAACTTACTTGAGGGCAGACGTGGCAAAATATGCAGCTCAGGTCAATCAAGTTGTGGTATTTTCTGCATGATTTAAAATATATATAAATATATATATATATATATATATATTTGCCACTTGGTAAGTCATGTAGCAAACTACTTTGTATAAAAAGCGTTACTTTGAATTAACTACTCATATTAAGAAAAAGCTCAGCTCAACAAATTGATATTTGCTCAATAATTATAAAACTAGTCGCAAAATCATGCGTTGTGCGTGATAATTTTTTTATGGTAATCTCATTAAATTTATTTTTTTATGCAATTTAGTCTAATTTAATAAAGAGTAATGCATTTCATAATCATGCTTTCATTTATTATAGGAACAATAAAATATGTAATATATATAATTTATGTCGTACCAAAATGAGAACAACACAATTTTTTAGGAATTCAAAAGGCAAGTTAGTGAACATATTCATTTTTTAATAAAATTTATTTATAACATTTTGTGTATCATTAAAAAGTATATAAAATTTGAAAATTATTCTTTTAGTTTTAAACAAACTTTTTCAAACCCTATTTTTTTCTACCCTTCAATCCAAAACTCTAAAAAAACGTATCTAAAAAATTAATAAAACTTAACAATGATTAACTAGACCAATTAGAAAAAAAATTAGTTGTTGATAATCTATTAAGGTTATTTTCTCTATGGAAATTACAAATTCATCCACCAAAAAAGATTATTTAATAAACAATTAGAATTAAGTTACTATATATGTATAGTTGTAAAATAATAATAATAATAATAATAATAATTGCAAAAGCTAAAATATGTCACTCATCCGATTATTTTCGTTTGACTAACCTTTACTTTTCATTGAATAAGTGGCATTATAAAGTACTTCCAATATAACTGTTAAGAATACTTTTTCTACAAAAACTACAAATTTTTTCACCCAAAAAGATTAAAAAATAAACAAAGTTTAGTAAAGTCTCATAGTTTAACATTTAAATGAATCACTAAAAAAAAATCAATTTCTAACTTACAAAACAACTAATTACCCAAATTAAATCAAACCAATGGGATAAAGAAAAAAACTTTTGATCAAGAATTGGAATACCAAAATATCTAAATATGCATAAAAGTCTATACAAATTATCAAAAAGAGAAACAAATGTAATGTGACAATTACATTACATTTGTAATGATATCTACGATTTCATTATTAGATATCTTACAACTAGAATCCTAAAAATAAGTTGTTGAAACAAAGAAAAAAAAAAAACAAAAAACAAAACAAAACAAAAAAAAAAATCCACCAATAAAGAAACAAGATTGGAGAGAGAGAGAGAGAGAGAGAGAGAGAGAGAGAGAGTATTGACCTATTTTGTTGTGGACAACTTGGATGGAATAGAGGAGACGGGTGGAAATGAAATAATAAGAAAATGAATGATTGAATTAAGAAGACAATAGTTGAAGAAAATGAAAAGTTGAACAAAGTAAAAATTGCAAATAACAATTGTGGGGGGACAAGGATCAAAAGTGGTTAACGGAGGCAATAAGAGTAAGTCCAAGGAAAGGACTCGTTTAACTAGTAAGGGGTTCAGGATGATGTCGCTGATGACGATGCTGAAGGTTCCTACTTGGCCTCAAGAAGGCCGAGAATCCGAAATGAAGGAAACCTGGTGCAATCCCAGAGGAGATGAAGGTAGCTAGGTTCTGAACAAGGAGGAGAAGAAAAAGGAAGGACAAGGCAGCCATCCCCTCTGCATTAAATGCATTGCAACCACTTGCCTGGCCGCATTAATGGCGAAATGACCATGAATAATGGCCGTACAGCTAAAAACTTCAGTAGGCCTGCTAAGTGAGACCTTGATGGGACAAGTATCAAGGAAGTGAGATCCTAACCCTCCAAATGTAAAGTACAGATGCATTCCGGCTAACTATATAAAGCCAGGAAACGTCTGAATCAAGAGGGAGAAGGAGATAGGAGAGAAAGGGAAAGCGCAAGGATACATGAATTGAACAACTTTAGAACCCTTCCTTGGACTATTCCGAGGACAAACACTTAATAAAAATAAAGTTTTTCTTCCTCTCTTCAGCTTGAAATCCATATACTATAAACTGATCTGTTCATTACTTGTTGTATTGAATCCTAATACTAAAAAGAGGGATCCTGCTATCCACCTCTAGAAATATATTGTGTGTGCAAAAATAACACGTCAGTGTCCACGTGGTTTCTTTTCAGCTGTCCATTTTTGCCTGCTATAATTGGTGCCATCTGTGGGAACTTCTCCTAAGGTACCCCTATTAAATCTTACTGTGATGGACGGTCCCAAGCGCAGCGTGCCATTGGAATCCATGGGATCCCAATGCAGAGACCATTTTGTTAATCTTAAGTGACGAAGGGAACGTCATGTGGCTCATACTCCAAGCAAGAGGGGGCCTTCTGAGTGAACTGGCCAGCACAAAGCCAGCCACCATTCGTGTGATGAGGAAATGCATAAACTGAAGAAGAAGATGGAGCAATTATGTCGACATCTTCATCGCAGAGCTCGAATAAGGGAGGATAGAACTCCTTTCCCAGATCAATATTCAAGTACAAGAAGCGACGAAAGTTATCGTCCTCGAAGTAGAACTCTGCCCAGCAAATCATTTACGTCATTGAAATTTTGGGCAAAAGCGATATTGTAGAAGGTCCAGAACTCCACCAAGAAGGAGCCAAGGGCATGACACCATGGGAAGGGCCCTCCTTCAGATATCTAGTTCCCCTTTTTCTCAGCGTATTGAACAAGCTGACCTACATCGTCATTTCAACCAGCCTACCTTCACCATTTACAATGGAAGGACTGATCCTGTTGATCATGTGAGCCACTTTAATAAAAGAATGGCTATCCACTTCAAGAACAAAGCCCTTATGTGTAAGGTCTTCCCTATAAGCCTTGGCCCGATTACCATGAGGTGGTTTGATAGCCTCGAGGAAGGATCGATACATTGTTTGAAAAGCTAACCAGGGCCTTCAGGGCAAGGTTTGTAACATGTAGCTGGGTTCTGAGACCCCTAGACTCTTTACTATCTATGTCCATGAAAGAGGGAGAGACTTTGAAGAGCTATTCGAATAGGTATTGGAAAGTTTACAATGAGATTGATGGAGACTTTGAAGATGTTGCTGTGCGAGCCTTCAAGGTAGGCCTCCCTACGCATTCCGACTTGTGGAAATCACTAACTATGAAATCACCTCTGAGTATGCATCAACTAATGGATTGGATTGAGGAGCACAAAAGGGTTGAGGATAATCAAAGCTCTAACAAGGGTAAAACCAAGGTCTTCAATCCTGATCAGAGGGATAACTCGTCAGATCAGTTCACATCCACCCAACCGAGGAGGGATTTTTTTAGTCAAGCGTCCCATAGCCTTGTTGTCCCTCAAGCAGTAAACTCGATGTTCAAAGAGCCGATATATCAAATGCTAGAGAAGATCAAAAGCAAGCCTTACTTTAAATGGTAGAACAAAATGGAAGGAGACCCCACTAAAAGAAACCAAAGCCTGTATTGCCAGTATCACCAGGACCGAGGTCATACAATCGAGGACTGTAGAACCTTGCAAGCCTTCCTTAACCAATTAATCAAAGCTGGAAAGCTAGAGAAATTCCTACAACAGCCAGATAGTTAAAGGGGTCAGCTCACCACAGAGAAATGAAGCTCCCCGGTCATCCCTAGGGAGGATAAACATTATTTTTGTAGCCCCAAGGGAACACTCTCATTCACTTGGCAGGGTGATGGCGATATCTTTGTAGTTGGATGGATATAAGGAAGAAGCGCCGTGTAAGAGACCCAAGATTTCGGCACACTTGATCTTGGGATTTTCAGAGGAGGATAAGGAAGTGACAATTCAGCCACACGACGATGCATTGGTGGTAACTTTGCAGATAGTGAGGTTCGACGTAAAAAGGGTAATGGTTAACCAGAGTAATGGGGCCAAAATTGTGTACCCGGATCTACTTAGGGGTCTGGGGCTTAAACTGGAAGATTTGAGTAGCTATAATGTCCCCATGGTTGGGTTTGATGGGAAAGTTACTATTTTGAAGGGTATGATCCGGTTACCTGTGTAGACCGAAAAGGTGGTAAGTGTGAACTTCATAGTAGTTGACACTTTCTCACCATATACTACTATTCTTGCAAGACCATGGCTACACGCTATAGGGGCGGTCTCCTTGACTCTGCAAGTGAAGTTAAAATATCCTACTGGTGAAGGGGTAGCTGAGCTGGTAGGATGCCAAGCAATGGCCAGGCAGTGCTTAGTGGCAGCGGTTAACTATCATGCTTCCAAAGCAAGTCCTCCAGAGACGGGTCCCGTCTTGTAGCAATCACAACTCAGCTCGCCACATTCCTCAAATCGTTCAATGTCGTGTGAGGAGTTGGAGCAGGTTGTCATTGAGGGGGATAGGGAAAGATACTTTCAGGTTGGGATACAACTCCTAGTGGAGATTTTGCATGGATTTGACGAACCTTAATAAAGCTTGCCTAAAGGACCCATTTCCTATTATGAGGATAGATCAGTTGGTGGACACAACATTTGGAGGGTACCATCAAATCCCCTTGGCGTTGTTAGATCAGGAAAAAATGGTCTTTCTCACCCCAATGAGGAACTACCATTGCCGAGTAATGCCGTTTGGCCTAAAGAATGCTTGATCTACATACTAGAGAATGGTGACTAGAATGTTTGAGAGTCAGTTTGGGAAGAACGTGAAGGCATACATTGATGACATGGTGGTAAAAAGTAAAAAAGAGTTCGAGCATTTGACAGATCTTGAGGAGGTATTTACAAACTTGAGAAAGCATAAGCTACGCTTTAACGCCACTAAGTCTTTTGGGGTGGGGTCTGGAAAGTTTTTTGGTTGCATGATCACCTACAGGGGGATTGAGGTTAATCCTGACCAAATTCAGGTTATACGTAATCTGCACCCTCCTCAGAATCCAAAGGAGGTGCAACAGCTTACTGGGATGACAGTAGCTTTAAACAGATTCATATCAAGGTCTGCGGATCGGTGTAGACCGTTTTATCGGCTATTGCTTAAGTGGAAAGATTTTATGTGGACCGAAGAGTATGATAGGGCCTTCAAGGATCTAAAAGCGTATATGGCCCACCCACTGGTTTTATCCCGACCAGAGAGGTAGGAGGTCTTGTATGCCTATATTGCTATAGCACAGCATGCTGTGAGCTTTGTCCTAATATGGGTTGATGAAGGAATTCAAGAACCGGTTTACTATATCAACAAGTCCCTTCAAGAGGCCGAGGCCAAGTATCTACACCTCAAAAAGGCAATCCTAGTAATCATCCATGCCACCAAAAAAATGCCGCATTACTTCCAGGCCCACACGTGGTCATCCTGACCCAATTGCCCTTGCAGGCATTGCTCCAAAGATCGGATTACACCGGAAGGGTGGCAAAATGGGGTACTATGCTGGGTGCGTTTGACATTAAATATTTGCCCAATATGGCCATAAAGGGGCAAATCTTAACAGACTTGGTTGCGGAGTTCACCGAAAGGGCAACCGACTTCAATGAAATGAAGGTACCCAAGGAAGCAGTGGTTGTTGGTTCAATACTAACTCAGCAGCCATGGCAATTATTTGTCGACGGCGCAGCCAATCAAAGAGGTTTAGGAGTTGGAATTGTGATAATCTCGCCAGATGGCATTATCTTGGAAAATTATTTAAGGCTGGGCTTCTCAACGACGAACAATGAGGTAGAATACAAGGCCCTGCAAGCAGGATTGGCTGCTGTACAGAAGCTTGGAGGCAAATCTGTCAAGGCATACAGCAACTCGAGACTCATAGCTAGGCAAGTGCGAGGTGACTATGAAGCTGAGAACTCTTGGATGCTCTGGTATTTGAACCAAATAAATCGTTTGATCAAGGGTCTCCACAGTTTTGCTCTAGAACATATACCTCAAACTAAAAACTCTTATGCTGACTCGTTAGCAACCATAGCCACCACGATTAGGGAGAAACTCTCGAGGAATATGCCAGTGGAAGATCTTGTGTGCCCTGCATATGACACAAAAACTCTGATTCAAGTACACTCCACATAAATGGGTCCTAGTTGGATGGACACAATAGTTGCATTTCTCACGAATAGAGCCCTGCCCAAGGATAGGGCCAAGGCGAAAAAGATTTGAAGAAAGGCCCCGAGGTTCTGGTTGTTCTAGGATCAGAAATTATACAAGCGCTCATATTTGGGTCCATACTTATTATACGTCCATCCTGAGGTGGTGGAAACCCTGCTCGAAGAGTTGCATGAAGGAATTTGTGGAAGCCACACGGGGGGTAGGTCGCTTGCCCATAGAGCCCTAATGCAAGGCTATTGGTGGCCAAGCATGCAAAAGTCCTCCCAGTACTATGTGAAGAAATGTGATCAGTGTCAAAGATATGCTCCCAATATCCACCAGCCAGGAGGCGTTTTGAATTCACTGAGTAGCCCTGTTGGGCAATTTCCGAGGTTGACGGGGAATCAAAGGTATCTACTAGTTGCTACCGACTATTTCGCCAAATGGGTAGAGGCCAAGCCCCTAGCAAACATCCAAGATCAGGATGTGAAGAGATTCGTGTGGTGAAATATTATAACAAGATTTGGGGTTCCGAACACTCTCATCTCAGATAATGGGCTCCAATTTGATAGCAAGGCCTTTCGGAGATACTGTTGTGAGTTGGGAATAAAAAATAGATATTCCATCCAGTCATACCCCCAAATCAATGGCGAAGCAGAGGCCACAAATAAAGTAATCATGGACAGCTCAAAGAAGAAGCTGGAGGAAGCGAAGGGAAAATGGATGGACGAGCTGCCACACGTTTTGTGGACGTATCGCACGACTCCTAAAAGGTCAACTGGAGAAACCCCGTTTTCTATGACTTATAGGACTACGGCAGTCATCCTAATAGAAATTGGCTTTTTGACATTGAGGACCAAGCAGTTCCTTAGCGGTAACAATGAACATCTCTTATCCTTCAACCTCAACCTGGCCGAAGAACAAAGGGAAGTAGCCGCAATGAGACTAGTGCTGTACCAATAGAGACTTAGACAAGGTTTTGAGAAAGGCATTGAAGTGAGGGCATTTATTCCAGGGGACCTCGTTTTGCGAAAGGTGGTTGGAAGCATGAAGTATCCTTCGTGGGGAAAGCTTAGTCCAAACTGGGAAGGGCCTTATCAGGTGACCTCAATGATAGGAACAGGCACTTATAGGTTAGAAGACTTAGACAGAGTTGTAGTGCCTTAACCATGGAATGTAAATAATTTACAAAAGTATTACTTCTAGTTTGGAGTCCTGTAAGTAGTTTCCTACGTATATGCAAACACACGTTTTGACTAGCTATATTGTCATTCTATTGATTAAAACTGTCCTAATTTCATTCACTACAAGTTAAACAGAACCTCAGCCAGTTTGATTCCTCGGATCACCTGCCCTGGGTAAATTAACACCTAATTTCATTCACTACGGGTTAAACAGAACCTCGGTCAGGTTCGATTCCTCAGATCACCTGCCTTGGGTAAATTAACATCTAATTTCATTCACTACAGGTTTAACAGAATCTTGACTAGTTCGATTCCTCGGATCACCTTCCTTGGGTAAATTAACACCCAATTTCATTCACTATGGATTAAACAGAACCTCGGCTGGACCTGCAATGGGTAAATTAACACCTAATTTCATTGACCACGGGTTAAACAGAATCTCGACCAAGTTCGATTCCTCTGATCACTTGCTTTGGGTAAATTAACACCTAATTCCATTCACTACGGGTTAAATAGAACCTCGGAAAGTTTGATTCCTCGAATCACCTTCCTTGGGTAAATTAACACCTAATTTCATTGACCATGGATTAAAAGAACCTCAACCAGGTTCGATACCTCGAATCACCTGCCTTGGGTAAATTAATATTTGAGTATATGGTTACGGATTAAGTTAGTCAAGCCTTCCCATTCCTCGGATTCCTTGAATAAGTTAGTGCGTATTGGAGATAATAAGTTGTCTGCTTGGGACTAATTGGTAAAAAAAAAATGAATGAATTAAAGTGTGGAGGAACTGAAGCCTACGAAGTGTGTGTATGACAAAGCATGAATTAAGGTCCTTTCATTGATGAGAGAAAAAGTTCAATACACAAAAATGTCTGGAAAAGAACATAGTGCTTAAAGCCTTATATAGAAATAAAAAATAAAAAAGGGGGGGGGGGGGGAGAAATTACAAAAGGGTGTTTCAACCCGGCCTCTACTGTGCTCGCAAGAGCTCTAATGTCTTCTGCTTCTTAGCCTTCGTTTGGATAGCGCGGACGCGTTTCGCGTCTGCGTCTTCCACTGCTTTTTTTTTCCCCCTGATGCGCACATTTCAGCCACAAATGGCTATTGTGTAGGTATGTGTGGCTACTGTTCATGAACAGTAGTCGCAACTTTTGACTTTTTAACTCTTTTTTCACTGTACACAAACCCACAAATACCACTTTTCAGCAACATTTTCATTAAAAATGGGTCGCACTATACTATTTACACATTTAAAAATTATTCTGCTATAGTGTTTTTCAGTGTTCAGTTTTCAGTTTTTAGTTTCAGTGGTATCCAAATGGACTCTTAGTGTCCACCGAGGTTTGCCCTTCTGCAATAGGTTGAGATGTCAGGGGAGCTGCTGCAGCCGAAGTTGGATTCTCATCTAAAGGATGAGTCTCGATTGCCACGGTAGAGGTAGGAAGGGTAGTTGTGCTGGATTTCAGAGGTGGATTCTCGACCGAGGAAGGCTGTGTAGTGGTAGTAATGTTAAGGGGAGGGTGAGCAGAAGTGTGTGCTCTAATGTCTGGAGGGTAAAACACCTTCTCCGGATTTCTTAGCTCTGAAGA
Source organism: Lithocarpus polystachyus (assembly GCA_033629205.1). NCBI lineage: Eukaryota > Viridiplantae > Streptophyta > Magnoliopsida > Fagales > Fagaceae > Lithocarpus > Lithocarpus polystachyus. The sequence goes on from CM066163.1 coordinate 52,897,120, forward strand.
AAGGTCAATGCCAGCAGTGTTTAAGGCTTCAATCCATGTCCAAAGACAAAAACGTCAACACACCACCAAGATCTAGGACTTAAGTTGGGCTTTAGTTTCTTTTTGTCCCAGATTAAATGCAACTTGCTCAACCCTACCCACCTCCTCAACTTTTTGCTCCAATTCCTTGTTCAGCTCAGAAATTTTTGCCTGAGCAATAGCGAGCTGACTCTCCGCCTCTCTCAAGTGGTGAAGTTGCTTTCTGGCCTGTCTTTTAGTACTCTCTATCGAAGCCTCAACACTCTCTCTGGCCTTGTTGCACTCAAACAGCTTAGAGAGTGTTTCCTTTAATTTTTTTATCTGTCTAAGCTTGTGGCCTCTGAGTAGCGTAACGTTTTGACTCCTCCTCTTTCTTTTCATGGAGGGCCTGATCAACCCACTCTTTGGCCACATGTGCTGCCTGAATGGCCTAAGTGCATGCAAAAAAAAAATTATTTTTAAGTTAGGCGTGTCTAGAAATCGATAAAGTGTGTGCTAGTGGTAAAGTAGCATTAGTAAATGAGGAAAGAAGAAAGTGTACCAAGGCTAGATCCCTCTTCAGGGACAAAAGCATCACCTGCTTCTTCAAATTCTGAAGTTCAGCCATGTCTCTCAAAAGAAGAAGTGCTTGGTCAACAGCGTTGGCCACGTCACCTACCCTTCCGTGTTCAAAGTCACGAATCGAGGAATCTATAGGGAGGGGGGCACCTTCCAGTACGAGCGGAGGGTTCTAGCTCTAAATGCAAGATCGGCAATCAGGTAGTATCTTAGAATCTTCTCTTCCCCTCCTCTGTTAGGTTCGGCTCATCTTCGTTACCTTTGTCTACTTAGGAGGCGTTTCCTCTGGGATCTCTCCCTCCTTGGTTAAGCCCCTTCCACCTTTCTTGTCCTTTTTTTCGCTTCTTGTCAGCTGGTTCGTTTTGTGAAGGAGGAGGAGGAATCGAAGTAAAAGGTCTGGGAACTGTTGGGATAAGTGCCCTTAAATCCTATTGTAATATGCTATGTATGATATTATGTATGACATTATGTATTAAATGATGCATGACTTAATATTATGATTAATAAAGTTGTTTTGTTATTATCTAAAATAATGACAACATGAATATTCGGACATTATCAAATAGTCCATGAGATGCATAGTATGTGATTTATGTGATTTAGTTACAGAAGATATAGATCACAAGTTCTTTGTAAACTCTGAATTTTGGTTCGTAGTTGGTAATGAAATTGGGCATTTCATCTGCGAAGACTATAACATATTAACTACGATGATTTGTTTTAATCATGGAAGTGGTGACTTCTAGTTGATATGTTGATATGTTTTAAGAGTTAAGACATGTTGAACTGGACCATTGTAAGATTTATTATTCTCCTAACGACTGTCAATTGAATAATAAATCTCACGACTTGTATTTACATGAACTCTTAATCCTGAGAGAATAATGGACCTGATCATGAAATGTAGGTTGCTTTGATATATCAAGAGTGAGATATAAAATAACGGTCAAAACCTCAGTATGTTGGACAGCCACATTTAGTGTTGATGGGCAGCCACATAGTCTCTTAACGGAGATATAGAATATTCTCTTGAGATAAGTTTAATGGGTTCAGTTATTCAGAGAGTTAGGCCTAACCACTTTAGTAAGACTAAAGTATATATTTATGAAATTAGATTTCATAAATATATGATGAATAACTTAAAAGGATTAAACCGGGTACCCAAGGATAAAGATGTAGTAATTTACAAAGTAACAGTTTTTATTCATAATTTTGTATTATCACGAATATTTTATAAAGGGGTTGCATGTATAATAAAGTCTTGGGATATAATTTATTAATAAGGCCTAGAGTGCAATTATATTTATATAGTGGTATTAAATATAATTAATGGTAACTTTGGACTTGTTAAGAGTTGACAGAAAAGCCCAAGGCCCATTGGAGCTAGTGTCTTATTTGTTCTCTTTTGGTCCCACTCCAAGCCACACACTAAAGCCCAATTGGGAAAGCCCAAAAGGCTAGCCCAATTAGATAATCAGTTATATAGAGAGAAACATACAGAATTTTATATTAGAATGAAATAGTTTGTATGTTCATTAATTTAAGAAAGAAACTTCTTCACATTCTCTCTAGAACAACACATAGAACTGATTGAGAGACCACACATCTTGGGCATCAAGTGGAATTGGAGTGAAGATTAAAAGTGTTCCTGAGTACTTCTAATCTTTGTTTTGAAATTCATCATACCAAGGTACACTCTCTTGTTCTTATATTCTGAAATTTACATTACACATGTTATCTATTGCGAATGAAGTAAATCTGTTAATTTTTCGCTGCGTAAGTTTTGTATGCAATACAAACATGTAATTTTCCATCATTGGTATCAGAGTCAGGTTTTCATTTTGAATCTGTATAACATGTTTTGTGAGTTTTGGAATTATATGTAATAGTTTCATCATGTTAGAAGATTTCATATGCATTTAATTTTCTGCATGGTTGTTGAAACTATGATTTGATAAAAACTGATATTGATGTTATGATGTTATTTAAATTTGAATTTATGTTAAATTGATCTTTAAGGCTATAGCATCAATAGATTGCAGTTTTGATATCAAATTCTGCATATCATGTTCATATGGTAATTGTTTGTTCATGAAAAGTCGTAGAAAACTGTTTGCAACTGTTCTGGAAAAACTGAAAACACGGGTTTTTCGCAGGTAAACTATACTCGCGAAACAGTCGCGAGACAGTAGCGAAAGTCTCTATCTGATTTTTGTGTTTTCAAATTTTTCCTTAACTTGTTTTCTCAAGAAGCGCTTAGTCGCGGAATACCCGCGAGACAATCGCGAAAGTTTCTGTCTAAATTTTGTATTTTCACTATTTTTTCTTACTCCTTTTTCGTAAGGAAAAGTGCTTAGTATAAAGTGCAAGGCTGTGTATAATTAATTTATGCATGTTTAAAAGATAAAAAGAGAGATTCAAGGGTTGGATCTCACGGCCTCCATTATCGGTTCATAGTAGTGTGGGGTAAGCACCTCGTCTTAGCGTATATGCCTCGCGATCCCAAAAGAGGATGTTTTGTTCTATGGTACTACAAGTTTAAACACTATAAAGGGAGATGAAATGTGGCTACACATGATTCTAGATAATGGTGTACACTAGACTAAGTGTAATGTTAACCTCCCAAAGGAGCTATGTTATTATTACTTAGAGGCTAAAGATAATACGGCATATTATTAGTGTTTGATAAGAGTTATCATGATGGCACTAATAATGAGAATAGTTCTCAACTAATTGATGTGTTTATAATAAACTTGCTACCAAGGAATTATAGATATGGATTGGGTTGTCGTTGCATATATTATTTTATGGTTTTATTAAGGTTCTATAATATATACTTATATGCTAAATTGATAATATCCAGTTTACTTATTATATTCATGTTTATTATTTCAGATTTGAACATGGCATCATTTAGCCCACTTGTTACCATTCTTAATCAAAACAAACTGACTAGATCCAATTATATTGACTGGAAAAGAAACTTGAACATAGTTCTCACAGCTGAGAGCATAAATATGTGCTTACTCAACTATGTCCTAGTTTTCCTTCATTAGATGCTCCTCTTGAGGAAAAACAACGATATGATCGTTGGCAGAAATCTAATGAAATGGCCAAGTGCTACAACCTAGCGTCCATCTCAAATGTTCTACAGCATCAAATGCAGGATGTAGAACTAGCTTCGGACATTATGCTAAGTCTGAAAGAGATGTTTGGTGAGCAAGGCCATTCTGCAAGGCAAGAAACCATGAGGCAAATTTATAATACCAAAATGGCTGAAGGTAGTTCAGTGAGAGAGCATTGTCTTACAATGATCTCTAATCTGAATACATTAGAGGTTTTAGGTGCCGATATTGATGGAGAATCCCAAGTGGATATGATACTCTAGTCACTACCGGAATCATTCAAGGAATTCAGACTTAATTATAACATAAACAAAAAGATTTATTCTTTGTCTAATTAATAAATAAGTTGGTAGCGGCGGAAGGCATCCTTGGTACTTCTAGTGTAGAAGCCAATGTGGGTGAAGCTTCTACTTCTCAACCTAAGTCGAAAGGCAAGGGTAAGAAGAAGAAGAAGAAGTAGGACTTCACTAAGCAAGAGGGTAAACAAATTGTCTTAGGGGTTGCTGACAAAGGAAAGAAGCTCAAAGAAAAATGTTTCCATTGTGGTGAGAAAGGACATTGGAAGAGAAATTGTCTAAAGTTCAAGGCTATCAACAAGGGTATGAATAGCACATTCCTCCTTGAAATATGTTTAGTACAAAATCCCAAGGATTCCTGGTGTGTGGATTCAGGTTGTACTAATCATATTTGCAATTCTTTGCGAGGGTTCCAGGAGACCAGAAAGCTTAAAGAAGGAGAATTGTTTCTAACCTTGGCTGATGGGAGTAGGATTCCGGTTGTAGCTATTGGAGTGTTTAATTTATGTTTTGAATCAAGAGTTTTAATATTAGATGACTGTCTGTATGTACCTAATGTTCATAGGAATTTAATTTCTGCAACTTATTTGGGTAAAAATGGATATTGTGTTATCCTTAAAGACCATGTTGTAATAAATAAGGGTAAAGCATTTATCTGTTCTGACAATATTGTGGATGGTCTTTATATTTTAACTCCTAATAAGCATGAATTATATAATTCTAAATTAGATAATAACTCTCATGTAAAATCATTAAAGAAAAAGTTTCCTTCTACTAATGATGCATATCTTTGGCATTTGCGTTTGGGTCATATTAATCCAAACAAAATTCAAAGACTTATCAAAGATGGTTTCTTAAAGCCATTGGACTTTGATGAATTTCCAGTTTGTGAATCTTGTTTGGAAGGCAAAATGACCAAGCGACCTTTTAATGCAAAAGGTAGAAAAGCCCAAGACTTGCTTGAATTAGTTCATACGGATGTTTGTGGTCCTATGTCAACCCAAGCGAAAGGAGATTATGAGTACTTCACCACTTTTACCAATGATTACTCTAGATTTGGTTATGTGTACCTAATGAGACGGAAGTCCGAAACCTTTGAAAAGTTCAAAGGGTTTATGGCTGAAGTTGAGAATCAATTGGGTAAATGCATAAAGGCCATTCGATCTGATCGTGGTGGCGAATACCTTCTTGGAGATTTCAAGGATTACTTAACTTAAATTGGGATTGTATCCCAATTGACTGCACCTGGAACTCCCCAACAAAATGGTGGAGCAGAAAAAAGGAATAGAACTCTTTTAGAAATGGTTAGGTCCATGATGAGTTACTCAACTTTACCAGTTTCCTTTTGGGGATATGCACTAAAAATTGCAATGCATATTTTGAATTTAGTTCCATCAAAATCTGTTCCCAACACACCTATGGAATTGTGGAGTGGGCGCAAGCCTAGTATGAAATATCTCCATATTTGGGGATGTCCTGCACATGTGTTGAAAGGGAAGTCTGATAAGTTGGAAGCTAAAACGGAAGTATGCATGTTTTTAGGGTATTCAAAGGAAACCATGGGTTATTTATTTTATAATCATAAGGATAACAAAGTGTTTGTTAGCACCCATGCCAAATTTTCGGAAGATGATTATGTGAATAATTTTAATCCTAGAAGTAAAGTTGTCTTGGCTAAAATGAATGAACCTGTAAATGAACTACCAATGGTTGAAACTAGGGATGATGTGGCTGTATTGGATACACCACAAGATATTACTCATGAGATGTCTGGTACACAGGTGCCTCGTTGTAGTGGGAGGAATGTTAGGCCACCTATAAGATTCATAGGTCTTGGAAAGACTTATGAGGCTATCTCAGAGGAGGTCGAAACTGATCCTTACTCTTATGAAGAAGCAATGAATGATATAGATGCACATCATTGGGTCCAAGCTATGAAATCTGAATTAGATTCCATGTATTCCAATCAAGTTTGGGATCTTGTAAAGGCGCCTAACGGCATTAAACCTATTGGTTGCAAATGGGTTTACAAGAGGAAGAGAGGGTTAGATGGAAAGGTTGAAACCTTTAAAGCAAGGCTAATGGCGAAAAGGTATACTAAAAAAGAAGGTATTGATTATGAGAAAACCTTTTCACCAGTAGCAATGCTAAAATCTATCAGAATTCTCTTATCCATTCCTGCTCATTATGATTATGAGATTTGGCAAATGGATGTCAAGACTGCATTTCTTAATGGCAATCTTGAAGAGGAAATCTATATGAAGCAACCAGAAAGTTTCATAGCAAAGAACTAAGAGCATATGTCATGCAAGTTGAATAGGTCCATTTATGGACTTAAGCAAGCAAGGTCATGGAACATCAGATTTGATCAAGCAATCAAATCATTTGGTTTTGAACAAAATCTTGATAAACCATGTGTGTACAACAGATATCAAGACAAAGTAATAATGTTCCTAGTACTTTATGTTGATGATATTCTACTCATTGGAAATGATGTAGGTGTAATGTCATCAGTAAAGGTTTGGTTGTTAAGCCAATTTGATATGAAGGACTTGGGTGAGGCTAACTTTATTCTAAGGATCAAGCTTTGGCGAGATCGCAAGAATAAGATGTTAGGTTTATCACAAGCTGGATATATAGATAAGGTTCTAGAACGGTTTAGCATGCAAAACTCCAAAAAAGGATTACTTCCTTTCAGACATGGAGTTCCTCTGTCTAATGACTAAAGGCCTAAGACTCAAGAGGAAGAAAATATGATGAGACAAGTTTCATATGCTTTTGCAGTAGGAAGTCTCATGTATGCCATGCTTTGTACTAGACCAGATATCTGTTTTTCAGTTGACATGGTCAGCCGGTATCAATCAAATCCAAGACCACAACATTGGCAAGCTGTAAAGCATATTCTCAAGTATCTATGGAAAACGAGAGATTATATACTTGTTTACCGTTGTGAGGATTTGATTCCCATTGGCTATACAGATTCAGACTTTCAATCGGATCTAGATTTCAGAAAGTCTACGTCAGGATGTGTATTCACCTTGGGAGGTGAAGCCATAAGTTGGAGGAGTGTTAAGTAATCTTGTATTACGGACTCCACAATGGAAGCTAAATATGTTGCTGCTTGTGAGGCGGCAAAGGAAGCTGTTTGGCTCAAGAAATTCCTTTCTAATCTTGGTGTAGTGAGAATGGAGCAAGTTCCTATCACATTGTTTTGCGACAATAGTGGAGCGGTTGCACAATCCAAAGATCCAAGGAATCACAAGAAAGGAAAGCACATTGATAGAAAGTACCACATTATTTGAGACATTGGTGCTCGTGGAGATGTGGTGGTAGCAAAGATTGAAAGTACGAATAATCTAGCAGATCCCTTTAGCAAAGCCTTGCCTCAAAGGACCTTTGAATCACATTTGGAGGGAATAGGAGTTAGATTAGTGCACAATAGTTTTTAGGGAAATTGGGAGAATGTTGGGATTAGTGCCCTTAAATCCTATTGTAATATGCCATGTATGATATTATGTATGACATTATGTGTTAAATGATGTATGACTTAATATTATGATTAATAAAGTTGTTTTGTTATTATCTAAAATAATGGTAACATGAATATTCAGGCATTATCAAATAGTCCATGAAATGCATAGTATGTGATTTATGTGATTTAGTCACAGAAGATACAGATCACAAGTTCTTTGTAAACTCAGAATTTTGGTTCGTAGTCGGTAATGAAATTGGGCATTTCATCTGCGAAGACTATAACATATTAACCACGATGATTTGTCTTGATCATGGAAGTGGTGACTTCTAGTTGATATGTTGATATGTTTTAAGAGTTAAGACATGTTGAACTAGACCATTGTGAGATTTATTATTCTCCTAACGACTGTCAATTGAATAATAAATCTCAAGACTTGTATTCACATGAACTCTTAATCCTAAGAGAATAATGGACCTGATCATGAAATGTAGGTTGCTTTGATATATCAGGAGTGAGATCTAAAGTAACGGTCAAAACCTCAATATGTTGGGCAGCCACAATTAGTGTTGATGGAACATATATTCTCAAGATGGAATTCATAGTCTCTTAACGGAGATATAAAATATTCCCTTGAGATAAGTTTAATGGGTTTAGTTATTCAAAGAGTTAGGCCTAACCATTTTAGTAAGACTAAAGTATATATTTATGAAATTAAATTTCATAAATATATGATGAATAACTTAAGAGAAGTAGATCCGTTATCTATTGCGAATGAAGTAGATCCGTTAATTTTCCGCTGCGTATGTTTTATATGCGATACAAACATGTAATTTTCCATCAGAACTATGGGAACCTCGGGAGTGGTAGTCCCAGCATAGGATTCCAGCAAAGACAACAAGTCGGGCATCCTTTTTTCTAGCACCATTGCTTCAGGCACCTCGAATACCTCTTGGTCTTCACTAACGAGAGCTATGGTTAACCCTAAACTAGATGCTATATCCTTGGTATCGTCTAGACGGTAAAAGACCTCGAAATCCTCGTCGAGGACAAGGCTTTTCAGTGCTTTCCTCCTAAATACCTTCTTCATTATCCTCAATTTAGGTGTCAGCTTCGTCGTCCGAGGATAAGAGTTCCTCAACTACTGGCTGAGGATCTTTGAAAATAGGGAGGTCTACAATTTGCGTACCAGTAGGTGGAGGTTTTCGAACAAAGCCCTCAACGGCGACATCGACCAAGGCGAGGCACGAATCCTTGGCTTTGATCATGTGCTTTGACACTTGGAACCGGTTGGAAATAGGTTTAAAACCAAGAATGACATGTACTACCCAAATCTGCCCGTCTTGGTGTAGGAAAATCTCGGACCTCAAAACTTGGTTCAGTAAATCAAAATTTACCAAACCTCGTCGTTTGGCAGTAGCTTTTTTATCTAAAGAAAGAAAAGGAATCTTTGTTACTAATCAGATTAAGAAAAATCAAACTAAGGGGTAACAAAACATAAATAAAATAAAATAAAAATGGTAGTTTTCCTAAATAACGCAAGGTCTTAAGGACTCCCCTAAACTATCCCACATAGAATGCCATCCGTGGTTGGGCAATGAAGTCCGTCATGCCATTCTCCGGAAACGATGAGGAAGTCCTCATTTATGCCCTTATTCGTCTTGAGGAGGCAAGTAATCAGTCTAACAGCAGGAACCCTGGTTTTTAGGTAGTAGTTGGCCTCGTTATTCTTTTGGCAACTATAGATCCAATTGATATTGTGATGGGTGAGGTTTATACCCATTTTTCATTCATTGCATCCACACTACCTAAAACCCTAAATATGTTTGGGCCGTATTGAGTAGGACAAAGTCTAAATAGAGTTAAAAAGTCCCTAGTGACTCTACCCATAGGAATCCTCATTCCTCCCTCAATAAAGGTTATCATCTGAATCACGACGACTTCAGTGGACCTTTTCTCATGCCATTCACCTATGTTGTTGTATTGATACATTACTAGGGATCTAATAGTATCTCTTAAATTCTTCTCTGTGTTCAAGAGTGTCAACCAAACTAAAGAATCTACCCATGTGGGAAGGTTAAAAGATAAAAGACGAGAAAAATATGCGACTATGATGGAAGAAGGAAGAATTTTTTTAAAAAAAAAATAGTAATGATATGGACTTACAAAATTCAGAAGAGAATGGCTCCTCGAACAGGTTATATGGAGTGAGGAATGTTTGTTTGTTCTTAAAAGGAAGAAATAGAGACCAGAGTCCTTTACCTTCCTATATATAGAGAGAGTGAAAAGGTAGTGGCAATTTTCCCGCTTCTTTGGTGGAGGAATAAGGACCGTACGATGTTGATCTCACCGTGGAACGTAAGGGACAGCGAGCCACCTACAACATTTATTGAGGCGTTGTGGTTTTCGAAGCATCAGGAGCATGTTTCAGTCAATTGAAAGGACTTTCTCACATGGGATATATTGGAAGCGTGGTATCAGAAAACCTCTCCCTCCAGACTCGGGAAAGGAGAATGAGGTTTTGGGGGGCTATTGTGGGGGGAGGAGGATCAAAAGTGGTTAATGGAGGCAGTAAGAGTAAGTCCAAGGAGAGGACTCGTTTAACTAGTAACGGGTTCAGGATGATGTCACTGAAAACGATGCCGAGGGTTCCTACTTAACCTCGGGAAGGCCGAGAATCTGGAATGAAGGAAACCTAGTGCAATCTCCAAGGAGACGAAAGTAACTATGTTCTGAACAAGGAGGAGAAGAAAAAGGAAGGATAAGGCAGCCATCCCCTCCACATTAAATGCATTGCAACCACTTGCCTAGTCGCATTAATGGTGAAATGACCATGAATAGTGGCCACACAGCTAAAAACTTCAATAGGCTTGCTAAGTGAGGCCTTGATGGGACAAGTATCAAGGAAGTGAGATTCTAACCCTCCAAATGTAAAGTCCAGATGCATTTTGGCTAACTATATAAAGCCAAGAAACGTCTGAATCAAGGGGGAGAGGGAGATAAGAGAGAAAGGGAGAGTGCAAGTATTGGTGAATTGACCAACTTTAGAACCCTTCCTTGGACTATCCCGAGGACAAACACTTAATAAAAATAGAGTTTTTCTTCCTCTCTTCAGCTTGAAATCGACATACTATAAACTGATTTGTTCATTACTTGTTGTGTTGAATCCTAGTATTAAAAAGCGGGATCTCACTTTCCACCTCTAGAAATATATTGTGTGTGCAAAAATCACACGTCAGTGTCCACGTGGTTTCTTTTCAATTGTCCATTTTTTGCCCGCAACAACAATAATAATAATAATAATCTATATATATATATATATATATAATAATAGGTGAAGCTAAGAGAAACTCAAATTAGAATTCCAAATTAGAGTTCAAATTTTGCGCCATGTGTTATAAATTATTTATTCTTTAATAGTTTTATATCTTAATTTTATAATCAAATGTGGGACCACATCATAAATATTCATCTAAGTGGGTTATTAAGTACAAAAACCAAAGAGTCTAGAATAAATGAATCATAAAAATAAAAATAAAAAGTGCTTCCCAATAATTTTAAAAAAAATGGACAATTTACATTTTATACCTAATAATATCCTTACAAAATTTTTTAAAGAGTTAACAAAATATAAAAATGACTATCAATAGTATTTAAATTATATATATATATATATAAGAATTATATAACGTCTCTTATTGTATATCTTTAAGTGTATCCATACATATGCATGGAATTACAAGGTAGTAATAATAATAAAGGATGCTAAAGATAGTAAATAAAATACTAATTGTAAAAACCTTGACTAAAAATAAGGAGATTACATACAAGAGTTTAGTTGTATATTGCATATATAGCTTAGGCCTTGGATGTTGAGGTCAACTTTAATTCTCTTCCCATATAACCTAGGCTCTATATATTCAATTATGACTCCCATGTGTGTGTATAACCCTTTTGGTGCTAAGTTTTATGAACTAAGTTAACCACGCAACGCAACACTCCCTTATTTTAAAATGAACAATTGCCAAATGTGTTTTTCATATTAGATTCAAATTTGTTATTCTCTCTCTCTCTCTCTCTCTCTCTCTCTCTCTCTCTCTCTCTCTCTCGCATTCTACAAATTACAAATATTGTATATTTAAAAAAAAAGATTTTTACAAGTGTTTTTTTTTTATCTTTTTATCTCTATAAATATATCATTCTTTTTTTTTATTAATATTTTTTTAATGTGAACCATATTCTTCTAACTTCTATTGTAGTATGTTATATTCGCTTAATATACAACTTAACTTTATAAATTTCAAATTTATTATTCAAATTTCTCATCTCTTAAGGAATAATGAAATTGTAATAATAACAAAACTTAACACAAATTACAATGTTATCTTAACCAAAATTAAAATGAAACCAAAGGAATAAAAAATAGACTTTATAATAATTTATTACTCAAACAATTGGTAGGAATATCCAAATTCATAGCCATGTAGATTGTGTTTTGATATAATCTCAAATTCTTATTTCCAAAAAAAAAAAAAAAAAAATCTAAGTATTAACCAAAACCAAAATTCAATCAAAGCTATAAAAGGGAAAGAGAAGACTTTTCTGATGAGAAATGAAAAAAAAAAAAAAAAAAAAAACACACACACACACAATACTAAAACACATAATAAATAATAAATAATAAATAAAAGAACCATCAACCTTAATTAGAGTTATAAGGAAAAACAAAAATCTACCGAGAGAGAGAGAGAGAGAGAGAGAGAGAGAGAGAGAGAGAGAGAGAGAGAGAGAGAGAGAGAGAACTCACATTTTTGTATGAGAAAAATATAGATTGAATGGGAGAAATGATATCAAATTTATATAGAATTAAATAGGGAGAAGAAAATTCAAAATATAAGAAAGATAAAAAGATGAAGGAAGTGTAACAGCAAAGCATAAAGTAGTGAGGAGATAAAAAGACAAAAAAGAAAAGAGAAAAGTTGGAAAAAAGTGTAACAGTAGATGTGAACAAATAAGGAGAAGAAGAGTTTTTTTTTTTTTTTTTTTTTTTGAGCATTGAGATAAGAAAAGTTTAAAAAGAGAAAAGAAAAGATTTAAAAAAAAGTGGATAATGCGGCTCAACAGGGGCGTAGCAACAATAAATGCAAATTTTAGATATATATATATATATATATATATAAATTGATTATACAAATCCCAACATTGTTAATCAAAATAAATACATAAGTACAAAGGAGTCTAGACTACCATTTGAAAATCTAATAAAAAAAATACGCAAGTTTCACTATTGCACAATATCAACACCCCAAAATATAAAACAAAATTACAAATACCCAATTGGATAGTTAATTTGATAAAGAATAAAAACAAAGAATTTTTTTTTTCAAATTGTGAAAACTAATTTCATAATCTAATAGTTGTGTTTAATTTTACATACACTATAGTTGGTACTCTATTTTGATTTGGGAATATACATCAAAATAGGAGATGGAGATGTGATTCTTTTGGTCTTATTAATCTTGTACACTTTTAAATTGTAATTTTAATTTATCGGCAAACACTTTATGTAGTTGATTGAAGGTACGTGGGTGTCCTAATACCGATAACTTCTTTCTTTCTTTCTTTTGAGGATTCGTTGTGTACTTTCTCAGTATGTTGAAGATTATGACAAAATGAATGAAAATGAAAATAAATAATAAATAAATATAATTTTACCATTATTACTTCATCATTTACTTATCTCTTTTTTTTTAGAATAAATATATAATCTAAACTTACCTCCATTTATTAAATGAATGAGTGTTTCTTCTTTGCATAAGAAACACTTAAGGGTAAGTTTTGCATTTTTACCTTTTTATATTTTTTTTCTTCACTGTAAGATAGAAACATGTTATATATACTATTGTTTATTGTATAAAGGACCTTCTTCCATTTGGATCCTTAGGCCATTGCTTAAATGGCCCATAGGTTGAGCTGGTCCTCAAGCTTAAAGTTTACTAACTCCCTATGGTTGTGTTGGTTTTGTTAGATTGATTGAAGGGGGTTGTCAAGAATCAAGCTTGCTCTTAATTGAGGTATGCCTTGTTTTTAGTTTCTTTCAATTTCTTTTCTTTTCTTTTTTTGTTTCTAATTTTTTTTGTTCTCTTTAATTTAATTTATTGCTTTTATTAGTAGTTTATTTTTGTAGATAGTAGCTTCAATCAGGTTAGAAATTTGCTCTAGGTTAAAGTAATTAAAATTTGTGGTTTCTGCCTCAGGTTGCATGCACAGACTCAATCCTGCATAGTAACTTGAGGAGTCTAATGTGAGAGACCCCGACCTCAACTAACAGAATCTCATCGGGCCTAACTCAGGTGAGTGGGTGAGATTGTGATTGCCATCCCTCAAAGTGGGAAGCCCATGTGAAATACATTATCCCCCTAGAAAAGGGGTTTTACAATGGAGTCTCCAGTTATTTAATTACAGGAAAGATAAGAAAACCTCATGAATAATACACATTTTATTGAATAACTTTTGAGAGAGTGTGAAGAAAAGCTCAAGATTGTGCAGCAGAACAGGGACTCGCGACTGGTCTCGCTGGTAGTTTGCGACTGGCAAGCCGCCAGAAACTGAACCGTCGTGGCAGCTAGTGCACTACAAGACAAAAATTTCAGTCTGGTAGGTCCGTTGGTTCACGGCTTGATCTCGCGACTCAGTCAAGCCGCGAGGCCAAGCCGCCAGACAACTCTGTTTTGGAAAAACTGATTCTTTGCATTCCTCTCTCACCCCAATATATATACCTCTTATACCCATGATATGTAGAGAGCTTCGAAAGAAAATTTTGAGTGAGAAACTCTAAAGAAAAACAAGATTGACTCATCCACAATCTTTATCTTGTGACTCTTCAAATTCCTCTACTCTCACCCTCTCCATTGTAGATCCTTAAGAGGTACTTTAGCCAAAACCTTTTCTCACCACACCCATATCAGTGAGAAGGCTCTTTGGTGTTTTGGAAAACAATTAGGAAGGAACCAATTCTTATTGGTTGATGTTATGGACTAGTAGCGGGATCCGGGAAGCTAAAGAAAAAATAGGTTTGGCGTAACCTCGTTGGAGCAAGAAGTTGGAAGGGCTTAGGTACACTAGGTAGATTAGGCTTGGAGGGTCTATTGCTGTCCTTGTATCCCAACTACATTCTTTAGTGGATCATTTGACCGCTTAGAGGGTGGCGGAGAGATTTTACGCCGAGAGCTTCGATTTCCTCTTCGATAACACATCGTGTGTTGTCCTTGTGTTTGCATCTCTCTTCCCTTTATCTTTGTCATTTAATTTCTGTTATGGATGCGATTTTATTTGGCTTAGATAGTTTATCAATTCTGTTTTAGGCTTTAGTTCATTTTCTGCACGTTTATCGTTTGTGTTAAAGCTTGAATTGATAATTTGTAATTTGGGGGTCTAAACATTCATATTGTTTTATACACTATTTGAACTTTCAATTGGTATTAGAGAGGGTGCACTTACTATGGTTTAATTACCTTAGTGTGATCCTTAAACCCTTGTGTGTTTTGCCATGGATAGTGTTTTGTATGCTTCTATGGGTATTTGTGAGTGTGACATGCCATGTGTTTGTGAAAATGCCTCTATGAGTGTTAATCCTCATATTTGTGATGACATGTTACTTGAATCTATGGGTGTTGTTGACAAACTCTTGAAGAAAGAAGCTAAGAAGTTTCAAAAGAATTTCAGCAAGTTCATTTGTGAAAAGGATGATTTGATTGTTAAGCTCAATGAATCCAACAAATTGGTTGAAAAATATAAGAAACTTGTTGAAAATTCTCTTGAAAAGCTGAAAGAATTTGAATGTTTGAATATGGACTTGGATGCTAAACTTGTTTTGTCTAACAAACTTGTTGATGAGCTAAAATGTGAAAATGAATCTTTTAAGATGCATGCCAAGTGTTTGATTGCTGAACTTATTGCTAAAAAGGATGAAAATATTTGTTGCAATCATGTTGTGGTACCCGATTTCGTGCCTAGTGTGTGTTCAACCTCCAAGAACAAATCGGTGTACATTCCTCCACATAAAAGAAATCAAAAGGTGAAAAGAAAGGCTCTTAAGCCAAAGCCTCCGTTTAGGACTCAATCTAAGGTTTTGA
Organism: Lithocarpus polystachyus; assembly: GCA_033629205.1. Classification (NCBI taxonomy): domain Eukaryota; kingdom Viridiplantae; phylum Streptophyta; class Magnoliopsida; order Fagales; family Fagaceae; genus Lithocarpus; species Lithocarpus polystachyus. The sequence goes on from CM066163.1 coordinate 52,912,724, forward strand.
ATCGGTCTAAGTTTGTTCCAACTTGCCACCATTGCGGTGTGATCAGTCACATAAGACCTCAATGCTTCAAGTTGAAGAGAGAATAAAATCATGTTGCTAGATCCCTTCCCAAAAAGCCTAGTGGACCTAAACACATCGTTTGTCACCATTGTGGTGTCTTTGGTCATCTAAGACCTCATTGCTCTAAGTTTCATGCTCTTAAAAGAATTAAAAGAAAAGAGAAACTTAAGCCTCTTGGAAGTTGTGCTAAAAATGGTAAACAGGATGTGAGTGAAAGTAGCATGTTGTTAAAGAAAGTGTTTAAAGCTTTTAACTCCTTAACTATGTGCATCTCCAGTTCTCATTCTTCCAACCCTCGTCTCACTTCTCTTGAGACACTCATTCCAAACAATCACTCCGTTTGGATGAGGAAGGGTTCTATGGTTGAGCTTATGCTCTTTTGGTCCTTGATCTAATTCTTTCGATCTTTGTTGGACCCTTCATACATTGAATGTCATATCTTCATGCATTTTGTGCATCTTGCATTTCTTTGTATGCATTGCTTTTTTTTTTATCTTACTCTTGTGTTTTAGTTTTGTGTGAGTAAAAAATCTAAAACCACATAAAAAGTGAAAAATTCAAAAAGTTTGATCGTATATGTTTGAGCACATATCACATGTGATTTTTGCCTTGTACCTTTGTACAAATGGCTTTGTGCATTTTCGAGCTTAGCTTGTTCTTTATGCACTCATATCATTGTAGGAAAAATCTTGACATCTTTGTGTGATTGTTGTAAATCGATCTTCAAGCTTGTCATGAATGATTAGTCAATAGTCTTGTTGGTTTTGATACATGAATAGACTTGTGCCTATATATCTTCCCACACTTTTATATTTTTTTTCCTTAAAGAGCTCAGCCAATGTAAATCTCCAAATGAAAAGAGATAATGAGCTGCAAAAGCCTGTCGCACATACTAGTATTTGACTAGGAAAAAGGGAAAGCGACTTTTATGAAATTGTATTATGCCCAAAAGCCAAAGGCTTGTTCATTAAATTGAAATATCAAAAATTTCAGGCATCAATCTCAAAATGAGATGTATTGATTCAAAATGATCATATGTTGAGAATTATAATGAAGCAAAATGAAAAGTTTCAAAAGTTATGTAATCATTTTCTTGTGGGAGGTCATATATGCATATTTCTATAATTGAGATAGACTACTTGTCTTAGCACTAGTTGTATATGACTTGATTGAATTGATCATTGAAGCTTCACTCTAGACTAAGAACTATTCCACATTTGATACACACACACAACACACATGCCTAATGTTCAATTAATGTCTTATTCATTTGTTCGATTGTACTTCTTTAAATGTGATGTGTGTATACTCAACTATATACGAATCAATCCAAAAAGATTTTTGATCATTTTATATGTATTTGGAAGTGATTTTTATCACTCTTTGTGTTCATGTTTAGTGCTTACATTGTTTTTCATTGTTTAAACATGTTCTATGTTGAAAAACAGGTGTCAGAGTTTTTGGCGACTCACTCGCGATTGACTCTCTAGTTGCCAAATTTTTTGCGACTCATCTCGCGACTCACCAGTCGCGAAACCCCAGTCGGGAGCTCATCCAGAAGCTTTAGCGACTCATCTCGCAACTCGCTCGCGACTCGCAAAAATTTTGGCGACTCGCTTTGCAGCTCGCCCAGTCGCCAAACTCCCAGAAATAGTTTTTTAAAGGGCTTTTCGTGGGAAACCTGTTTTAAAACCTCTCCCATCCTCTTTTTAACCCTTCTCACAACATTTTTACATCAAAACCCAATCAATTTGAATAATTTTTCATTCCATTAACTTCTCTAAGGTAATTCTAAACTCTTTTCTTTGATTTTGATCCTTAGATTATGTTTTGGAGAGTTTTTATACTCTTGGTTGGGATTTTCATCATAGGGGTTAGGGAAACTTATTTTTTGTCAAAATTTTTGTATGGGATTGGTTTCTTTTGATGATTTGCGTTGGATGTTGGCCCCTTGTGGCAAAAAGAACATGTATTAAGGGTGGATTTCATGATGTTCATGCATTGTTTCATATTGTTTTTCATAGTGTGCACGCTAGGTGTTTGATAAAATGCCTTTAGGCATTTTCTCACTTGTTTAGACTCCAATAAGTATCAAACTTTGGGATTTCTCCTGTTTTCTCATTAGAAACATGTTTGGTTCATTGGTTGTGTATTTAACACACCTTGCCCTAGACGTGCATTTTCCATGTATTGGTCATGCATTGCACATAGTCACCTCTTGCACTCACCTTTGCTACCCTTGTCATGCATTGGTCTATACCTTGTTGCCTCATCATAGCATGTCACGTTTACCTCATGCTTTGTAGCATTTTGTTTTGTCTTTTTTTTTAGCTTCATTTCTCATTCATCTTGATCCCCTTATGCATCATGCATCATTGTTCATTCCTTCATCTGTTACCCTCATTTTTCCTTGACCCTTTGTCTATTCCTGACAAAAAGGGAGAGAGTATACTCTAGAGAGTATACCAGAGAGTTTTTGTCATTTCCATATGACCCTTGTGTACATTCTTAGGGGGAGAAATTCTATTTCTCATGCACATTTGTAGGGGGAGAGATATTCCATAGGAGAGATGCATATACCAAGGGGGAGAAGACTTTGCACTAATAAGAAAACTTTGTTTTGATTGTGTTTCTTTATGTTTGTTTTTTTGTTTGCTTTATGGTGTTTTGAGTTATGTTTAGTATCTATGCTTTGTTGTTCTCATTGCATCATGCTTATGTGTTGAACATGCATACATCCTTATGCTATTGTGCTTAATTGAATGAATGTTGGAATGATCATTTGCTTTTGCTATGTGATCATTGTAGTCATATCTGTTTGACTGTTTTGGTGTATGGTCAAGTTGCTCTCATGTTTTACATCATGTTTACTTGATCGCAATTTACTTGTTTCATTATACTTGTCCTTTTATTACTTGCTTTACCTTGAGGGTCTAGTGTTTTGTGTAAGTGTTTCAGGTTACAGGTATATATATTCCAAGTTCATCACAGCTCCTATGATTCATGATGGGGGGAGTGATATGATAAGGGGAGAAAGTTTAAACTATGCTTTATATTTTGTACCTATAATTCTGTAGCCTTTTTTATTTTGTACCTTACTTTTGTAAGCATTTATGTACTTTTGCTTCTGTGGCTGTTTGATTGTTTTGTATCCTTGCCTTGTAGCTAGTACTTTTAAGTTAATGTTTTGCATTTCCTTAAGTACATCACTCTTGTGCCCTTTGTTGGATTTTTATCCTTAATGCAATTACGTAGTGTTGTTGCATTGGTTGAGTGTTAGACATGCAAATGATACTTTGCATTGAGCTTATTTGCTTGCATGTCTAGATGTTCATTCCATGTGTGAATGAGCATTGTGATCACTATTTATAGTGATTGTTTATATTTTTAATCAAGCCTTGCTTTATTGCTTTAATCCGTTTTGCTTGATCGCATTGTGCTTACTTCATATGCAATACAAGTTTTTCTGCATTCAATAATCTTATTGTGTGACTGCTTTTCAGGAGATACTTGTACTTATGATTCAAGAGCTTCACAGATTCTAGAGTTAGGTGTGAGTGAGTTATATTCAACTGTTCCCATCTCACGCGTTAAGTCTAGAGTTTGTTGTAGGATTTTGTCACGGAATAGCCAAAGGGGGATATTGTAAGGTTGAATTTTTTCAACCATTTTGTTGGCTTTATTCTGTGCCAATTTGCTTGTAATTCAGCATCTAGAAACCCTGTATTTTAGGTAGGAATCATGTAAGGGTAGTGTGTGAGAGAGTGTGAAGAAAAGCTCAAGATTGTGCAGTAGAATAGGGACTCACGACTGGATCTCGCGACTGGATCTCGCTGGTCTCTCATGACTGTCAAGCCGCCAGAAGTTGCACACGAGTGAAGCATGCAGAGCAGAACTCGCGACTGGTCTCGCTGGTAGTTCGCAACTGGCAAGCTGCCAGAAACTGAACCGTCATGCCAGCTAGTAAACTACAGGACAAAAATTCCAGTCTGGCAGGTCAGTTGGTTCACGGCTTGATCTCGCGACTTAGTCAAGCCGTGAGGCCAAGCCGCCAGGTAACTCTGTTTAGAAAAAACTGACTCTTCGCATTTCTCTCTCACTCCAGTATATATACCCCTTATACCCACGATTTATAGAGAGCTTCGAGAGAGAATTTTGAGAGAGAAACCCTAAAGAAAAACAAGATTGACTCATCCACAATCTTTACCTTGTAATTCTTCAAATTCCTCTACTCTCACCCTCTTCATTGTAGATCCATGAGAGGTACTTTAGCCAAAACCTTTTCTCACCACATCCATATCAGTGAGAAGGCTCTTTGGTGTTTTGGGAAGCAGTTAGGAAGGAACCAATTCTTATTGGTTGATGCTATGGACTAGTAGCGGGATCCGGGAAGTTAAAGAAGAAATAGGTTCGGCGTAACCTCATTGGAGTAGGAAGCTTAGAGGGCTAAGTACACTGGATAGATTAGGCTTGGAGAGTTTATTATTGTCCTTGTATCTCAACTACATTCTTTAGTGGATCATTTGACCGCTTGGAGGGCGACAAAGAGGTTTTACGCCGAGTGCTGAGGTTTCCTCTTCGATAACACATCGCGTGTTGTCCTTGTGTTTGGATCTCTCTTCCATTTATCTTTGTCATTTAATTTCTGTTATGGATGCGATTTTATTTGGCTTAGATAGTTTATCAATTCTGTTTTAGGCTTTAGTTCATTTTCCGCACGTTTATCGTTTGTGTTAAAGCTTGAATTGATAATTTGTAATTTGGGGGTCTAAACATTCATAGTGTTTTATACGCTATTTGAACTTTCAACTTTGAGTATGGATTTACATTTAAATAGAAAATTACAAGGCTTTTTTCCCCAAGTTACAAACTATTAAAATGTAAAATTACATGGATAATTAACTAATATGTAACCATCGATCTAAGTTCGGACCCACCTTGTCCAGTAATACCGGTCTTCTAGACTATGGTGGCCAATTACACATCCCTTCAAACATGTCATTAAGCATATACACAAAGCATACAATTACATTGCATCACATTGAATTGAATTGAATTGAATTGAATTTGAACATGGAAATTTAAATGGAAAGTATGCTTTAAGTTTTGCATCATATATTGTCCTTGAATTAATTTATATCATCACGAATATTTACAAAATCAAGATTGTATTTTAGAATTTACATCACCACATTAAACAGATCTAAAACTATTTTTGATATTAAGTGTAATTGTTAGATCTAAAATCAAATTTAACCTTTTTGAAAACAAGTTTAGATTTAGAAAAGAGTCTTCATTTTGATTTTGAAAACAATTTTGATTCTTGAAAAATATTTGGAATTTGCTAAGTTGAATGATTGTAATTGAAACATAAACTTTTGTAGAAGAAGTAAAACAAAAAGTTTACTAAAAAATAAGGCTGTAATTTTATTTATACAAAAGTGTAGTGTTAGGACATATGTGATTTATTGTTAGGAACATATGTCACTATTTTATGTAACTGGCTAATCCTTTGACAAAACGCACTTTACTTGTACTTAAGTAGATCTAGGATGTGTTTAATACTTCAAGGAACCTTGTTTCAAGGTCAAGTGTAAAAGCTATGCAAGTCTGTCCAAGAAACAAGTGAAGAAATGCTCTCAACAGCTGCTTGACAGATAGCTATCTATCGAGGTTTAATGAGGCTCGACAGATACTATCTATCGAGGTATCTATTGAGAATTACGAAATTCAGATTTCTAGATCTGATTTTTGACCCATGTTTATGTATTTGTGTAAGGTTTCTTTTCTCACAACCCTAGACATATATAAGGCTTATTTTAAAAGACGTCATACAAGAGAATACAATAAGAACACATGCAAAAAGTGACTAATGTCTTATTCTCTCTGAAAGAAGCTACTATGTCTTTGCACTTTAGGGTTTTGTAATCAAGTGCTTCTTAATCTTCATTGTTGATGAAGTGAAGAACTTTGCAGCCAACATTCTTCTTCCTTAAGTTGGTGAGTGAGTCACGTACTGGGATTCGTGCAAAGGAGTTAGTCACGTACTAGGATCCGTGCATTAAAAGGGTGGCATTCATATATTAAAGAATTCAGAGGTTCTGAAGCCGTAGAAGGTTTCCGCTGTAAGTTCATCTACAGAGATTGTAAAGTCTAAGGACAAAGGTTTTGTACTAGATCTGAAACTTCTCTTTACTATAGTGGATTGCTTTTTGAGAAGGTTTCCCCCCAGGTTTTTTACTGTGAAACTAGTTTGTTTTATTGATTTTCCTAGGTCATCATATCTTGTCTTATTTATTTTTCCGTTGCATTATATTAACATGATATTGATGTTAGTTTGTTTTAACAAGTTTTATACATAATAAATCTAGTTAACAACTTGAGTTTAAAACTTGTTAATTCGATCAACCGGGGTCTAAATTTCCCAAAATGTAGGAAACTTGTTTTAAGAAAAACCATGTAAGAATTTAATTTTATTTTAAAATAGCACAGAAACTTATTCTAAAACAGTGCAGAAGCTTAATTTAAAAATAGTGCAAAAACTGTCTTTTTGAAACATTGCAGGAATTGTGTTCAAAAATAGTGCAAAAGTTATATTTTTTAAACAGTTTAGGAACTTTGGCTTGGCCAAATGGCCAAATATCACTGTTTGGGAAAATTTGTATGGATCTATTATTGTTTGCGAAATATTTAGTAATCTATTATCTTTTTGAAACTCGAGTTTGTGAAACTCAAGTTTACCGTGTAACTCAAGTTCTAAAAATTCGAGTTTTTTGAAAAAATAACCTTCAAATTTACCACGCTATTTTTTATGAAACTTGAGTTACATAAAAAAATTTCAAAATTTTTCCATGGTACTCAAGTTCCATGAATTCGAGTACCATGGAAAACTTGAGATCCCCAAACTCAAATTCCCAATTTTTGGTAGATCCCTACATATTTTCAGAAAAAGTGGTAGATTGCAAAATATTTTCAAAAATAGTGGTATTTGGCTATTTTGGCCACTTTGGCTTAATGCAGAACATTATTTCAATGTAGAAATCTATTTTGAAAATAACAAGAAATGGATTTTTTAAGACATCGAATTGGTTTTGAAAATTGATTTATTTGAAAATAGATATAAGAATCAATCTTAACCAATAATTGTATGATTTCATGAACAAAGGAAAACAAACTTTTCTCCAATTTTAACCATTTTTACGGATCTGGCATAACCAAAAGGTCAAAAACCTATTATATACATGCATAAAATTCCAAGAACAAAAAAATTTAGAAATGATATTGATGATGTACAAAATCGTCAGTGAGTCAATCGTCCACACATGAAACGACCAAAGGTACCTGAAGAATGAAAGGTGAAGAACCTGCAAAGATCACTAGTGAGGTACCTGAAGAATGAAAGGTGAAGAACCCGTAGAGAGCACTAGTGGGGTACCTGCAGAATGAAAGGTGAAGAACCTATAAAGAGTGCTGGTGGGGTGAAGGCCAAAGACCCTCCGAAGGTTAAGTCAGTGGCTGAATGATCTCCAATAACTCAAAATACAAGAACTAGGAAATTCCACGTAGCTTGGAGAAAAGGAGGCTTGGTACTTATAGAGTGATATAGAGCTGACCAAGATCTCGTGAATGTAGGCTCTTCCCTTATAAGGAGTATATGGAGTTATCGCTTCGAGATAGTCGGCCTTAACTTCCCATTTTTGGAGAATACGAATATGTAAAAGGATTTTTGGGCGTGGCATGCAAGTTCTTTCCATACGAAGATACTGGAATGGAGGACAAGCAAACAACGTTGAGCTAAGTATGAAGGTTCTTCAGTTAGGGGATTCGTTCGTCGACCACATGAGGTACTGGATGAGTAGGCATTTGATAGCCATCATTGGTATCACCAAAGATATGGGATACTGGAGTGGAGGACACGCAAACCACATGGAGCTAAGTGTTAGGTTCTAAAAGTTTAGAACAATTGGCAAATCGTGAGTACACAAGAACATACAAGCTGCAGAAAGAAGATTTCAGAATTTGCCTAATTCGACTGATCGAAAAATAGGCTCGACCGATCGAAAGTCGTATCTGCAAAATTTTAAGTTGGCCCAAACAGCAGTTCTAGCCCATTAAGGATTAGGGTTTCAGATCTACTTCTCCCACTATATAAAGGAAACCCTAAGCACGTTTTTTACAAGGCTTTTTAGAGAGAGAAGAGTGTGCCTCTTTTGTATTTAGGGTTTTGTTCCTAAAACATCTCTTATAACTTCTACCGGTGTTGTTCCTTGAAGAATCTCAAGATCCGGTATTGCTGAAGTTGCTGCCTTCTCTAGTCATCAAAGGTGCTGATGATCTAAACCTTCAATGGTGGTCTTGGAGTCACAAACAGGAGAGTTTGTGTTGCTAAACCTTTGAGTGGGATCTCAAAATCACAAGCGTGGGTGTTTGTGTTTTGCAAAGGTCAAGGAAAGAAGGAGTCCGTGGTCTCGGAGCTGTCACGTGGTCGTGGTAGTAAGTTTCCTACATGATGTAGCAATAGGATGTTAGTGGTCTAAGTCGCTATTGTGTAAACTTCAATTCTTTCTAGTGGATTTGCTATTTTACCTTGAAGATAGCTAGGTTAAATCCTCCTCAGGTTTTTTACCGATTTGGTTTTCCTAGGTCATCATATCTTTGTGTTCTTTATTTTCCGCTGCTTTACTTGATATGATTATTATTGTGTTAACCTAGATCTGAATAATAAACCTAAGTATACACTTGGTTAATTAATTAGGTTAAACAATCTAGTTTACAGGGGTCTAAATTCTTACACTAAGTATGAAGGGTCTTCGGTCAGGGGATTGATTCGTTGACCACATGAGGTACCAAACAAGTAGGCGTCTGACAGCCACCATTGGAATCACTAGAGGCATGGGGTACTGGAGTGGAGGACACGCAAATGGTGTGGAGCTAAATATAAAGGGTCGTTAGTCATGGGATTGGTTCGTCGGCCACATGAGGTACTAGACAAGTAGGCATCTAAGAGCCATTATTGGTAGCACTAGAGGCATGGGAGGCCTGATGCTTCTTTGGGTGCCTAATGATGCCATTAAGCTTGACGATAAACATGAGACCAGATGATCCTTTGTTGCCTTACTAAGCCAAGGAGGTGTTAGGCTCCTTTAGTTGCGTGACGATTATATGGGTTCTGACAATGCCTTAGTACTACTCGAAGACCCTAGGGTGTTAGCCAAAATTTTGAGATGGTGAAAATATTCCCAATCAAATATTATTTGAGAATCAAGATCTTACGTAAGATTTCAATTGAAGAAACATGTATTCTTTCTTAGTTAGATCCTAATTATCATAATAAGATTTTAACTAGACTAGTGTACAAAAGCATGTAATCTTTCTTAGTTTTATTATTATTTTTTTTTAAAGCATGGTATTAATCATAGAATTTCATATCTACAAGAGCATTATAAGCAAACAAGCATCACATATATATATACAAACTAGAAACGAAATAACAAGAATAATTACTTGCATATGATATCCCAAACAATGGAAAAATTCCTTTAAAGTTGTAGAAGAGTGATGCAAGAAGGTATATTAGGCCTACATGATCACTTTGGCAAATGATCAGAAGTTCGTAACCTCTCTAGAACTTTTAAGAAACTGATTCTAATATCTTAGAGATGAACTAGAAGGATTACTTTTGCTTCATTGCATTAAACATCTTGGCAGACCCCACTACAAAAGCAACTTCTATTTATAGAGGGATTGGAAGACTCTAGAAGACGGTAAAACTGCTAGATATGGACTGAATCAAAATCTAATTTAAAATAGAGTTGAAATTGGAGGGAAAACCAAGAGCCTAAACCTGAAATTTTAGATTTTAAATCAGAACATTGGTTGGTATTTTGGCCATAACTTTCTACTCAAAATTTCGATTGATTTGAAAATTTGTGTTATTTGAAATAAAATTCGATTCTCTACAACTTTTTCCAAAAATAAAGAAGACCAAATTCCAACATTTACTAGGCCAAAATGCGATTCAAAGTGCTAATGGAAATTGTGATGTTTTTAAACATTTTTTAGGGAAAAATTTTGACTCTTTCAACGCATCTTTTCTATGTGAAACTTCCAACTCTTTTTTTGGGTTGTTCTAATGAGAAGATTTAATAGAATTTAATGCCGGAAGTGAGATTATTACAACCAAATTTAAATTTCAAATTTTGTCTTAAACTTGTCAAATTTATTACATGTTGTATGGTGCATGTATCTGTATGAAATTTTAAAATACGATCCAACCAGATTTTAAAAACTTATTAATTTTAATTAATTCTTTTTGGAACCAATCAAAATTAAGTGCTTAAAATCAAATGTGATTGGGGCTTGATTGTGTGGGTGCATCACAACTGTTTGAAAATTGTTTTGACAATATATTTTGATTTAGTGGTTCGATCGAGGCTCATGACGTAATTTTTTTTATTGTTAAACTTTCAATATTTATTTTGTGAAAAGAAATTAACATTTTAAATGTTCAAATTACAATTTTACCCTTTATAACACGAAATGACCAATTTACCCTTGAAGTTAAATTTGGGTTGTGAAATGGGGTGTCTACTACTACATATGCAACCTCAGTCATGTGTAAGTAGGCTCACCCGGCCCAGAACTCTATATTCAATTTTTAGGAATATGATTAGGGTTATGTATGCGTATAGTAACATGTCTAGGGTTCCACAAAGTTAATGAGAAGCTTGATTAGGGTTTGTATGGACAAAATGGGATTTTGCCCTTTTTGCGTAAACAATCCAGCATTTTTTCCCCCTTCTCAAACTAATTAGGGAAATCCCCCTCTTTTGAAACTCGATTTTCTCAAAATCAAGTTAAGCCCTATAGTGGCGTTTTTAAGGAGCCTATAGTGACGTTTTAAGAACCTATAATGGCGTTTTGGAACTCGAGCTCTATGAACTCGAGTTATAGGTAAAAAAAAATTAAAAAAAAAATTGCCTATAACTCGAGTTCATGGGGCTCGAGTTCCAAAACGCCACTATAAGTCCTTAAAACGTCATTATAATCTCCTTAAAATGCCACTATAGAGCTCCAAATATTTTTTTTTTAAACTCAATTTTGAGAAAAATCGAGTTTCAAAAGATAGACATTTCTTTAATTAGTTTGAAAAGGGGGACAAAATGCTGGATCGTTTTTTTTTTTTAAATCGACATAGGCCAATTTTGTCCGGGTTGTATTCAAATGTAGATCATCTTCACATGAATATGCATAAGAACATGTGGTGTTGAGAAGATGTTGCAAGGTTATAAATGCCCGATGATAACATGACCATGCATACATATGATGAATGACATGAACATGATCAACATGATGAATGACATGAACATGATCAACGTGATGTTGAGTATGACGTATGATGCATGATAATTGACGTTGTGCATGATGAATATATGAATGTAATGTGATGGCACGCATGTATCTGATTGATGAATGTGATGGCTAGGGTTTGTTTTAGTGTGATTCTTTAATCTTGTGTTGCATTCTTAGGATAGGCCCATTATAGCGGAATCCTAGATAGACATAGGCTATGGAACATTACAATGGAGGTTGGCCCATGGGCTAGGTAGTCTTCGGTGCGTAGGTTTTCTTTTATAGCTTAACTTTGGAGGCATGAAACCCTAGAAGCTTAATTGGTTAAATGGGCTAGATCTTTCTGTCAACAAGATTTTTGATCCATTGACTTTGTGGCATGAATTGGGATACTCGTTCTATCGACTATGTATCAATGGAGGATGTAACCAGAAAACTAAATTTGTAGTTTTTCTTAAGAAATCTTGAGCATATATGTTGGATTTCAAACACTTACGGAAAAATACTAATAAGACATTTAATTTGTTCATAGTTTAACAATTTGACACTATGATTTCAACAAATGCACTTATATGTATGAATTTAATTGAAAACTTAATGTGTTACACTTAAGGAATGCGGTTTGCTTGGGATCATGGTATCAGTTCAGCAATCTTTGAAGGCGATTCACTAGCGGTTCATAACTCTCTCACCGAATCAGTCAATTCTCCAGCCAGTATCTATAATCTGATCTCTGGCTCTTTACTTCAAGCTACTCGGTTCAGGGAATGCTTGTTTTCTGTTGTTCCACGGTGTGATAACCCATGGGTTAGCGCAGCATGCTAAGTCTTTATCCGAGTCTGTCATCTGGTTAGGAACTTTCCCTCCTTTTGTGGAGCAATTAGTGGCTTCTGATGTAATGTTTTCTTCTTCTTAATAAAATTGTCGTAGTTCACATCAAAAAAAAAAAAAAAAAATCCCTTACAAAAAATCTGAAACTAAGCAAGTCCATATTCTGGTTCATCTATATATATATATATATATATATATAATAAAAGTTAGGCTTAGACGCCGTAATTGCGCCACATGGCTTCACCAAATTGCAAAAATTTTAATAAATTTTTAGATTTTAAGAATAGATATATACATATTTTTTGGATAAATATGACAAATCAAGTAGTGAAAGAAAGTAGTATTTGATTTACAACTATAACAGTTGTGTCTATCTAAAATATTATCAACAAAACCTAAAATCAATATAATAGAATTACCTAAGGATAGAATTAAAATAAAAAAGAGAGATAAAAAAAGTAAAAGAAAAAAAATATCAAATTTGCATTTTTTTTCCTACGTTACTTTAAAAAACTTTATGTGATTCTTTTCTTAGATTTCAACATAAGTCAGTGCTTCTTTTACCAATAATAATCTTGAATCTTCTTTTTACCAAATGCTTTCCCATGTTTTATTATTATTTATTTATTTATTTTAATTATAGGCAGCTCCAGTTATAAATCACATAGGCTACAGGGAAAGAAAGATAGAACTTGAATTTTTTTTTTCCTACTTTTTTTTTTTTTTTTGGTTAGTAGATAAATTTGCATCTTATATCATATTTTTCCTAATAATAAAGTAAAAAAAAAAAAAAAAGTAATTGAGTTTCACCTAAACTATTTCTTTTTGTTCATATCATCTTCTTCACAACTTAAAATTCCCACTATATATACACACATGGTATTTCATTATTTCTACTACGTACTTTACAATTATTTGCTATATTCTTCATTTCTCCTCTCTGCCCTACCTACAACCTTGCAGGTAATTTTTATTTTCCTTCATCAAATTGAATAGATTTTGTGTATTTGTTGCCTTTTTATTATATATAATATGATTTTTATCAACAAGTTTTGTAGATAGGCTGAAATTCTATGTTTGATCACACATTTTAGTGTTTATTTTAGAAGTCAATATAGCAAGCAATATATTTGTATTTTTAATTTATTATTACATGATTATTTGTTGTTGACATCAATATTTTATAATGGATTTAATTTGTTATGGCTTTTGTTTGGAGCTTTGTTCCATGTAATCTATATTCTTTAATTAAAAGAAAAATTTGCTGTCAGACATGAAATTGGATACGAGAGAATCCATCTGTCCAAATATCTATGTAAGTCTATCTTTACTTAACTCCGTTTTTTTTTTTAAGTTCAAAATTTTGGATATTTTTTCATTAATGAATTGAGGTTTTGGCTTAATTTTGTGTTCAACCGTTTCAATTATTGAATTTATTATTTTTTCATGTGTAATATTAATATCTGTGTTTTTTTAATGATAAAAAAAATAATATGTGTTCTTAAAGGTTAAATCACAATACAATTACAAACATTACTTTAAGTTATGATATTATATTTATTTATTAGTAAGTTAGAATGTTACATTAAGTTAGAATATTATATTTTTATTTATTATTAATTTAGAATGTTACATATGGATACATATGCTGGTATAGGGTTGATATAACTTATAACCATTTGAATGAAATCGACACTAAAACAAATTATTCAAATATCAAAATAAGAAATAAAAATTAAATTTCTTTTAAGTGTACAAGTACAATTTATTTTTTAATCTTAAATTTTGAATTAATTCTTTTTTCATTGTATTTGTTATTAAATTTAATTATATTATCAAAATATTTTTTATTAAGCCGTGCATCGCACGGGCATAATACTAGTATATATATAAAACCGAAACCTCTGAAACTCCCATAATTTTCCACGTCAGCACAACACTTTAAAAAAAACAAAAAAAAAATAATATTAAACCCGATCATATATAAAAAAAAATAAATAAAAATTAAACCCGATCTCTGCCTCCCGATCTGTTTCTCATATCTCTCACAGTACACCATCTCCTTCCCCTAAATCTCAAATTTGACCATCAACAGCCAACTCTTCTACCAGCTCCACCTCTATCAACTCTACCAACAGCCAAATCCTCCTCCTATCACCTCTACCAACGATGCTCTACCTCCCGATCTCTTTCTCATATCTCTCACACTACCATCTCTTTCCCCCAAAACCCAAAACTCAGATAATCTGCCAACTCCGTCGCTACCAGCTCTACCACCTCGCCCATTTGCCACAAACCCTCCGTCTCTACCAACTCTACTGCCTCTACCAGCGCCCTATTTGCCGTGGTTGCCCACCATACCCTCAAACCCACAGCTCCCACCAAACCCATAAACCCAGCCATAAATCCAACTCCTTCCTCAGGCTGCCGATGGCCCAACAACAATGTCGGCTCCTTCTTCAGGCCGCCCATGGCCCAACAACAATGTCGGTTTAGAACTCTATAATTTTTTTTTTTTTTTTTGAATCTAAACTCTATAGCTATTAGGACTCTATAACTATTATCTTATAAATAATTGATTCTTATTAGTATTCTTTCTTTTCTTTTCTTTTTCACGGCTGTTCAATTTCTAGGTTTATTCTTATTGCTTTCTCTTCATTGTTTTCCTCCATTCGAATCAGGGTTAAAGGTATGTTATTAGTTTGCCTTCTGATAATTAATTGCTTTCTCTTCATTGTTTTCACAAATTTGGATTCTTTTTTCTATTTGTAATAAATTTGTCTCCATTCAATTAGGTGTTACATGTTCAATGTGCTCTGTCTTTTTCACTTGGAAGTCCTGTTGTGTTGTGTATCTTTGAATGGGTATTAGAGGCCCTCAAATTAATTCTTTTGTTGGATTATAGACTTATAGCTAAACTATTGGGGGTTGATTTCGATGTTGAATTCCTAATCAATGCTTAATTACCAGTTTGTGATGGCTGAGGTCCCTCAATTATCATCTTGGGTAGTCCCTATTACTGGTGTTTTGGTTTCCTTATGAATAAGAAACTCATCTCTGTATTGCCAGAAACAAAAATTTACCATTGTATTTACCTAAAAATTAAAACCCAATTCTAATTCTTTGTTCAATTTTGTGACGTTTGTTTACCTATGGCAAGGTTGGCTTGGAACCAAATCACCAAGATCTCTCCCACTCATTGACTATTTTTCAAGCAACAACTGTAAGTGACCTTTTTTATATCTTTTTATTGGAAATTTGGGATTTATAGGTAGTGATATTGTTGTTAGTGTTTTTGAATGTATATTGAAAAGAATTGTGGATACGTGAATATGGGGTCATATGTCAAGCAAGGCACCACAAAATTATGGTGGAGCGACTCAACATCTAAGAAACTATTAATAAAATAAAACCAACCAAATTTGGGCTGGTAGTGGCGGAGAGGATTTGTACTCCTGTTTTTACTTTCAAAGAATAGTTGGTTGAATCAAAATCCAAATAATTGGTGTTGGCTAAATTACCAACCCATGAGTTGTATTGAAATTATATATAAACAAACAAAAGAAAACTATTAGATTATTAGATAGAAAGCTAAGGATAAAACATAATGATGAGACATTTGAATTTAAATAAAATACAATAGTTGGAATCAAATCCACTGCAAGGTTATCAGAAGCATTTGAATTGGAATTTTGATTTGTAACATGATCTGTAGAGGCAGTGTAAGCTGTAGATCAATTATCAAAGGCATTTATCTTAACAGCATCTAGAGCTTACAAGTAGATAAGTAATCAAATTCAAATAGCACATTATGCATTTCTTTATAAAAAGAGAAATTGTATCCTTGAATCATGTACCCATGTAATAATTAGTACACTGATCACACTCCACACAAATTGAGTAATGAATTTTGCTTTTGATTTTGGTGAGTGAGTGATTCTACTCTAGGTTCTGATTTTTAGTTTTCTGAAATTTAGCTGTGGTTAATTATTAAACAAAGAGTTAGAGATGGAATTTGAGGAGTTGCTTAATTAATGCTTTGTTAGTGCTCTTTGATTCATCTTTTCTTTTTCTGATCACAATTTGTATATGGATTTTTTCCTTAATGAATTTGTATAGCTATTTAATTGATTGGTTTAGAATTGTTATGGTTTCAATGATGTCTAGTGGTTATTTGACTTATTTCTAACTATGATGTTGCTAACTAATTTATATATATATATATATATATATATATATCCGAAGCCTCTAAATCTCTCACAATTTTCCACGTCAACACAATGTTTAAATAAAATAATAAAATTTTCATTTTATTTAAATAAAATTATTTTTGTTTAATCCAAACTTAACAAGGAGTAAACTTTATCTCTCTAACAAGTCCTTCTTAAAATCAAACTCTTATATTTCTTCTGATATATTGATATGTTGTTTAAGTGGGTGCCTTTGGCTGCTTTCAACAATATTTGATAATTTGTAGCAAACGTAATCCTAATTTTAGTGCTTATTTTTCTGTCCTCTGCATCTTAGAGATCTTGAGTTAGGTTCGCAAGCCAAACCCTTAATTATGAATGAATCAACTTCGGCCATTTCTAAATCTTCAGCATGGGGCTTATCACGCCTTTTGGGTTAAAGGACAGGCTGCAACACGTGGCACGACCAAACCGGATGGATTATTGTCGTTGTTGTAATGGTGTTGCACCATCTTAAAAGTTTATAGTCTTAAATCTTTATCTCTCCACTATTAAAGCCCCAAAAGAACTATTTGCATTCATTGGGACATTGCATTTCAACCATTAATATCAAAGTTGTTTCAGTGGGCTTAAAAATTGGGCTAAATCTTTCTTTTTTCTTTTTTTTCTTTTTCTCTTTTCTTAAGTTACTTTTTTGTTACAATTTGTTCTCTCATGTCATACCCATTATGTCAGAAAATGAAGAGGCCATTTTATCTTACTTTCCTAATATTAATTTCCCATATATAGAGCTTAAATTCTTCTAAGCAAAACTAACCATGTTTTGTATTATTTCTATAAATGTGTATAGTTTAATTCGGTGGTAGTATACTGCTTATTGTATTAAAGAAAGTTGTAATTGTTACTTGATCTATCAATACCCTAATAAAAGAGAAGAAACTTATTGGCTTTCTAAATTTACCAAGGTTCCATTTTGTTAGCATGAGAAATTGGGGGGTGCTGAAAATTTTCCCCCTTTTGTGGTAAACTTAAAGTTACTTGCATAATCTATAGAAAATAATTCTGATCTTAATCATCTATAATAAAATATTTACCCATGCCTTTGGACTAAAGTAACAATTAATTATCCTAATCTGCAATACCATTTTTTTGTTTAAATGTAGGTCCTATTTTCATTGTAAAATATTTACCCATGCCTTTGGACTAAAGTAACAATTAATTATCCTAATCTGCAATACCATTTTATTTTTTAAATGTAGGTCCTATTTTCATTGTAGGGTTATTATTTTAATATGTGATGTTTTAGCTATGTTTCTTTTGTTTCTGTAATTGAGTTTGTGCACACACTTACATAAGTCTTAGGCTTGGAGTTTTAATATCATAGTATATTGTACTGTTCTGTTCACAAATTTGGATTCTTTTTCTTTTTGTAAGTAATAATTATGGTCTTTCAATATGGTGCAATGGATTTTTTTTTTTTTTTTTTTTTTTTTTTTTTTTGTGTTTGTGATGAAGAGGTTGCTGCTATGTGTACAAATTAAGAAGCAATTTCATTTATGTGTAATTGGGTGGTAGTATACTGCTTATTGTATTAATATGTGCTGTTTTAGCTGCGTTTCTTTTGTATCTGTAATTGAGTTTGTGCACACACTTAGATAAGTCTTAGGTTTGGAATGAATTTTTTTGTGTGGAAACTGAGCTATGGGTTTGAATTTATTTAGTGGGAACTGAGCGAGGTAGAGTTATCAGCTTGCTTTCATCACACAACACTCCTAATAATCTTAGTGAAATTGGTGTGGAGTACGTTGAGGTTAGTTATTTATTACATTGTTCATACTGAATTATATTGTTAGGTTCTAAAAGTTTAGAACAATTCGCAAATCGTGAACACAAACTTGTCTAGATATAGATCTTAGAGTCTATAGGTTTTATTAAATAATGCTCAAGGTGATTCAAGTCAAGATTCAAGAACATGTAAGCTGCAGAAAGAAGGATTCAGAAATTGCTTGGTTCGATCGATCGAAAGACAGGCTCGACCCATCGAAAGTCGTATCTGCAGAATTTTAAGTTGGCCCAAACAACAATTCAAGCCCATTAAGGATTAGGGTTTCAAATCTACTTCTCCCACTATATAAAGGAAACTCTATGCACATTTTTACAAGGCTTTTTAGATAGAGAAGAGTGTGCCTCTTTTGTATTTAGGGTTTTGTTCCTAAAAAGCTCTCTTATATCTTCTACCGGTATTGTTCCTTGAAGAATCTCAAGATCTGGTATTGTTGAAGTTGCCGCCTTCTTTTGTCATCAAATGTGTTAATGATCTAAACCTTCAAGGGTGGTCTTGGAGTCACAAACAGGAAAGTTTGTGTTGCTAAACCTTCGAGTGGGATCTCAAAGTCACAAGCGTTGATATTTGTGTTTTGCAAAGGTCAAGGAAGGAAGTAGTCCGTGGACTCGGAGCTGTCACGTGGTCGTGGTAGTAAGTTTTCTACTCGAGGTAGCAATAGGACGTTAGTAGTCTAAGTCGCTATTGTATAAACTTCAATTCTTTCTAGTGGATTTGCTGTTTTACCTTGAGGATAGCTAGGTTAAATCCTCCCCAGGTTTTTTACCGGTTTGGTTTTCTTGGGTCATCATATCATTGTGTTCTTTATATTTTCGCTGATTTGCATGATATGATTGTTATTGTTTTAACCTAGATCTGAATAATAAACCTAAGTATTCACTTGGTTAATTAATTAGGTTAAACAATCTAGTTTACAAGGGTCTAAAATTCTTACAAGTGGTATCAGAGCGGGTAACTCTTTTGTGTTAGATCTTTTGATATAAGAGTTGATCATTGATCCCTGTTATCATGAATAATTTGAAGTGTCTTTCTGCTTATGTTTATGATGATTTGAATAAAAAGGACACTGTTGTTTCTGTTGATCTTTTTGATGCCTGTGAAACTCTTCATAAGGAATTATTGAAAACTATGAGAATTGCTAAGAAATTCAAGGAAGAGTTAAAATTGGCTAATCTTGAAAAAGAAGAATTGATAATGAGATTAGATGAATCTAATAAAAAAAATGAATTTTTGAGAAATCAAATTTCCTCTCAAGATGAGAAGATGAAAAACTTGGAACAAGAGTTAGTTGAATCTAAAGCTAAAATTGAAAATTTGACTTGTACCAAGCCTGCTGTTGATAACAGAAGTGTTTCTGTTTCTCTTAAGCCTAAAACTAAGAAAGTTTATATCCCTCCTTTTAAGAGGAATAATAAAGAAAATGCTTATTTTGCTAGGTTTGACAAAGGTAAAAATTCTGATGTAGACGTTGAAGTTTTTAAACCTAAGTCTAAACCTACTGTTAGAGAGCATAAGAAATCTATTTTTGTGCCTACTTGTCACCTTTGTGGTGTTGTTGGTCATATTAGACCAAATTATTCTTTGTTGAGGCAAAAACCAAAATCTGAGATTAGATTTGCTGTTAGGAATACTGATGTTCCTAAATTTATTCATGTTTGTCACTATTGTGGTGTTTCCGGTCACATTCGTCCTAACTGTCATAAATTGAAAGTTAAATATTATATATTTCAATCTAGGATATGTGATGATATTTCTCCTGCCATAAGTCCATATAAATTGTTTCATATTCTTTTGAAGAATTTAAGCTTGTTGGCTTGTGAAAGAAAATTGCAAGATTTTAGTCTTTCTCAAAAGATTGGTGTAATCTCTCAAATACATTCTGCTTCACATGGATTTTCACCACAAAGCCGAAGACTCGTGCTATATGGGTGAGAAAAGACTCTCTAAAGTGAGTGTTGCTGACTTGTCCCTAATTTAATTCTTTTAATTAATTGTGGACATGTTTTGTTTTTGTTTTTGGTTGTTTTGTTTTTTAGGTTGTTTTTTATTAAAAAAAATCCAAAAACATTGAAAATTTTCAAAAAGACAAAAATATTTTATTTTGTATTTAGTTTTATTTTTCTTGAGGATTACATGAATTATGATATCTCTCTCTTGATTTAGAACATGCTTGATATTGTGGAGAAACATAAAAAGTATGTGTTCTATAAGTACTAAGCTATTTTTTGATTTTGTTTGAGTATGTACTAGTTTGTACATGTACTTAAGGGTTAATTAAGAAATTTATATTTCTTGTTTGTGTACCCTCTATAGCTTGGTTAAGCACTGTCATGCATTGCATTTTCATTTTTAATCATTTAGCATAATGTGTGCTTTTAGTTTTGGTCATAAAATTTTTTTTATGTGTTTTGTATTATATATCTTGGATTTAAAATCAAGGTTGGCCATATTATCTTTAGATAACATGTTTTTGTACCCTGTTTAGTTTGGATGAGCTTATTTTATTGCACTTTACTAGTTTGAGCTTTGTAGTGCATGTTGTGTGGGAAAGATGTTTATAGTTTTTGATCACATGATCTTGATCTTGAAGTCACATGCCTTTGATTGTTGGACTTGGACTTATTGAGAAAGGCATAAATAACTATCTCATCACTGTTTACTAGCCAATCATGAACATCTTAGTGCATATCATAAGATTTTGTGCTCGAGAAAGTATAGCACATGCACAAAAAGAAAATAAGGTGTAGCCTCGGTTTAAATGTTAAAATTGGTGTGTACATTATTGGGCTATAATAACTTCACAATTCAATTAAAATTGGTGTGTACATTATGAGGCAAAACAAGAAACTTACATGATTGCAAGCTTTTATTCTAAGAGATATGAGAGTTATATGATGTAACTCTTTAAGTGATAGTCTCTCTCAATTGTATGTGATGAATTGTGTAGAAATTGTGATTGCTTACTATTCACATATCACCTTACATGTTTCTCAAGCTTTTGCTAGTTGAACACACTATACAAGTTACTTTTTGCTAAACTTTGTACATGTTATTGTGTGTGATTTTGTTGTGGCCATCTAAGATTATATGTTCCTTGATTTTGATGCAAAATTTGAGTTTTGAGGACACATTGGTTGATAAACTTGTTTTTGAGAGATCTGGGTTGTATCCATGTGTTTTTGAAAAACTTTTAGTCTCATACTCATGCATTTCATTCATGAAATATTTTGTTTTAAGGAGTTACTGCATTAAATTCCTCTATTTTTCAAAAATTTGAGTTTTCCAGAATTTCGACCGATCAAAGCTATCTCTCGACCGATCGAAATTGCGATTAAATTTTTGGTTTGAATCTGTCTGGCTTGATTGGTATTCAATCGATGCTCGATCGATCGAAACTGAAAAATTTTCAGTTTCTAAGTTTTTAACCAAATTTTTTTTCTTGCATCATTTATGTTTAGGATTCATATGAGTTGCATTATTTTTCTATATCCATCTTGCAGTTTTACAATCATATCTCTCATTGTTTTCACACATAACATGTATACACTTTGCTAAATTGGGTACTCAACTTGAATTAAAATTGATTGATTAATGTTTGAGTTCTTTGTACATTTTAGTATATGCTATTTTTTCTTGATGTGTGAATTGTAGAAAATATTTTCTTAAGAGATATGATGGATAATCAATGTGCAAATATTTTTTCTACTCATGCAACTATTTATGGGTCACATAATGTCAAGTTTGCATTTATTGAAAGAGAGAATATTTTTCTTCATGTGTATCCTCAACTCATTTTTTTTAGGTTTGTGTGTTTTTTATTTATCCCCACCTCCTAAATTTTCCCCAAAACTATTTTTCCCAAAACTTGTTTTGCTTTTCCTATTTTTATAGGGGGGAAAAAAGTTTTTTTTAGTCTTTGTTGTTCTTAGGGGGGGTTGTTGCTCTTCATAGGGGGAGTTCTCTCTATTTTCTATAGAGCTAAACTATTTTATGTTCCCTTGGTTCTCTTTTTTCTCTCATGTTTACTGTCACTCTACTCTTTGTTTGAGTTGTTTTTGTCAATACGTGACAAAAAGGGGGAGAAATAGATGAAATGTGGGAATCCTGTTTATCTTGTTGAGGGGGAGATAAAATTGTTTTTGAAAAGGGGAGAATATAAAAACATTTTGATGTATCTAACTTAGGGGGAGAGTTAGAATTTATTTGTGTTTTTATATTTCTGTTTCATATTATTGTTTATATGTCTTTCCTTCCACACATGCGGTGATGTGCTCTTTTGAGTGTTTTCAGAAAAGACAAGTGCGTTCTGATTAAGACCTTCTACCTCTTCTTGCAACTTCTAGGTTAAGAATCTTAGATTGTGATTTGCGATGTAATTGGGCATTTTATTGTATTGGGTTGTTCTTGTATTTGAGCATTTCATTTTGTATGAAAGTTTTGTCACGAATTGCCAAAGGGGGAGATTGTTAGATTCTAAAAGTTTAGAACAATTGGCAAATCGTGAACACAAACTTGTCTAGATATAGATCTTGGAGTCTATAGGTTTTATTAGACAATGCTCAAGGTGATTCAAGTCAAGATTCAAGAACATGTAAGCTGCAGAAAGAAGAATTCAGAAATTGCCTGGTTCGATCGATCGAAAGACAAGCTCGACCGATCGAAAGTCGTATCTGCAGAATTTTAAGTTGGCCCAAACGGCAATTCAACCCCATTAAGGATTAGGGTTTCAAATCTACTTCTCCCACTATATAAAGGAAATCTTATGCACATTTTTACAAGGCTTTTTAGAGAGAGAAGAGTGTGCATCTTTTGTATTTAGGGTTTTGCTCCTAAAAAGCTCTCTTATATCTTCTACCGGTATTGTTCCTTGAAGAATCTTAAGATCCGGTATTGTTGAAGTTGCCGCCTTCTTTTGTCATCAATGGTATTGATGATTTAAACCTTCAAGGGTGGTCTTGGAGTCATAAACAGGAGAGTTTGTGTTGCTAAACTTTTGAGTGGGATCTCAAAGTCACAAGCGTGGATGTTTGTGTTTTGCAAAGGTCAAGGAAAGAAGTAGTCCGTGGACTCGAAGCTGTCACGTGGTCGTGGTAGTAAATTTTCTACTTGAGGTAGCAATAGGATGTTAGTGGTCTAAGTCGCTATTGTATAAACTTCAATTCTTTCTAGTGGATTTGCTGTTTTACCTTGAGGATAGCTAGGTTAAATTCTCCCCAGGTTTTTTACCGGTTTGGTTTTCCTGGGTCATCATATCATTATGTTCTTTATATTTCCGCTGCTTTGCATGATATGATTGTTATTGTTTTAACCTAGATCTGAATAATAAACCTAAGTATTCACTTGGTTAATTAATTAGGTTAAACAATTTAGTTTACAGGGGTCTAAAATTCTTACATATATGTCTCTTTCTCTCTCTCTCTCTCTCTCTCTCTCTCTCTCTCTCTTCTCTTTCTTTTCTTTACAGACATGGAGCAGGTTTATTTATTGCATATTTATTGGTAATATGTCAGTACTAATTTTTCCCCTTTCTATAACATATAACTGTTAATTTGTAATATATGTTTTTGCTATATAGTTATATTTATGAATTAAAATTTTGTGAATGCTTTGCTTTTAGTTTATTCCCCAATAATGGAGTCTGCTTTCTATGCAAGATTGAGACAAAGATTAATTTTATCTGAAAAGAGAAATAGAAGGGGTATGATATTAAGATATTAAAAAAAATATTTTTCTTTAAAAAACTCATAATTGGTATGTAACCTAATAGTTAGTATGTAACCTAGGCCAAAAAAGAACAAGAGATGACGAGCCATTTGGAAGGAGTATTCGACATAGACAATATAACACTAATGATGAAAGCAGAAAACAACATAAGTGCTATATTTTTTTGTTCTCCCAAAAAAGTTCTAAAATTAGGAAGAAAAAGTGAATTTTTGTTTTTGTTGTCATAGGAAAATTTACAGAACTGTTTGATTTAGGACCTCTAACAATAGTATGTGAGCATTGTGGAGCTCAACTTTGGTATGAAGAGAGAACTATAAAGTCAAAACCGCCTACAAAACCGAAGTTTAGTTTGTGTTGTTCTGAAGGAAGAGTTGAACTCCCTCTATTGAAAGAACCTCCACCCTTTCTTGGAAGCTTACTCAATATTAATAGTGATCAGAGATCAAAAACTTTCAACTAGGGATAAGAATCCACAACTCTCTCTTTGCTTTCACTTCTTTGGGGGGTGATGTTGATAGATCAGTGAATAATGGTTCTGGTCCATATGTGTTTCGTGTAAATGGTCAAACACATCATAGAATTGGATCCCTTCTTCCTGTCCATGGCCAAAAACCTAAGTATGCACAGCTTTATATTTATGAAACTGATAATGAAGTTAAAAATAGAATTGATGCAATTATACATGAAGATGATAGAAATTATGTGGATCTAGATATTGTTACCGAGTTGATGGAAATGTTAGACAAGTGCAACCAATTGGTTAAATATTTTAGAATGGTCAGGGACAGATTTGATGAATCAGATATGCATAATGTTCGAATTTGTTTAATTCGGAGTCGTAATTCTGGTGAAAGGCAATATGACTTACCTGTAACATTTGAGATAGCTGATCTTATTGTTGGAGATTTTAATTTTGAAAGTTTTGATAGAGATATTATTGTTGAGAATCAAAGTTTAGGATTGCAACGTATAAATGGGACTCATCCAAGCTTTATGGCATTGCAATATCCATTACTTTTTCCGTATTGTGAGGATGGGTATACGCTCGGTATACTTTATAGGAATTTGAATGGGGGCAATTGTAGAAAAAGGGAATCAATAACAATGAGGGAATACTATGCTTATAGGCTTCAACAACGCTTTCATGAGGGCAAGACACTGTTGCTTGGTAGAAGGCTTTTTCAACAATTTATAGTGGATGCATACACTTCTATCGAAGAAGAAAGTCTACAATGGGTTAGATTAAATAAAAAAAAATTGAGGTCAGAGTTGTACTATGGTTTGAAAGATGTCGTTCTTCGTGGTGATACAGATCCCATTACTGTAGGCAAACGAATAGTTCCACCATCCTCATTTACTGGAAGTCCAAGGTACATGGTTCAAAATTATCAAGATGCAATGGCACTATGTAGATGGGTAGGTTACTCTGATTTATTTCTTACATTTACTTGCAATCCAAAATGGCCAAAAATCAATCATTCTTTGGAATTTATAGAAGGCCTGAAATATGAGGATCGGCCAGATATTGTAACAAGGGTTTTTAAGATAAAATTGGATGAATTGTTACATGATTTGAGGCATAAATCTCATTTTGGAAGAGTTATTGCAATTGTGTACACAATTGAATTCCAAAAAAGAGGACTCCCACATGCACATATTCTTCTTTTTTTGGATCCAAAGGATAAGTGTCCAAGTCCAACAGACATTAATGGTATCATTATGGCTAAGATACCAGATCCAGATGAGGATCCTGTTGCTAATGAAGCTGTAAAACAATTTATGATGCATGGGCCATGTGGATCTGCAAAATCGAATTCACCGTGCATGATAAATGTTAAATGTACAAAACATTTTCCAAAAAGATTTTATGATGAAACAATAATTGATGAAGAAAGCTTCCCAGTATATAGAAGGAGAAATGATGGAAAAACAATAGAGAAGAATGGAATACTTTTGGATAACCGATATGTTGTACCTTATAATGTAGATCTTTTGGTGAAGTATCAATCCCATTTGAATGTAGAATGGTGTAATAGATCTCGATCGATCAAATATTTGTTTAAATATATAAACAAGGGGTCAGATAGAGCAACAGTTGTTGTAGAAGAGAATTTGCCAAATATTGGAAGTGATGGACAAGAGACCAACATTGTTGTTAATGAGACAAAAGCATACTTGGATTGTAGATATATTTTAGCTTCTGAAGCATGTTGGAGAATATTTAAATTTCCAATTCAGTTTCGATATCCACCTGTTGAAAGATTAAATTTTCATTTGGAAGACAAACATCCCATCATTTATCCAGAAAATACAAGCTTGGATAATGTTTTAAATATACCTGGTATTTAAGAAACAAAGTTTACAGAATGGATGAAAACAAATGAGGCTTTTGAAGATGCTCGAGAGTTGACTTATGCTGAATTTCCTACAAAATGGGTATGGCATAGTAATGACATGCAATGGCAAAGAAGGAAATCTAAATATTGTATTGGAAGAGTGTATTACGCACATCCTTCAAGTGGAGAAAGATTTTATTTGAGAATGTTGCTTAATATTGTCAAAGGTCCAAGAAACTTGAAGAATTAAGGACTATAAATGATGTTACTTATCCAAGTTATAAGGAAGCCTGCTATGCACTTGGACTTCTTGATGATGACAAAGAATGGCATGATTCCCTAATTGAAGCTTCAAATTGGGCCAATGGGCAACAATTGCGTCAACTATTTGTTACAATGCTATTGTTCTATGAAGTAGCTGATCCATTAAGTCTTTGGGAATCCAACTGGAAACTAATTACAGAAGATATACTAAATAGGCAAAAGGCAAAATTGCTCTTGCTGTTGCATCTTCAGGAATTGCTGCTTTGTTGCTTCCTGGTGGAAGAACTGCTCACCCAAGATTTCATATCCCAATTAATGTAAATGATGACTCTACCTGTGACATAAAGCAAAGAACACAAGCAGCGGAACTTCTCTCAAAAACAAATATTATACTTTGGGATGAAGCACCAATGGCACATAGGAATTGTTTTGAAGCTGTTGACCGCATGTTACAAGATATACTACAAATTGAAGATCCTCAAAATGCTGAAAAACCTTTTGGTGGTAAAGTTGTAGTTCTAGGTGGTGATTTCGACAAATGCTTCCCGTTGTGAGAAAGGGAAGACGAGAAGATATAGTCCAATCCTCAATTAGCAAGTCATATCTATGGAATGATTGTCATGTCTTTAAACTCCAAACTAATATGAGGCTTCTACAGAACAATATGAGTGAAATAGAGACATCATCTATAAAGGACTTTAGTGAGTTAATTCTTAAAATAGGTAATGGTGAATTGGGAGAAGGAAATGGGGAAAACAACATTTCAATTCCAAGTGATCTGATTATCCAACCTTAAGAGAATCCAATGCAAGATATTATTGACAACACATATCCAGGTTTGGAAAATAAATTTACAGATCCAAGTTACCTACAAGATAGGACAATTCTCGCCCCTATAAATGAAGTTGTAGAAGAACTAAATGACTACATTGTGTCATCCTTAAATGGAGAAGTTCATGAATATCTAAGTTCAGATTCTATATGCAAGGCTTCTTCAAATGTTCCTAACCAAGATATCCAGTATACTGTTGGATTTTTGAACACGTTGAGATTTCCCAGATTGCCAAACCATAAACTGACATTAAAAATAGGTTTGCCTATAATGTTGCTTAGAAACCTTAATCAAAATGAAGGTCTTTGCAATGGAACAAGACTCATTATAACAAGATTGGCTACATGGGTGATAGAAGCAAAAATCATAACTGGCACTAATATAGGCAAACGTGTGTTCATTCCAAGAATAACATTATCTCCAAGTGATTCAAAATGGCCATTCATTTTAAAGAGACGACAATTTCCAATTTCAGTGTGCTTTGCAATGACTATAAATAAAAGCCAGGGACAATCATTGCAACATGTTGGAGTGTATTTGCCAAAACCTTTTTTTAGTTGTGGGCAATTGTACGTTGCAGTGTCTAGAGTTACAAGCAGAAATGGACTAAAATTCCTCATCATTAACAATGAGACTGAAAAAAAGTCTGAAACAAAAAATATTGTGTATAAAGAAGTTTTTACCAATCTTTGACTCAAGAAACCAACTACTAAAGGTAACATAATTTTATATATATATATATATATATATTGTTTATCTCCTCCAAATTGATTTAGCCACTACATATATGCTTACTGTTTTGTTAAATTTCATGTCTATAAGATAATTGAATACAAGCTAATTATTATTTTCTATCTTTAACAAGCTTATTACTTTTTGGTGTTTTTGTTACACTGCTTTGTTTTGTTTTATTCTATAAAGTATTTTAATGAAAGATTGAATTTTTATGAACTTTCAAATTTATTAATCTATACAGGTAGGGATCCAAGATGATGCAATATTCTCTCCTTAATCAGCTTTGTATAGACAAACACAAAGAAAATTGGAAAGTCAAGATCAGAATATCAAGGATGTGGAATGCAATCAACTCAAAAAATAATGATATTATTAGTTTAGATATGATTTTAATCGATGAGCAAGTTTGTTTGTTTTTTTTTTTTTTCTATAGCTTTTAATATTGTTCGATTTTTATATAAACCATGAACTCTATTTATATAAAACTGATGCACTATACTTGCAGAATAATGCAATACATGCAATCATTCAAAATGATATTGCCAAAAAGTTCAAGCCTCTTCTGCAAGAAGGAAAATTGTATGAACTCTCTTATTTTCAAGTGGTTGATGGCAATGCATTATATAGACCAGTAGGCAATGACTTCAAGATCATGTTCACATTGAAAACTAGCATTAAGGAAATAAAGGAGACTGATGTTGATATACCGCGTCATAAATTTGAATTTGTTAACTACAATAAAATACATGAACGCGTTAATAAACATGTCCAGCTATCAGGTATCTCTATGTATATTATGCATCATATTAAATTTTTTAATAATTAAACATTATATTATTGTTCTATATGAAAATAATTACATACACATCTTTGTAATGCCTAGATATCATTGCAAATGTGATTGGTGTTGGACCAATTGAGCAACCTTGCATCAAAGGATCAAATGTCTCAATGAGAAACATAAATGTCATGACTATAGAATATGCCTTTTTTTTTTTAATATTTTGAATATTTGTGCTTTATATTATTTTATTTTTGATAAGCCAATACATGCACTTATACTATATGAACTTACACTATAACATTGGAAAATTTGAACAGATGAAATGAAATAAAGCTTACACTTTGGGGATCAGTTGCAAATCAAGTTGAGGAGAGCTTCTTTACTAAAAATCAAGGCCCTTTTATCATAATAGCTACATGTTTGACTGTCAAGACTTTTAAAGGCAAGTTCATTTCTCTTCTCTATTTCTCTTTATAACCATCTTCTGAACTATATAAGAAATCATCCAATTGTTTGAAATACAAAGTATTTTGTCTAAATTATTATGATAGCATCCTATTAAGAAGTTGTATAACTAGCTAGAAACTCAAATTTAGTTTGTTATTTTCTATTTGATTATTGAATGCCCTGTAGATTTTATAATTTTGAATTTGGTTGGAAATTTTTATTATTATTTGTGAATTTGAAAATTGTGGAGTGGAAGCTGTTATGGGACCTAGAACATAATCCTATTGAGGAAGAGATGATGTGTGTTGCTTATTGTGGTATGGCTGGACTCTTACTGTGTTAGTCTTGATTGTTTCACTTAACTTCAATTGTCTATTGTGTTGCTTTAAATACAAATTTTCTATTTGTAAAACCAATTCTGTATTGGGTTTTTATTTTTAAATGGTTTATCACATTCTGTTTCCAACTAAACTATGTATTGTAGTTTTTATCCATTTCAAGAGCATGGTTTTTGGAGTCCTTAATCCTTTTGGCAGATGCAGAACTTCTCCATCCCACCTCATTAGTAAATTATAGATATCTCATTAGTAAATTACAGTTTTCTTTTTGGTACATATACTCATATAGTATAACATAGAAATACACTGATGTTTACAGCTCATGATCAGGTAAAGATTAAACCAAACAAACCTTTACTCAAATGTCATTATCTTTAGCATCAATATCTAGCACAGCAAAGTTGAATTACTTACCTTTGTTTTGTACATGTCTACAAGATACTATGCACTCTGATCTAGACCAATCTCTGTTACTGTGATGATTCTATTGAAACTTCAATGTACTTTTTTTCTAATGAATCCTGTGCATTGTAGGAGAGTATAACTTATCGTCAACAAGTGGAACAAGAGTTTATATTGATTTGGACATTCCTGAGACTGCTGAGTTCGAAGATTAGTAAGTTCTTTGTTTTGGATTCACATTTTTACTATATTTACAGTTTCTACAATACTATGTCTAATATCTTTATGTAATATAACAGGCTGGTGGAAAATAACCAAACAAAAGTACAAATGCCAAAGCAATTTAAACCACAAATGACAATTCAAGAAGAGATGAACATCAACAAAAGAACCATAAGTGAAATAACAAAAATTATGTGGGTTTCTGATAATGAGGTAAGAAAAAATAAATACCTTCAACAATAACATTGTCCTTAACATTGCTTTATGTACTATAGACTTGCTTTTACAAAATTCAACTATAAAATTATGAATTGATTGATATTAAATTCAATTTCTAGGAAACTATCTTTACCTTTTAAGGAAAGATTATAAACATTGACATAGATAATTCTGGTTGGTACTTTGTCTCTTGCGAAGTATGACGTAAAAAAGTAAAGTCAAGAGATGAATTTTTCTGGTGTGACAATTGCAACAAAAAGGCATGCTTCCCAATCCCAAGGTACACAAAATGAAAATGTTTACTTTTTATATTAAAATACACGATAACTATTATGATATTAACACCATATATGCCATTTCATTTATCAGGTATAGAATTCAATTAAATGCTGAAGATAGCTCAGAAATGGCCACATTCATTTTATTTGATTTAGAAGTAGAAAAATAACTCAACATATCAGCGAAAGACCTTCTAAAAAAATATTTAGAGGTGAGAAAGTGGAAGATAAAATAAGTATTTAATATTTACTAAACTTTACTTGAGTGTATAATTTAAAAAAATGTTACTTTTGTTAGGAGCCCAATGAAGTCATCCTTCCTGTGCAAATAGAAAATCTAAAAGGAAAACAATTTGTTTTTCAAATACAACTAAATGACTATAATCTCAAATATGGATGGGAATTCTACACCGTCAAGAAACTTTTTGACACGTTTGAAGAAACTGACAAAGCAATTCAACTTGATAAAATGACAGAAGTACGTATTCTTTAATTTAAAAAATTACAAACATGATACTTAAGATGTATATGTTGTAATACATTCTTCAACCTGTTTTATTGCCAGGCTTACATCAGTGATACTTCAAATGAATGTAGCAACAACTTATCAACTGAAGAAGATGGTGATTGTACAAAATTTCACAAACTTGATGATCAAAGCAATGTGCAACTCACACCAACATCTGTACTCAAGGAAAACAAAAGGGCATATTCAGGGACTACTACAAAGCAACAAAGGAAGAAGATACAAAAAACACTTTAAAGTTGTCTTTCAATCTCTAAGATTTTCTATGCACAATTTGGTTTAATGGATTTGTGATTTTGGTACTAAAGACGGTACCAAAAGAGAGAGTGGCATATTTCTGTCCACTCTCTCTTTTCCTTTCACTCTCCCTCTCATCATCTTTTTTTAAACTCTCAATCTCACAATTTTTTTTCAAGTCATTTTCTCTTTTCAATTTCATTTGATCTTCATACACCTGACTTAGAGTCAACGGTACAAGAGTAATGGGTTTATTATCTTTTACAAAAGAATACCTATTCTTGAACCCATCATGATTGACCTTTCTGTCAAATTGCCATGGCCTGCCCAATAAAATGTGACCCGCATGCATTGGAACAACATCACAAAGTACTTCATCCTTGTACCTCCCAATTGAAAAAGAAACCAGTACTTACCTATTTACCTTAACCTCCCCACAATCATTCAACCACTGCAACTTATATGGTCTAGGGTGTTTTATGGTAGGTAAATTCAATTTTTCAACTAAAGTAGTACTAGCCACATTAGTACAGCTCCCCCCATCAATAATCATACTACATACCTTGCTGTTGACGTGGCATCTAGTGTGAAAAATGTTCTCCCTTTGTTGTTCCATATCATCCTCTTTGACTTGGGCACTTAAAGCACGCCTAGCCACAAGTGCCTCACCCTCCACTAGATACTCCACATCATCGTCACAAGCATCCTCAAGTGATGGAATCAGGTCATCATCTCCCTCACTTTCAGTTTCCACCTCTCCATCAATACGTGCAATCATGGTCCTCTTATTTGGGCACTGTGAAGCAATATGACCTACTCTCAAACAACGAAAACACTTAATATCACGATTACGAGTTTGGGATTCATTTTTACCTCTGTTGACACTGGGACCTTCATCTCTCCTTTTTGGTGGTTCGGTTTTGGACTTGAAAACAGCCCCTTCATCTTTCCTCCCATTTGATCTCCATGAAGCAGAGGAGCCCGGATTTTGAAATGACCGAGTTCCTTTCCTTTTGAGCTGTCGTTCCACCTTTATTGCCATATGCACCATGTCCTCGAACTCCACGTAGTGCTGCAACTCCACCACATTGGAAATGTCCCGATTCAGCCCATTCAAAAACCTTGCCATGGTAGCTTCTCTATCCTCCTCTACATTAGCTCGAATCATGGCAATCTCCATCTCCTTGTGGTAGTCATCCACGCTCCTGTAGCCTTGAGTAAGACTCTGTAATTTTTGATACAAGTCTCTATAGTAGTGACTAGGGATAAATCACCTCCTCATGGTGGCCTTCATTTGCTCCCACGTCTCAATAGGCCTCTTATGGTTTCTCCTTCTGTTCATTACAAGTTAATCCCACCATATAATAGCATAGTCAGTAAACTCAATCACAGCTAGTTTTACCTTTTTTTCCTCGGAGTAATTGTGACACTCAAAGATGAACTCCATCTTCTTCTCCCACTCCAAGTACGCTTCTGGATCATTTTTCCTTTGGAATGATGGTATCTTCATTTTTATGTTTCCTAGGCTTCTGTCAGTCCCATCTTGCCATCTTGGATCTCTTCGGAATCCTCTACCACGCCTTTCACCCCTTCGCGCAAACCTACCCTCATTGTTCCACGAAACTTGATCCTCTTCATCTTCAAACTCATCCTCATGGTAGTCATTAGAATCATACACGCGTGCATGCCTTTCTTGCCTTCTTGCATTAGGACCTCTTTGGGGATGCTCTTCACGCAAGTTAGCAATAACAGTATCTTGCCTGTCCAACCGATCCCGAATCTCATTAAATACAACGTTCATGCGTTCAAATTGTTGTTGCATAGCCTGCAACATGATAGATGACTCCTCCCCTCCTTCCTTATTTGATGTTTCGCCCCTGCAAGACATTTTAAAAACTACAAAGAAAGGTTAGAAATAATTCCTCACAGCACTCCCTCACGTGTTTGCACTCAGATTATGTCACTCCCACTCGTGTTTCACTCTTAAATTGGCTTTTTCCCGATATTAGTCTCACACTCTCTGGCCTTTTTCCACTCGCAGCTTCCCCTTTTCAGTTCTACAATAAACTAATAAACTTGATCAAGAAATTCAACTTGTAGTATTTAAACAAATACCAACGGCTAGAAAGTATGACAGAAACACAAATCAAGGAAAAATAGGACAAAAGAAAAAAATATAATTGCTCTGAGAGAACTGAAACTAAAAACAAATTTTTTTTTTTCGTTTTTTTTTTTCTGCAGTCCTTTATTTTTCACTTTTTTTTTTCTTTCTGCAGTTTTTTTTTTTTTTTTTTTGGGAATTCAGTGCACAATTTTACCTAGTGCACGACACAAAACAAGAACGAAGAACAAAAAACAGAAACGGAATAAGATAGGAAGATAACAGGAAACAAAAGATAAACGGATAGAAAACTGATTTCAGAACCTGAGCTCTGATACCAAATGATGCGAACCTCAACAGACTCGCTTTGAGACCCAACAAACAATATTGGAATATTGCCCAAGAAAGCTAAAATTCAGATTTGATAGAAAACCCAGACCCAACGTTTATAAGAGAAACGCGAACCAAAGGTATAAGTAACAGACCTTGACCCAATGATTATAAAGGAATTACGAACCAAAGGTATAAGTTTGAACGCCGCAAGGAAGAATCCTTGATAAGTTCACAGTTCTTGAAGAACCAAAGAGAAGAGCAAAGCCTCACCTTTTCTAATTTTTATTCAATAATCTCCTCTATTACAATGAGTGCATGCTATTTATAAGGCATGACTGAATGTAGAAAATATAAAAAACGTACTAAATAATAAAACCCTAATTAAAAACTGATTTGGTCTGAAAATAGCAGATTCAAAATAGGAAAAAACCCTAAAAAACGTTCTAAATAATAAAAGCCTAAAATTAAGGAAGATCTGGTCCAAAATTAGAAGATCTAAATTAGGAAAAGTATCTGTTAACTGATTTAGAGCTGAAAAGTCAATCAGCCATAATTCCATGCCATAAATAGCGCCCAATTAAGTCAGATCAGCCCTCAATAGCTTGGATTAAATTTATTATGCCTTTATCTTCCTTTGGGCCCCACCTGGAATGTCCTGCGATAGAATCAGGCCAAATCTCTTGAATCAGCCCATTAAGTGCTTCTTTGATCTTCTTGGATCTCGCTCTTGTAATTGGCCCAACTGGAACAATCAATGGATCCATGAATGCTTGTTGATTCTCATCACCACCTAACTGGCACGGAAGAAGGACTGGCTTATAAATAAAGTTGGAGGCAAGGAAAGAGGGTATCAAACGATCAGGAGAAGAAGGGGTGTAATTAAAGAAGGGAGCAATAAAGAGAAAGATACGAGTACTCCTAACATTTGCCTAAGTCCTCTCCTTGGACCAAGCCGAGAAGAACCTTGGGCCATTTTCAGCACTTCATTTACTTTAACCTGGCCATAGTCACGTCTGGGCCATCAACCCACTCATTTTCGACCAAGTTTACTCGACCCACTCTCTACAAATTCATTGTAAGGGTACTATTCGCGTCTTGGGCCAAAGTCCATCTCACTTGTAGGCCCATCCTGCCAAATTGTGTCCCTACACTAAGTTAATAGGATTTATTTTATATAATTTATCAAACAAAATGAAATAAATTTTGTCAAGTACGATTTATTCATGTTGTTCCCTTTTTATTTTTATTTGAATATCAACATTTATTTATGTAAAGTGTGCATCAAATTATGTATCCGTTTGCAACATTAATTAATATTTTTTTGCTAATTGTTAGTATAATTTTCTATTCCCAACAAATTCTTCATTAATCTTTTTATATTTTTGGTTTTAAATTGCAAAATTTTGGACCATCATTATAAAATAGGTTTTTTTTTCCTTGTGATTATGGAACTTATTTTACAAAAGTAGTAAAATCAAAGTGGAAATGATAGCTCTTTATAGAAAAAAAATTTATTTTAAAGTCTTGTATTAAATGGTCATAGACTCATATGCAATTTTACAATCTATATGGTTCAAAAATTTTTTTTTTTTTAACTCGGTTTAACTTTTTTCTTGATTCTATTTTCCAGGTTTGTCATAAAAGATTCCAAGCATCCTAAAAAAGTTGTGTAATCTATGTAGAGCTCTGAAATTTTTTTTTTTTCATTTACACGTAGTGTCTCTCTTACAATTCAAACTATTCATTTTCTTTTTGTTTCTCAAATAAATTTTGTATTATATGAATTTATGTATAAAATCGTGCAACGTACAGGAAGCAAAAATTA
Source organism: Lithocarpus polystachyus (assembly GCA_033629205.1). Classification (NCBI taxonomy): domain Eukaryota; kingdom Viridiplantae; phylum Streptophyta; class Magnoliopsida; order Fagales; family Fagaceae; genus Lithocarpus; species Lithocarpus polystachyus. The sequence continues at coordinate 52,948,603 of CM066163.1, forward strand.
TGATAGGTTCTAAAATTAGAACAAATTAAAGGTTATTATTCTTCGAATAGTTCTCTCTTAAAAGTGGCCAATTTTTATAATACTATGTCTAAAGATTTTAATAAAGAACAATGACAAAGAAGAACAAAGATACTCTAAAAACATAGTGTACAAATAAGTATTCAAAGTTTTTCCAAAGGAAAAAAAATACTTCTAACATTTTTTTAATCAATGATATTATTTTTAACAATACTTCAAGTCACTAACAAATTAGTACTTATTTTGTTATAATAATTATTAAAATATATAATTATTTATACATATATTTTATAAGATTTTTCATAAAACCGTGCAACGCATGGGCCTATAACTAGTATATATATATATATATATATATATCTATATAATAATTAACAGTCAAAATGTTTGACTTTTTGTTGACTGCGTCTTATTACGCCATGTGGCTACACAAACTTATGACATGTTTACTTTTAAAAATACTGAATAATTGTGTCTTTTCATCTTGCCTATTAATTAAGTTTTGGAATCTATTCACCGCATTTCACGTAAGATATATATTAAAACAAAATAACTAAAATTGAGAAGAAATCATCTGTAAGGTGTAGCTATGTAGGGAGAGAGAAAGAGAATGAGAAATCTGAGAGGGCCCTACTACCGTTAAGCAAACGGGCACCAACATTCAGGCCAGCATCCCACAACCACAACTAGTAAAGACATTTTAAATAGACTAAAATTTAGATTTGGTTGTTTTGGTTTGATTGATTTGATGGTTGGTGTTTGTGATGAAAGTTGAACTGGCTCTGCAAGAATCATATGCTAGGCCTCCCACTCTGCCCTTCCTTCTTCCAGCGATAGTATTTTTCTTAGAATGTTCCATCTCCTTCTCAAAGTTGTTTTTCTGGGCCTCCCTCTAACCCAATCTAAGCATGATTCGATTACCTTGATTTAACCCTTTTTATTTAGGTTTTGATTATTTTTATTCTCTAAAGCTTTACTATTTGTGTGTCTCTCTACCAATAAACTAAATGTTGTATCAAACACTTGATTCTAGCACTTCAAATATATTTCCAATTTCTATGATTCTCAGTTTCTTTCATTTACTTGAATATCATATAAGTATTTCCTGCAAAAGAAGTTGGGTATATAATCTCTACAAAATCCCCTCTCTCAATAATTTGCTTTAATATTTTGTTGTTGACGTAACTAACAAAAAAATTTGTTACTTGCATGCAAATTGTTTGATAAAATACTTGGCCGTTTTTTGTTTTGTTTTTTTTTTTTTTTTCCAGAATTTGATTGATTCTGTACAATGTCCATTTTGCAAGTCTAATAAGTAGACATGTATTCTTCTTGCTACAGTATATAAATGGTCTGACCAGAGTTAATAAATTAGCAAAAGGTTTTCTTCCTTCTTCATGTTTGTATCAATTTATTTTAGATTTTCTTTTGATTTATGTGTAATGAACTTCATATGGTAGAATTGTTTTCTTGGTTTTAATGTTATGTGAAATTAGGAGTGTGGGCAAGAAAACAAAAGTTGAATTGCTTATTTTGTGGTAAGGCTTGGAAGTTTGAGATTTGACTATTGATTGAGTAGATCGATGGGGATACTGGATCTTTTATATTTGTGATTGGCATTTGGGAATGGATTGATAAATTGGATTTGTTATCATTATCATTGTGGTTCAGGATATTTTAAGTTCAAATATTGTTATTTATTAGATGCATCTAACACAGATATATGTGGCTGCAAATAATCTCCTCAATAGTTTCCAAGAAGCTTGAATAATCAAAATTGGGGGCTAACAGGAATATATAAGTGTAGATACCTAGACTATTTGTCTATTGTTTCAAAGTTTTGAATTTTGTGTTTGTGAGTTGCTTCTGAAAGGTTAAATAGCGTATAAAACACTATGAACGTTTTGACCCCTAAATTACAAATTACCAATTCAAGCTTTATATCAAACGATGTACGAGCAGAAAATGAACAAAAGCTTAAAACAGAATTGATAAACAATCTAAGCCAAATAAAATCATATCCATAGCAGAAATTACATGACAAAGATTAAGAGAAGAGAGATGCAAACACAAGGACAACACAACGATGTGTTATCAAAGAAGAAACCGAAGCCTTCGGCGTAAAACCTCTCCACCGCCCTCCAAGCGGTCAAATAATCCACTAAAGAATGTAGTTGGGATACAAGGACAACAATAGACCCTCCAAGCCTAATCTACCCAGTGTACCAAAGCCCTTTAAGCTCCTACTCCAATGAGGTTATGCCAAACCTATTTCTTCTTTAGCTTCCTAAATTCCGTTAAAGCCCATAGCATCAACCAATATGAAATTGGTCCCTTCCTAACTGCTTCCCAAAGCACCAAAGAGCCTTCTCATAGATATGGGTATGGTGAGAAAAGGTTTTGGTTAATGAACCTCTCAAGGATCTAACAATGGAAAAGGTGAGAGTAGAGGAATTTGAAGAGTCACAATGTAAAGATTGTGGATGAGTCAATCTTATTTTTCTCTAGGGTTTCTCTCTCAAAATTCTCTCAGGAAGCTCTCTACATTTCGTGGGTATAAGGGGTATTTATACTGGGGTGAGAAAGGAATGCGAAGAGTCAGTTTTTTCAAAACAGAGCTGGCTGGCGACTTGTCCTCTCGACTTGTCTGAGTCGCGAGTTCAAGTCGCGAACTAACTGAACGGCCAGACTGAAATTTTTGTCTTGTAGTGCAACAACTGGCACGACGGTTCAGTTTCTGGCGGCTTGCCAGTCGCGAGCTACCTGCGAGATCCAGTCGCGAGTTCTTCTCTGCACGCTTCACTCGTGTGCAACATCTGGCGGCTTGACAATCGCGATACACCTGCGAGATCCAGTCATGAGTCCCTGTTCTACTGCATAGTCTTGAGCATTTCTTCACACTCACACACACTACCCTTACATGATTCCCACCTAAATATAGGGTTTCTAAGTGCTGAAATACAAGCAAATTGGCACGGAATAAAGCCAACAAAATGGTTGATAAAATTCAACCTTACAGCTTCTTATGAGAGAGAGTGGCATAGTGCCTCGTGTTTAGATGGCATATTATTCCTTGGCAACAAATGCATGGTCTTGCTATGCTGTCATGAGGTTGTCTACGCATTTGTATATTCAATTTATGAATAAAGTTTTATCTTTTATCCTTAAAAAAAAAAAAATATATATATATATATATATATATAGTGCATCTTAGGAGTAGAACAAATTAGCAAGGCAAGAAGAGCAAATTTATTAGTTTTAATATTTTAAAGTGCTACAAATGTTCTTTTTCTATTTGTAGGGTCTTCAAAATTGTCGACAGCCTGCAATATGGTTGTACATGCATAATTGTTTTGTTAACGACTGCTTCATAGCTTTAAGTTTTACAAGTCATTGAAAACTTGTGTACATGGCCAGATCATCATATTCCCCAATTCAAAGATATATAAACATTTCAGAATGCTTGAAAGGTTTAGTATCAGAGCTCAAGCTTCAGTTGCATAGTTTTTATTCTACATTCCATTGACTTGTGAACTAAGTTTGTTGTAATGTCTTATTGATAATTTAACATTTTTTTTTTTTTATAATTTGAACTAAGTTTATCTTAGATATAGTGGTTTTTGTATCTTCCTTTTTCATGAACGAATGAGCTTCCTTGCTCTAGGATTGAAATAAAAATAAATAAATAAACTATGGACTTGGCTTCAATTTAAAAAAAAAAATTATATATGATTAATTTTGCAATATCTTTTCTCACTTTCTCTTATTGCAATAGTTGTCTGTGTGTTGTCTTTCTTACTCAACTACTATAAAGTAGGTTTTTAAGTGATCCACGCAAGACAAGATACTTTATCTGGGTATCGAACTATAAATTCAATTATAGTTAAGCATTATATGAATTCAAATTATGCCCAAATCTGTGTATGAGCTTTTGGAATGTTAGCAATAATGTTTTCATTGCCATAGAGCAACCAAGGTATCGCCTTTATGTGTTATGAGGAGCACCCTCCATTTGTAATCAAAGAATATAGGGGCTTTATATGATTATTTGTAATTGTTATTTAACCAACTATCCCGTGCATCGCACGGGTTAGTGACTAGTATATATATAAAACCGAAACCTCTAAAACTCCTACAATTTTTCACGTCAGCATAATGTTTAAAAAAAAAAAACATAAACACAAAAAAAAAAATCTAAAACTCCCACAATTTTCCACGTTAGCACAATATTTTTTTAAAAAAAAAACATACACAAGAAAAAAAACCTTTTCTGAAACCAAAAAAATAAAAAATGAAAATAAATGCAAAAAAATCTTTTCCAAAACCCGATAAACACAAAACCAGCCTTCTTCTTCCTCCAAAACGCAGACCCCTGCCATTCCTCTCTCTTCTCTATTTCTCTACCCTCTCTTTCCCCAACACCCAACACTGAAAATCAATCTCGCCAATAAGCCATCCCCACATTGTCAGGTTCAAAATAGAAAGAAGGCATCATTGATCTCCACCTTTGAGCGTTGACGACAGCCATCAAAATTGGGCAAATTGCATCAGATGGTTGAATTAGAACTTTGTTATAGAAAATTAGGGTTCGTTTTCTTCGTCTTCTTCTTCTTCTTCTTCTTCTTCTTCTTCTTTTTTGAGTTTTTCGATCAAAATTGCATAAAGTTGATTTTTTTTTCATTATCAAACCTAGGGTTCGATTCAATTAATTAGCAAAAATCATTGGTTGACTTAAGAGTACATATCATTACATGTTTACAGAAGTAGACAATTATCCGTACAGCTTAAATATAATTCACACGGCATACAGATTTAATAACAATGAAGCCTTGCTCCAAATTTCATAGTTGCCAAATCCTTATGCTAATTCCAAACAATAGTTTAATTTATTATATACATATTGAATTTGTTCACAGCACCAGCAACTAAGGATACATTACCAGTGCTCTGCAATATTATACACAGAAGTGACGGTACAATAATCTATCGTAGTTGTTTGTCTCTGTAACGGAGTCCGAAGGTTGTTAAAATCTTTATCAAGATCTTGAATCTCATGATTCCACAATTCTAGAACGTCAATGATTTAAACCACAATTAGAGTCTTCTAAGATTAGGATTTTCAAAAATCTCAACCCAGATTGTGGTTTCCTTTAGAGAAACCTTTGAATTTAACATGGAGCTTAAATAGGGACCCCAAATTGGTAGCATTTTTTTGGACTTCTTTTTTGGGTAGAGGGTGGAGTGGGGGAGAGCAACAGCCCAAGTTCCAATGATTGTAAGTCTGTTTGAGTTGTAAAGGAGGCCATAGGCCTTAATGTAACAGACCATGGGTCTATGGTTTGAAAAAGAGTAGAAGGCTGTTAAGTCTGTTTGACTTGGAAAAAGCTATAAGTCTCTTTTGAGTTCAAAAAAGACTACAAGTCTGTTTGAGTTGAAAAAGAGTGAATCTCTTTGAATAGACTTTGGAGAATGTTTGCACATGTAAGTGGGAAAAGGAAGAGCTTCCATTTTTCTGCAAAATCCCCAAAATTTTGGTCGAACGTAACGATACATACTAGACTTCAGAGATTATTAATAGATCTTTTTAACTTTTAGTTTTGTCTTCAAAAAATATCCAAACTTTGTTTTGAACTTTTTAAGAAACAGCATTATTTTGGCTTCAAAAAACACAGAGAGAGTATTCTTTTGTTTTATAGATTTGTCTTCAAAGAGTATTAAAAATTCTTATATTCTTTCTGAAGAAAAACTTTTTTTTCCTTATGAGTTCTTTCCTACAAAGATTAATAATTCTTTTGGTTTTAGCCTTGTCTTTTAAGTAATATTAATAATTATTTATCTATCTAAATCACTAACAATTTTTTAGTTGTAAAATTTTATGATCTTCAATTAGATCCGAAGACCCTCTCACAAATGATGAAACCTTTGGATTGGTGATCTCTTCAAGCCTCACAAAACCTTGATACAATGCAAGGTTAGTTTTTCAAAGACCAATTTATCTGAAGATTAAATACACATAAAAACCACTTTGTACAGGTTAAAATGTACCCATAAAGGAGTATAACAAGTCTTGAGGTGCAAATTAACAAAAAAATATCCTAGAAAAACTTGCAAGCTCAAATAATAAGGTGCTGTTTGGTTAAAAAAATGGTGTATTCAATTTTAATTTTCATTTTTGTGTTTTCATTTTTCGAATATGTATACACAATAAAGGACCCATTTTCACATTCATTTTCTATACATACCAGCTAACCTTTGAGCTCTCTCTTCGCTTTGTCTTAGTTCTTCTGCTTCCCCTTTCTCTCGTTATTCCTCAAACCTCTCCCTTAAAAGCCATCCCCATTTGCTCATTTGCTCAGTTTAAAGCTTTATCTTAGCTTGCTTTGCTCTCTCTTCGTGGATTTTGGCGTATAGGTAATCTATATGATTTCACATCGATCTAAAATTTTCGATTGATTTGAATTCAGATTCTTCTTTTTTCCATTAAAAAATATACAAATTGCATCAGATGGTTGAATTAGAACTTTGTTTCAGAAAATTAGGGTTTGTTTTCTTCTTCTCTTTCTTCTCTTTCTTATTTTTTGAGATTTTCAATCAAAATTGCATAAAGTTGATTTTTTTTTTCATTATCAAACCTAGGGTTTGATTCGATTAATTAGCAATCGATTAAAATAATTAGATTTTCTCTTCTCTCACAGTCTCTCTCTTTTCTCCTCCGATATTTTCTCTAAACAAAAACAATGCTGAGTACTTCGACTTTTGTGTGTTTGTGTGTGTGTGTGTTCAGATTTGAAAAACTATTTGTTGATTTGAGTAAAATCTGTATGGATTTTCAATGGACTAGAAATTTAGCTAGGGTGTTGTAAATTTTGTTTGGTTATTGGTCTGCTTGATTCTGATTTGATCATTTTTTTGTTGTTGAATTATTTTGATGAACCGTTTGGTCTTCACTACTCATTTGATCTATTGAGTTGATTTCGCTTTTGAGTTCATTTGATCTGTATGTATATTTGTGTTCTGTTTGTGTGTATATGTGTACATACTATGTATGTATTTAAGCTTCGCTGAAATTAATGCTATCTATTTCATATTATTCTATCAGTTTTGTATTCTGTGACTAGGTTTCTGTGTTTGTGTGGTTGGCTTCAATGTTTTGCTTAATGAAATGATTTGGGACATGGAATTTTCTGAACTTTGTTTTTAGTTTTTAATTGCCTTGATTTAAAACTTTGAGAACTTCTGATTTGTTCACTTGATTGTGGTTTACTTTTATGCCAAAATGAGTTGTGCTTAGAAAAGATGTATTTTCTTTTGGGGAAAACAAAGATTCTAATGTAAAGTTCACATCATTTGTAAATCTTTGTAAGCTAAAAGTTTATTTTAGTCTACCACCAAGAATATTTAAGTTTTTTTTTTTTTTTTTGGGTTGATTGTCTTTGATTTAGGTATTTGGGTTATTGGTTTTGATTAAGGTTGAATGATGAAGATGGAATTGTAGTAGGATGATCAATTTGAAGAGCTATGCTATTCAAAATCCAATTTTGTTCGACAAATTCACCAGATTCCTACTTTGTCTCTTTGTAATATTCTCTCTCGCTCTCTCTCTCTCTCTCGCACATATTTTTTATTGGTATAATGGTTGAAAGAATGATATAAGAATTGGTATCCTTTGTGAAAATAGGCCAACCCTAAGTGTTTGACAAAATGTCTCAATGAAATTAGAATCAGTGTAGATTAAAGGCTTGGTAAAAAATTTACGTCTGTTTTGTGAAAGTCCTCTATTTTTGATTGGTAAAAATTAGAATATGTTTGGATTGGTTGAAAAAGTCTGGAATTTTTTATTGATCTCTTTATATGTTACTTTGCAAGTAATCTTGTGCCAATCAGGGACTGTTGCTTTACTCAAATTTGTATATGCCGGCCCTTCTAGGAAGCCTTCAAATAGGTCTCTAAAAACCTGATCAAAGCATGATTTGGTCGCACTAATTCCTGCAAGCCTGAGTATGAGTCCTCCATGACCAGTGATTGCACTTCAAATCCAAGATTTTCTTTCTTCAATTATATTGAATTGGGAAATTCTGGCTCTTTGTATTATAGATTTGTGTTGCTGTTGACTGATTGGGAATTGAAACATGTTCTAACACGCCTCCAGTACACATAACATTATCAGAAATAAAATGTGTTAAATGGGTATGAAAAGACTATTTTTTTCTCCCATCTAGAACTTGTACCCCATGGCATGTTAGGTGTACTATAAAGAACCTTTTCATTCCCATTTAGAACATGTACACCGCCTGTTTGAAAAAAATCTCACTCCCTTTTTCTTTTATTTATTTATTTATTTAGAATTTGATAGTTATACTCGCGTTATTTTATGGCAACTTCATGGTTTGTGTCTCTTGGTTTTAGTTTTCATAGGAATTGCTAACACACTGAAACACCAGCCCTGCTCTCATCCTACATTAAAACAAAAAATGTCATTGACTGTTAACTAACCAAGCATGGCAGGTGCCCAAGAAAATAATATATTAACATTATCCCATTGCTTTCAATTTATATCTCCTTCCCCCAAGTCCATGCATTACACCACAATGACTCTCTAAATGCATTGTATGTAATTGTGGTAGATTTGGTTTTGAATTAGAATTGGTTTTATAGTGGTTGAAACCCTAATTTTGGTCCATTTCTATATACGACTCTCTATATACATCCATTAGTAAGGTTTTTGTTTTCCCTTTTGAAAATTTGGATTTTAAATATGACTTAGGTTTTGATGTTGTGGTGGATTTGTTTTGATTTAGAAAATTGGGTTAGTCTATGGTCAACATAAAAGGGGTTGCCCAAGAGATCATTCGGGAAGAACATGCACTTGGCATTAATTTGTAAAGCGTATTCTATTGTTGTTTTCTTTTGTTTTTTTCATGTGGTTTTGTGGACAATTATCAGTGAGTATTAACCTCTTATATGGTATATGTATACTTGTTATTTTCAAATCTGTAATTGATGTTTTGGTCAATTTCACCATTGCCTTTAGTGATTATTATGTATAGGCTACACTTATGTCATCAGTTGAAGGAGTGGTGTTCCTTTGCAAAGCAGCCAATAAATATAAAGCAATCAACTTCATTTTCTTTTGTTCTTCCATGAAGATGAGGGGGATGCATGTTCACAAAGCTTGATGTGCAGGTTTAAAGAAAAGAGATGAGATTATAGAAGGAGAATGTTTGGATCTAGATTGTCATAGCATTGAGCAACCGTGATAGCTATTGCAGTTGCTATTGGCTTCTATGTAAATTAAATGCTTACAACAAATATAGATATGGCATTAGTGTTTATTATATTTCTTTTGACAGTATTTGATCTACAAAATATATTAGAGCGAAAAGTAAATTTATGTAGTGAAACTGATTTACAATTAATATGAAGTGTGTTTTCACTATTTCAAAATTGAATTTGGATTTTGACCTTGAACCAAGTAAACATAAAAAGGTTGAAATCCTTTGCAAATAGATTTCACATTATCTTAACGTTTCTTTAGTTTTCAACATTATTTTCTACAAAAAAATAGTTTTTTCTTTCTTTCTTTCTTTTTCAGTGTCTTTTTTTTTTATTTTTTTTTTTCTTTCCTTTTGAGCTTTTTCTTGGTGGGCAAATTAGCATTTCCTTGATTCTTTTAGCTTTTTCTTTTTATTTAAGGTTGATTAACTAAATACTTATTTAACAGCTTTTTCTTTTAATGTGAAGTTGATTAATTAAATATTTATTTAACTATCCCACGACTAGTTATTATTATAATATGCAGAGAGAGAGAGAGAGAGATCTTAATATCAGATAATTCAAGTTGGACTAGTCAACACGTTTTTGGGGTGAAGTTGAAGTTGAAGTTGAAGTTCCAATTTTGATTTGACAGGTCTTCTAATAAGTCTTTTTTTTTTTTTTTTTTATGAATAGGTCTGCTAATAACTCTAAGCCAATGATACTTATCAGTAAAAATGGTGATTCATATCAATGTGACATCGAATATTCGTAGGAAAAATTTAAGTTAGACAAAGAAATCAAAGTTGGAGTTTGGAACATCACATAATGCACGTCATACTAGAGGTGAAAGCACATCTTTGGATGTTATTCCTTCTAAGCACTAAAAGTCTTCCGGGTCAAGCTTTTGTCGTTATATTCACTTTATACGTAAATTAGATGCAACCCGCTATTCCAAGCCCCACGCTCACGACATTTTCAAAAGGACATCATTATTCACAAAGAAATTTATGTATTCAAAACCAAATGCTAGGTCATTGAATCTTGAAACAGAAAAGTGTACATAGATTTATTGATTGACTGGTTCAAACCCAAACCCATGTCAGCTAATTTATAAAGGTAACAACAACAAATTATTGAAATACTAGTCAATTTTTTTCTTATAATTTTATAAAGTAACAATTATGAGGGATTTTTTTTTGGTGTGTAAGTGTAAAGTTTCGAGTACTTTCTGTACTTTATTGCGTGGAGGCTAATTAGCTACTATATAGGTGTATAAATACTAATACAGCAATCACAATAAATTAGGTTAACGATTGTTAAAAAAAAAAAAAAAAAAAGTGTGTTTGTATCAGTAGGCTTATTGTTAGATGGCTTTGCTATCCTAACAATAACCTTGGACCAAAGATTATGTCTGAAATTTCATTGTGAAAGGGACTGATGAAGTGATGAGTGACGACCCATTCCATACGGTTTGATTGCGAAATTCAGTGGGGGAGGGAGGGGGGACTTAACCCTTTTCACACGGCTTGATATTCTAATAATTTGGTCAAAAATTAAGAAAGAAAAAAACAATGAAACTCTACAAAATCATTGCTTTCTTGTTGATCCGAGCCACCTGGCTGTAATAGTAGTCACTACAAAGTTGGACTCATAATTTCCATGGACCATGTCCCCAAGGATTTTTCTATAAAATCTAAAGTAGTTGCCAGCAACAGTCAACAGAACAAGTTTGTAAATCAAAGAAAAGAATAGACAGTCATTGTGTTTCTTATATATAAGCCAATACTGATATCCAATTCCATATTCCTGCATAGATAGTTAGACAAACCTCTCCTACTTTGCATATCCAGCTAATAGAGAAAGATGGGTGCTTGTTTTTCTTGCAGATCTTCACAACCATTCAAGAGCATAAGAGTTGTTCACTTTAATGGTTATGTGGAGGACTTTGAACATCCTGTTTCTGTTAATGAAGTCACAGCCAAGTCCCCAAAGCACTTTGTATGCACCCCAGCTCAGCTTCTATCCAATGGCTCCAAACCACTAAAGCCTGATACTCAACTTGAACTAGGCAAAATCTATTTCTTGCTACCATTCTCTACATTACAAGCTGATGTTTCTCCTATGGACTTGGCCTCTATAGTGAGGAAGCTAACCACAGTAGCAAAAACTAGTCCTTTGTGGAGCCAACAACATGGTTCAAACCCAGCTACAAGTCCTAACCGGTTTATGGAGACAGAAAAGCCTGTGGTGGCATATGGTGCACCAAGGTCTGCTAGAGCGCGATCGTGGAGGCCTATTTTGGACACCATTAGAGAGAGGTCATTCAATCGTAGAAGCGAATCAGATTTGCAAGAAATGCATTCTGAGACAGTGAAATAGCTTGAATTTGACGTAGGTTGTGCTCTTGTACAAAAAACAAACATATTAAGATTAAAAGAATAGAATCACTAAGAACATCATATTGTGTTAGTATGTATGTGATTTAGCTAGATAAGAAATGAAATAGCTAGCATTCGAGGTAGGTTGTTCTCTATTCTATTCCCATGTAATGGAATATTTTTGGGAAATCTTCAATTTCATATTTTTTGAGTGCTTAGCTCATATTTGACATTTTTTAAGGCATACGAGATTTTCACCGCCTTAAAGTCACTCACAGAAGAGTAACAGGAATAACATTACTTAGGGGAGATATCTTTCTTCTAATGGATCTCTCACCTGGGTTGTCTTTAAATGTTTTATAATGTTAGCAAAGGTCTTATTGTATTGCAATTGCAGCTATATGGATGTTTGTCCAAACCCAGGCTATAATTAGATTTGGGTTCGTTGCAAAATCAGTGATTATTTCAATATCAGTATTTACCATTCCTGGTGTGGCTTGTTGTATAAAGTAGGTCATAGTTTTCTAAAGATAGAAATGGCTGATATCAGAGCCATTCCTTCCTTGGCCGCCAATAGTGTTGTTGTGTTTTTGCTCATTGTCTATGTCTACCCGAACCTTTGATACTCTATTGTTATGTCTCCTTCTTGCCGTCGTTGGCGCCACCTTAGACGTAAAGTGTATCCCCAAAAGACCGAACAGTAAGGCCCGTTTGAGCCAGTAAGAGCGTGTAGGGCATGAGAGGTTGTCGTGATTGTTTAGGGTCTGTGTTACGAAATGCAACGGCTGGAAGAAAAACATGATAATTGAGTGTTGAACCTAGGATAGTATGGATAAGATGTAGAGATCCAACTCCTCTGTTAGCTCTAGGACTGATTGTCCTCTTGATATTGTGAATGAAGAAGAAGATCATGTGGTACAAGAGAAAGAAATTCTGGATTTCCATCGATGGAATATCCCTAAGGTTAATGTTAAAACTATTTACAACACTAATTGGACTGAAAATACTGGACTTTCCCAATACAGAGTAAGAACTGTTGAACAAACATTTTCTATTTCCAGACAAAATGAAAATTGTTTTTTATTTTCCAAAAAGAATATTAACAAATTTCTTGCTACAAAGTTGAAATATTTGCATATTGGTCTTGTTCAAATTGTTGTTAAACCACTCACAAGAAGAGGAATTAATGCTTCTGTCTTGATGTGCTTAAGAGATACTAGATTTAAGAAATTTAATGATAGCATTCTTGATATGATTACTACTTCTTTGTATGATGTTCCTATTTACTTTGATGTTTATCCTGACATTTGCCTTGCTTTAGATGATCCAAATATTATTAAAGCTTTGACATTGAATGTGTTAACTTTTGGTTATGACATGGATGAAGGCAGTAAGCCTTTTGCTCTTATTTACCGCATTTATTACAGACTTGTGGGTTCCCAGTTGAATCCTCGAGCTACTCATATTAAAGATCTTGCTAGTAAAACTCTATTAATTCAATGTTCAACTCCTGATGCTAAGGTTCAAGTCCCAAAAATGATTCAGTGGGAAGATGTTAATTTTCCCAAGGAATGGTTGTTGGAACGCGAATCTCCTTCTGCTAAACCTGTTTATCATGAAACTGATCTTGCTCATATTCAACAATATCTTGATGGAACTGTTAAAATAAGTTTTCATGATGACAAGCCCTTGAAGATCAACGAAGGAAGACATTCCTTTGCTGGATCTGAAAGTATTTCAAAAAGAGATCAAGATCTCGCTGATTATTTACAAAAGAGTTTTGTTAAACCTGATTTAAATTTTGTTAAACCTAATTTTAAATATGATCTGAAGCTAAAAGGAGTTTCAAGTAATAGCTCCCAAGTTAGCACTGCTTTTTACTCAACTAAAGCAGAAACTTCCTCTCCATACAGCAAGACTGCTGATGAAGAAGAAGAGACCAAATCTGTGTCTCCATCTGCTTCTGATTTTCAAACTGTTGAACCACCTGTTTTTCAAAGCCAACTGAGAGTTTTGACTTCTCTAAATGAAAGTTTTGAAATTGATATGGTTTCCTTGTTTAACGAATTTATTTCTACTAAAAACGGAGATAAAAGAAAATATTACCAAAGTACTTTTTCTCAATCTGAAAAAGGTCGTGTTAAAAGGAAATGGAAAGAAAAAATGAATGTTTGAAAAAACATATTTTGTTTTTTGATTTTCTTGAAAACTATTATGTTTCAAAAGATGCTGTTTCACAAAATCATTTGAACATAATAAAGAAATCAAATGTTTTTAAAGAAGATAAAACTATTATAAAGTCTAGCCATCCGCCTCTTGAGACAGTTCTTGTAACTTATCAAAAGACGGAAGTAAAAGCTTCTCCTTTGAAAATTGCTGATGCTGATGCTGATACTCCTGTTTCTGGTATTATTGAACAATGTAATTTTGCTAATAAGTCTTTGCATATTATTGGTCAACAACTTGACCGTATTGAAGAAAAAATTGTTGAACAAACTATTTCTGCAAAACCTGAGAAACCTGTGATTGATTTACCTAGTCAAAGAGAAAAAATTGTGTTTAAAACTTCTCAGTCAAAAACCCTTGATATTGTTGAGAAAATGCTTTCTGATTTAAAAGTTAAAACTGAAGGCACTTCTACTAGTACTGCTTGCACTATTTCAAAAAATGATAAAGAAACTTTTTTTGAAGAAAATACAGATTCTGAATCATCTTCTTCTATTGATGCTAAAAATGTTTTTGATATGGTCTACCAGAAATTAAAAGATTTGTTGAAAAAAATCCCATGTCTTTTACAAAAAATTGGTATTCTAAACCTACTCCTCCTGACATGCAATTTGAAAAAAGATCTTTTCAAACTCAATTTTCTATTTCTGCTAATAAACTTTATGAATGATTGATGGTCTTTCTGAACAAGAAATTACTAATAAAATGGGTCATATGTCTATGGTTGCTACTGCTTACATGAAAATCATAGTCTTAACCACCCTGAAATTGTTAAACTTCTTGTTACTGGATTTTCTGGCACTCTTCGTGGTTGGTGGGATTCTTATCTCACAAAAGACTTTAGAGATTCTATTAAACATGCTGTTAAAAAGAATGATGATTGTTTGCCTATTTTTGATGAAAATGTTAGTAAAGGCATCCCCGATGGTGTCAATACCATGATTTATACTCTTCTCAAACATTTTGTTGGTACTCTTACTAATGTTTCATCTCAAATTTCTGATTATTTGAATAATTTGAGATGGTATCAAGATGTTTGATACCATGTCTGATTACATATGGTTACATATGGTATTAAGATGTTTTCCTTTCTAGAGTAATGCTCCGGAAAGATTGCCACAAGCCTTATTGGAAAGAAAAGTTTATTGACGATCTGCCTCCTATCTTTGCTCATAAGGTAAAACAAGAATTAATTGGTAAAAATGATTCTATTAACTATGATAATTTAACTTATGGTGATATTTTAAGTACTATTAAAAGACTTGGTATTAACATGTGTAATGATGAAAAATTGTTAAAATATCCATTGAAAAATAAGAAAAAAGCTAAATATGAAATAGATAATTTTTTTGAACAATATGGTTTGCCCCCTATTGCTCCTTCCAGGCAAAAAGTGAAAAAACATGATAAAATTCACAAATATGTTAAACATAAAAGATATAGAACCAACTTTGTTAAACCAAATGATTTTTATGTTAAAAGGAAAAATGTTTCTAAAAAACATGTTAAACAGAACCCTGCTAAAGGAAAATGTTTTAATTGTGAAAAACCTGGTCATTACAGTAAATACTGTAAGCAAAAACCTGGTAAATTGAAAATAAGCTTAATCTGTTAAACATTAATGATGAAGATCAAGAAGATCTATTCTGAATCCTTGAATCAAACAATTCGTCTGATTCTCTGGAAGACGATTTATCTTCCTCATCTGATTCTTGTTATCACTCTGCTGACGAATCTTTTGGTTCACCTAATGTTAAACTTGGTTACAGAGATTCCTGTTGTAATGTTATCAAATCTGTTAACACTCTCACAAAAAATGAAGAAAATGAAAACTTGTTGATTAAATTGATAAGTCAAATTCAAAACCCTGAACTGCAAAAAGAATATCTTGATAAATTTAAGAAAAATTTAACAAAAGATGAAAATGCTAAAAAACTTAAATCAATAATAAGTTTTGAAGAAACTTTGGAAAGATTCAATAAGAAGAAATCCAAAGAATTAACTGTTAACAATCTTCAACATGAAATTAATGTTGTTAAACAAGAAATTATTGAACTAAAAGATGGGTTTAAAACCATTAAAAGTGATAATGTTAACTTGAAAGAAGATTTGTTGTTGCTAAAAATTGATAAAAAAAACTTGATAAACACCATTCTGATAATGAACAAGATGAGCATGGAGATGAAGATGAATCCAGTCAAAAGGCTCTTCTTTCCAATAAAGGTATCGCTGATGTTATTGATTCCCATATTAATATTGTTAAACAAAATACTTTCTCCAAAATGGTTTACAAAAGTTAAAATTGTTGTTTCCCATGATTACCATTTTGATGTTATTGCTATGATTGATTCTGGTGCTGATATGAATTGTATTCAAAAAGGATTGATTCCTTCCAAATATTTTGAAAAGCCAACTGAATGAATGGTTCTCAAATGAAAATTAAATATGAATTGAACAATGCTCATGTTTGCCATGATAATGTTTGTTTCAAGATCCCTTCTGTTCTTGTTAAAAACATGACTGATAAAGTGATTCTTGGACTGCCATTTATTAATGCTATGTATCCCTTTCTTGTTAAACATGATGGTATTACTACTGATCATTTTGGATAGAAAGTAAAGTTCAAATTTGCTTCTAAATTTGAAATTGATGTTAACCATGCTTTGAATCTTATTCATGCTAAAACTAATCATCTCAACTTCCTTAAGCAAGAAGTCAAATACAAGAAAATTGCTGAACAATTTTCTGATAAATTATTACATTCAAAAATTAATAATTTCAGAAAATATTGACTGATAGTGTCTACTCTGATTTTCCTGAAGGATAATCTGGTTTTGTATCTCATACAAAACACATAGCAGAAGCAAACAAATGGATCTATTTCATTCATGATTGATAACATGCACTATGTAAATTTCAGAATTCAAGAACGAGATTGTGTACCTTGGTGCAGTGAAATTCAAAACAAAAGATTCGAAATGCTTGGGAACACTTTCAATCTTCACTCCAATTCCACTTTATGCCCAAGAAGTGTGGTCTCTCAATCAGTTTCTAAAGGAGAATATTGAGTGGCTTCACTCAACCATACACACCACTTCGCAATGACGTCTCTCTTTTTCTTATGAAAAAATTCTGTATGTTTCTCCTTTTATAACCAACTGATTATCTAATTGGGCCGGCCTATTGGGCCTTTCCAATTGGGCTTTAGTGTGTGGTTTGGAGTGGGACCAAAAGGGACCAATAAGACACTAGCTCCAATGGGCCTTGGGCTTTTCTATCAACTCTTGATAAGCCCAAAGTTACCATTAATTATATTTAATACCACTATATAAATATAATTGCACTCTAGGTCTTATTATTAAATTATATCCCAAGACTTTATTATACATGCAACCCCTTCATAAAATATTCGTAGTAATACAAAGTCATGAATATAGACTGCCACTTTGTAAATTACTACATCTTAATCCTTGAGTACCCGGTTTAATCCTTTTGAATTATTCACCATATATTTATGAAATCCAATTTCATAAATATATACTTTAATCTTACTAAAGTGGTTAGGCCTAACTCTCTGAATAACTGTACCCATTAAACTTATCTCAATGGAATATTTTATATCTCCATTAAGAGACTATGAATTCCATCTTGAGAATATATGTTCCATCAACATTAAATGTGGCTGTCCAATATACTGAGGTTTTGACCGTTACTTTAGATCTCACTCCTGATATATCAAAGCAACCTACACTTCATGATCAGGTCCATTATTCTCTCAGGATTAAGAGTTCATGCAAATAGAAGTCGTGATATTTATTATTCATTTGACAGTCGTTAGAAGAATAATAAGTCTCACAGCGGTCCAGTTCAATATGTCTCAACTCTTAAAACAAATCAACATACCAACTAGAAGTCTCCACTTCCATGATCAAGACAAATCATCTTAGTTGATATGTTATAGTCTTCGCAGATGAAATGCCCAATTTCATCACCGACTACGAACCAAAATTCTGAGTTTACAAAGAACTTGTGATTTATATCTTCTGTGACTTTTCACATAAATCACATACTATGCATCTCATGGACTATTTGATAATGTCCGAATATTCATGTTACCATTACTTTAGATAAGAATAAAACAACTTTATCAAACACAATATTAAGTCATACATCATTTCTCACATAATGTCATACATAATATCATACATAGCATCATACAATAGGATTTAAGGGCACATATCCTAACAATCTCCCACTTGCCCTAAAGACTATTGTGCACTAATCTAACTCCCATTCCCTCCAAATGTGACTCGAAGGTCCTTTGTGGCAAGGCTTTGGTAAAGGGATCTGCTAGATTATTTGCACTTTCAATCTTTGCAACCACCACATCTCCTCGAGCAACAATGTCTCGAATGATGTGATACTTTCTCTCAATGTGCTTTCCTTTCTTGTGATTCCTTGGATCTTTGGATTGTGCAACCGCTCCACTATTGTCACAAAACAATGTGATAGGAACTTGCTCCATTCTCACTACACCAAGATCAGAAAGGAATTTCTTGAGCCAAACAGCTTCCTTTGACGCCTCACAAGCAGCAACATATTCAGCTTCCATGGTGGAGTCCGCAATACAAGATTGCTTAACACTCCTCCAACTTATGGCTCCACCTCCCAAGGTGAAAACACATCCTGACGTGGACTTTCTGAAATCTAGATCTGATTGAAAGTCTGAATCTGTATAGCCAATAGAAATCAAATCCTCACAACGGTAAACAAGCATATAATCTCTCATTCTCCGTAGATACTTGAGAATATGCTTTACAACTTGCCAATGTTGTGGTCCTGGATTTGATTGATATCGGCTGACCATGCCAACTGAAAAACAGATATCTGGTCTAGTACAAAGCATGGCATACATGAGACTTCCTACTGCAGAAGCATAAGGAACTTGTCTCATCATATCTTCTTCCTCTTGAGTCTTAGGTCTTTGGTCATCAGACAAAGGAACTCCATGTCTGAAAGGAAGTAATCCTTTCTTGGAGTTTTGCATGCTAAACCATTCTAGAACCATATCTATATATCCAGCTTGTGATAAGCCTAACATCTTATTCTTACGATCTCGCCAAAGCTTGATCCCTAGAATAAAATTAGCCTCACCCAAGTCCTTCATATCAAATTGGCTTGAAAACCAAACCTTTACTAATGACATGACCCCTACATCATTTCCAATGAGTAGAATATCATCAACATAAAGCACTAGGAACATTACTACTTTGTCTTGATGTCTTTTGTACACACATGGTTCATCAAGATTTTGTTCAAAACCAAATGATTTGATTGCTTGATCAAATCTGATGTTCCATGACCTAGATGCTTGCTTAAGTCCATAAATGGACCTATTCAGCTTGCATACCATATGCTCTTGGTTCTTTGCTATGAAACCTTCTGGTTGCTTCATATAGATTTCCTCTTCAAGATTGCCATTAAGAAATGCAGTCTTGACATCCATTTGCCAAATCTCATAATCATAATGAGCAGCAATGGATAAGAGAATTCTGATAGATTTAAGCATTGCTACTGGTGAAAAAGTTTCCTCATAATCAATACCTTCTTTTTTAGTATACCCTTTTGCCACTAACCTTGCTTTAAAGGTTTCAACCTTTCCATCTATCCCTCTCTTCCTCTTGTAAACCCATTTACAACCAACAGGTTTAATGCCGTTAGGCGCCTTTACAAGATCCCAAACTTGATTGGAATACATAGAATCTAATTCTGATTTCATAGCTTGGACCCAATGATGTGCATCTATATCATTCATTGCTTCTTCATAAGTGTAAGGATCAGTTTCGGCCTCTTTTGAGATAGTCTCATAAGTCTCTCCAAGACCTATGAATCTTATAGGTGGCCTAACATTCCTCCCACTACGTCGAGGCAACTGTGTACTAGACATCTCATGAGTAATATCTTGTGGTGTATCCAATACAGCCACATCATCCCTAGTTTCAACCATTGGTTGTTTAATTACAGGTTCATTCATTTCAGCCAAGACAACTCTACTTCTAGGAGTAAAATCATTCATATAGTCATTTTCCAAGAATTTGGCATTTGTACTAACAAACACTTTATTATCTTTATGACTTTAGAATAAACCTCCAGCAGTTCCTTTTGGATACCCTACAAAGAATACCACTTCTGTTTTAGACTGTAACTTGTCAGACTTTCCTTTTAACACATGTACTGGACAACCCCAAATATGGAGATGTCTCATACTGAGCTTACGCCCATTCCACAACTCTACAGGTATTTTAGGAACAGACTTCGAAGGTACTAAATTCAGAAGATACATTGCAGTATTTAAGGCATATCCCCAAAAAGAAGTTGGTAGAGTCGAATAACTCATCATGGACCTAACCATATCTAAAAGAGTCATATTCCTTCTTTCCGCTATACCATTTTGTTGTGGAGTTCCAGGTGCAGTCAATTGAGATAAAATCTCATTTTCAGTTAAGTAATCCTTGAAATCCCCAAGAAGGTATTCGCCACCACGATCAGATCGAATGGCCTTTATGTGTTTACCCAATTGATTCTCAACTTCAGCCCTAAACTCTTTGAACTTTTCAAAGGCTTCGGACTTCCGTTTCATTAGGTACACATAACCAAATCTAGAGTAATCATCAGTGAATGTAATGAAATACTCATAGCCACCTCTTGCTTGGGTTGACATAGGACCACAAACATCTGTATGAACTAATTCTAGCAACTCTTGGGCTCTTCTACCTTTTGCATTAAAAGGTCGTTTGGTCATTTTGCCTTCCAAACAAGATTCACAAACTGGAAATTCATCAAAGTCCAATGGCTCTAAGAGACCATCTTTGATCAGTCTTTGAATTCTGTTTGGATTAATATGACCCAAACGCAAGTGCCAAAGATATGCATCATTAGTAGAAGGAAACTTTCTTTTTAATGATTTTACATGAGAGTTATTATCTAATTCAGAATTATATAATTCATGCTTATCAGGAGTTAAAATATAAAGACCATCCACAATATTGCCAGAACAGATAAATGTTTTACCCTTCTTTATTACAACATTGTCTTTAAGGATAACACAATATCCACTTTTACCTAAATAAGTTGCAGAAATTAAATTCCTACGAACATTAGGTACATACAGACAGTCTTGCAATATTAAAACTCTAGTTTCAAAGCATAAATTAAAAACTCCAATAGCTACAACTAGAATCCTACTCCCATCAGCCAAGGTAAGAAACAATTCCCTTTCATTCAGCTTTCTGGTCTCCTGGAACCCCTGCAAAGTATTGCAGATATGATTAGTACAACCTGAGTCCACACACCAGGAATCCGTGGGATTCTGTACCAAACATATTTCAAGAAGAAATGAGCTATTCATACCCTTATTAACGGCAGCTTTGAACTTTGGACAATTTCTCTTCCAATGTCCTTTCTCACCACAATGGAAACATTTTCCTTTCAGCTTCTTTCCTTTATCGGCAACCCCTAAGACAATTTGTTTACCCTCTTGTTTAGTGAAGTCCTTCTTCTTCTTCTTCTTCTTACCCTTGCCTTTCGACTTAGGTTGAGAAGTAGAGGCTTCACCCACATAGGGT
Source organism: Lithocarpus polystachyus (assembly GCA_033629205.1). Lineage (NCBI taxonomy): Eukaryota > Viridiplantae > Streptophyta > Magnoliopsida > Fagales > Fagaceae > Lithocarpus > Lithocarpus polystachyus. The sequence continues at coordinate 52,970,105 of CM066163.1, forward strand.
TGAACATTAGAAGTACCAAGGATGCCTTCCGCCGCTACCAACTCATTCATCAATTCAGACAAAGAATAGATCTTTTTGTTCATGTTATAATTAAGTCTGAATTCCTTGAATGATTCCGGTAGTGACTGGAGTATCATATCCACTTGGGATTCTCCATTAATGTCGGCACCCAAAACTTCTAAAGTATTCAGATTAGAGATCATTGTAAGACAATGTTCTCTCACTGAACTACCTTCAGCCATCTTGGTATTATAAATTTGCCTCATGGTTTCTTGCCTTGCGGAACGGCCTTGCTCACCAAACATCTCCTTCAGACTTAGCATAATGTCCGAAGCCAATTCTACATCCTGCATTTGATGCTGTAGAACATTTGAAATAGATGCTAGGATATAGCACTTGGCCATCTCATTAGATTTCTGCCAACGATCATATCGTTGTTTTTCCTCAGGAGGAGCATCTAATGAAGGAAAGCTAGGACATGGTTGAGTAAGCACATATTTGTGCTCTTCAGCTGTGAGAACTATGTCCAAGTTTCTTTTCCAGTCAACATAATTGGTTCCTGATGAGAATCAACAAGCATTCAAGGATCCATTGCATGTTCCAGTTGGGCCAATTACAAGAGCAAGATCCAAGAAGATCAAAGAAGCACTTAATGGGCTGATTCAAGGGATTTTGGCTGATTCACATTCCAAGCTGGGCCCAAAAGAAGATGAAGGCCTAATAAATTTAATCCAAGCTATTGAGGGCTGATCTGACGTAATTTGGCGTTATTTATGGCAAAGATTTATGGCTGATTGACTTTCCAGCTCTAAATCAGTTAATAGATACTTTTCCTAATTTAGATCTTCTAATTTTGGACCAGATCTTCCTTAATTTTAGGCTTTTATTATTTAGAATGTTTTTTATAGTTTTTCCTATTTTGGATCTGCTATTTTCAGACCAAATCAGTTTTTAATTAGGGTTTTATTATTTAGTACGTTTTTTTAGGTTTTCTACATTCAGCCATGCCTTATAAATAGCATGCACTCATTGTAATTGAGGAGATTGATATTGAATAAAAATCAGAAAAGGTGAGGCTTTGCTCTTCTCTTTGGTTCTTCAAGAACTGTGAACTTATCAAGGATTCTTCCTTGTGGCGTTCAAACTTATACCTTTGGTTCGTGATTCCTTTATAATCATTGGGTCAAGGTCTGTTACTTATACCTTTGGTTCGCGTTTCTCTTATAAACGTTGGGTCTGGGTTTTCTATCAAATCTGAATTTTAGCTTTCTTGAGCAATATTCCAATATTGTTTGTTTGGTCTCAAAGCGAGTCGTTTGAGGTTCGCATCAGTTCCAGTCAGTTTGTTTTGATTAAGAATGCTAACAAGAGGGCTAAATGATGCCATGTTCAAATCTGAAAATAATAAACATGAATATAGTAAGTAAACTGGACATTATCAATTTAGCATATAAACATATAGTATGGAACCTTAATAAAACCATAATATAATATATGCAACGACAACCCAATCCCATACTCAATATCCCTCAGCATAGAGTGAACATTAAATACTATGATTGATTGAGAACTATTCTCATTATTAGTGCTATCATGATAACTCTTATCAAACACTTAATAATATGTTGTTATACATTTGGCCTCTAAATGATTATAGCAAGAACTCAGCATAGAGGATACTATAATATTTAGTCTAGTATATACCATTGTCTAGAGTCATGTGTAGCCACATTTCATCCCCTTAACAGGCTTATCATGTAGTACCATGATACAAAACACCCTCCGCATGGAATGCAAAGCTCGAAGCTAAGACAAGGTGTTTGATCAAACCACTATAAACCAAGAAATTCAATCTTGTAGGACCATGAAATACATATTCTCCGCATGGAATGCAAAGCTCGAAGCTAAGACAAAATATATATTTCATACTACTATGAACCAACAATGAAGGCCGTGAGATGCAACCCTTGCATCTCTCTCCCACTAGATGTTTTAAATTAAAGGTTTTTAAAATCAAGAACCATAATAATGCTAGACACATTGAAAACATAATCCTAATCTCATTAGGAATAAATTTCATAATGCTAGCATTAACTAGATGGCATATATATATATATATATAATATATAATATATAACACACACACATATATATATATATATATAATATAAAACCAAACCCATATATATTATATTTCATATATATATATAAATAATATATATATAATATACTATACGGATTACATATAATATATTATACATATATAACATGCATTATATATATATATATATATATAACACGTACGGATTGTATATATAAGCCTTTTAAATCCATGCGGTGCCATATAATCTATATATATATATATATATATAAAACTGAAGCCTCTGAAGCTCCCACAATTTTCCACATCAACACAACACAACACTTAAAAAAAAAATAATAACAATTTCCACATCAGCACAACACTTAAAAAAAAAAAAAAAATTTGAATCGCCTAATACCTCAGCCCGATCTCTGCCTCACATCTCTCACAGTACACCATCTCCTTACCCCATTAGATCTCTGGCTCCTCCATCAGCTCAAGGCCAAATCCTCCTCCATCAGCCGCATCAGCTCAAGGCCAAATCCTCCTCCATCAGCTGACAGCAAACTCTTCTACCAGCTCTACCGACAACCAAATCCTCCTCCATCAGCTCTATCAACGCCAAATCCACAGCTCCCACCATACCCATAAACCCAGCCACAAACCCAGCTCCTTCCCGCCCATCCTCAGGCCGCCCATGGCCCAACTCTACCGCCTCTACCAAAGTCCCATTTGCCGTGGGTGCCCACCATACCCTCAAACCCACAGCTCCCACCATACCCATAAACCCAGCCACAAACCCAGCTCCTTCCTCAGGCCGCCCATCCTCAGGCCGCCCATGGCCCAACAACAATGTCGGTGGCCCAACAACAATGTCGGTTTAGAACTCTATAATTTTTTTTTTTGAATCCGAGCTCTATAGCTATTAGGACTCTATAACTATTATAAATAGTTGATTCTTATTAATATTCTTTCTTTTTTTTTTTCACGGCTGTTTAAATTTTCTTTCTCTGCATTGTTTTCCTCCATTCAAATCAGGGTTTAAGGTATGTTATTAGTTTGCCTTCTGATAACTAATTGCCTTCTGATAATTAATCGCACGGGTTAGAAGTATTCAATAATTCAATACATGTCTATACGTTTAATAGAATTTAGTTTTGGGCATGGTTGGTTGGTTTTGATTTACCTAATTGAGATGAATAATGATGTTTGCAATTTGAGTGCTTAATTTTGATTAGGTTTTGCATAATATATAATAGACTTCTGTGTGTGTGTGTTGTTGGATTGTAAGTTTGTTATGGGCTTAGTAATTTTGATGCTAAACGTTGAGTTGTAGTTGAATTGCTCCATACTCTGTATGACGTGATTCTTCCCAGAGGAATGATGCTCAGGGAGATGGCTTTTTCGTTGTTTCTGAGGTTTCATGTGTTTTTTTTTTTTTTTTTTTTTTTTTTTGCCGTTGAATGTGTTGTTGTTTCTGTTGGATTGCTGAGTGCTTTGAATTGATCTAATATGTTATGTCCTTAATCCTAATAGGAGTCTCTTTTTTTTTTTCGTTGTTTCTCAGGTTTCATGTTTTTTTTTTTTTTTTTTTTTTTGCCATTGAATGTGTTGTTGTTTCTATTGGACTGCTGAGTGCTTTGAATTGATCTAATATGTTATGCTATTTTTGATTTCTTTGTAGGGATTTGGTAAGCTATCTTTGGCTGCGGCTGCTGCGGCGTAGTCGGCTGCCACTGTTGTCCAAGCTAGTACAAAAGAGATCTCTACTAAGGTATTTGGAATTGGTTCTGTTGATAATTTGACATGATCATTTATCTGTATTTATGTTAGGGCATATTCATTCCATGTTCTTAGTTTGTGATCTCTAATCTTGATGTTTAGGATTAATAGTAATACACATCATGATTTAGGATTGTAATGCATCCTTTCAACAAATTAGAATTAGAAAGAACTATGAAATCTAAAAAAAAATATTTTGTTTTTTGGCTGATAAATTACAGATTTTTTTTGAAACAGGGGGGGGGGGGGTGTAAAGCGCATATACATAAGAAGTGCACAATGACCCACAATTAAACTAGGAAGTTACAATGATTAATCAAATCCAATAAATGTCAATAAAAATAATCCTGACCATGCCATCCATTCTAGCAAAGTTTTTATTTTTATATTGTTTTGAATGGACATTATAACAAATATATGAACAATTCTAAAGGGAGTTTCAGATACAGATTGAGAAAAGAAAAGAAATGATAGGTTTCTAATAAATAGAATATTTTTTACCCTCTTTTTTCTTCAATCTCGCTTTTATGGTGTGGATAGAAATCTAATATATCTCAGATTTTTTGTTAAACAACTGGCTTCACCAACTAAGCTAAGGTAAAATGAACATAATATATATATATATATATATATATATTTATAAGTGCCTTAGATGTTCGCATTTTTCGATAGTGGAATGTCTTAACTTTGTCCTTAACCTGTTGGGATGTGGGATGTATGGTAAGATGTTTTTTTGCATAACCCATTTTAATGCATTATTGTTTGCATTTGTGGAATGATGCACCATTTTGCATAGTACAATGTCCTTTCACATAGTGGGATGTCTTTTTGCTACAAAACATGATGTCTTTTTGTTATTGATTTGTAATACTCAATTCACCACATTTATATATTTAAGAGGCAAAGGAATCAGAATTCAATAACCCCTTCAGGGATAAACTTGCCAAGAAGCAAGAATAAGCCACCAGGATGCTGAAATTGAAAACAGCATAATTTTGCCACTGCTCAGTTCCTATGCTTCAAGGGCAACAGTATGTTTAGCACTTTGAATTCAAGGGAAAAAGAAAAGGAATTAATCATGCTTAACCCCTTTAAAAAAATATAAAATTCCTCAATGTTACAAATAGCATACCTATAACATATGCATGTAATTGGATTACATTTTTGCTGATTTATCTATAGGCATAATGTTTGAATTGTTGTTTTAGCACCCAACTCAATCTCAATGCAGTATTGTATTTCCATTATTATTGAGAAAGGCATGCAACTTTGAGATCCAAGTTTTTTGTCAAATGCAAATACCATCACAAAATTGTTCTCTAAAGTTCTACAGATATTAAGCCCCAATTAGTCGACCTTGAAAATTGGCATAACAATTAACAATGACCAAGTATAATTTGATGATACTGAGAACTTGCAAATATAAAAGAGATAACAAAAAACTATTTTACTATATATTGGTAAAGAAGATTGATCTACACACTCAAAAAAGATTGCTCGCTCTACACTCTCAAAATTAATAATCTCTCCCTCCCATCCAGGCCTGTTCATGTGAGTAACAGTGACAGAAAGGAGTAGATATTCATAAAGATTATCCCTCTTATTCAATTTTATTTTCACTAATTTTTTTCTCAATGTCCCTCAACAATACATACATAAAACTTATGCGCCAACACTTTCTTTTTTGTCACCAAATATACGTTGCCTGAAGTCTTCAACCATGAGAGGAAGTCCATTGCGAAGAGACACAATTGGGTGCCACCCAAGAAGCTCTCTGGCCTTAGTAATATCTGGCTTTCTCTTATGTGGGTCATCCTCAGTATTGGGCCTGAACTCTGTCTTTGCATAGTGGTCTATAGTTTCCTGTACCACCAGCACAAACCCAAGTTCAATTCCCTCTTCTTAGCTTTGTTCTTCTTCTTTTTCTTTTTTCTTTTTTTAATCAATAAAAAAGAAAATGGAGCGAGGCCCAAGAATGTAGGAAGTAAACTTAGAACACTTCAAATAAGAAAAAGAAAACAAAAATTCAGCAAGGTACAAGCTATCCAAGGATGCTAAAACATCTTAATCGAAATCAAAAGAAGGCCAATTACCTTTGTTCCTTTCTTTTGAGTTAATCTTTAAGAAAATATGTAACTTGGTTATATTTCATCTCTTTAATAAGTTTAGTAATAACTAACGAGTATAATGGTCCTATTATCTTATGATATGTCTCATTCTTCTACCATTTTTAGAGAGTTAATGGCTATTCGTAGTTATTATTTTAATGCCAAAATAATAATTTTGCACATAAATATTACATATTTGATTTCATTCATAAATCTATTTTTTTACTCTACAAGTTTTAGTGTCATAAACATGCTATTTTTTTAACTTTGATAATTTAACAAAGGTTGTGCCTGTTAAGATTTTTTTTTTTCTTTTAAAATAGCTTTTTTTTCAGATGATGGATTTGTTGGTTTAGATTTTGGAATTTGAGTTTGTTTTAAGGGCCCAATTCATGATGAATTGTAAGGTTATCATGAGCTTAGTAATTTGATGCCGAATTGTGGATTTTCCGTGTAAATTATTTGGTGAAGATTGATTGGGAATGTACTTTATGTAATTATATAAGGGTGTGTTTGGACGTCCTTTGATAATCAAATTGCCCCATCCTGATTGTGTTTTGCAAATTTTTTCATTATATCATATCATGATCAATAAGAAATATGGTGGATATCGAATAGTTTTGAAGTACTGTTAAAGTTTTGACATGGGAATTTCATGTTAACCCAATAGTGTTTGTTTTTTTTTTTTTTTTAATAGCTTATTTTCAGATGATGGATTTGTTGGTTTAGATATTGTAGTAAAAATATTGGGGAATTCAAGCATTGGGGTGTCCAAAGATTGCTTCCTTTAATTTGTTTTTAAATTTTAGTTATCCTAATTTGCAATACCATTTTTTTTTAAATGTAGGTCCTATTTTCATTGTAAAATATTTATCCATGCCTTTGGACTAAAGTAATAATTAATTATCCTAATTTGCAATACGATGTTTTTTTAAAATGTAGGTCCTATTTTCATTGTTGGGTTATTATTTTAATGTGTGCTGTTTTAGCTGCGTTTCTTTTGTATCTGTAATTAAGTTTGTGCACACACTTAGATAAGTCTTAGGTTTGGAATAAATTGGATTCTTACTATTTTGCAGGTAGGGATTTAGCATTTTGATATTTGGCTTATTTGGTAATACAACTACAAGACGAGGAAAGTTAGGTATTTACCAGTCTTTCCTTTATTACGTACTATTTATTGCAAATTTATTGGTAATATGTTTGTACTAATTTTTCCCCGTTCTATAACATATAACCGTTAATTTGTAATATATGTTTTTACTATATAGTTATATTTATGAATTAAAATTTTATGAATGCTTTGCTTTTAGTTTATTCCCCAAGCATGGAGTCTGCTTTCTATGCAAGATTGAGACGAAGATTAATTTTATCTGAAAAGAGAAATAGAAGGGGTATGATATTGAGATATTAAAAAAATATTTTTCTTTAAAAAACTCATAATTGGTATGTAACCTAATAGTTAGTATGTAACCTAGGCCAAACAAGAACAAGAGATGACGAGCCATTTGAAAGGAGTATTCGACGTAGACAATATAGCACTAATGATGAAAGCAGAAAACAACGTAAGTGCTATATTTTTTACTTCTCCAAAAAAAGTTCTAAAATTAGGAAGAAAAAGTGAATTTTTGTTTTTGTTGTCATAGGAAAATTTACAGAACCATTGGATTTAGGACCTCCAACAATAGTACGTGAGCATTGTGGAGCTCAACTTTGGTATGAAGAGAGAACTATAAAGTCAAAAACGCCTACAAAACCCAAGTTTAGTTTGTGTTGTTCTGAAGGAAGAGTTGAACTCCCTCTATTGAAAGAACCTCCACCCTTTCTTGGAAGCTTACTCAATATTAATAGTGATCAGAGATCAATAAACTTTCAACTAGGGATAAGAATCTACAACTCTCTCTTTGCTTTCACTTCTTTGGGGGGTAATGTTGATAGATCAGTGAATAATGGTTCTGGTCCATATGTGTTTCGTGTAAATGGTCAAACACATCATAGAATTGGATCCCTTCTTCCTGTCCATGGCCAAAAACCTAAGTATGCACAGCTTTATATTTATGAAACTAATAATGAAGTTAAAAATAGAATTGATGCAGTTATACATGAAGATGATAGAAATTATGTGGATCTAGATATTGTTACCGGGTTGATGGAAATGTTAGACCAGTGCAACCAATTGGTTAAATATTTTAGAATGGTCAGGGACAGATTTGATGAATCAGATATACATAATGTTCGAATTCGTTTAATTCGAAGTCGCAATTCTGGTGAAAGGCAATATGACTTACCTGTAACATCTGAGATAGCTGCTCTTACTGTTGGAGATTTTAATATTGAAAGTTCTGATAGAGATATTATTGTTGAGAATCGAAGTTTAGGATTGCAACGTATAAATGGGACTCATCCAAGCTTTATGGCATTGCAATATCCATTACTTTTTCCGTATGGTGAGGATGGGTATATGCTCGGTATACCTTATAGGAATTTGAATGGGAGCAATTCTAGAAAAAGGGAATCAATAACAATGAGGGAATACTATGCTTATAGGCTTCAACAACGCTTTCATGAGGGCAAGACATTGTTGCTTGGTAGAAGGCTTTTTCAACAATTTATAGTGGATGCATACACTTCTATCGAAGAAGAAAGACTACAATGGGTTAGATTAAATCAAAAAAAATTGAGGTCAGAGTTGTACTATGGTTTGAAAGATGTTGTTCTTCGTGGTGACACAGATTCCATTACTGTAGGCAAACGAATAGTCCTACCATCCTCATTTACTGGAAGTCCAAGGTACATGGTTCAAAATTATCAAGATGCAATGGCGATATGTAGATGGGCAGGTTACCCAGATTTATTTCTTACATTTACTTGCAATCCAAAATGGCCAGAAATCAATCATTCTTTGGAATTTATAGAAGGCCTGAAATATGAGGATCGGCCAGACATTGTAGCAAGGGTTTTTAAGATAAAATTGGATGAACTATTACATGATTTGAGGCATAAATCTCATTTTGGAAGAGTTATTGCAATTGTGTATATAATTGAATTCCAAAAAAGAGGACTCCCACATGCACATATTCTTCTATTTTTGGATCCAAAGGATAAGTGTCCAAGTCCAACAGACATTGATGGTATCATTATGGTTGAGATACCAGATCCAGATGAGGATCCTGTTGCTAATGAAGCTGTAAAACAATTTATGATGCATGGGCCATGTGGATCTGCAAAACCAAAATCACCGTGCATGATAAATGGTAAATGTACAAAACATTTTCCAAAAAGATTTTATGATGAAACAATAATTGATGAAGAAGGCTTCCCAATATATAGAAGGAGAAATGATGGAAAAACAATAGAGAAGAATGGAATACTTTTGGATAACCGATATGTTGTACCTTATAATGTAGATCTTTTGGTGAAGTACCAATCCCATTTGAATGTAGAATGGTGTAATAGATCTCGATCGATCAAATATTTGTTTAAATATATAAACAAGGGATCAGATAGAGCAACAGTTGTTGTAGAAGAGAATTTGCCAAATATTGGGAGTGATGGACAAGAGACCAACATTGTTGTTGATGAGACAAAAGCATACTTGGATTGTAGATATATTTCAGCTTCTGAAGCGTGTTGGAGAATATTTGAATTTCCAATTCAGTTTCGTTATCCACCTGTTGAAAGATTAAATTTTCATTTGAAAGATGAACATCCCATCATTTATCCGGAAAATACAAGCTTGGATAATGTTTTAAATATATCTGGTATTGAAGAAACAAAGTTTACATAATGGATGAAAACAAATGAGACTTTTGAAGATGCTCGACAGTTGACTTATGCTGAATTTCCTACAAAATGGGTATGGCATAGTAATGACAAGCAATGGCAAAGAAGGAAATCTAAATATTGTATTGGAAGAGTGTATTACACACACCCTTCAAGTGGAGAAAGATTTTATTTAAGAATGTTGCTTAATATTGTCAAAGGTCCAAGAAACTTTGAAGAATTAAGGACTATAAACGATGTTACTTTTCCAACTTATAAGGAAGCCTGTTATGCACTTGGACTTCTTGATGATGACAAAGAATTGCATGATTCCCTAATTGAAGCTTCGAATTGGGCTAGTGGGCAACAATTGCGTCAACTATTTGTTACAATGCTATTGTTCTGTGAAGTAGGTGATCCATTAAGTCTTTGGGAATCCAACTGGAAACTAATTACAGAAGATATACTAAATAGGCAAAGGCGTATCCTCCAATTCCAAGAATTGATCTTATCAGATGACCAATTGAGAAATTATGGATTGTATGAAATTGAACAAATCCTCCAACAATATGGACGATCGCTTAAAGATTATCCACAAATGCCTCAGCCAGACATGGATCTTATTCAGAATGGGAATAGACTTATTCAAGAAGAATTGTCGTATGATGTATCAAGTTTGAAAAGAGAACATGAGATCCTAATTTCTAGCCTAAATAATGAACAAAGAGTAATCTACAATTCTATATTGGAAGCTGTTGCTACTGAAAGAGGGGGAATGTTTTTTGTCTATGGACATGGTGGAACGGGTAAAACATATCTTTATAGAACCATCCTATCTGGTATAAGATCAAAAGGTAAAATTGCTCTTGCTATTGCGTCTTCAGGAATTGCTGCTTTGTTGCTTCCTGGTGGAAGGACTGCTCACTCAAGATTTCATATCCCAATTAATGTAAATGATGACTCTACCTGTGACATAAAGCAAAGAACACAAGCAGCGAAACTTCTCTCAAAAACAACTATTATACTTTGGGATGAAGCACCGATGGCACATAGGAATTGTTTTGAAGCTGTTGACCGCACGTTACGAGATATACTACAAATTGAAGATCCTCAAAATGCTGAAAAACCTTTTGGTGGTAAAGTTGAAGTTCTAGGTGGTGATTTTCGACAAATACTTCCCGTTGTGAGAAAGGGAAGACGAGAAGATATAGTCCAATCCTCAATTAGCAAGTCATATTTATGGAATGATTGTCATGTCTTTAAACTCCAAACAAATATGAGGCTTCTACAGAACAATATGAGTGAAATAGAGACATCATCTATAAAGGACTTTAGTGAATGGATTCTTAAAATAGGTAATGGTGAATTGGGAGAAGGAGATGGGGATAACAACATTTCAATTCCAAGTGATCTGATTATCCAACCTTCAGAGAATCCAATGCAAGATATTATTGACAACACATATCCAGGCTTGGAAAATAAATTTACAGATCCAAATTACCTACAGGATAGGGCAATTCTCGCCCCTACAAATGAAGTTGTAGAAGAGCTAAATGACTACATTGTGTCATCCTTAAATGGAGAAGTTCATGAATATCTAAGTTCAGATTCTATATGCAAGGCTTCTTCAAATGGTCCTGACCAAGATATCCTGTATACTGTTGAATTTTTGAACACGTTGAGATTTCCCAGATTGCCAAACCATAAACTGACATTAAAAATAGGTTTGCCTGTAATGTTGCTTAGAAACCTTAATCAGAATGAAGGTCTTTGTAATGGAACAAGACTCATTATAACAAGATTGGCTACATGGGTGATAGAAGCAGAAATCATAACTGGCACTAATATAGGCAAACGTGTGTTCATTCCAAGAATAACATTATCTCCAAGTGATTCAAAATGGCCATTCGTTTTAAAAAGACGACAATTTCCAATTTCATTGTGCTTTGCAATGACTATAAATAAAAGTCAGGGACAATCATTGCAACATGTTGGAGTGTATTTGCCAAAACCTGTTTTTAGTCATGGGCAATTGTATGTTGCAGTGTCTAGAGTTACAAGCAGAAATGGACTAAAATTCCTCATCATTAACGATGAGATTGAAAAAAAGTTTGAAACAAAAAATATTGTGTATAAAGAAGTTTTTACCAATCTTTGACTCAAGAAACCAACTACTAAAGGTAACATAATTTTATATATTATTTATTTTTCTGTTTATCTCTTCCAAATTAATTTAGCCACTTCGTATATGCTTACTGTTTTGTTAAATTTCATGTCTATAAGATAATTGAATGCAAGCTAATTATTATTTTCTATCTTTAACAAGCTTATTACTTTTTGGTGTTTTTGTTATACTGCTTTGTTTTGTTTTATTCTATAAAGTATTTAAATGAAAGATTGAATTTATATGAACTTTCAAATTTATTAATCCATACAGGTAGGGATCCAAGATGATGCAATATTCTCTCCTTAATCAGCTTTGTATAGACAAACACAAAGAAAATTGGAAAGTCAAGATCAGAATATCAAGGATGTGGAATGCAGTCAACTCAAAAAATAATGATATTATTAGTTTAGATATGATTTTAATCGATGAGCAGGTTTGTTTGTTTGTTTGTTTTTTCCTATTTCTTTTAATATTGTTCGATTTTTATATAAACCATGAACTCTATTTATATAAAACTGATGCACTTTACTTGCAGAATAATGCAATACATGCAATCATTCGAAATAATATTGTCAAAAAGTTCAAGCCTCTTTTGCAAGAAGGAAAATTGTATGAACTCTGTTATTTTCAAGTGGTTGATGGCAATGCATTGTATAGACCACTAGACAATGACTTCAAGATTATGTTCACATTGAAAACTAGCATTAAGGAAATAAAGGAGACTGATGTTGCTATACCGCGTCATAAATTTGAATTTGTTGACTACAATAAAATACATGAACGTGTTAATAAACATGTCCAGCTATCAGGTATGTAAATTATGCATTATATTAAATTTTTTAATAAATTATGTATTATATTATTGTTATATATGAAAATAATTACATACACATCTTTGTAATGCCTAGATATCATTGCAAATGTGATTGGTGTTGGACCGATTGAGCATCCTTGTATCAAGGGATCAAATGTCTCAATGAGAAACATAAATGTCATGACTATAGAGTATGTCTTTTTCTTTTTTTTTTAATATTTTGAATACTTGCGCTTTTTATTATTTTATTTTTGATAAGCCAATACATGCACTTATACTATATGAACTTACACTATAACATTGGAAAATTTGAACAGAGGAAATGAAATAAAGCTTACACTTTGGGGATCAATTGCAAATCAAGTTGAGGAAAGCTTCTTTACTGAAAATCAAGGCCCTTTTATCGTAATAGCTACATGTTTGACTGTCAAGACTTTTAAAGGCAAGTTCATTTCTCTTCTCTATTTCTCTTTATAACCATCTTTTGAACTATATAAGAAATCATCAAATTGTTTGAAATACAAAGTATTTTGGCTAAATCATTATGTAAGCATCCTATTAAGAAGTTGTATATCTGGCTGGAAACTCATATTTAGTTTGTTATTTTCTATTTGATTATTAAATGCCCTGTAGATTTTATAATTTTGAATTTGGTTGGAAATTTTTATTATTATTTGTGAATTTGAAAATTTTGGAGTGGAGGCTGATATGGGACCTAGAACATAATCCTATTGAGGAAGAGATGATGTGTGTTGCTTATTGTGGTATGGCTGGACTCTTAGTGTGTTAGTCTCGATTGTTTCACTTAACTTCAATTGGCTATTGTGTTGCTTTAAATACAAATTTTCTATTTGTAAAACCAATTCTGTATTGGATTTTTGTTTTTAAATGGTTTATCACATTCTGTTTCCAACTAAACTGTATATTGTGGTTTTTATCCATTTCAAGAGCATGGTTTTTGGGGTCCTTAATCTTTTTCGCAGATGCAGAACTTTCTCATCCCACCTCATTAGTAAATTATAGATATCCCATTAGTAAATTACAATTTTCTTTTTGGTTCATATACTCATATAGTATAGCATAGAAACACACTAATGTTTACCACTCATGATTAGGTAAAGATTAAACCAAACAAACCTTTACTCAAATGTCATTATCTTTAGCATCAATATCTAGCACAGCAAAATTGGGCAGCAGTAGAGCGAGACTAAGAGATAGAAGAGAAAATAAGCTTAAAAGCAATTGGAGACGGTTGGTTTGTTTGGCTGTATATTTCATTGGAGAGCAAATCCAAGAGACAAATCTACGTAGAAGATAGATTGAATATGTGAAATATTTTGAATTATTAATACTTTTTAAAATAATTACTATTTTTTAACAAATAACTTTGTTTACTATTAGCAAAGTTCAAAGCATATTTATTTATGTTACTAAAGCTGAAGGTTTAGAGTTTAAATAATTAAAGATTGGAATAAGGCTGCTATTGCTAAACATGTTTAGAGTGTCTTTGCTAAAACTGTTTCAATATGGGTTACTTGGGTTAATACTTTATAGGTATGTCTGTAAGGGAATGAAGTTTTATGAAGTCAATCCCTTAAAATTCTTCCCGGGACTGGAGGTAAATTCTCAAAGTTAAACATGGAGTTAGGCCTTTCTTCAAATGGCTCATAGGTGATAATTCTCATATGTCAATGTGAGATCATTGACTGTTTTAATTAATGCATGGTAGCGTGCATTGGAGACCTCATTGAACATATACAGTGAGATCAATTTAAAAAGATTGTTGTAAGTTGCTGCTCCAAGAGTGTGATAAGGTGAATTAGGTTCTTTCTACGAATGACATCTTCTCTTATAGTTCTTCCTGGTACTTAGAGCTAGAAGTGCATAATTAAGTAAATTGGTGGAAGTAAATTGATCACATGGCGCTTGCAGGGATGTTTACTGTGTGTCTTCTATGGAAATAGGTTAGAGAGTACATGTTTTTAACTACTTTTTCTATCAAAGGGTCTGGGTTGGTGTTGCCTCGGTAATAATTAATAGAGTAAAACTATTATCTATTTAGAAACTTCAATGTACTTGTCAGTTCGTTTAGACCCCTTAAACCCAACAGATTAACCTAGTGAATTAGCCAAGTGATTAACTTAGGTAATTTAATTAAAACTAGGTTAACACAAATAAGCAAAAACAACAAAGCAGCGGAAAAATAAATAACACAAAGATATGATGACCCAGGAAAACCAAACCGGTAAAAAACCTGGGGAGGATTTAACCTAGCTATCCTCAAGGTAAAATAGCAAATCCACTAGAAAGAATTGAAGTTTACACAATAGCGACTTAGACCACTAACATCCTATTGCTACCCAAGTGTAGGAAACTTACTACCATGACCTCATGATAGCTCCGAGATCCACGGACTCCTTCTTTCTCTAATCTTTGCAAAACACAAACACCACCGTTTGTGACTTTGAGACTCCACTCAAAGGTTTAGCAACACAAACTCTCCTGTTTGTGACTCCAAGACTACCCTTGAAGGTTTAGATCATCAGCACCTTTGATGACTAGAGAAGGCAGCAACTTCAGCAATACCGGATCTTGAGATTCTTCAAGGAACAACACCAGTAGAAGTAATAAGAGAGGTTTTAGGAACAAAACCCTAAATACAAAAGAGACACACTCTTCTCTCTCTAAAAAGCCTTGTAAAAAACGTGCTTAGGGTTTCCTTTATATAGTGGGAGAAGTAGATCTGAAACCCTAATCCTTAATGGGCTAGAACTGCTGTTTGGGCCAACTTAAAATTCTGCAGATACGAATTTCGATCGATCGAGCTTGTTTTTCGATCGGTCGAACTAGGCAGATTCTGAAATCTTCTTTCTGCAGCTTGTATGTTCTTGTGTGCTCACGATTTGCCAATTGTTCTAAACTTTTAGAACCTAACAGTACTTTTTTTTCTAATGAATCCTATGCATTGTAGGAGAGTATAACTTATCGTCAACAAGTGGAACAAGAGTTTATATTGATTTGGACATTCCTGAAACTGCTGAGTTCAAAGATCAGTAAGTGCTTTGTTTTGAATTCACATTTTTACTATATTTACAGTTTCTACAATACTATGTCTAATATCTTTATGTAATATAACAGGATGGTGGAAAATAACCAACCAACAGTACAAATGCCAAAGCAGTTCAAACCACAAATGACAATTCAAGAAGAGATGAACATCAACAGAAGAACCATAAGTGAAATAACAAAAATTATGTGGGACTCTGATAATGAGGTAAGAAAAGATAAATACCTTCAACAATAACATTGTGTCCTTAACATTGCTTTATGTACTATAAACTTGCTTTTACAAAATTCAACTATAAAATTATGAATTGATTGATATTAAATTCAATTTCTAGGAAACTATCTTTATCTTTCAAGGAAAGATTATAAACATTGATATAGATAATTCTGGTTGGTACTTTGTCTCTTGCGAAGTATGTCGTAAAAAAGTAAAGTCAAGAGATGAATTTTTCTGGTGCGACAATTGCAACAAAAAGGCATGCTTCCCAATCCCAAGGTACACAAAATGAGAATGTTTACTTTTTATATTAAAATACACTAACTATTATAATATTAACATTATATATGCCATTTCATTTATCAGGTATAGAATTCAATTAAAGGTTGAAGATAGCTCAGGAATGGCCACATTCATTTTATTTGATTCAGAAGCAGAAAAGTTACTCAACATATCAGCGAAAGACCTTCTAAACAAATCTTTAGAGGTGAGAAAGTGGAAGATAAAATAAGTATTTAATATTTACTAAACTTTACTTGAGTGTATAATTTAAAAAATGTTACTTTTGTTAGGAGCCCGATGAAGTCATCCTTCCTGTGCAAATAGAAAATCTGAAAGGAAAACAATTTGTTTTTCAAATACAACTAAATGACTATAATCTCAAGTATGGATGGGAATTCTACACCGTCAAGAAACTTTTTGACTCTTTTGAAGAAACTGACAAAGCTATTCAGCTTGATAAAATGACAGAAGTACGTATTCTTTAATTTAACAAAATTACAAATATGATATTTAAGATGTATATGTTATAATACATTCTTCAACCTGTTTTATTACCAGGCTTACATCAGTGATACTTCAAATGAATGTAGCAACAACTTATCAACTGAAGAAGATGGTGATTGTACAAAATTTCACAAACTTGATGATCAAAGCAATGTGCAACTCACACCAACATCAGTACTCAAGGAAAACAAAAGGGCATATTCAGGGACTACTACAAAGCAACAAAGGAAGAAGATACAAAAAACACTTTAAAGTTGTCTTTCAATCTCTAACATTTTCTATGCACAATTTGTTTAATGGATTTGTGATTTTGGTACTAAAGATATTGGAACAAAGGAATTTTTTTTTTTTTGCTTTTATGCACAATTTGGTTTTAAATTGAAACAAAGAGAAATTAAACTCTTATATTTAGTTATTTTAGGATACAGTTTTGCTTCAATATTTTTTAAAATATTATGAATACATTGAATACTATTATGGAGTAATATTATGGAGTAATAGTTTAATGTTTGCTGCAAAATAAGTATTATGAATTTGTAATACTTATTAAATCAAATGTAAAAGCACATTATGATTATTGTAAAATATTACTCCATACTATTTCTATTTATCTCATTTTTAATATTATTTCATAATATTACATGTTTTATTTTATATTAGAGCCAAATTAGCTTTCAATAATTGAAATTACAGAGATGACTTAGCTTGAACATGTTAACATTTTATTTAAAACTATCCCGTGCATCGCACGGGTTAGCGACTAGTTAACCAAGAAAACATGCCAATCACGCCAACATAGATATCAATTCCAAGCGGTGCATGCCTTATAATAACCGCACATGGCAGTTAACAATTTATACCATTTCTTGACTACGGTGGATTGGCTATGAATTCACGAATTCTTGGTGCAGTGCATATATCATCAAGCAATGCAACAACAATTCAAAAGTTGCAATCAATAAACACTTGCACATTCCAATCCGTATCATATATATAGAGATGATTAAAATCCATGCACATAAATTGATAGACACGGCAATCAATACTTGATAGTTATAAAATTTTCAATAACTATCAATCTTTGGCATATGAATCATGGCCTATGAATTCCAACGCTAATAACAAAAAATTCATAAAACCATGATTATCGAAACATGTCTACACAAAAATAACGGTTTTCTTAAATTCTAAAACTTAATCACATGCTATACAATCATGAGATGAAAACCTGGCTCTGATACCAATTGAAGGATAATCTGGTTTTGTATCTCATACAAAACACATAGCGGAAGCAAACAAATGGATTTATTTCATTCATGATTGATAACATGCACTATGTAAATTTCAGAATTCAAGAACGAGATTGTGTACCTTGGTGCAGTGAAATTCAAAACAAAAGATTCGAAATGCTTGGGAACACTTTCAATCTTCACTCCAATTCCACTTTATACCCAAGAAGTGTGGTCTCTCAATCAGTTTCTAAAGGAAAATATTGAGTGGCTTCACTCAACCATACTCACCACTTCGCAATGATGTCTCTCTTTTTCTTATGAAAAAATTCTGTATGTTTCTCCTTTTATAACCAACTGATTATCTAATTGGGTCGGCCTATTGGGCCTTTCCAATTGGGCTTTAGTGTGTGGCTTGGAGTGGGACCAAAAGGGACCAATAAGACACTAGCTCCAATGAGCCTTGGGCTTTTCTATCAACTCTTGATAAGCCCAAAGTTACCATTAATTATATTTAATACCACTATATAAATATAATTGCACTCTAGGTCTTATTATTAAATTATATCCCAAGACTTTATTATACATGCAACCCCTTCATAAAATATTCGTAGTAATACAAAGTCATGAATATAGACTGCCACTTTGTAAATTACTACATCTTAATCCTTGAGTACCCGGTTTAATCCTTTTAAGTTATTCACCATATATTTATGAAATCCAATTTCATAAATATATACTTTAGTCTTACTAAAGTGGTTAGGCCTAACTCTCTGAATAACTGTACCCATTAAACTTATCTCAAGGGAACATTTTATATCTCCGTTAAGAGACTATGAATTCCATCTTGAGAATATATGTTCCATCAACACTAAATGTGGCTGCCCAACATACTGAGGTTTTGACCGTTACTTTAGATCTCACTCCTGATATATCAAAGCAACCTACACTTCATGATCAGGTCCATTATTCTCTCAAGATTAAGAGTTCATGCAAATAGAAGTCGTGATATTTATTATTCATTTGACAGTCGTTAGAAGAATAATAAGTCTCACAGCGGTCCAGTTCAATATGTCTTAACTCTTAAAACATATCAACATACCAACTAGAAGTCTCCACTTCCATGATCAAGACAAATCATCTTAGTTGATATGTTATAGTCTTCGCAGATGAAATGCCCAATTTCATCACCGACTACGAACCAAAATTCTAAGTTTACAAAGAACTTGTGATTTATATCTTCTGTAACTTTTCACATAAATCACATACTATGCATCTCATGGACTATTTGATAATGTCCGAATATTCATGTTACCATTACTTTAGATAAGAATAAAAAAACTTTATCAACACAATATTAAGTCATACATCATTTCTCACATAATGTCATACATAATATCATACATAGCATCATACAATAGGATTTAAAGGCACATATCCTAACATTTCCTAATGCCTTTTGGCATAGGAAGAAGCATATTGTTAATTTGCCATACATTAAAGATTTTAATAAAAAAAACATTCCTACTAAAGCTCGTCACATTCAGATGAATGCTGAAATGGTGGAGTTTTGTAAAAAAGAAATCCAAGATTTACTTGATAAAAGATTGATTAGGAACATCGAGTCTCCCTGGTCTTTTGCTGCTTTCTATGTTCAAAAAAATGCTAAAATAGAGAGAGGAACCCCTCGCTTAGTGATCAACTACAAGCATTTGAACAAAGTCTTAGAATGGATTAGGTACCCTATTCCAAACAAGAATGACTTAGTTCATAGATTGAGTGATGCTATGGTATTCTCCAAGTTTGATATGAAATCTGGTTTTTGGCAAATCCAGATTAGTGAGAATGATAGGTATAAAACCGCTTTTACCACTCCTTTTGGTCATTATGAGTGGAATGTTATGTCTTTTGGTCTCAAAAATGCCCCCAGTGAATTCCAAAACATCATGAATGACATTTTCAATTCTTTCAGCCACTTCACTATTTTTTACATTGATGATGTTCTTATTTACTCCAACTCTATTGTTGAACACTGGAAACATTTGTTTGCTTTTCTTGATATCATCAAAAGAAATGTTCTTGTTGTCTTCGCTAAGAAAATCAAATTGTTTCAAACAAACATTCATTTTCTTGGCTATGACATTGCTGAAGAACAAATTCGTCCTATTGATAGAGCCATCCAATTTGCTTACAAATTCCCTGATGTCATCATTGATAAAACCCAACTCCAAAGATTCCTTGGGTCTTTAAATTATGTTGTTGACTTCTACTACAAGGATTTGAGGAAACAGTGTAAACCTCTTTTTGATCGGTTACAAAGTAATCCTCCACCTTGGTCTGATGTTCATACTACTCTTGTTAAACAAATCAAGTCTCATGTTAAAACTTTACCCTGTCTTGGCAATCCTACTGTTAATGCTTTTAAAATTGTGGAAACTGATGCCTCTGACATTGGTTATGGAGGTATTCTAAAACAAAGAGTTTCCCCAGATTCATCTGAACAAATTGTTCGTTTCTATTCTGGAATCTGGAATGCTGCACAGCTAAATTATAGTATTATTAAAAAAGAAATTTTATTTATAGTACTATGCATTTCAAAGTTTCAAAGTGATTTGTTAAACCAAAAATTCTTGCTTCGTATTGACTGCAAAAGTGCTAAGTATGTTATCGAAAAAGATGTTGAGAACATTGCTTCCAAACATATTTTTGCTAGATGGCAAGCTATTTTAAGTGTTTTTTATTTTAATATTGAATATATTAAAGGTTCTCAAAATGCTATCCCTAATTTCGTCACCTGTGAATTTCTGCAGAATACACCAATGACAAATAGGCGGTCGAAAGACAAAGGCCCTGCCAATAAAAACCAAATTGTTAAACGAGAACCTGCTTTCTCTCTGCAAACTGTTAACCGTTTCACCACTTTAGGAACCATTCCTAAACCCAACTACGCCTCTGTTTTGAACTCATCATATGATCCTTATGCCTTAACCCCTGTTCACCAACCTGTTAGGACATCTTTGTCTAGAAACACCTCCCAGTATGTTAGAAAACAATATTTCCAAAACCTATTTTCTATTGAATCAAATAGGATTTCCATTGTTGATCCCCTTCAACTTGCCAAAAGTTACTTTCCTCCAAAATTTTATTGGATCCCTGAGCATGGAGAAAAGAATTTGCAATATTATTCTGATCTCTTGCGTCATGAGAAATCCATCATTATTAACACCATTTCTGATAAAGTTGATACCTCAAAAATTATTTACCACAGTGTTTACATTGTTAACATCATCTTTGAGAAAAAATGGGGCTCTTCTCCAAATGATACCAAATTAATGCCAAACTGCTCCATTCCTTATTCCTACCATGATTATATCACTGCTTGGTTCAGGTTTATGCTTCACCAGAATGATAACATGACTCATTCTTGGTTTGTTAACTTTGATAAGCATTACACTAGTTATTTGCCTTTTTGGTTTGCCCGATGGTGGTTCCAGTTTGGACTTATTCCTGATTTATTACCCGCACCATTAATGGATGCTTTCCGGCTATTTTCAAGAGGCTACAGAGTTGACCCCAAGAATGCCAAAGCCAAGTATCCAGCTCTGCTTCACTTTGTTAAACGCCATAAGATCCCTTGGATTCTAAAATGGCAATATCAGATTCATGATGATGATAATGCTCTTGCTCGACATTGGTATGTTAAGTGGTGGGATAGATTTCCCCATACCCAAAGTATTGTTGCCACCTTCACTAAGGAATTCTCAAGCTTTGCTGCTCCTCCTATTGAAAGGAATTATTCACCAATTCAAACCCCTGTTCAGGCTGATGTATTATCCCCATCATCTATCAAGAATGTTAAACCCAAACCTCCTGTTAAAAAGAAAGGATCCCCTCTTGATGACCTACAAAAGGATCCTGATGCTTGTTTGCCTTGCTCAAATGTGCAGAAGACCTATTTGCCAACAGAAAATCCGAAGGAGAAAAGTCAAATGCTTCTTCTAAAGAATCTATAGCTAATAACCCCTATTTTCTCTATGACCAGAAACTATTTGGTCATGATGAAGATTCTCCTGACCAAGGAAATATTTGAAGATTTGCTATCTAATAGATTGCTACATTGTTTACCCATGCTTAAAGCTCCGTCTATTACTCTGCCTGTCCCCCATGGGAACCTGTTAACAACTTTGCTAACTACTTTCGGCAGAAAACAACAAAATGTTATCTCCCGACTTTTGATAAAACTCCTGCTGTCCCTCACGAATCCTGATATGAATAGTAAAAAAGTTACTATTCATTTTACTATTCACTGTTAAACTTTTGCTTTTTTACCTATATAAGGGGGGATGTCCCTTATTTGCTATTCAAAAAATTCTTTAGGATCTTCTCTTAGAACTCCTAGAATTTCTCACTACTACCTAGCTCACAAAGCTTGTAACTAGAACTAGTCTTCAAGCCTTGTACTGCTTATCCTGTTTATCTGTAATCCTGTAACCCTTGCTGCTGTAAGTGTTTACTACTGCTGTAAATGTTTAAGTATTTTCAATATTAACTACATTCAGTTCAACTACTTGTTTTAATGATATACTGCTTGGCTGGTTCTACCGCCTTATACTTGTTTTAAATTACTTTGATTATTAATTGTGCTACCGCCTCCTTGGCTAGTTTTACTTTCAATTTAATAAATTTTTGTGCTTCCGCCTCCTGCGACTTGGTCCCCCTTCTTTGATTATTAATTGTGCTACCGCCTCCTACGACTTGGTCCCCCTCCTTTCTATAAATATATATATATATATATATATAAAATTTTGAATGAGTGAATTAATGTATTTCAATTACAACAGGCCTGATTCTGATAACCGCAAAGAATTCATTAGCCGCACTTCAACTAAATTGATCAAAGCTTAAGAAGAAGATCTGTGTAGTCACACTTCACAGTGATGGCAGGGAAAATCAACTAAGGAAAGTAAAATGCTTTCTCAGGAATTTCAACACGCAGCAATAGTATCTGGTGGATTTATGTACCCACTAATAAGTAGGAACTTCCTAATCTAAACATATAAACATAGGTGACATTTAGTTGTTTACAGTTGGGTTGGTCCAGCAAAAACAAATTTGACAAATTCATAATCCTTAGAATAGTTTGCAGGAAACTGATTTACTGTGATCTATACAATCAAAGAGGCACAAATATGGGTGCTGGTGGGACCCGCTTTTGAATTGGTATGAGAAACAGTAAAGTGCTTAGGAACTCAAAATTCCCCTCTTGACTATCTCTCTCAACAGCTCCCTCTGTTTTTCCTTAACAGCTTTCTTTGCTTCTTTTGCTTTCTCCCAGTTTTTGCTCATGATGCCTTGGCTCACCTCACTCCACACAAGAGCTGATTCACTTGGCCATATTTCCTATTGTAAAACAGAAACTCAACTCTAAGTCAGGGACACAGACACAGAAACTCTACTCTTACTGTGAAACATGAACTTAAAAACAAAATTAAGAAACAAGGGGAAAGAGATATAGGTGAAGATTACAGGTGAATTACCCTAGGATCCTTGACAACAGGAGCTCTCAGCCCTGTAATGACTTCTTTTGCATTGTATATCACTGTAAATTTTCCAGTATTAATGTCCTCCATCCTCACAGTTCTGCATTAGGAAATAAGACAAGTAATGTTTTATTATTAAGTAACATAGGTGCTGTTAAAATATCAAACATATACAATGACATCAAAGACTAGGCCCCGTGCAATCAAAAGATGCTTGTTGACATTAGAAGAGAAATCATATCAATTCTATAAGAAATTTGTTGATGACAATTAAAGTGAAATAAATATGAATAACTTTTCCATCAAAGACAGTAACTGTGAACCTGCAAATCAAGTTGACAAGGATCTTTCATTTCCAACCAAAAAACATTAGAGAAGAGAAAAGCATTCCATATTAAGGTTGCAAACAGCAACTAATTTGTTTATGACAATGTGAAAAAAAAAAAAAAAAAAAAAAAAAAAAAAAAAAGAGAGAGAAAGAAAGAAAGAGAGAGAGAGAGAGAGAGAGAGAGAGCTTTTGGAAAGATACTAAAATGTATGTACCTATCCCATTGACCATCAATCTCATAGAGCCTTCATTGAAGACGACTCAAAAACCTTCCCTTTAATATTCCGTTGATTCCCCCTACACCCTAGAATAGCGTTGTTTCTGTAATGTAATTCAGCTTCAGGGCCACTTTCTTGACATTGGATTCTGACATTGCCAACCAATCAACTGCAGGAACAGGAAGAATTTTAATAAAGAGCTTTGTAGAGTTCATTACATAAGTTTCTCCATGCACTGATGCACCTCAGCTTCCACAGAAGTACCTAGGTTGGTTTTTCGAAAAAAAAAAAAAAGTAGAGACTAAAACCGAGTAAGAGTGTAAGTAATTAGAGTACTAGCCTCAAAGCACGCACTCAAGCGCGTGCTCAGAGGCTATTCTATTTTTTTGAGAAAAAGTTAATAATTTGCATCTGTAATAATTTAGGATTATTACATTTTTCAATCACAAGAATATTTAGAAGTGTGATGAGTGTTATACGTTTGTACCAAATATTAAAATTATTAACATTTCTCTACGCATAACACTCATCACACTCCTAGGTATTTTTGTAATTGAAAAAAGTAATAATCCCAAATTATAATAAATGCAAATTATTACTTTTTTCTAAAAAAAATAGAATAGCCTTTGAGCACACGCGTGAACGCATGCTCAGAGACTAGTTTTTTTCTCATGGATGTTGGAAACCACATTGTTAGCTTCTACTATTAATCGTTAATTAATCCTTTAATTTTTTTTTTAAAAAGTATTTTCTCTTAAAAAAAATTGCAGTGAAAGGCACAGCAAAAGACAATATTAAATTTCTTATGAAAGAGATGAGATTAAGAAAAATAAAGCTAAAGTGTAACAGTTTCAATTAATTGAAAATCATAGTGTTACAAAAATCGATAAATATGGGCATATATAGGTAGGGTATTTACAAAAAATGGTCTTTAACAACCACTTGATAGATTGTCTACCACTTTCTAACCCGAATTCATCCAATGTGTCTGCTATGCAATCTTACAAAAATTTTATGTCACCCTAAAAAAAAAAAAACAAAAGTAAAGCTTAAATATAAGAAAAACAACAGACATCAAGAAGAAAAAGAATAGGAAGAAGAGAGAGCACCCTTAGAACACATTTAAAGACTGTAAAATAATTAGTCAAACCTGATAACCACACACACACACACACACAAAAGACAAAAACATGTCATTCCCACTCTTTGAAAAATGATTTGCACCAAAGTGAAACAATTAGAAAAAATATTAAACAATTAAAAAAGATAAGAAAAGATAAAATAATGATAACAAAGTAAGAAAACCAAATATATGAAAGCAAATACTAAAGGGCAACTAATAAAAATAAAAAGAAAACCTAATTTGCTATAGGTTCTCTCTTTTCAGCAAAGAAAAGCAAATGTAATACGTAAACTTTTGAAGAAAAGATAAAGAAGGAAAGAGTGACGTATTAGAAGACTTGTTGATTTTTTTTTTAAATAAAATAACTTTTTTTTTTTACTGAAAGAGGTAGAAAATAGTTTTTAGAATGAAAGAGAATTACCTTCGAATCCTTCATTAAATCAACAGGAAATAATTACATTAACAATAATACAAAAATAATAATTAATGTTTGCTCTAAATAAATACATAGTTTCACACCATTAATTGGACATACAAATTGTTAATTTCATGTTGAAAAAAAAAAGGCACTCAAAATCTACAATCATACCATTTTCAAACACATGAAAATTAACCATTTAAAAAGAAACTATAAAAAGAAAATTGACTGAAAATGTAAAATTCTACACTCCCCCTACGTTTTCTCAGCAACCAAACAGAATAACATATGTAATAACAACTAGGAAAAAAATGAAAGCAACAAAGTGGGGCTGAGTGAGAGCAATTACTTGAGTGGTTGAAGAGTCAGAAGAATCCATTTGCATTGCCGCACCTTCCTCCGATGACTTGACATTCAAATTGTAGGAATCAGAATCAATCTCCATTTCAAAAACCCTCGATTTTTCAACCTATTCCAGCTCTGCCATATCAAACAAATTTAATGCCATTATCAAATGAGACAAAAACCGCAGCTTTGAAAAAATTAAATAAACAAACAAAAAAGTTTAGAATCATCTATAGCAACTCTTTTTTGCGTAGATTCTAGGCTTCTTTTACTCTTCTCTTTTTTTTTTTTTTTTTAATATATATATATATATATATATATATATATATATATAAAACCAAAGGAAAGTTAGTATAATTGAAAATGTTAGAAAAGTCCTTACATGGAACAATTACAAAGTTTTCCATAAAATAAAAAATTCGAAGCTTTAAATATTTTATCTGCAAACAAACTTTCCCTTTGATTGGGAACAGAGAGAGAGAGAGGAAGATTGTAAGAGTGGTTTGCAGCAACTGACGATGACAGTGTGTGTGAGTTTTTGGTTTTTTTGGGGGCAAAGCTTTATGGGGTTTTTAATTTATGATGAAACTTAAAATGGCGTCGCTAACAGAAAGTAAAATTGATTTTTTTTTTTAACTCAGAAACTTGAAATGGGTTTCAGTTTTCACTCATGTCCTGCTTGGTTGCTGAAAGAAAGTAGAAAACCAACTCTAACACCCGTCTTACTTCAATTTAATTTAATTGCTTTTAGAGGAAAGTTGATGTTGTTGAGAAAATACATGTTCGTATCACATAGAAAATACATGTTCGTATCACATACAAAATATACACAGCAAAAAATTAACAGATCTACTACATTCGCAATTGATAGCATTCATTATGAAAGTTTCAGAATTTAAGAACAAGAAAGCGTACCTTGGTGCGGTGAAATTCAAAACCAAAGATCAGAAGTTCTTGGGAAGACTTTTAATCTTTATTCTAATTCCACTTAATGCCCATGATGTGTGATCTCTCAATCAGTTTCCAAGGAGAGAACAAGGGAGTGTCCAACACTCACATACAAACCATTTCATTCCTTGTGCAATCTTAATGAAAAACACTTATGAAAAAACTTATGAAATTCTGTATGTTTCTCTCTTTATATACAACTGATTATCTAATTGAGCTAGCCTTTTGGGCCATTCAAATTGGACTCTAGTGTGTGGCTTGGAGTGGGACCAAAAGGGAACAAATAAGACTCTAGCTCCAATGGGCATTGGGCTTTTCTGTCAACTCTTGACAAGTCCAAAGTTACCATTAATTATATTCAATACCACTATATGAATATAATTGCACTCTAAGCCTTATTAATAAATTATATCCCAAGACTTTATTATACATGCAACCTCTTCATTAAAATATTCGTAGTACTACAAAGTCATGAATATAGACTGTCACTTTGAAGATTACTACATCTTAATCTTTGAGAACCCGGTTTAATCCTTAATGTTATTCATCATATATTTATGAAATCCAATTCCATAAATATATACTTTAGTAACTCCTTACTAAAGTGGTTGGGTTCAACTCTCTGAATAACCAATCTTATTAAACTTATCTCAATGGAATATTTTATATCTCCGTTAAGAGATTATGAATTCCATCTTGAGAATATATGTTCCATCAACATTAAATGCGGCTGCCCAATATACTGAGGTTTTAACCGTGACTTATAGATCCCACTCCTGATATATCAAAGCAACTTACATCTCATGATCAGATACATTATTCTCTCAGGATTTAGAGTTGATGTAAATAGAAGTCGTGAGATTTATTATTCAATTGACAGTCATTAGGAGAATAATAAATCTCACAGCTGTCCAATTCAATATGTTTTAACTCTTAAAACATATCAACATACCAACTAGAAATCTCCATTTCCATGATCAAGCCAAATCATCTTAGTTGATATATTATAGTCTTCGCAGATGAAACACCCAATTTCATCACCGACTACGAACTAAACTTCTGAGTTTACAAAGAACTTGTGATTTATATCTTCCGTGACTAAATCACATAAACCACATACTATACTTCTTATAGACTAAGATAATGTCCCATTAGTTCATTTATAAATAGTCTCATATAATTAAACAATTTAATTATTTATGACATGCCAATAAATTGGATTTTAGGGCATAAACCCCAACAATCTCACACTTGCCCTCAAAGACAATTTACCATATATCCAACACTTATCTCCCTTTAGAGTAATTCAAAGTCACTTTAAGAAAAGGTTTGGAAACAAGTTTCAGTCAGATTTATTGCGTAAATTATCTTTGCTACTACTACTCACGTATTTATATCTCTCTAATGAGATAATACTTACGCTTAATGTGTATCTTCACCACCTAAGATGAGCACATATCTTGAAGTCCAACTTCATGAATCATAATCAAACTACAAGTCAGCATTTGTACATCTAGTAACAATCAAAACCTCACTTTTGTGGACAAGCATATAATCCCTCATATATTTGAGTATATGCTTTACTCCCACTAAATTAAATGATCTTTAATTCAATTGATATTTGCTTACTATACCCACTGCAAAATAGATATTTAGCCTAGTATATAGCATAGCATAAAGACTTCATATTAATATGATATTAAGAACCATCTTAATATGCTCCTCCTTTTATATGTCTTAGGACTATAATCCTAAATAAAGGAACTTCAAACTTAAAAGGAAAGAATCCTTTCTTGAAGTATTACATGCTATACTTGGCTAGAATCTAATTTATTTAAGCAGTTTGAGATAGACTCAATATCCTAATTTCTGAATTGTAACAAAGTTTAAATTCTTAGGATATGACTAGTCTTTCCCAAGTACTTTATATCAAACTAGATTAGACAACAAAAACTCTATTGATGACAATATCTCTACATCATTCTAAATGATTAAAATGTCATCAACATACATTAAGAAATTTATTATTCCATATAGCTTTTACACACATAAGGCTTTTGGTACCTGATCAAAATCAAACAATTTGATTCCTTGATCAAAGATGATATTCTATGATTCAGATGCTTACTTTAATCCCTAAATGAAATTTAAGCAACTTGCATACTAAAACACTACTGTTTCTTTGCTATGTACAAGTACAATTTCATCATATAGATGTCTTTCTCAAGATTGCTACTAAAAGAAGTTTTCTTAATATCCATTGTTACATTCATCCAAATGAAATATAATGGATAAGAGAATCTAGATAGAGTCAAACTTGACTATTGGTGAAAAAAAAAAAAATTTATAATCGAACCATTTCTTTCTGAATAAACCTTTTCGCCAGTAATCTTGACTTTGAAGGTTTGCACTTTCAAATCTATCAATCTCATTTACTTGTAGAACTATTTGAGAACAATAGGCTTAATGACATTAGGCGCCTCTACAAGTTCTAGATTTTAAATAGAATCTAATTCTATTTACATAACGTTGATCTAGTAATCCATATTCATATCATCTATTGCCTTTACGTAGGACCGAGGATCAAATTCATATTCTTGTGGAATGACTTCAAAAGTTTATCCCAAAAGTATGAATTTATTTGGTAATTAATAATCCTCCCATTACGATATTGTACCGGTGTACTAGCTACATATTTAGAATAATGCCTTGTGGTATATCTAATACAACCAACTAATTTCTAAATGTATTTTACAGTTGTGTTTCTACAAATTCTGACATCTTTCTTCTAGAATAATTATACGTTTTGCTTTAAGATTATTCACATAGTCATCATCAAGAACTTTGTAATAGTACTTTACAAACATCTTGTTTTCTTTATGACTACCAAAACAATCTTTTGCAACTCCTTTTGGATACCTATCATAAACACACATTTTTCTACCTTTTGATTTCAATTTGTTAGACTTACTATCTAGCACAAGTGCTGGACATCTTTAAAGTGGAAGTATCATATACTAGGTTTTCACCCAATCCACGATTTGATAAATGTCCTAGGAACAAACTTTTGAAATCAACTTTAGAAAATGTACAGTAATTATTAGAGTATATCTCCAAAAGAAATAAGGCAAATGGAAATACTTATCATGTGCTTTACTATTTCTAAAAAAGTCTTATTCCTCCTTCATGTATGCATTGACTTAAAGAAGTCATGGAAACTTTATTCCTTTACAATAAAGGAGCTCTAGACTTTATTATCCTCTAAATAGAATTCATAGACTAGGAATATAACAAAATAATGGTTCCAAAAGCCCATCTTTTACCAATTTTTGAATATCATTAGATTAATAAGATCTAGGCATAATTGCCAAATACATACAATAACAAAGGATGGAAACTTTCTCTTTAAAAAGTAAAACATGTAAATTTTCATCTAAAAAATAATCATGAACAATGCTTAGCTTTACCAAAACAGAAATACTTTCCTTTTGGTCATGCTTTTGAGTCTAATTTCTTTTTGGCAACTATTAGGACAACTTGCTTGTCCAACTGTTTGGTATTATAATTCATCTTCTTATCATCCTTACCTTTCAATTCAGGCTAAGAATTTGAATTAAATCATATTGATCCTAGCTTTAGCTTTTAGGATGTCTTTCGTTGCGTAGAACTCACTCATCAATTCAGATAACATAAAAATAATTTATTTTGAAAATAATCTGAATTGATCAAATGATTCTAACAAGGACTTGTGGATCATATCCATATGAGATTAACATTTAATCTCTACATCCAAAAATTCCAATTAATTTTTAAAATTAAATCATTTTCATAAAATGATATAGAGTTGAAACTTTTTAAGCTTTTTTTAGCACTCAATATGATTCAACCAAACATCTCATTTAGACTTAACCTAAAGTCTAAGTGTAGTACTAACTCTTGCATCTTATGTTGTAGCACACTTGAGATAGAAGCCAATGTAACATTTTAGCATTTCAATGGAAACTATGATCATATTATAGGCTATCTTCCATAAATGCATCATGCATAGGAAATTATGATAATGCTGAATCAAAACATATTTATGTACTTCAGCTCCTTTAAGCACCATGTCCAAAATTATTTCTTAATTAATGTGATTCATTTAAAATAGTAGCCAGAGAACAAAATTATGACAACTTTATTTTGAGACTATAAACATAATTACAGGGACATTATATTTTGCATCCATAACCATATAATATGAAACCTAAAAAATACTATACTAAGTGCAATGACAACCTAATCCCGCACTTAATATTCCTCAGAAGCGAGGTCATATCAATCACTACGATCAGACGAGAAATATTCCCATTATTAATGCTATCATGGTGACTCTTACCAAAACAAAAATAATTTGCCGCTTTTCCTTTAGCCTCTAGTAATAATGACATAGCTCCGAAGGGAGGTTAACATTACACTTAGTCTAGTGTACACCATTGTCTAGAATCATGTGTAGCCACATTTCATCCCTTTAACAGGTTTATTTTGTAGTACCATGATAAAAACACCCTCCGCATGGAATGCAAAGCTCGAAGCTAAGACATGGTGTTTGATCAAACCACTATAAACCAGGAAATTCAATCTTGTAGTACCATGAAATAAACATCCTCCGCATGGAACGCAAGGCTCGAGGCCAAGACGAGATGTTTACCCCACACCACTATGAACTGACAATGGAGGCCGTGAGATCCAACCCTTGTATCTCTCTCCCACTAGAAATTTTAAAAGAAATGGATTGTCATGAAATCCTTGTGATCTAATCACAATTTTAACCTTCCACATCAAAAGTGTTTAATTGTTTAAATTCAATGTTATGTTACTAAGTCACGTCACAAAAACATAACGAACAGTCGCACAATCACAAAGAAGTTTAACTTGTAATCCGTGAAGTAAATACCCTCCGCATGGAATGCAAGACTCGAAGTCAAGACAAGGTATCTATTCACATTACAATAAACTTAACAAAAGGATTATTTCAACACTCCCACTCATTATTTGGGTTTTTCTTTAAATAATTGTGATCACATCACAACTAATAACCTTGCACTTGTTGAAGACTCTAATCTTATTAGAATCACTAACTAAAATGGAAGTCCTAAACTATTTAGGATTCCTTAAACACTAATGAATCAAAAATTAGTTATATAGAACTCTATCCTTTATTTACTAAATAAAAGAATTCTAATCTCATTAGAAACTATATACCTTTTAATTAAGCTTTATTCTCATTAAAACTTTTAATTAAAATAAATTAAGGACTTTTAATCATACAACAATTCCAATCTCATTAGAATGTTTCTTAAAAAGACAAGTCCTAAACAATTTAGGACTAAGAGTTCTATTTAACCAATATCTTTGATCTCATTAGGTATTTTAGTTAGAACCATGTGTAATCCCATCACACATTTCCTTACACTTTATACATTTGAAAACATTTAGAAAATATTCAAAATTCCCTTCAAATGCATTTTCGCGAGAATCTCGCTACTAAGCTCTTCCCGCGAAAAAGGCGTAAGGAAAAAATAGTGAAAACACAAAATTTAGACAGAAACTTTCGCTACTGTCTTGCGGGTATCTCGCAACTAAGCACTTCCTATGAAAATGAGTTAAAGAAAAAAATTGAAAGCACAAAAAATCAGACAGAAACTTTCGCTACTGTCTCACGACTGTTTCGCGAGTCAAGCTTACCCGCGAAAAGTTTTTGTCTTCAGAATCATTTTTCACTAGTAACTTTGCAAGAAGCTAACTCGCGAAAAACCCGTGTCTTCAGTTTTTCCAGAGCAATTACAAACAATTTTCAATGATTTTTCATGAACAAACAACTAACATATGAACATAATATGCAGAATTTGATATTAAAACTGAATTCCATTGATGCTATAGCCTTAAAGATGAATTTAACATACTTAAATTCAAATTTAAACAACATCATAACATCAATATCAGTTTTTATCAAATTATAGTTTCAACACCCATGTAGAAAATTAAATGCATATATAACTTTCTAACAACATGAAACTATTATCTTTAATTCTAAAACTCACAAAACATGTTATTTAGATTCGAATTGAAGACCACTCTGATATCAATTGTTGGGAAAATACATGTTCATATCACATACAAAACATACGCAGTGGAAAATTAACGGATCTACTTCATTCGCAATTGATAACATGCACTATAAAAGTTTCAGAATTTAAGAACAAGAAAGCGTACCTTGGTGCGGTGAAATTCAAGACCAAAGATCAGAAGTTCTTGGGAAGACTTTTAATCTTCACTCCAATTCCACTTAATGCCCAAGATGTGTGGTCTCTCAATCAGTTTCCATGGAGAGAACAAGGGAGTGTCCAACACTCACATACAAACCATTTCATTCCTTGTGCAATCTTAATGAAAAACACTTATGAAAAAACTTATGAAATTCTGTATGTTTCTCTCCTTATATACAACTGATTATCTAATTGGGCTAGCATTTTGGGCCACTCCAATTGGACTCTAGTGTGTGGCTTGGAGTGGGACCAAAAGGGAACAAATAAGACTCTAGTTCCAATGGGCCTTGG
Organism: Lithocarpus polystachyus; assembly: GCA_033629205.1. Classification (NCBI taxonomy): domain Eukaryota; kingdom Viridiplantae; phylum Streptophyta; class Magnoliopsida; order Fagales; family Fagaceae; genus Lithocarpus; species Lithocarpus polystachyus. Next base: position 53,003,638 of record CM066163.1, read on the forward strand.
GCTTTTCTGTCAACTCTTGACAAGTCCAAAGTTACCATTAATTATATTCAATACCACTATATAAATATAATTGCACTCTAGGCCTTATTAATAAATTATATCCCAAGACTTTATTATACATCCAACCCCTTCATTAAAATATTCTTAGTAATACAAAGTCATGAATATAGACTGTCACTTTGAAGATTACTACATCTTAATCCTTGAGTACCCGGTTTAATTCTTAATGTTATTCATCATATATTTATGAAATCCAATTCCATAAATATGAACTTTAGTAACTCCTTACTAAAGTGGTTGGGCCCAACTCTCTAAATAACCAATCTCATTAAACTTATCTCAAGGGAATATTTTATATCTCCGTTAAGAGATTATGAATTCCATCTTGAGAATATATGTTCCATCAACATTAAATGCGGCTGCCCAACATACTGATGTTTTGACCGTGACTTATAGATCTCACTCCTGATATATCAAAGCAACCTACATCTCATAATCAGGTACATTATTCTCTCAGGATTTAGAGTTAATGTAAATAGAAGTCGTGAGATTTATTATTCAATTGACAGTCGTTAGGAGAATAATAAATCAGACATCGGTCCAGTTCAATATGTTTTAAGATCAAGACAAATCATCTTAGTTGATATGTTATAGTCTTCGCAGATGAAACGCCCAATTTTATTACTGACTACAAACTAAACTTCTGAGTTTACAAAGAACTTGTGATTTATATCTTCTGTGACTAAATCACATAAATCACATACTATGCATCTCATGGACTAAGATAATGTCCATTAGTTCATTTATAAATAGTCTTATATAATTAAACAATTTAATTATTTATGATATGCCAATAAATTGGATTTTAGGGCATAAACTCCAATAGATGAATTATTTCATTTATTTTAAAAGTGATATTATTTTATATTATGATATTATAAAAGAAAAAGAGGGGGTAACATAAATAGTTATTTTTGTGGATTATTCATTTTTTTTAACTTTTAGTTTCCTTATCAGTTTAGGAAAATGGTAAGAGATAAAAACTTATTTGGATTAGGAGTTTAAGTGTTATTGGAATTCTTTAAAAGTCCTAACCTATCTAAACAACTTTAATATAAGTTTAAGTGGAAATTAAAGTCTTGAAAGCTTATTTAAGTTTTATAGGCTTATTAAATGCTAAAGAGATAAGTTTTAGTATGTTTTAATTTCTAGTCAAGGTAGGAAACAATTTTAACATGTAAAGCAAAAAAGTAAGTTGGGCTTCCTCCGTGAAAGGCAAAGAGAGAAACTGTGAGATTACCAAAAAAAAATTATTCATCCGTGTGTTCAGGTATGCCTCTCTCACAAAGATCTATGGGAATAATCTATAAAGCTAGTGTAGTATATTAGTCTTGTGTGAACTTTTCCATACAAACTCATGACTTAAGCTTTTAGCTTATTTGTTGCTGGGATTTACGCAGATTGGTAGTGATATTGGCTTCATATCTTTTGTAATCTATACAAATGTTTCAAGTTTCTAAATTATTATCAATGCATGATATAGGTTACTAAGTCCTACGGGTAGAAATCATTTTGTAAACTTATGACTAGGAATCTTATTGGATGCCATATATATGTAATTTGGGATAATATGATCTACAAGCATAAAATTATTTGGAAGCCTACTTGTACTGGAAGAATTAAATAACATAAAGATCTACATATTTGGCTCATTAGAATTGTTTACTAGGTATTGATTTTTTTGGAGTACTTGATAAAGCAATTGTGTTAAATTAGCTGTAGTTTCAGAATAAGTTGTGAGATTTAAATTTTCATTGCTGCCTTTAGTGCATCCATTCTTATTTTGTCGTGTTGTTCTTATTTAGGTTCTAGTTGACATTGATTCAGACAGTTGAGGTGAGCTTGATTTAGCAATTAGAAATAAATAGACTTTAGAACATGACGTCTCTCAATACCTATATACATATAGAGATTAAATTCAATAAGGACGAATGTAAACCCCTTGGTCTACACCAGCCAATAAAGACATGTCACATCAGACTTTTACTTAAACTCATTGTAAATTCAATACATCCTAGTACACCTAATAACATCTCGACAAACAAATCAACAAAACCTATTTCTAAAATCTCAATTCCTCTTCAGCTTTTGCGTCTTCAGCCAATCCTCGCCGAACCAACGTTTGCCTCCGCACTACCTCACCGGACCTCCGTCCGCTGCCGCACCTAGGTGATTTGTTCTTGTTCAATACCACTATATGAATATAATTGCACTCTAGGCCTTATTAATAAATTATATCCCAAGACTTTATTATACATGCAACCTCTTTATTAAAATATTCGTAGTAATACAAAGTCATGAATATAGACTACCACTTTGAAGATTACTATATCTTAATCCTTGAGTACACGGTTTAATCCTTAATGTTATTCATCATATATTTATGAAATCCAATTCCATAAATATATACTTTAGTAACTCCTTACTAAAATGGTTGGGCCCAACTCTCTGAATAACCAAACACATTTTGGGTTTTGCTATATTTTGATTGATTTGGCCGTTGCTATATTTTGATATCTTCACAGTTTGGGTATGTCGCTATTTTGAAATACGGACAAATATGGGTTTGATTCTAGTAGGGACGATTTTTTTTTTTTTTTTTTTTGGCTGTTTTGGTTCTTGCTATTTTGGTTTTCCAACTTCATTATTTGAGTTGTTCCATTCTTTGGCTGCATTGAGGCATATATGGAAATTCAAATTGATAGACATAGGTTAAGGATTGACCTCTTGAGAAACTGCTTACAAGCTGTTTGTCAAAATACCTGACAGAAATATTTTTGTGACACGAAGACTGATTAAACCTGCAATATATTTTCTGGTTTAATATCAGTCAAAAAATAGGCTAGTAAAGAAGCCAAATTTCTTAAATTGTTGAGATTACAGTGAGCATGCAACTTACCAAACTTGTCTAGCTAGTTGAGCAGCTTATCCTCTTGTGAGTCTTTTATGGAGCTTAGATTAAAAGTATCTAGGACATGGACTCAAGATAGTTGGCCACAACATGGACCCATCCTTATTTTATTCTCTTTTGTTATTTGTCTCTTTAATGTAGATAGTATCTCATGAAGGAACAAATGCATCAACATCAATCAAGTGTCCAGCTTCATCATTATGAATTTCCAATGTGTAATTGAATAGGTTTAATGATGTAGATAGTATCTCATGAAGGAACAAATGCATCAACATCAATTAAGTGTCCAGCTTCATCATTATGAATTTCCAATGTGTAATTGAATAGGTTTAATGATGTAATTCAATTAGTATCAGTTTGTACCAAGAAATAGTATTAGTTACAACCATGTAAAATAACAAATGAATCAGAAACAATTAAGTGTCCAGTAGCATTAATCAGTTTGTAAGGGATTAAGTCAGTTTTGATATGTACATTGAATACGAGTGCCTCCTGTAAGGGACCAAGTCAGCTTTGATAATTTTATTATGAGCCTAAAAGTTTCCAATTAGATTTTGGTTTTGTAATAAAACTAGTTTCCGAAACTGGGGAAGTTTATTATGTTTTAGATTTTGATTTTGTAATTGAACAAATCTTGAATGTCTCTTCAACTGTTCTTATGAATTTTTCATCTCTTTTATTTTTTCTAGGTTATATTGAAAATAAATATTTACTCAAATTGCAAAAATGAGTGTGAGCAATGAAGAACCTGAAATAATCTCTCTTTGTGATGATTTGGTAGAAGACTTGGTGCATGTTGAGCCGAAAATAGTAGAAGATCAAAATGATGTAGACTTGCCTACGAATGATTTGAATCAATCTTTTGCATCTAAATGGCCTTTGGAACCATGTCTTGATATGGTATTCGATTACTCAGAAGATGCTCATGCATGTTATAATGCATATGCAAGACGAAAGGGTTTTAGCATTCGAATAAATCATAAACGGTTATCCAAAGAAGATAAATCATTGGTTGGAGTGGAAAATGTTTGTTGGAGGGAAGGGTTTCGTCATAAAAGTTATGAAGATAAAGAAAGAAAAGGTCCAAAACCCGCAAAAACTAGAGTGGGATGCAAAGCAATGATGAGTTTTAAAGAAAAAAGAAGCATGGATTGTAACTAAGTTTGTGGACAATCATAATCATGAACTTCTTACTCCTAAGAGTACAAGTTTGCTTCATGGACATATAGTGATATCACGAGCCCAAAAAAAATCTTATAGATACACTCAATGAGTCAGGTGTACCTACGAGGAAGATAATGTCAGTGTTAAGTAAAGAATCTGATGGTGACTATAATGTTGGTTATGTTGCGGTTGATGTTCAAAATTATTTGGGCTGTAAAAGAAGAAAATTACTTCAAGATGAAGATGCATAAAGAATGTATAGCCATTTTACTAAGTGTCAATTAAAAAATCCAAGTTTTGTATATGCAATTCAAGTTGATGAATAAGGGCGCATGGGAAATTGCTTTTGGGCAAATGCTAGGTCAATAACTGCATACCAACATTTTGGAGATGTCGTTACTTTTAACGCTACTTACTTAACAAATTGCTATGGGATGCCTTTTGTTCCTTTTACTGGGGTTAACCATCATCACCAATCTGTCATGTTTGAATGTGCTCTGCTTGTGAAAGAAACAGAAAAATCATATACATGGTTGTTGAAGACTTGGCTTGAGGCAATGCTTGGATGTGCTCCTTCTACAATTTTCACAGATGATGACAACGCTATGGGTAAGGCAATTGTAGAGATATTACCAAATACAATTCATAGATTATGTATGTGGCATATTTTACAGAAAGTTTCAGAAAAATTGACTCATATCTATAATAAATATCCACTTTTTCAAGGAGAATTTCACCATTGCATTCATGATACAATCACTATTGAAGAGTTTGAGTTGGAATAGAGTGAGCTTGTGGAGAAGTATTGGTTGGGGGATAACGATTGGCTGATAAATCAATATATACGACGTGAAAAATGGATTCCAGCTTATTTACATAGGAGCTTTTGTGCTGGGATGTCTATAACTCAAAAGAGTGAAAGCATGAATAAATTCTTTAAAGGTTATGTTCGTTCAAGTACAATGATAAGTGATTTTGTGCATCAATATGAGAAAGCCTTAAATGCGCATTATCTGAAAGAGAAACAGCAAAATGTAAAGACAAAAACTTCAATGCCAATTTTGAAAACATGTTACAAGATGGAAGGAGAGGCGGCGAAAGTTTATACAAGAAAGATGTTTATAAAATTTCAAGAAGAGTTATTTTTTAGTCAAAAATACAAGACATCCAAATATCGTGAAGAAAGAGTGAAGAAAATATATAAAGTGGCACCTCATGGGAAAGAAAGTCCAATTTATGAAGTGTTATTTGAAATTTCTGAGAAAAAAGCTATTTGTACATGCCATATGTTTAAATTTGTTAGAATTCTTTGTAGGCACATCCTTACCGTTTTTGTGAAAAAATCTCTTATGGACTTTCTTCCCCCGTATTATATTTTAGAAAGATGGACAATTAAGGCCAAGAATAATATTATACATGACATATTTGGTGATGTGATACACGTGGAGCCACAAATTTCTTCCACTTTGATGAGAAATAGTTTACTACTTCATTTTTTGGAAGTTGCAGAGGTAGGGTCACAGCCAATGAAGAAATATGAACATCTTGACCCAGCTCTACAGAAGGTTCATGTGGAGGTTCTAGCCATGCGTGATGTTGATGATTTAGTAAGTTCTGATAATACTATTCTAAACAGCCAAGTATCATCAAATCTTCCAGGTGCTTTACAAGACCCTCCGTATGTTCTATCTAAGGGAAGACCTAAATCTTTAAGACAAAAGAATCCAAAAGAAAACCAACCAACAAAGAAAAGAAAATGCAGCATTTGCAAGGAAACGGGCCATGTGGGAAGAACTTGTCCATCCATAAGTTCTGTACAGGTACAAAATGTATTTGATTTTATTATTAATATATTTTTTCAACTAGATTTTATAATCAATATTTATTCATTCCTTTTATTTGTTAAACATCCTTAGGACTCTTTGCTATTTATGCAATATCCTCCTATAACGTCAACTTCTATGCCTCAAGGTTAGACATGGCAAAACGGGCGGGTCGAGTCAATCGGGTTACGGGTCAAACGGGTCACGGGTCAAAAACGAGTCATTTTTTGCGAGTTAAAAGCGGGTTCTGATCAAATGGGTTGCGGGTCGGGTCGGGTTGGGTCAGGTTGACCCGTATTTTTCACATGAATTTTTTTTTCTTTTTCATTTTTTATTTTTATAAAGAAAACAACATGTATTTGTCATTTAGAAAGTTATGCAACAAATTACTTGATGTAAAATGCATTATTTTGAATTCACCACTTATATCAAGAATGAACTCAATTAAACTTGTACGGTGCCGTACGTCCAGGCCCATTAGAGCCTCAAAGGCTTATTCCAGCAGCTCGGCCCATACGGTCTGAGGGCCCTAAACATTGAAATGACTCAAGCACGACATATGGTCGGCGCCTTACATATGTCCCGGCCCACACATTAGCAGCCCATCTAAGTCAGCGTCCCCGAGAATTGGCACAGCATGATTAATTGCCCGGCAATTCGCTAGATTATACTTTGCTGAGCAATTCACTGAACTAGGAACAGGTTCCCAAGCCATTTCCACCTAAAATCCCACTTAACCACGTACACATTGGACCTCCCCATCCACTAAATCATAACATCCCACTAACTTTGAGGGTATAAATAAGAGCAGCTGGGAAATGAAATGAGGAGGCGAAAAAGAGAGAGAAAATAGGAGGGTACGCTGGAGAGAAGAAGAAGAAGAAGCAAAACCAGAGGGTCAGAGGGTCTCGGTTCGGTGGGCCACTCGTGGTGGGAAATCCATAACCCACGTCAACAAATAGGTTGTAGGCCCAAGTGCTACACGGCCAATCCATAGCTACTCCTGGGCTCCTACAATTGGCGCCGTCTATGAGAATCTCCTACAAAGTGGTGGCCCGGCTGAGACTCGCATTCAGGAAAAATGTCTGAAAGACGTTCAGGTCACGCTGAAAGCGATTCAGTGGGGTCAACTTGGCGGGAGCAAAGACATAAGCGGCGTGAGGACAGAGGTCGAAGGCAGGAAGAGGAACAGTCCGGCCTCGGAGAGGGGTCTCACCAAACCAACCGGACGAGGTCGGGAGTATCAGGTCACGGGTAGTTCGACGAGAGAGACGAGGAACTAGAGCGGCTGAGGAGACTGGTAAGGGAGTTAAAGCTGGAAGCCATGGACGGGCGCAGGAGGAATCAAGGTTACCAAGAAAGGGAATTTGGTGGTGGCCGTCGCGAGGGCTCCCGCCAGTCAGGCACCCATCAACCCCAAGACCGCTCACGTTCCCGAGAGTCCCGTCCACATTGAGAACGGTCACGCTCGCGGGAGTATACAGATCGGGGCTTAGATTCCCCCGAGCAGAGGCCCCGAAACACTGCTATGGACGCGATGAGTCGCGCCTTATGGAGTGCTGCGCGGTCATCATTCTCAGCTGACATCGAGCGGGCTCAAATGCTGAGTAGGTTTACGCGCCCTCCTTTTGATTTCTACAATGGGAAGACAAATCCAGTAGAGCACGTCAGCCATTACATACAGATGATGTCCCTACACACTCATAACGACGCGTTGATGTGTAAGGTATTCCCCTCGAGCCTTGGGCCCACCGCTCTGAGATGGTTTAATGGGCTGCAAAAGGGTTCTATTTACAGTTTCACCAAGTTGATCCAGGAATTTGGCATTCGGTTCATGACGTGCAGCCGAGTGCCACAACCAGTGGACGCATTACTGTCTATGAAGATGAAGATGGGGGAAACCCTCCGCGGCTATGCCAGTCGGTATTGGGAGCTTTACAATGAGATCGACGGTAGAAATGAGAAAATTGCGGCAAGTACTTTCCGGATGGGACTCCCCGAGGATTCCGAGTTACGGGAATCGCTGACGAAGAAACCTCCCGAGGATATGAGGCAACTCATGAGGCGTATTGAAGAGTACAAACGTCTGGAGGATGATCGATTGCAAATAAGGGAAAAGCCACGATGACCAGTGGACCTCAGCAAAGCAGTTTTCAGCCGAGGCCTCAGAAGGATTTGAGAATCCAAGGGCTGGAGATGCGTATGGGAGAAGTGAATGTAACGTTTAGGGAATCGATGCATAGGATTATGGATTGGATCAAGAACGAGCCATACTTCTGGTGGCCAAGCAAAATGGGGGGTGACCCGTCGCAGAGAAATCAGAACTTGTTTTGTACTTATCACAAAGAAAGGGAACACACTACCGAGCAATGCAGAATGCTTAAGGACCACTTGGGACAGCTAGTGAGGGCCGGGCACCTAAAGGAGTTCGTGGTGGACCCGGGAGATGGAGGAACCGGGCAGGGTCAAAGACAAAGAGGCAACCCCCTACCGCCCCCGTTAGGGGTAATTGAAGTAATCCACGCCGTCCCAAAGGGGATGGCAACGGCCGAGAAAGGAAGTGTGTTGACCATAACGTCTATAAGGGATTACCCCGCCGAGCAACCAGCAAAATAGAGGTCAAAGGCAGCATGGGACCTTATTGTTTTTAACGACGAGGATTTGAAAGGGACTATTCAGCCGCACGATGATGCACTGGTGGTGACTGCCCGAATAAACAATTTCATAGTAAAGAGGGTAATGATAGACCAGGGAACCGAGGCCGACGTGATGTACCCAGATCTTTTCAAAGGACTGGGACTGAAGAAGGAGCACCTCTCTAGATACGACACACCACTGATAAGGTTCGACGGCCAGGTGGCTATTCCCGAAAGACAGATATCGCTTCCCGTGAACATGGAAGGAAATGAGGTAACAGTAACCTTTGTGGTTGTAGCATTATTCTCAACCTATACGGCTATTTTGGGAAGGCCGTGGTCCTATCAACCTTGCATGTAAAGATCAAATTCCGAACTGAGCACGGTGTCACTGTGGTCAGAGGCAATCAGAAAGCTGCCCGGCAGTGCCTAGTTGCTGCGGTCGAACAGAAGCGCGACCATAACGAGCTTGGCAGGGCCCGTGTGGGAGATCTATAGCAATCACAGAAACCCCGAGAAGGGTCGGGGGCCGAGGATGTCATTAGGGCAAGGATATTTCCCGATAGCGAGAGGTACTTTCAAATAGGAGCAAGCCTGGATGCTAAGGACAAGGTGCAAACGTTGCTTTTTCTCGTGCAGAATATAGACGTGTTCGCCTGGGATCCGTACGAGGTCCCCGGGGTTGATCCCGAGTTCATCGTTCATTGGCTTAACGTGGACCCGTCATTTCCACCGAAGAAACAAAGGCCCAGAAGGTCGGCAAAGGAACATGTTGAAGTCGTACAGCAGGAGGTAATGAGGTTGAAAGAGGCTAGGGCAATACGGGAAATTTTCTTCTCGAAATGGTTGGCAAATACTGTGGTGGTCAGAAAGAAGAATGGTAAGTGGAGGGTTTGCGTGGACTTCACCGACTTGAACCGTGCATGCCTAAAGGACCCATTCCCCGTGCCGAAAATAGACCAGTTAGTGGACGCCACTTTTGGTCATTCAAGAATGAGTTTCCTCGATGCTTTCCAGGGTTATCATCAAATAGCCCTAGCTGCCGAGGACCAATAGAAAACGGCATTCATCGCACCTGATGCAAACTATCATTACACCGTGATGCCCTTCGGGTTGAAGAACGCAGGGGCGACGTACCAAAGGATGATGACGAGAATGTTCCGAGAAGAGATCGGGTGCACGGTTGAAGTATATATCGATGACATGGTTGTAAAGAGCAAACAGGATGCACGGCATGCGGAAGATCTCCGGCATGTGTTCCAGATATTGTGACTTCACCGGCTGCATTTGAATGTGAATAAGTGCACCTTCGGGGTAGGGGCTGGTAAGTTCCTGGGCTACTTGATTACCAGCCGTGGTATAGAAGTCGATCCCGATCAGATTGAAGCAGTCCGGCATCTCAAACCGCCAGGCAATCCAAAAGAAGTTCAGGTATTGACTGGAATGTTGGCAGCCCTTAATAGATTCATCTCTAAGTTCGCTGACCTCTGCCGGCCGTTCTACCAGCTCTTGAAGAAATGGAAAGGATTTCATTGGGACTCGAAATGTGAAAGGGCTTTTCAAGATTTGAAGGAGTATTTGACGAAGGCTCCCCTGTTGACGGCGCCGGAGTCCGGCGAAGACCTGTTCATGTATTTGTCAGTATCAAATCATGCCGTGAGTGCCGTGCTATTAAGAGATCACAGAGTTCAGCAGCCGATATATTATGTTAGTAAAACCCTGGTTGACACGGAAACAAGGTACTTGCCATTGGAGAAGTTGGTCTTGGCATTAGTACACGCCACGAGGAGACTGCCCCACTATTTCCAGGCCCATACCGTTTATGTCCTGACCGAGTACCCGCTGCAGTCATTGTTGAAAAGATCAGATTTCACCGGCCGAATTGCCAAGTGGGGGACTCGGCTGGGATCATTTGATATAAGGTACAGGCCAAGGGGCGCGGTCAAAGGACAAGTTCTTGCTGATTTCATCGCGGAATTCTCTCCTAAACCTGGACCGGCAGTATGTCAAGTGGGGCTTTGCCCGTGGAAGATATTCGTGGACGGGGCTTCTAACGCACTGGGGGCGGGCACCGGGATCTTCATCGTCACCCCTGAAGGGATTCGGCTGGAGCATTCCCTCAGGTTGGGATTTAGAGCTTCCAACAACGAAGCGGAATACGAGGCCCTACTTGCCGGGCTTAGGGTGGCCTCGGAAATAGGTGCTCGGGATGTTGAAGTTTATTCAGACTCACGGTTGGTAGTTGGACAGGTGCACAGAAGCTTCGAGGCTCGGGATTCGCGGATGAAGGCATACTTACAACTAGTAAAGCAAGCCATGAGCAAGTTCAGCACGGCGAGTCTGACGCAAGTTCCACAGGGACAGAACAAGCACGCCGATTCACTAGCGGTATTAGCGTCATTGGTAGGAGAGGATGTACCTCAGTTGATTAGGGTGGAAGTCGTAGCCGAACCAAGCATTAGTACCACAAATGGTTTAGTTGTAGGGGCAATCGCGACAGGTGGACCTTGTTGGATGGATCCAATCATTGATTATTTGGCTGAGGATCGGGTACCAGACGATGAGAAGGAAGCAGGAAAAATTCGCCGAGTTGCCCCGTGATACTGGTTATCAATAGATCGAAAGCTCTATCGAAGATCGTTCGTCAGGCCGTATCTTTTGTGCATACACCCAGAAAGGGTTAGCCTACTCCTGGCCGAGCTACATAGTGGGGTGTGTGGCAGTCATGTGTAGGGGCGCTCCTTGGCCCACCGGGCTATGACACAAGGGTTCTGGTGGCCACAGATGCAGAAGGAGGCTGCCGAGTATGTACGAAAATGTGAGCAGTGTCAAAAACACACCCCTCTGATCCACCAGCTGGCTGGACATTTAAACCCGGTCAGTATTCCCTGGCCCTTCGCACAGTGGGGGCTGGACATACTCGGACCCTTTCCCAGGGCAACCGGTAATCGGAGGTTTGTACTAGTGGCCGTCGACTATTTTACTAAGTGGGTTGAGGCGGAAGCGTTAGCCAACATACGGGATGTCGACGTTAAGAAGTTCGTCTGGAAAAATATATTCACCCGGTTCGATGTGCCGGACACCCTCATATCAGACAATGGAATGCAGTTCGATAGCAGGGCATTCCGCGAGTTCTATGGTAACATTAGCGTCAAGAATAGATATTCCACCCCGGCTTACCCCCAGAGCAATGGACAAGCGGAGGCCGTTAACAAATCAATTTTGAACGGATTAAAAAGGAGGTTGGATGGCACGAAAGGTCGCTGGGCCGAGGAACTTCATAACGTCTTGTGGGCATACCGGACAACTCCTAGAAGGTCTACGGGGGAAACCCCTTTTTTCACTCACATACGATGCTGAGGCTGTGATACCCACCGAGATTAGCATGTGTAGTGCCCGAGTGGCGAACTATGAACCTCGTCGGAACGACGACTTAAGGGTGCAACGCTTGGATTTAGTGGAAGAACACCGAGAAGCAGCAACGGTACGGCTAGCCGAATATCAACAGAAGATTGCCCGGCGATACAACCGTGGTGTACAACTAAGAGAGTTCGCTTCCGGGGATTTAGTGCTACGAAAAGTGGTGGGAAGTATGCGGGACAACAACGCCAGGAAGCTGGCACCAACATGGGAGGGACCTTACAGGGTCACTGCCATTGCCGGGACGAGAGCTTACTACTTGGAGGACTTAGACGCAAGACCACTACCTCGGCTGTGGAACGTGTACAACTTAAAAAAGTTCTATCACTGATTAATCATGAGTAGTCACCAACAGTGAATATGACACTGGGTAAATTATGTTATTTGGTTTGAAAGTGGTTACACTCATTCGCTAACCTAAGGACAGAAGCCTGACACTCGGTTCGATCCCTATCACCGAGTAGGTGGAAACCTGATATCTTCACTAAGGACAGAAGCCTGACACTCGGTTCGATCCCTATCACCGAGCAGGCGGGAACCTAATATTTTCACTAAGGACAAAAGCTTGACACTCGGTTTGATTCCTATCACCGAGCAGGTGGAAACCTAATGATTCGCCCCAAGGACAGAAGTATCACTCTCGGTCCGATCTTCATCACCAAGCGAGTAAAACCTTAATCTGTTACACTAGGAACGAAAGCCCCGTTCACGGCTCCATCATGTGGGCAGCTGAACGTACTACCTCAGTTTACCCGAACGCATATAGGCATACTCACACGAATATTTATGAACATGACGTATAAACGGACGCAAGTGTGTGCGTGATACTTGAACATGTGTGAGGCTAACTTAAACAAGCATTCAGTGACCACTAAACAATCCGTTCGGCAAACATTTTATTCAAAAAGGGAAAACATTAGAAGCAACGATTGTTTCGTCACCACAACCCGACGACATAGGCAAAAATTTCCCATTAAAAATAAAATATTAGAAATTAAATTGTTCACTCGCCACAACTCGGCGACACAGGTGACGTAAGCATAATCTTAAACGAAATAATAATCAAAACAATAATAATAATAAAAAATAATGTTATCAGAGGATGAGTTCGGCACTTGTTACACTTGATCGGCAGTATGACTTTGGGCGGAGGATTCATGCGGGTGTTCGGTAGCCGAAGAAGATGATCGTCGGCATGGACGTTGCTCGTGATTTCTAAATCGACTAACTCCACGTGGGAATCAATCGCGTCTACCAAGTCTCTCATGCTCGGAGTGTCTTCTTCAGAGTTCATGGCAGGAGGGACCTGAGCAGCGGAAGAGGACCTGGGGAAGGGAATTTGATTGGAATCTCTCAAAGGGGAGTCCTCGGGGACCCCCGCAGCTTTCAGGGCCGCGAACCAAGCTTCTTCAAATGCGAGCCTTCGAACCTCTTGGATGACAGGTTCCACAGAGTTCTCGGCGTTGGCAAACCCTTCATTATACCATTTGCTTTCGCTAGCCTCCAAGGCTGCCCTCATGATGGCCAGTTCTTCGGCTTGCACTGCATTGAGACTCTCGGCCTCTCCCAGTTTAAGCTCGAGCTCCCCGAGCTTAGCCTCAAGCTCCGAAGACCTCCTCTTCGCCGTGGCCCTAGCCTTCTCACTTGCCACCGCTTTCTTCTCCGCTGTTGCGGCGGCTTTGGCCTTCTCCCTTGCATTAGTCTCAGCCACATCCTTCAGCGCCTTTTCTCGCCCGACATCTTCGGCTAGCTCCTTCAGCCGTCCATCAAGGATGTGAGTCATTTGGGCCGCCTAAAAAGATTAACAATAGCAATCATTGAAATGTAAAAAAAAATGCAAAATAATAAAATGAGAACAGAGAGCAAGGGTTTACCGCGATAGTATGCCATTGTAACCTTCGGGCCAACGACTCGTCTGTGCCATCATCAAAAACGTGGACGTCCTCCGGTAGTAGTAGACCGCGCGCCAAACTCTGAGCAACGCGGCCACCCTCACCTTTATCCCAGACCCGAACACTGGCGGTCGAGGGAAGGGGCTTACCGTCCAATATGAAGGAGGGGCACCAGGCTGGGGCCGCACGGGAAAGGATGCCACCTGCAGTCCAGTCTGGGCCACTGGCTCTCTAATTTCAATGCCAGCCGGTGACCGAGGAGGTGTTCGTGCAGGCACGTCGCCAGTATCGATGGGCTCTTACTCGGCAGCCCTTTGCCTCTTCCGGGTGCGTCCTGGGGGAGCTGGAGGTGCGGGTGTTTGTTGTTGAACCTGAGGTCCAGGCTGGGCCACGCTCGGCTAGGCACCAGGCATAAAGCGACTGACGGACAAAGTTCTTCTCGCCACCATGTCTTGGCCGTATTCGATGGTCTCAGCAAAGACTTCCTGGTCGGCTGGGTCCTCTTGGTGGACGGGGGCTTCTGTTTGGATTGGCACGTGAATGAGTTCTCGGTGTCTCTGGGATACCTGTTCTGCCGAGTCGTCTCGCAATGGCGGGAGCTCGTCCGAACAGGTGTATCGCGGGCCTAATTCGCGCGCTTCACCTATAGTAAGGTTGGATGGGAGGAAACTTGAGTGTCGAATGTCGATATAAGAGAGTAAGGGGCTATCAACTAAAAGTGTTTGGCTGAACGTTTGCCAAGTTGAATACACCGGTTCTACACCGAGGATCAAGTGAGATGCCCGGAGTTGACCATCCCAATAAACAAAAATTTCTGACCGAAGCACAAAGTTTAGGTTTCGGACGTTAACCACTCTGAGATCTGGCTTAAATCTCTTAGTTTCTGCACAAAACAAACATTAGGGCATGTCAGTAAACGCACAGTTAAATTAAAACTAAGAAGTTGACCAACAAAATGCATATACCGACCAACATCACGCGGGGAGAAAGCACAGGGGAGTTCCTCGGCGAACCAATTGCCGCTCACTCTAACGAACTCCCCGGCAGAGTTCCTATTGGAGTCCAGGAGGCACGAAATAAGACGTACCCTCATATCCCTAGTCTTTAAGTAGTAACCCGATTTTATATTACCACATAGACTATACATAAAAATGATGTCATGAGAGTTCAGTTGCAGTCTGAATAACCGATTCAGCCTACTTACGCAACTCACCACTCTATAAAAATTGGGGGGGAGTTGGTCGGAGCAAAGCTCGTAAAACCTAAGGGTCCCTAAAATGAGGGGGTCGACAGGAAACCTAACCCCACCCTCCAGAATAGCCATCAAAGGGAAAAAATAATGTGTTTTCGCCTTGACGCCTTTGGATGTCGATATCGCCCTCGTGGCAGTAAGAGATATCAACATCCTCAGGAACATTGTAAGTGACCCTGAAATTGGCTAAAGAGGCTCTAGATGAAAGAAGGTGAGAAAAACCCATTACCAGAATAAAAATCCTAATATGCGATTCAAAGAAAGGTAATTGAAATGGAAAGAATTTTAGAAAGGGCAGAGGAGACTTGCTTTTGGCTCTAAAGAATGGGAAGTGTTCTGGGCTGGAGGATGACCTCGCAGAAGTTTATGCTCAGCAGAGAGGGAGTCTAGAGTATAGAGAGCGAAAAGTGAAATTTGACTGCGGAGGGAACTATATATAGAGGCGAGAGAGGGGGAAGGGGATAATAAATGTGAGTAAGTAATGAGGCGGGAAACTCTACGAATCCCTGCCCAAATCGCCACATGTGCCCCACCTCGGTCCACGAATTGTCAGGTAGTAATTACGGCCAAACCAACAGACAGATTTAACACGCCTTTTGAGAGAGCATTAATGGGATCTTCGACCAACCCTTAGCTGTCCACTTTAAACTCCCCGAGCAATAAGTGATCAATTGAGACACTTGATTCGTTTCCCAGCAAGCGAACACAAATCAAGTGGGCGCTAATGTACGGTGCCATACGTCCAGGCCCATTAGAGCCTCAAAAGCTTATTCCAGCAGCTCGGCCCATACGGTCTGAGGGCCCTAAACATTGAAATGACTCAAGCACGACATATGGTCGGCGCCTTACATATGTCCCGGCCCACACATTGGCAGCCCATCTAAGTCAACGTCCCCGAGAATTGGCGCAGCACGATTAATTGCCCGGCAATTCGCTAGATTATACTTTGCCGAGCAATTCACTGAACTAGGAATAGGTTCCCAAGCCATTTCCACCTAAAATCCCACTTAACCACGTTCACATTGGACCTCTCCATCCACTAAATCATAACAACCCACTAACTTTGAGGGTATAAATAGGAGCAGCTGGGAAATGAAATGGGGGGGTGAAAAAGAGAGAGAAAACAGGAGGGTACGCTGGAGAGAAGAAGAAGAAGAAGCAAAACCAGAGGGTCGGAGGGTCTCGGTTCGATGGGCCACTCATGGTAGGAAATCCATAACCCACGTCAACAAATAAGTTGTAGGCCCAAGTGCTACACGGCCCATCCATAGCTACTCCTAGGCTCCTACAAAACTTATTAATACTTATTCAATAATTTCAAAATTATACAAATCTTAACATTGCTATCTAAAACATAATAACACAAAGATAAGTAAAACAAATACACAAGTTTTATTTCTACACAATATCAACATTCCAAAATATAAAACAAAATTACAAATGACTTATTGGATAACTCATTTGATAAAGAATAAAAACATATAAGAAATTTACAATCTTGAAAATTAATTTTATAATCTATTATCAATTGTGGTTGACACTCTATTTCAATTTGAAATATACATTAAAGCTTGATTGCTTACTTATTTATTCATGGTTTCTTTTATGAATATCATATAATTGTTAAGTAACACACACTTTAGGAAATATCATAATTTATATTAAAAAGCCATTTATTTTGGACATAAATTGTTAAAATATAGGTCAAAGCATCCATAATTTATGTTAATTTGATACTTTGGCTTCACTATGTTCACACTTGTGAATGTTTCTCACACATGTCTACAATTTTAAATCTATGTTTTTAACTTTATTGTAATCAAATTATCTTTAAATCTATTTGATATCTAAAAATCTTTACTCATTACAGAATGCCCAACCATTTATCTTTCAATTATTTGCATGCAGTTATGTAAATGTATCAATTGTTTCCTTAAAGCTCACAATAAACAATTAAACCAATATTGTCTTAATTTTACTAATTTTTTTTACTAAAAAAAAAAATTTTAAAAAAATGTTTCAGGTTCGAGTCGGGTCGGGTTGACCCGCAAAAAACACGGGTTGGGTCACGGGTCAACCCGTTTTTGCTTCGGGTCAAAAAAATCGGGTTCGGGTCAGGTCGGGTTAAAAAATTCTGACCCGTTTTGCCATGTCTACTCAAGGTCCCCACCCTTCATCTTTTACGACATCAACTTCTATGCCTCAAGGTCCACAATCTACAACTTTTATGGTATAACCATTTATTGTTTAATTATCACAAAGTATAGATTGTCTTCTTCTTCTTCTTCTTCTTCTTCTTCTTCTTCTTTTTTAATTGTGTTCATTCTAATATGTTTCTAATTTGGTTATACGCTCATTTACACAGGATTGTTAGATGTCACTCACCAACAATTCCAAGAGAAGTGAAGTACAGACAAGATTTGTTCAAAGAAAATGGATTACCTAACAACAGTTTTTGGTTATGTACTATTTCAATTGTGGTGGAGAGAATCAGCTTCCTATATTTTGAATTTGAGTGGTTTTATTTCACATAAATGCATTTTGGATTTAAAACTTTCAGAAAAAAATGTGACAGGTTTTATATTACATGGAAGACATGTATTAAAAGCTTTTTGAGATGTATTCAAAATTCCAAAGTTACAATGTATTCAACTATGACAAGTTTTATATTACA
Organism: Lithocarpus polystachyus; assembly: GCA_033629205.1. Taxonomy (NCBI): domain Eukaryota; kingdom Viridiplantae; phylum Streptophyta; class Magnoliopsida; order Fagales; family Fagaceae; genus Lithocarpus; species Lithocarpus polystachyus. The sequence goes on from CM066163.1 coordinate 53,021,470, forward strand.
CCGTCCTGAAAATTAAGGCAACAACGAAGATCAAAATCAGACAGTTGTTGAGGCTCATTTTTATAATAAAACCCAGAAAGAAGAAAAAGCCCATAGTCAAAGAATAAGCCCAATTAAATCTGAGCGGCAGGAATAGGTCCGTAAAGCACGCAAACGGGTCTTGAAGAGGTAAGCGGGCCTGGAAAGGCCCGGAAAGATAAGAACCATGGGCCGTGGTTGTAGGAAAGTAAGTATGGGCCATGCCCATTGTGGCAGACCCAAAGTAAAGCAAGAATGCGGAGCCATAGTTTATGGGCTCTAGAGAAAATAAAGAATGGTTGGGCCACAGAAGCCCAACAAGGTAATAAAGGCCCATGGAAAACGTGAGATTGTAAGGGGCCAAGGATGCCCCAAAGAAGGACGAATGGGACAAAGGAGCCCGCAGACTTAAGAGGCAATAAAAGCCCAGTGGGCTAACTAAGCCATTGAGAAAGGAATCGGTGAGCCTAAAGGGTGCAACCATTTCAATACGGCAGGGAGGAAATGGAAGGCCCATAGCCAGGATGAGCCCAAATCACAGACGGAGAGCCGATGATTTGCACAGAAGCGGGAAAAGTAAATACTCAAGCCATGGTAGGCAACTAACTGACGAAGGAATTTTGGACGGACATAGGCACGCGCAAAGCCCAGGTTCACCAGCCTGTACCCAGCCAATACAGGCAAAGGTGGGCCACGGGTCAGAGGTAAGGGGGATGTGGTCTGGCAGAAGGGAGAGGGGGCAACCCATTTCGGGGTTTCCACTCAGGCCACTTTCAGGTGAGTGTCCTGCTGGGATGACATAGCACCCGAAAATGGCAAAACTGAGTTGGAGCCTTCTGGTGCATGCCATGAGAGAGAAAGAGTGCTCTGCCGTGGTAGGAGAGAATGCCATGGCAAACTAACAAACAAAATACCCTTATATTTGTCTGGAGATGTAGTGCGCTGTGGCCAGCGCAGGAACGTGGCGCTGGCCGGGTACCTGACCAACCAGTAATGGTCGGGTAGGTACACACATTAGACAAAGATGGTTACAGGGGTAAAAGAGTAAATACAACGCATCACAAAATGCTATATAAGGTGCTCCCTGTGCACGGAGATGGGGGAACGGAACCAGAAAGAAAAGAAAGAAAAAACACAGTAAAGAAAAGAAAAAACAGAGTAAAGAAAAGAAAAAACAGAGTAAAGGAAAGAAGAAACAGAGTAAACGAAAGAAAAACAGAGTGAAAAGAGAGAAATTAGGCATGCACCAAGATGGGTTGTCGATTCCTCTCTCCCTCTTGAGAAACCACATTCTCCACGGACTCGCATTCAGAATAAAGATCATCTAGGACCATTCCTTCAAAGTCACTAATTTCTCTTTATAGAAATTAGTCGCATTGAGGGAGTGTTGTCTCCTTTTTGATTTGAGTTTTCCCTGACATATCACCGCAGGCCGAAAGCCTGACTGACTGGCCGAAGTGCCTAACTCCTTTTCTTTCTTGTGTCAATCCTATTTAAGTCTATCTTTATCAGCTTTATGTTTTTACCCAGATATTTGTTTATTTCAAGCACAGCAAACTAGTTATATGTGTATTTGTAGCATGCTTGTCTGCAGTAGCTGCTTATAAAAGATTCACCCACCACAATTTCAAAACGTGATCGTGCTGGACTAAGGCATAGCTTGCGCACAAGCCGGGCTAGGGTGAAGTACAACTAGGCCGGTCCCGACTCTCCAATCCAGAACACACTTGGGCTTAGTACGGCAGGAGGGGATAATCCAGCCCAATACAAAACCAGCCCAATACGCAGCAAACAACAGTAAAGAAGGAATGTAATGTTGCTATACTTCTCTGCCAACTGCTCTAGTGTAAAAACTGAAATGGAAACACAGCCAAACATTAATTTCTTTACTTTTCCGAAATGCTAATTAATGTATATGCTGATTTCCCAGGGGAAGAATCACAAAATGCAGGACAAGATCTCAGCATATGTAGCGCCTTTAACATTGAAAATTCAGTAGACTGTCTTATTGGTTTAAGCATTCCGGCATAGTCAACAATTCAGTTTCATTAGATATCAGATACAATGGCCATCTAAGGCAAAAAAATAGAGAGCATAGAACAACGCAGCTGCACAATAAATAAGAGAGTTCAGATATTTATTCAAATCCTTTGTCACCATTGTAATTTTTAATGGTGATGCGTACAGAATAAGTTGCTGGATAGAGCAGTGGAGGGGCAGCATCTTGTTGGATTCTCAGTTGGAAACAACAATAATGATAAGTTGATGGTATTCCACCTTTTATCTGCAAATGATACGTTGATATTTTGTGGAAAGGACCTGGAACAACTTCAAAATCTGAATGTGTTTTGCTGTGCTTCAAACCAATTTCTGTTTTAAAAGTAAATCTGGGGAAACCACCAGAAGCATAAGCATTGGCTCAGATTCTAGGGTGCAAGGTATTTAATCTGCCTTTGAAACAATTGGGACTGCTTTTGGGTTCTAAATTTAAATATAAAAATATTTGGAATCTCATACTTGAGAAGATGGTCCTTTTAGTTTAGAGTCGTAACGAGTGTAAACAAGAAGAAAAAATTAATGAAGAAGACAATCTTATTAGCAACAAACAGAATAGAATTTTTCATTGATTTTTTTTGCAAAATAATTTTTCATTGCTAATACAAGGAAGCAATCTAGAATGGAACATACAACAAGGAGGCTACACAAGATTGTAATAAACATAGATCCTTAACACTATTCACTCCGCCTTTAATAGTCAAGATTCTCATTCAAAGGGTTGTCCTTAATTGCATTCTTCTTCTTGGAAGTTCAGATTCATTCCATGAACAAACAACAAGGGCAAGGTTCATTTGAACACCCTGCTCAACCACAACTGTTTTGTCTTAATTTAAGTAGTGATCAAGCTTGTCTCTGCTTGTAGTCTCTCCCTTGTTTGGTCTTTTCTCCTTTGAGTCCTGTTCATTAGATTGGCTAGTGAGTTGTAACAAAGGGTGTAATGTCCTGACATGAATCTTTGGACTCTTTGTGTGTTTTTCATAAAATTACCTGAATTACCAAAAAATCAAAACAGAATGAGCCACATATTGTTGAGTGGGAAAATAATAAACAATGTATTCTATGTTACTTATCCATAGAATTTGGGCTCCCAAGGACGAGATGAAAGGGAAAATTTCCAGAATTTTCAACCTCTGTCAGTTATCAACATATAACTATATTGCATTACCCACACTAAACATGATGTTATAATTTACAGAGAGATCATTGCACATGCCAAAAATGCTAGTACAGCTTTTCAATGAGTTTGGTAAGATAATATGGCCAATCCTTCAACTTTGGATCCTAACCAACAACTCCAATTAATCAATAAACCTAAGGTCAATCGTGGCCAACTATCTTGAGTCCATGTCCTAAATACTTTTAATCTAAGCTCCATAAAAGACTCACAAGAGGATAAGCTGCTCAACTAGCTAGACAAGTTTGGTAAGAGGCATGCTCATTGTAATCTCAACAATTTAAGAAATTTGGCTTCTTTACTAGCCTATTTTTTGACTGATATTAAACCAGAAAATATATTGCAGGTTTAATCCCAAAAATACACTTTCAAAGTCTTCGTGTCACAAAAATATTTCTGTCAAGCATTTTGACAAACAACTTGTAAGCAGTTTCTCAAGAGGTCAATCCTTAACCTATGTGTTAGAGATATATAAATTAGACATATTGGCCCAATGTAATAGGCCCAAGCCCATTCCTACTTGTATTAGTAGTCTAGGGTTTAGTTGCCTATATATACTCATGTTAGGGTTCATTGTAACATAGGTTATTGTACTACACTCTTACACAATAAAGATGTAGCCCTTAAGGGATTCCTCCGTGGATGTAGGCCGACAAGGCTGAACCACGTAACCTTCGTATTCTCAGTATTCCTATTCTATGCTTTCCCTTCCGCATTCACTCTAGCAAATACAACATGGTATAACACATCGCGTCGCCAATATTATATTTAACATGGTATCAGAGCCAAATTTCGTTCTTGGCATCAAACAAACATCTCTACACAGCAAAGAAGATTCTAACGTGCACACTATCGTCTGAAGTCACACATAATTGTCTGCTGGATCTAGACTCCACGGCATCTCGCAGCCACCTTGGCTCAGTGCAGTGTCCAAGATTCACAAACTCAAGCAAACCCGTGACATCAATCTTAGATCTGCGCAAATCAAAGCTTCTCCTGAAGAAACCAACACCACAGACGTGCTCCACGACCCCCCGCGACCATAACCCAGAAATCCGGTCACCCAAAGAACTGCCACGCGCCCCCACGCGCCGAAGTTTTCTCCGGAAAATCTCCCACGCGCCGCCTCAGAGTCCTGAGTTCCAGATCGTCTTCATGTACACGCGCCGCCTAGATGGCCTCCTCGTTCACCGATCTACAAAACCTGAGATTTCGGCCACAATCTGACCATACACGCGCCCTCACGCGCCTCTAGGATTTCTGGCTTTCCTCCACGCGCCGGTGAACATCGCATGCTCTGCCATGCGCCGAAAAGCTGCTGCTGATGTCATCTGACGTCACCTAATGATGTCATCAATCCACGTCAGCAGCCACGCAAGATGTCCACGTCAGCCCTAGACACGTCATCTAGCCACGTCAGCAGTGTCGCCTCGTCAGCACCACATCACCTAGCTGACCGTTGACCCGGACCACCCGGATCTGACCCGTGAGCCTGACCGTTGACTTTAACTGGATCCTTTGATTTTTGCGTTGACTTTGACCAAAAGTCAAAATTCCTGAAAATGGCCTATCTTGCTCAGTTTTTCGCGTAGATTCCGATTTTGGACTCCGTTTCTTCACTTGAAACTCCAAAATTGATCAATTGGTATATTCTTCATTGTGGTTTCTTCAAAGACATTCTTCGAAGCATCTCCAAGTAATCTTCTCATGCTTATCCAACCTCAAGCCTTCATCAAGATTCCGCCTTGGGTTTGAGGGAGGGTGTTAGAGATATATAAATTAGACATATTGGCCCAATGTAATAGGCCCAAGCCCATTCCTACTTGTATTAGTAGTCTAGGGTTTAGTTGCCTATATATACTCATGTTAGGGTTCATTGTAACATAGGTTATTGTACTACACTCTTACACAATAAAGATGTAGCCCTTAAGGGATTCCTCCGTGGATGTAGGCCGACAAGGCTGAACCACGTAACCTTCGTGTTCTCAGTGTTCCTATTCTTTGCTTTCCCTTCCGCATTCACTCTAGCAAATACAACATGGTATAACACATCGCGTCGCCAATATTATATTTAACACTATGTCTATCAATTTGAATTTCCATATATGCCTCAACGCAGGCAAAGAATGGAACAACTCAAATAAGAAGTTGGAAAACCAAAATAGTATGAACCAAAACAGCAATAAAAAAATTCGTCCCTACTAGAATCAAACCCATATATGTCCTTATTTCAAAATAGCGACATACCTAAACTGTGAAGATATCAAAATATAGCAACGGCCAAATCAATCAAAATATAGCAAAACGCAAAAAATTTTGAGAACAAGAACAAATCACCTAGGTGCGGCGGCGGACGGAGGTCCGGTGAGGTAGTGCAGCGGCAAACGTTGGTCCGGTGAGGATTGGCTGGAGATGCAGGAGCTGAAGTGAGATTGAGATTTTAGAAATAGGTTTTGTTTATTTGTTTGTTGAGAAGATATTAAGTGTACCCTATTGATTTTACAATAAATTTAAGGAAAAGTATGACGTGATATGTCTTTATTGGTTGGTGTAAGCCAAGGGATTTATACACCTTGTCGTTATTGAATTTAATCTTATATATATATATATATATACACATATACATAATAGCAGAAGTGAAGTTTCAAAATCTTGTTAATGCTTTTTATATACCTGAATTTAATTATTTCTTGTGTGCTATTTTGAAATTGTACATGTTAAGAATAACCCAAAACTGTATTTTTGAGAAAATATTTATTATATAATATATGATTGGTATTGACAATATTTTAATAAAGTAAGAATGTTTTCAAACGGTCAGCTAGATAGTATGCAACATTTGTCATAATATATTATTCTTCCTATTGAGTGCATATTGGCCAATTAAAGTGGTTACCATTTTATTTATTTATTACAATGTTATAGAAAAATGTTTTATTTCTAACAGTTTTACAGAATCTATTATATTACCTTTAAAACTATATGCAAGTGTTTTGTAAAGATTATATTTTGTCATAGATACTACTGTTTTGTTTTGAAAGGCATCCTCATGTTATGTAGTCTTTTACTGAGCTTTTAGCTCACCCCCCTTTTCCCACCCTTTCAGATTAGAGCTGTGGAATATCTTTTGGTAGTAGATCAGTGAAACCATAGATTGAAGACTTTTTTTGGAGTTTTGTTAGTCGATGGACTGTTTTAGTATATTTTCTTAGTATAGTGAGTTTGGCATTTGTGGAACTCTTTGAGATTGTATTTGGAGACTTTATTGTTAAAGTTTTTGTTTTATTGATTTTATAGGAAAGATTTTGATGGTTTGAAGTTTATTTGTAGATATTTAATTACACTCTGTTCCATTATATTATTGTTGATTGTTTATAAGACAGGTCGTGCATCTAAATCCTTGGTATGGGTTTGGAGTATTACACCAATTGAAACTAGAAACACATAGACAGCCAAAAAAAAACCCAAAACTTCTCTATATACTTTTCTTCAACTCCTCAGCAACCAAACAAAGTTTAACCCCAGCAAACTAAACACATAGTAATGTTAACTTACAAAGATTGTAGGAAGATTTTGGCCTTTGCAATGAAGAAATTAGGTCAGGTTTGGGGTATGTTTCAGTTTTTTTCTTCTTTTCTTGAGTTAGATAGAGACGAAGGAAGTGGTTCAGGGTTTTTTTTTTTTTTTTTTAATTAACGTTTTTATAACTTTGAAATAAATAATTAAATAATAAATTTATTAATTAAATTGTATCCAATTCCCTAGAAAATGGGGTTAAAAATAAAAAATTATAATAAAAAAAACCGGTGAATGACATTTAGGAGTTAATGGGTCTACAACAAAATTTGTAAAACAAATTAAATTAAATTAAATTGTTGACAAAATAAATTTGTAGTTCAGATTGAATTTTGAAAACCAACAAAAAAAAAAAATTGGTCCTATTTTGTAGATAATATTGTACATGGAACTAAAAGATGTAGTTTTACCAAATTATCCTTTAGTTTTGCCTCTACTTAAACCTAAAAAAATAGGGATATTTTGGAATAAAAAAATATTCAGTCCAAACGCATAACACTCATCACAACCTTAGGTATTTTTGTGATTGAAAAATGTAATAATCTCAAATCATAATAGATGCAAATTATTAACTTTTTCTCAAAAAAAAATAAAAGAGCCTCTAAGCATGTGCGTAAATGTAGCTTGAACATTTTTTTTTTTTTTTTGTAACCACCTTTTTTTTTTTCTTTTTTCTTTTTTGCTATTGAAAATTTCACATTTCAACAGCAAACCAAGGAAACCTTTTCTGTAACACCCCAAACCCTTAAGAAGGATTTAGATGCATAACCTGTCTTAGAAATAATCAACAATGATGTAATGGAACAGAGCGTAATATTTATCCTCAAATAAACTTCTTGAATATCATCAGATTTCCTTAACAATCCATAAAAACAAAACAACAATAATATTCTTGAATGTAAAATCTCCAAATAACATCTCAAAATAGTTCCAAAATAATAATCTCATTTTCCTGAAACAATTTTACTAAAACAATTCTGCAATTATCAAGCTCCAAACGAAGTCGTCAATCTAAGGCTCCACTGATCTACCACCAAAAGGCACTCCATAACTCTAATCTGAAAGGATGGAAAAAGGGGTGAGCTAAAGGCTCAATAAGAGACTACAAACATGAGGATGTCTTCCAAAAACAAAACGATAATATCATTGACAAAATATAGTCATCATGATACAATTAAAATTAGTTTAAACTGTAATATAATATATTCTATAAAGCTGTTAAAATAAAACACTTCACTATAACACTGCAAACATTAATAAAATAATGACCACATTTATATGCCAATATGCACCAAATAGGTAGAAACAATTTTATTTTGAAAATAAGCAATTTTCCACCTAAAAGAACAGTAGTAAATAAACAGTAATTCAATATGAAAAATATTAGTCAAACACAGACAAAAGCTGCTAAACACTCGGTGGGTGATTTCCCATGGGAACAATAACACTAACCTCAAAGAGGCAACACTAGCTCCGAAGAGCAACAATAACACTGCACCACACCACACTAACACTACTTCGGCTGAAGACCAACACTTAACCCTGTGTTGGCAAAGGTTGCAGACTGTCTAGTTGACCGTTTGAAACATTCTTGACATATATAGATTCATAATAATATACAATAAATAATAAAATTTGAGTATGTATAAAGCACTAACAATGGTATAAGTTTTTGAACTTCACTTTTGCAATTATGTATATATATATGAATATATTTTTACCACAATTGTATGTATATGTATATATATATATATATATACGTCTTGAGAGACGTCATGTGCTGTAGTCTACTTACATCTAGTTGCTAACCCAAGCTTCACTTTAATCGCACGAAACGACGTCAACTAGAACCTAAATAAAAAATTAAATAACTCAATGAGGGCAGATTTTGAATAATCACAAAGTCCTTTGATAAAACAATTTCTCAGCCACTAAGAAGATTGGCAAAAACTAAAATTTAACATCTCCTTCTAATAAACCCCCACCTATTCTAGATTATAAATGCAAAGTATACCCTAAAACTAACACCTAATATACCTATATATATATATATATCTAAATATAAATATATATATATATATATGTAATAACACGTAACCTTCCACCTGATGAAAACCACCCAAAGACACTAATATATATATATATATATATATATATATGTAATAACACGTAACCTTCCACCTGATGAAAACCACCCAAAGACACTAATATATATATATGTAATAACACGTAACCTTCCACCTGATGAAAACCACTCAAACATCTAATATATATAAATATATATATCTAATAGTACGTACCCATCTGATTCAAAAGGAGACCGAATATGATAAGGTATGACAAAATATACTTCCAAGATCTCTATCCCTATGCACTATTATAAAAATTCTAAGAATCTGGACCAGCAAGAAGACAAAAGCTTCTCTTAACCAACAAAGTGTCCAGCGAAAAACAAAAAGGCTTGCATAGATTACTGTTTTACCTCAAGCTGAAAATAAGGTTTGCTGGCAGCCCCCCTGTAGCGCACAGTCCCCAGTCCTTTTTGCTGTAGCTTTTTTTTTTTTTTTTTTTTTGTCTAGCGTCTTTCTCTCTACCTATCCCTAGGAAGCCCTAATTTTCTGTCATATTAAAGCTGTTTTCACTTGGGCTGAAAATTTAGAAGCCCACTAAAAACTAAAATAAGCTTCCAAGACCTACCTTTCCACTAAACTCATTATAAGGTTGTTTACATAGGCTAGGAGGCTATAAATTTAATTTTGAATAAACCACAAAATAATTATTCACGTTACCCCTTTTTTATTATTATTATTGTAGAAATCATAATATAAAATAATTATCTCCTCCACAAAAAATTAAGCGATTCATCAAATCCACTCTAGAAGCAGTTAAATAAAATTTAAGTGAGACGGGTGTTACATTCTCCCCCTCTTATAAAATTTTCGTCCTCGAAAATTCAAAACATACCTCACTTTTGAAATAGCTGGGGATATTTGGATTGCATTTCGTCTTTACGCTCCCATGAAGCTTCCTCTATGGAATGGTTCCTCCACAATACTTTGACCAAATGTATAGTCTTATTACGTAGCACTTGCTCTTTATGATCTAAAATCTGAATTGGGACTTCCTCGTAGGATAAGTTCTCTTTGACTTGAAGTGGCTCATAACTCAAGATATGAGAAGGATCGGGAACATACCTCCTCAACATGGATACATGAAAAACGTTATGTAACCTTGACAAGGTCGGTGGTAAAGCAAGCCGATAAGCAACAGAACCAACTCTCTCCAAAACTTCAAAGGGCCCCACGTACCTAGGGCTTAACTTACCCTTCTTGCCAAACCTCATAACTCCTTTCATAGGTGACACTCGAATGAAAACCATGTCTCCAACTTCAAATTCCACTTCTCTTCTCCGTGGATCAGCATAACTTTTCTGTCTACTCTGAGCTGCACGCAACCTTTCCTGAATCACATCAATCTTTTCACTGGTCCTTTGAACAATCTCAGGACCCACGATTCTCCTCTCTCCAACCTCATCCCAACAAACTGGGGATCTACACTTTCTCCCATACAAAGCCTCATAAGGTGCCATCTTAATACTGGAGTGATAACTATTGTTATAAGCAAACTCCACCAAAGTCAAATAGTCATTCCAACTACCCTTGAAATCCAAGACACAAGCTCTCAACATGTCTTCCAAAGTTTGGATAGTTCTCTCAGACTGTCCATCCGTTTGAGGGTGGCAAGCAGTACTAAAGTTCAACTTAGTACCCAAGGCTTTTTGCAAACTATCCCAAAACCCTGAAGTGAACCTCGAATCTCTATCAGATACAATAGAAGCTGGCACTCCATGCAACCTCACAATCTCATTTATATAAAGTTCAGCCAGTTTGTCAAGAGAGTAGTTCATTCTAATTGGAATGAAGTGGGCAGATTTAGTCAACCTATCCACCACCACCCAAATAGCATCATGATTCTTAGGTGATCTCGGTAATCCACACACAAAGTCCATGGTGATATTCTCCCACTTCCTCTCAGGAATAGGTAAAGGTTGTAACAACCCTGATGGCCTCTGATGCTCCACTTTGACTTGCTGGCAAATCAAGCATTGTTCCACAAATTGAGCAATTTCTCTTTTCATGTTAATCCACCAATAAACTTCTCGAAGGTCATGATACATCTTGGTACTACCCGGATGCATTGTATAAGGCGAACGATGTGCTTCCTCCAATATCTCTCTTTTAATCAATGAATCATTAGGCACACAAAGCCTATTACCAAACCTCAAAACACCATCATCAGAGATACTAAAATCAAATCTACTTCCACCACGTACTTGTTCCATGATCTTAAACAATTGAGGGTCACCACTCTGAGCAGCCTTGATCTTATCAATTAGGGTGGGTTGTACACTTAAACTTGCCAGGTAGGATTGGGAGTCTCCAGTCACTATGTCTACTCCAAGTTTCTGAAGATCAACAATAATATGCTTCTGAGTAGTTAATAAAGTAGCTGAAAAGCTATACGACTTTCGACTAAGTGCATCAGCCACAACATTGGCTTTACCAGGATGGTAATTTATAGAACAATCATAGTCTTTAATCAATTCTAGCCATCTCCTTTGTCTCAAATTTAATTCTTTTTGAGTGTATATGTACTTCAAACTTTTATGGTCAGTGTATATTTCACATCTCTCACCATACAAGTAATGCCTCCAAATCTTCAATGCAAAAACCACTGCTGCCAATTCCAAATCATGAGTTGGATAATTCTGTTCATAATTCTTTAGTTGTCGAGAGGCATAAGCAACCACCTTCCCATGTTGCATCAGGACACAACCAAGACCCTTACGAGATGCATCACTATATATCACAAAACCACCCGAACCAGATGGAATAGTCAATACTGGTGCAGAAACCAACCGTTGCTTCAACTCCTGGAAACTTCTTTCACATTCCTCTGTCCAGTCAAACTTTGCATGTTTTCGAGTTAATCGAGTCAGAGGAGTTGCAATACTGGAAAATCCTTCCACAAATCTTCTATAATAACCTGCAAGGCCCAAAAAACTTCTTACCTCACTTACATTAGTAGGGGCAGCCCAATTAACTACAGCTTCGATCTTACTAGGGTCCACTGTAATTCCATCTCTAGAGATCACATGTCCTAAGAACACCACTTGATTCAACCAGAACTCACACTTCTTTAATTTAGCATACAACTTCTTGTCTCTTAAAATCTGCAACACCATTCTCAAGTGTTCCTCATGCTCTTCTTGGCTTTTAGAGTAAACCAAGATGTCATCAATGAAAACAATGACAAACCGATCCAAATACTCATGAAATACCCTATTCATCAAATCCATAAAAACAGCAGGAGCATTAGTTAGACCAAAAGGCATCACTAAGAACTCATAAGGATCATACCTGGTTCGAAAAGCTGTCTTTGGTATGTCATCCTTCTTAACTCTCAACTGATGATAACCAGATCTCAAGTCAATTTTAGAGAAGACTTGAGCGCCCTGAAGCTGATCAAACAAATCATCAATTCGTGGCAAAGGGTATTTGTTTCTGACGGTTACCTTGTTCAACTCCCTATAGTCAATGCACAACCGCATACTACCATCCTTCTTCTTAACAAACAACACCGGAGCACCCCAAGGCGAAGCACTAGGCCGAATAAAGCCTTTATCAAGCAAGTCTTACAATTGCTCCTTCAACTCATTGAGCTCTGTAGGGGCCATTCTATAAGGTGCTTTGGAAATTGGGCCGGTACCAGGTACTAGGTCAATAGAGAACTCAACCTCTCTGTCAGGGGGTAGTCCAGGTAAGTCCTCAGAGAACACATCTGGGAACTCTTTCACCACTGGGATGTCTTCAACTTTTAACTCTACTTTATCACCCTTCAAAGCACAAACAAGGAACCCTTCACATCCCTTCCTTAGCAATCGCCTTGCCTGCATCACTGACACCAATACAGGTGGTTTCATTACACGATCTCCCTCGAAGAAGAATTCTGGCTCCCCAGGAATTCTAAATACTACCTTCTTCCCAAAACACTCTATGGAAGCATGAAAAGTAGATAACCAATCCATCCCTAGAATCACATCAAACTCAAACATATCAAGCAACATAAGATCTGCTTTTAATTCCCTCCCAGAGACTAAAACATTACAAGACTTGTACACTTTATGGGTAATCATTTGTTGTCCAGAAGGTGTAGCAACACACAATTCATAATTTAAACTCTCAGGTTCTATGTTTAGCCTTTGTGCAAGTCTACGTGAGATGAAAGAATGGGTTGAACCAGAATCAAATAACACTTGTGCATGCTGACTGGAAACAAGAAGTGTACCTGAAACCACTGATGGGGAGGCCTCGGCGTCCTGTTTAGTCAAAGCAAAAACTCGACCCTGAACCTTAGGTCTCTGTTGGCTCCCATTTGGATTGGTAGTTTGTTCAGCTCGCATATCTGGACAATCCTTGATGAAGTGTCCAGTCTTGCCACATTTAAAACACGCCCTTGACTCCAAATAACATGTTCCACTATGAGCCTTTCCACATCTTGGACAAGTTTTGTATGCCTTCTTATTTGAATTAGGCACCCCTTGCTTCTTGAATGAACTTCCACTAGACTTCCCCTTAAGAAAATGACTCTGGGTTGGCTTCCTCTCTTGATCATTGGCCCTTGAGAGACGATTGCAATTTCTCTCTGCTATGAGAGCTCGATCCACCACTTCTGCATATGTTTCCAATTTGAACATGGAAACCGGTCCCTTAATTTCCTCCCTTAAACCTCTTTCAAAATGCCTGGCCTTCCTTGCTTCCGTGTCAACCATGTGTGGAGCAAAGCGGGATAATTCAGCAAATTTCCGCTCATACTCATACACTGATTGAGTACCTTGTGTTATGCGAATGAACTCAGCTTCCTTTTGCACCATCAAACTATCAGGAAAATACCTCTTACAGAAGAGCTCAACAAAATGCTGCCAAGTTATAACTTCTCTTCCATGTGTCCTCTCCGTGGACTCCCACCATTCCAATGCATCACCTTTCAGTACAAAAACAGCAAGGACAACTCGTTGCTCATCACTAACTTCCATTGCTCTAAAGAGCCTTTCTATCTCCTTAAGCCAGTTGTCAGCCTCAATTGGATCCTTTGTACCCTTGAAAGCAGGAGGGTCAAGCTTTCTAAACTTCTCCAAAGCACTAGTCGGATTGGTGGCTCCTACTTGATGTTGCACTATATTGGTTAAGCCCCCAATGGCTTCAATAATAGCCTGGAGATTAGTGGTTCCCCCAGCATTCGGTTGACTGTTCCCTGGGTTCCTCCTTGGTGGAGCCATCTCTCTAAACAATACAACAAGATATCATAAGTAAAGATTCCAAATATTCCTGAGGGTCAGAACCAAGCACATAGATAGTACAACAATCATTCCTACACACTCTAGAATAATAAACAAAATGAAACACAATATGAAATCACTATGAAAGGTCAAATAATTCTAACACTAAAATTCCTTGTAATCACACTCTTGTTCCAAACTAGTCTCAAGATTAAACCTATAAGTCTACAGAATCATAAACCTATGCTCTGATACCATAACTGTAACACCCCAAACCCTTAAGAAGGATTTAGATGCATAACCTGTCTTAGAAATAATCAACAATGATGTAATGGAACAAAGCGTAATATTTATCCTCAAATAAACTTCTTGAATATCATCAGATTTCCTTAACAATCCATAAAAACAAAACAACAATAATATTCTTGAATGTAAAATCTCCAAATAACATCTCAAAATAGTTCCAAAATAATAATCTCATTTTCCTGAAACAATTTTACTAAAACAATTCTGCAATTATCAAGCTCCAAACGAAGTCGTCAATCTAAGGCTCCACTGATCTACCACCAAAAGGCACTCCATAACTCTAATCTGAAAGGATGGAAAAAGGGGTGAGCTAAAGGCTCAATAAGAGACTACAAACATGAGGATGTCTTCCAAAAACAAAACGATAATATCATTGACAAAATATAGTCATCACGATACAATTAAAATTAGTTTAAACTGTAATATAATATATTCTATAAAGCTGTTAAAATAAAACACTTCACTATAACACTGCAAACATTAATAAAATAATGACCACATTTATATGCCAATATGCACCAAATAGGTAGAAACAATTTTATTTTGAAAATAAGCAATTTTCTACCTAAAAGAACAGTAGTAAATAAACAGTAATTCAATATGAAAAATATTAGTCAAACACAGACAAAAGCTGCTAAACACTCGGTGGGTGATTTCCCATGGGAACAATAACACTAACCTCAAAGAGGCAACACTAGCTCCGAAGAGCAACAATAACACTGCACCACACCACACTAACACTACTTCGGCTGAAGACCAACACTTAACCCTGTGTTGGCAAAGGTTGCAGACTGTCTAGTTGACCGTTTGAAACATTCTTGACATATATAGATTCATAATAATATACAATAAATAATAAAATTTGAGTATGTATAAAGCACTAACAATGGTATAAGTTTTTGAACTTCACTTTTGCAATTATGTATATATATATGAATATATTTTTACCACAATTGTATGTATATGTATATATATATATATATATATATATACGTCTTGAGAGACGTCATGTGCTGTAGTCTACTTACATCTAGTTGCTAACCCAAGCTTCACTTTAATCGCACGAAACGACGTCAACTAGAACCTAAATAAAAAATTAAATAACTCAATGAGGGCAGATTTTGAATAATCACAAAGTCCTTTGATAAAACAATTTCTCAGCCACTAAGAAGATTGGCAAAAACTAAAATTTAACATCTCCTTCTAATAAACCCCCACCTATTCTAGATTATAAATGCAAAGTATACCCTAAAACTAACACCTAATATACCTATATATATATATATATCTAAATATAAATATATATATATATATATATATGTAATAACACGTAACCTTCCACCTGATGAAAACCACCCAAAGACACTAATATATATATATATATATATATATGTAATAACACGTAACCTTCCACCTGATGAAAACCACCCAAAGACACTAATATATATATGTAATAACACGTAACCTTCCACCTGATGAAAACCACTCAAACATCTAATATATATAAATATATATACCTAATAGTACGTACCCATCTGATTCAAAAGGAGACCGAATATGATAAGGTATGACAAAATATACTTCCAAGATCTCTATCCCTATGCACTATTATAAAAATTCTAAGAATCTGGACCAGCAAGAAGACAAAAGCTTCTCTTAACCAACAAAGTGTCCAGCGAAAAACAAAAAGGCTTGCATAGATTACTGTTTTACCTCAAGCTGAAAATAAGGTTTGCTGGCAGCCCCCCTGTAGCGCACAGTCCCCAGTCCTTTTTGCTGTAGCTTTTTTTTTTTTTTTTTTTTTTTGTCTAGCGTCTTTCTCTCTACCTATCCCTAGGAAGCCCTAATTTTCTGTCATATTAAAGCTGTTTTCACTTGGGCTGAAAATTTAAAAGCCCACTAAAAACTAAAATAAGCTTCCAAGACCTACCTTTCCACTAAACTCATTATAAGGTTGTTTACATAGGCTAGGAGGCTATAAATTTAATTTTGAATAAACCACAAAATAATTATTCACGTTACCCCTTTTTTATTATTATTATTGTAGAAATCATAATATAAAATAATTATCTCCTCCACAAAAAATTAAGCGATTCATCAAATCCACTCTAGAAGCAGTTAAATAAAATTTAAGTGAGACGGGTGTTACATTTTCTGTATACATGACAACATGGAAGTGAAAGACTTCCAAAATGGTTAATAGGCCAAATGAGAAAGACCAAATCAACATGTTCATTAGGAACTTGCTATCGGCATATAATACTAGGCTACTATCATCACCTATTAGTTCATTTGGAGAATTGTGTAAAATTGGGACCAGAATTGAAGATGCTATCAACACTGGACAATTAGACAAAGGGTGCTAGAAGCCTCCTATCAAGAAGACATATGGAAGGACCTATCTAACACCATAGCACCCAACCTTGTGAGTGTGAGTGCCTCAACAATCCACAAACTACCAAAGCTATACAAAGAAGGCCCACCAAGAGTTCTTCAGTCTAGCAATGTCCATTGTCCAAGCATATGAGAATCTAACCTCAAAGGATACCTTAAGCCTCTAGATCCAACACCTATGCCTAATACTGTGCCTCCTAGTTGGAGCCTCGATGAGTATTGTTACTTCTATCAAAATCTAGCTACAAGACCGACAATTCTTTGCGCCTTAAGCTCGAGATACAAGACTTGATAAAAAATGGAACCCTTCTGAACCTAAACATCATTACCAAGCCTAACATCAAAAAGAACCCTTTGCCTGATTATCATCGAGCTCCTCCCCCATATCAGAATTGCATTGAGGTTGGAGAAGTTCATTGGGACTGTTCTGAACTGATAGAAGTCATGGAGGTAAACATTGTTTAAGTTCAATGATTTTGGGATGAAGAGGAAGAGAAGCTTTTGAGTGCTATAGTTGTTTGTGGAATCGTTCCCAAAGGGATGTCTAATTTGAAGAAGAGAATTCAAAAGGAGAATGTGTTAAATGTTACTAGGAGTGAGAAACACTACAAGCCATCTTTCTTGGAGTAAGATCACCCAAGTAGGAACATGGGAGAAGAAAAAACCTATTGGACTTGATGGAAAAGAAGAGAAAGAAAAAGATAGGGTTTTAGCCCAAATGAAGAGGACTCAAGCTCATGTGTTCGTTCAGGAATTGTTAATGGATTCTTAGAAACACCATGCTGCAGTATTGGAAGCATTGTTTGGAAAAGAAAGTGCCATAGAGACAACACCTGAAGAAGTTTTGGCCATCATCGAAGTAAAGGTTGTACATCACCATTCTCTCACCTTTTCCGATGAAGAACTCCCTTCGGAGGGAATCACTCATACAAGGTCTTTGCAAATCACTATTTCGTGCATGGGTACTAAAGTCTCAATGGTGCTTATTGATAATGGGTCCGCATTGAATGTATGCTCATTTAAGATTGCTCTTAAGATTGGCCTAGACATGGAGACCATTATCCCTTCTCCTTTGATTGTCAAGACATATGACAACACTTCAAGACCGCTTGCAAGATTGGCCCATTGGATTCTATTGTGGAATTTCATGTGATGAATATCACTCCTAGCTACAACCTTCTTCTAGGAAGAGCATGGTTTCATCCCATGATGTTTTGAAATGCGTAGATACTGCATCATGTTGGAGGATATGACAGAAGAAACATTATTGTTTCAAACTCTTTGATGTACAATCGGTATAAACAATGTGCAAACTTTTATATCAGGTGTCTACAGTTTTTTTAAAATTTCCACTTAATATATTATGACACATAACGTGTATGAAGAATGCACGATAATGTTAGAAAAAAAAAAATTAATGTTAGCATTGTTTACTTGTGAAAAATTGCAATGAATGATTGAGAAATAAAGTAAATATTTTTTGTGTATACAATTAACGAAATAAATTTTTTTGTGATAAAAGGCTGCAATAAATAAAAGGAAATAATACCCTCTTATAAACCTTGAATATATATGACTTTAAGTGACTTTTTTTTTTTTAGACAAAGCTTAGTTCCAAACTAAGTTGGAGTTATCTCTTCTACTTTACATGATAATTTATAAGACTATTTATGTGTAATATTTATACAGTTTACATGATTCATTTAAAAATTCATGTCCTATGACTAAAACTAACATGAATGATTTTTGTAATTCCCATAAAATGGGTTTGAAGAAAGATAATTTCAAACCAAATTAGAGCTAAACTTTTTTTTTTTTTTTCGGTTGGTAACCCTCAAAGTTTCTCTCTTTGCTATTTGAAATTAAGCAACAAATTATCAAGTGGACACCCAATACAAAAATTGTGTTTTAAGAAAAGATTCAAAGGAAAACCAAACTCGAGAAAAGAAATCCAGAGAAAAAAAAATCTTAAGCAAATCAAAATATTCTAATAGTAAAGAAATATAGATAAATCAATTTAGATGATGCATTTCTTCACTAAAACCAAAAGATTCAAGTGTCCCACATGGCTTAAGTACAAGCTTAATCATGTTTATATAAGCATTTGAGCAACTTCTTCTTGCAAATCGGTTTTCATGGGTGAGTTCTGTCTATGAATTTGTATCATAATATATGTAAATTCCTTGTGGATAGTCTCACCAAGGAACAATCATTGTCCTAAACGACTACATAGAAAGATACCAAAACGTAAGAGCGCCCCCCCCCCCCCTTCCCCCTCTCTCACCATCAGCATGTTACTTTCTAAAGTAACTGTCATAAAAAATTACCACAAACTTTTGAATTATAAAATAAATAAATAATGTAATGGAAAATACAAAAAATATAGATCTGAGCTCTCTCTAAACTCAAATTTGAACCACCACAGCCGGACTCTTTAAGATCACATGCTAGCGCTACCAGCAACTGTGGCTCTTCTCTTTCCTTTAGCCTACCTCTCTCTCCCTTATCGACATAGTCTCTCTTTCTATCTTAGCTCTACGCCTAAACCCCAGCATTTCAAGCTCCTCCTCGCTAAGCTGTTGCTTGCCGCATCATGTCACCACATCACGGCGGCGGTCCTCTCGTTTCTCAGTGTGAATATCTCTCTCTCCTGTCTCAATTGGTACCAAGAAAGGCTTCAATGGCTTGCATGGGTTCAAATTTTGGGTGGGTTTTAGTTGTTGTTTGGCGACGGTTTTGTATTGCAACTACAGGTAGGTGTGTGTGTGTGTGTGTGTGTGTGTGTGTGTTTAGGCGGGCATGCATCTATGGTTTTCATGGGAAAATTGGTTTGTTCATCAGGTTTTGAATTTTATGGTTTTAATTATCTGGAGTATGATTTTATGGGGAAAATTGGTTTGTTCATGCCATGGTGCTTAATTTTCTAAGCTTGATTTTTTGGGGTTTGGTATGCTGGGGAAAATTGGTTTGTTGCTGGTTCAAATTTTATTAGTTTGATTTTTCTGGATTTGAATTTGTTGATTTGTTCCTCATCTTTGATTTTCTAAGTCTAGTTTGTTCCTCTCTCTCTCCCCAATATACTCTTCAAGCTCCAAGATCTTATTTTTACAAAGAGAGAGAGAGAGAGAGAGAGAAAGAGAGAGAGAGACCAATCTCTCAATTTTTCATATTTGCCAACAGTCAGTTAGATCCGTTCTTCCCCTCAAACCTTTTCATTTCATCTTTTTTATTTTTCCTCAAACCTTTTCAATTCTTTATTTATTTTTTTTATTCTTTCTTTTGCCAATTCCCTACTAGAAAACTCGTATTAGATTTCAAAGCTTTCGTAATTGATTTTGCATTAAACCCAAAACCTATTCTTTTATTGGTTCCTTTGGTTCTTAGACTTGAAAAATTCAATCCCAAATAATTTCCATTATTGCAGGCAACGTTCATGTTTCCACTTTGCATACCCACTTTCTTCCTACATGTGAGCTCTCAATTTGAAAAATTCAATCCCAAATAATTTCCATTATTGCAGGCAACGTTCATGTTTCCACTTTGCATACCCACTTTCTTCCTACATGTGAGCTCTCAATGGTTTTAACAAAACCTCATTCACAATGTAAAGAAGAACAAAAAGTGAACAATGGAGAGAGAGAGAGAGAGAGAGAGAGAGAGAGAGAGACGGTTTTTTTTTTTAAGCTGACATAGCATTTTATAATGCTAATTAAAAAAAAATTAAATTATTTTTGTGACAACATAAGCACGAAGTGTGCCAGCAATGCACACTGTTTGCCATGTATACCATTTTCCGTTAGTAAGTTAATGACAATGATTAAATTGACTGCAAATTAAAAATAACAAAGACCAAATTTACTGCTACCAAAACGTAGAGACAATTGAATGAGCCCCTAAATATAAGAAACAAAATGGTATTTTCGCCATAAAATAAACATCAAAGTAGATATCAGCCAAAGCTTACTTTTATTCTAATATACAATTTCAAGAGAATCAAGTGGATATCAGATCTACAAAATTAGCTTTGACTTGTACAAAACTTGAAATCAGTAATCTCCTCTCCTACTGCTGACAAGATCACTAACAAAAACGTCCTCATCATTTTCACACTGTTCCAAGTACTCTTTGTATGCAGGATTATAAGCAGCAGCATAACGCAGATAGTTTGCTGCTTCAGTTTTTCGACCTTCGTTATATAATGCACTGTAAAGTAAATTCTCAGGTTCAACATTTCAATGCTGAAATCAATCGTGATAAAGAAATGGGAATTATATGAACTAATTCAAAGTAACTGCTCTAACTCATACCTTGCCAGCAATACCAAACCATCAAAATAATGGGCTTTGCTCTTTGGATCATCTGGCTTTTTCAAGCTTGCAACCCTTTCCAGGTGTATGATCCCTTCAGCCCACTTCCCCTGCCAAGTAAAAAAACAAAGAAAGTGGAAATCAGATGAAAAAGGGAAAAAAGCAATCGGTCCATGAGCATACGGACCCAACTATGAAATTTATAAGAACTAGTTGGGTGATAGCATTAAACTGAAGGAGAAAACTTAGGTACAGCTCTTTTTAGGTGCTATACTTTAGTTTCTCCATTCAAACACATGGCTGTATTGTCCAATGCAGTACAAATAGTATTCCAATAAAGCCAAGGTGACAACTTCACAACATGTCAACACCTGGACCCACAACAATTTACAATTTAAAAACATTTTTTTTTACCCAAATATGGAGACATCAAATTGTGAATTTTTGTTGTGACCTTAATTTTATTGATAATGTTATCTTTCCCAAGCACAATCAAAATTATCACAACCATGTGTTGAAATTTAATTGGAAAACCCAAGATATAGCACCTAAAGAACTATACCTAAATTTTTCCCTAAACAAAAAACAAAAAGCATGAAGACCCAAAAAAACAAGTTACACTGTTGTATTAGCATGTTCCTTAACAATGTGCCTCAATATTCCTTGCAATTTATATGCTGTTTACAAGTAAAATGAAAGAGAATTTACTGAGCTTCACCTGGCGTATACAAGCAACACCGGCCCACTGAGATGAAAGAATTATAAGATCAGTATTCTCGACGTCTGTTGGATTTCCAGCAAGGAAAAGCTGATAAGGAGTAAAAATAAAATCTCTGATTTATTAAGTGAAGAAGGCATATTCAAACACAAATTAAAAGTATAACAAAAAAGAATAAAAATGCAAGTAACAGGGACTCCTCAGTAATTATTCCCAAACGCATCCTTTTTTGAGTAAAGCAAAATATATATGGATTCTATATGACATTCCGATCTCTTGATGATCATCTCAGATTGCAGATATGAACCAAGCATTTCACCAAGGATAAACAAACCTTGAAAGTAAAAAGGAGCATAACAAACAAAAACAATATAAGACCTTGGAGATAGCACGCTCAAAGTATCCGGTAGCCTCTGCAAGCTGTCCATTCTGCAGTAATGTCTGCCCCATAACAAGCAAAGCTCTTAAGTGATCAGGATCCTTCTCAAGTGCCAGGCTGTAAATCAAAAGTTACTAACGCAATTCAACAACAAGGGACATAGCTACCCCTAGCACCAAAACATAAATCTTAAAAGGGAAGAGAAGAAAACCAAAGAGAAGGATTAGTTACCGCAGCAAAGGAACTGCTCTTTCTCTTTTCCCATTTGATAAAAGTTGGACAGAAAGCTGTCAACAATAGCACCCATGAACATTGAAAAAAATTGTAACATCTTTCACGTTAATATTAATATAATTTACCAAGGTTTGTGCTCATAGCCACTCACAGCTAGCAGTTCTTTAGGGTATAAGTTCTGTACAGAAATTTTCCACTTCTTTGTGGGAGAATCACTAATTGTTAGTTGCGCAGGAAAATTTTCCCCCGAATTTGCTGCTATAGTTGGAGCAGCCCTGTCAGGCAAACCCAACTTTGCACGAACAACAGGATGTTTGAGACATAATTGCTGCACAGTTGATTGCATGTCAGCTGTCTTGAAAAATTATTTGATACAACTTGTCTACAGATTGACCTCAAAACATTTTATAATGAATCATAGTTGTTAGATTAAATAATTAAATTCACCATTTCCTAATAACTTAAACTTATTGAACAATCGGTAATTGAACATAGCATAAGAATAGAAGATCCTGAGTTCAATCCTGGCTTTACTCTACCATCTCCCATTTAAAATATTAAAAGTCCCATGTGATGAGCCCCACTTATTAAGAAAATTTTAGATCCACACGTGAGGGGGAGTGTTAGATTAAATGATTAAATTCACTATTTCCTAATTGCTTATACTTTTGGGACAATAAGTAATTTAACAATAGTATTTGGCTATTAGCCCTACAACAAGCACTTAAGGACTGATTAATCTCAGAATAACCCAGAAAACTTGACAAATATTTACCAATTAATATATCTATCCAAGAACAATGCATCAAAGATCAGTAAATTAACATAAAGAATCCTATTCAAATCAAATCAAATCATGGGTGGAATTCAATTGATTCTTTCAGTGAAATTCAGTTGAAATGGTCCATAAATTGAATTCTATTGTTTTTGAGCAAACTGAAAAATAAATTAAATGAAACCTGTTGTGTTGTTTGGAACATGGAAGAAACAAAATTTAATCCATTAATTTTTAATATTATCCTTAATGAAATATTAAGAGACACCATATGTGAATTTATGATGCTTATACAATTAACAATGTATATAGTGTAATACTAATTTTTCTTTTTATATTGGCATAAACTAAAAAGCTGCAAACACAATAAAATAAGAAACAAGTTGCATACAATTTAAAGCTGGCCATTAAAGAATAATGAAAGAAGCTGGCCGCAGGCACAAGTCTACCATTCCCCACCGCAATGCAAAAGTTCATCTGATTGTTGTCATTCAAAATAAATCTCCGCCCCAAGCCCTCACCACCATAATCTCTAAAACCCCACAGCCCATTTTACCATGTTTGTGCCTCCTAGATCTTAGCCCAAGTTTCTCTGAGACAAGAGACTCTTCAAGGGTACAAGTAACACTGTCACTTCTCTTTTTATTTATTTACTTACTTTTTAAAGTTACGCTAACTGTCAATTTGATACTCTAACCTTTAACGTGTATTTTAATGTGATGAGCTCCATGCTGAACCCCCCCCCCCCCCCCCCCCTCTTCTTCCCCACCCTACCTCACAGTCACCACCATTCCCACCTCTGCTCCCCTTTCTACCACCCTCTTTCAACCAGCCACCTCCTCAATTTCCTGGTTTCTTCCCAACACAATTTCCATCACCTTTTGGCTTTTTTCCATATCACCTTTTTTGACCACCTTCTCCTTCACCGACCATCCCACCCCCCCCATCTAACCTGCCTTTACAACCAGCGTTAGTGCCTAGATCAATCACTACTACATCACCCACACCATTTAATCCTATCAAATTGCCTCCCCATAACACAACTTCTTTTCCTGGGGGCAGATGGGACAGTAAAGGTTCTTTTCACATAGATACTAAAGTTTTTTCTTTCTCTTTTGATGGTGGGCAGGCTGATTCTTATACTATTCATGAGAGTCACCGGAATATCAAAAGTTCCATTTGGGTGGGGCGTAAAGGATTGAAATGGATTCTCTCTTGTTTCGCCGATATTCGAGATTGGGTTCCAGGAAAGGATTATTTGTGCAAACGTTATAGAGAAAACAATAAGTTTTTCAAATTCCAAGGAAGATCGAATAAGGCTGGTCTTTTTGTGGATATAGTTGTGTATTATGGTGGAGCTCGTCGTGGTTGTGTTATGATACCAGCTAGCTCAAATCATTCTGGGTGGTTTTTGTTTACAAAAGAATTAGACAAGTTCTTATCAGGTGAGAATACTGTATTGGTGGAAGGGATGACTTCCGATGGTGTTGTTGGTGGTGGTTCGACGGCTGGCGGTGGACAAAATGGGAAGAAAATGATTAATTATGGTAACCTGAAGACAAGGAATTTTCAAAATTCCAGAGTTATTTTGGGACATAACGTGATTATGAGTGATTCTCTAATATAAATGGCAGACCCACACGTGAGTTTACTTTTAAGTTGACTTTGGCCAACTTGGCGTTGAGAGTGTTTAAATGAAATGAGGGAAAACGTGTTGTATCCTAGATGGAAGCAAATGTTTCTCACAAGCCCAATAAAGGTGGGCCTGAGGTTTTAAAAAGCCTGTCTGGGCAAGACAAAGCCCAAGTGGCTAACCCGAAAGGAAAGGCCCATTTGGAGGAGAATAAGTTTTCCTATCCAAGTGGGTTAGGCGAGAGTTCGCATAGCGATCAGAGTATGAGTGGGTTGAGCGAGAGTTCAAGGTTACTAGTGGTGGCGGTGGCATCAGTGGTGTCTGTGGCTCCGATGGGTGTTAAATTGCCGATTCTTAGCACAAATCCTCTTCCCGGTCAAGTCACAGAGCTTCTAGCCTCCATCTCGATGGTTTCTCATCCCGATAGGGAAGTCGAAAGTCATTTTGGGGACGATTCGAGAATCACGATGGAGCTGCGACAACCTGGGCTTCTTGAAGTTGTGGGTTTAGGGTCGAACTCGGTGATGTCGACGCTGGAAGTCATGCCTTTGACTAGCAATTTCCAACAGGCTCTTCATCGTTCTCAGTGGGAAGCTTCGAATCATTTTTCGAATTGTTTTTATCCCTTGTCTAACTTGGATAAGGCGGTGGATCCTTGGTCCGAGGAGGACGAGTATTTACGGAGGCCCATCCCGAGAGTGTTAAAGAGGGGAGTGCTTCCCAAACAGGTATGATGTTGTTGGGTGCTGAGTTTGTAGATGGGTTGCAAAATGGTGAGTCGGAGCTTCTATTTCTTCCATGGGAACAAAGTAGGGTTGACACTAGTGCTTCTATTAGTGGGGAGAAGCAGCGTTGTCCTTTGGAGTGTGTACCGCTGTCTTAGTGGGATCCTAGGGCAATCAAGGATAAGGTGTTGATTATGGTTGATGAAGAGGGTGAGTTTGAGGCGACTATGGTGGATCAGTCGAAATGGGCATCTACAATGATGAATAGTTTTTGCAAGATGGTGGGTTTTCCTATTGTAAGACATGAAGCTTAGTATGTGGCTTTATTTCGTTTACTGGAACAAGAATGTCTTGAGGTAGTAAATGATGGGTGTATTCGGAGACCTATTAAATCTAGTCAGAAAGGTCTTAGAGAACTTCGGGGTCTAGTATCCCCAGTAAATTATGATGGGTCCTCCTCTCGTAATAGAGGTTTGTCAAATGGTTTGGGGGCTATTGGTAGTTATAAATGACTTTAAGACTCCTTTCTTGGAATGTTAGGGGATTGAATAATCCTCGGAAGAGGGAGGTTTCTAAGAATCTCCTTAAGGATTGGCGGTGTGATATGGTATGACTCTAGGAAACTAAACTTTCTTCGTTAAATTCCGCTGTTGTGCGAAGCTTATGGGGTAGTCCCTTCATCGATTGGGCTGTCCTGGATGCAGTTTAAACATCCGGGGGGTTCTGCTGCTTTGGGATAAGCAGGTGGTTGAGAAAATTGATGTTTTTGTTGGTCAGTTCTCAATCAGTGTACTTCTTAGAGTATTGGATGGTTTTAAATGGGTCTGTACTGGTATTTATGGTCCAAATGTAGACCAACATAGGGTTGCTTTGTGGGAAGAGTTATCCAAGGTGCGTGTTCGGTGGACCACGGCTTGGTTATTATTTGGAGACTTCAACATCATCAGATATCCTTGTGAGAGGCTTGGTTGTGAGTCTTTCAGCCCAGCCATGTTTGCTTTTTCGGATTTTATAGAGAATAATTACCTAGTGGATACCATTAGATGGGGCTTCTTTCACCTGGTGTAGGGATTCTAAGCCGAAGTCTATGTCCCGTATTGACAGGACTTTGGTATTTGTGGATTGAGTGGATCATTTTGGAAATGTGTCTCAAAGGTGCTTCCTCGTGTTATTTCTGATCATTGTCCACTTTTGGTGGAAGCTGGTGGTGTTAGAAGGGGGCGCTGTGCTTTTAAGTTCGAGAATATGTGTCTAAAAGTTGAGGGTTTTGTTGAGAAAGTTCAACAATGGTGGAATAGGTATTGCTTTATGGGCTCTCCAAGTTTTGTTCTGGCTCAGAAATTAATGGCTCTTAAAGAAGACCTAAAGAAGTGGAATAAGGAGGAATTTGGATATTTGGCTTTTAGGAAGAAGAGGTTGTTGACTAAATTATTGGGTCTGGATGCTAAGGAAGAACTACTAGGCCTTTTGAATCAAGAACAATCTCGCAAAACACAGTTAAAGGTGATATTGATGTTTTAGCTACTTTGGAAGAGACTTTCTGGAGACAAAAGTCCCGTGCTCTGTATGTGTGAAGGAGGGAGATAACAACACACGCTTCTTTCATAGCTTAGCAAATTCTCATAGAAGAGCTAATCACATTAGAAGCATAGAGGTAGATGGTGTTTTATATGAGGTTGAATCTGTTGTACATTCTCAGGTGGTCCAATTCTATCAGGATCTTTATACAAAGACAAATACATAGCATCCAACTGTGGATGGGTAGGATTTTGCTTGTATTGGGGAGGATGAAAGGCTGTCCCTTGAGAGGGAGTCCTCGAAAGAAGAAGTTACCCAGGTTCTGACGGAGATGGAGGGGTATAATACCCCTAGTCCAAATGGTTTCACCATGGCTTTTTTTCACAAATGTTGGAGGGTTGTGGACGCTGATGTTATGGCTGTATTTAAGTACTTTCACTGGTATTCTGTGTTTGAACAGTCTCTAAATGCTTCTTTTCTCTCTTTAATTCCCAGAAAGATAATGCTATAAATGTTAAGGATTTTGGCCTATCGGCTTAGTGGGAAATGTGTACAAGTTGCTGTCTAAGGTGTTGGCAAATAGGTTGAGGGTGGTGTTAGACAGTTTGATCTCAGAGTCTCAAAATTCCTTTGTTGGTGGAAGACAAATTTTGGACTCAGTGCTTATTGCAAATGAGTGCCTAGACAGCAGATTGAAGTGTCATTCACCGGGTGTAGTTTGTAAGTTGGACATAGAAAAAACCTATGATCATGTAAATAAGGATGCCTTATTCTATTTGTTGAATAGGATGGGTTTTGGGTTGAAGTGGAGGGGGTGGATAAAGGCTTTCATAACAACTGTTCGTTCCTCTGTTCTTGTGAATGGATCCCAGCAGGTTTTTTTGGAAGTTCTAGTGGTTTGAGACAAGATGATCCGTTGTCCATTCTTTTTTTTCCTTTTGATTATGGAAGTTTTAAGCCGGATTCTAGAGAAAACTGAGGAGAGTGGTCTGCTTCGTGGTTTTCATGTGGGACTAGTTAACCCTATTGGGGTATGCATATCACATTTGTTGTTTGCAAATGATACCATTTTTTTTTTTTTTTGATAAGTAATAAAGTTCATTGATAACAAAAAGGGGGAGACACCCCAGTACACAGGGAGTATACGGGAGGGAAAACATCAAAAACAAACATTGCAGAAATCAAGTAAATCTAAAATAGTGGGAAAAGGTTGGATTCTCCACGCAAAGACCCAGTCCAAAAGAGTTTTGAGAAATAGCAACTTGAGATCAGGAATGGAACGCTCAACGTCTTCAAAGCATCTACTATTTCTCTCCATCCAAATACACCACATCAAACAATGAGGAACAACCATCCATATATCTCCATTACGATGGCGACCAAGTCGACCTTGCCAACAAGCAAAAAGCCCAGCAATAGACATTGGCATAACCCAATAAACTCCAAATAGACTAAACACCATATTCCACAACTCCTAAGCGGCCGGGCAATGAAGGAAAAGGTGGTTAACAGATTCACTGTTACACTTGCACATAAAACACCAATCCAAAATGCAAACCTTTCGTTTCCTTAGGTTGTCAATAGTCAGACATTTCCCCAAGACAGCAGTCCATACAAAGAAAGCCACTCTAGAGGGAATATTCTACTTCCAAATGCTTTTCCAAGGGAAAAACTGCTCACTATGGCCAACTAGAAGATGGTAGTATGCACTAACCGAGAACCCCTTACTCTTACTAGGAAGCCAGCATCTCTTATCCTCCCCGATCCCCCTTACAGGAGTGCTATAAATGGAATTGATGAAACTCCTAAAAGATTCCAATTCCCGATTATGAACCTCCCTACAAAAAGTAACTCCCAATGGAGAACTCCATTGGTGTCAGGATAGCGGTCCGCGAGAGAAGAGGTTCCACACCAACGATCTAGCCAAAACTGCACTTTTGACCCATCTCCAATTTCATATAGAATAAAACGAGATAAGGAGTGCCACCCTCTTCTAATATTTTTCCACAAACTGACACCATATGGACTAGAGGAAGAGCTAGAACACCATCCACCCCAATCACAACCATACTTCACCTCTATCACTTGATGCCATAGCGCATCCCTTTCTTGCCCAAATCTCCATAACCACTTCCCTAATAAAGCTATATTGAAAGTTCTCAGGTTTCTAATCCCTAACCCGCCTGAAGAAAGCGGAGCACACACCGTAGACCAATCAACCAGATAAAATTTAGGCTCATCACCTAGGCCACCCCATAGAAAGTCCTGCTGAAGTCTAGCAATACGGTTGGCCACTGAGGCAAGAATAGGGAATAAAGAAAGAAAATAAGTAGGGAGATTAGAGAGAGTGCTTTTGATTAAAGTAACTCTACCTCCCTTGGATAAATATAATTTTTTCCAACCTGCTAATTTTCTTTCCATCTTCTCTAGAATTGGATTCCAAATTGATTTGTTCTTAAATTTCGCCCCCAAAGGAAGACCCAAATATTTCATTGGGAGAGACCCTTGCTTGCATCCTAAGACGGCCACCAAAAGATCCATGTTATGAACTTCTCTCACAGCCACCAGCTCAGACTTACCCAAATTTACCTTCAAACCAGACACAGCCTCAAACCAAATGAGCACCATACGGAGAATCAGCATTTGATCAATATTAGCATCACAAAAAATCAGAGTATCATCGGCGAAAAGGAGATGGGAAACCATCAAAGATCGACCTGCAGAAGCACCTACACTAAAACCTGACAGACGACCTTCATGGACAGCCTTATCCAACATTCTACCAACAGCTTCCATAACCAACACAAATAACAAAGGGGACAAAGGATCACCTTGCCGCAACCCCCTTGAACTTCCAAAAAACCCATGGGGAGTACCATTAATAAGGATAGAAAAACGAACCGTGGATAAACAAAAAGAGATCCATCGCCTCCACTTAACAGAAAATCCACAACGCTCAAGCACGTGAGTAAGAAAGTCCCAGTTCACATGATCAAAAGCTTTTTCTAAGTCCAATTTACATAACAGCCCTGGCTGCCCAGACTTCAATCTACTATCAAGACATTCATTAGCAATAAGGACAGAATCAAGAATCTGCCTATTAAGAACAAAAGCATTCTGAGGAGCTGAGATGATCTCTCCTAGCACCATGCGAAGACGAATAGCCAGAACTTTAGCAAGAATTTTATAGACCACCCCCCCCCCCCCCACAAGGCTGATAGACCGGAAGTCCTTCACTTCCACTGCTGCTGCTTTTTTAGGAATGAGGGCAATGAAAGTTGCATTCAAACATTTTTCAAATTGGCCTGTAACATGGAAATGGTGAACCATAGCCATGATGTCTGATTTGAGAATCCCCCAACAAGCTTGAAAGAAAGCCATCGAAAAACCATCAGGCCTAGGACACTTATCCCCATTAAACTCCTTGACAACTTCATAGATCTCCGCTTCCTCAAAAGGTCTCTCTAACCAATCTACATTATCCCCTGAAATCCTTGGGAAATCCAAAATATTCGAGAAAGGATGCTGCTCTTGCTGCTCAGAGTATAGGTTCATATAGAATTGTTCAATATGGTCAGCAATCCTATCCGGGTTGGAAGACAAAGCCCCATCAATCATAAGGTTTTCAATACAATTATTTCTTCTATTAGAATTAGCCTTCCTATGAAAAAACCTCGTATTAGAGTCGCCCTCCTTTAAATACAACACTCTGGATTTTTGTCTCCAGCTAATCTCCTCTAACAAGGCTGCCTTCTCAAGTTCAGCGCGTAAGTCAAATGATACCATTTTGTTCTGGGATGCTTCTAAAGAACAGTTGTTGTCCATTAGGTTGGATTTGTCTTATTTTCAAGCTTTTACTAGATTGAAAGTAAATGTGGGGAAGAGTGAGATTGTCCCAGTTGGGGAGGTTGGTAATATAGGTGCTTTGGCTAATATTCTCCATTGTAGGGTGGGTAGCCTGCCTATGAAATATTTGGGAATGCCATTGGGTACTCCGTAAAAGACAGCATCCATTTGGAATCCTATTTTGGAGGAGATGGAGAAGAAACTTTCAGGTTGGAAGCATCTGTATTTATCTAAAGGTGGTAGACTTACTCTTTTGAAAAGTATTCTTTCTAGTCTTCTTACATACTACATATCATTGTTTACCATCCCTGTAGCTATGGCTGATAGGTTGGAATGTATTTAGAGAAATTTTTTATGTGGGTCTTCAGAGGAGTGTGTTTCAAATATTTTTTGGTGGCTTGGGAGAAGGTGTGTTCACCTTTAGAGATGGGCGGTTTGGAGATTAGGAAGTTAGTGCATTTCAATCAAGCCCTATTAGGAAAATGGTTATGGAGATTTGGACAAGAACCCATATCTGGCGGAGGGTTGTTGCCACTAAATATGGAGAGGGTCAAGGGGGGTGGAATACTAAAGTATGCAGAAGGGCCCAAGGGTGTGGTCTTTGGCGTGGTATTAATGACGGTTGGGAGAGATTCTCCAAACATTTGGCCCTAGTAGTGGGTGATGGCTCTCGTATTCTTTTTTGTCATGATAGGTGGACTGGAAATATCTCTCTTAAAATACTCTATCATATGCGTGTTCAAATGACAGCAGCTCATGGTCAGACACTTACCTTGGATAATCTGATGCTCTGAGGTCTCTCTTTGGCGAATCGGTGTTGTATGTGCACTATAATGAGAAATCAGTGGATCATCTTCTCCTACACTGTCCTATAGCTCACTCGTGGGTGCAAATGTTACAGGTATTTAGGATCCAATGGGTCATGCCAGGTTCTGTGGAAAGTTTGGCGTTTTGTTGGAGTTATTGGCTAGGGAAATTTACTTCAGACATATGGAATATAGTTCCTGGCTGTTTGATGTGGGTTGTTTGGATGGAAAGAAATTAACGCTCTTTTGAGGCTAAAGAAAAATCGCTTGTTCAATTACAAGCTCTATGCCAGCGTACTCTTTTAGATTGGTCTAGGTGCTAGGGTTTTTCGAATTGTTCTTCCATCATTGAGTTTCTTTCTTCCCTTAGAATTGTCCCTTAAGTTGTTTTTTTTTTTTTTAATCTTTGTTGTTGTTTGTTGCTTTTTCTTATATTCACCATCATGAACACCTTGTATTAGCTTTACACGTTTTTTCTTCATGATTAATACTATTCTTATTACTTATCAAAAATAAAAAAAACCTTTCAAACGTGTCAGTTTAGTCCCTAACCTTTTGGTATTGTCTCAAAATAGTGGTCCCTACCAATAAGTGATGGATAGAATGCAATGCAACAAACTCTTTTATATTCATAGAAAGACAGTACAGTGACTCACCTGAATGACACTTAATGAACTATTGGTAATCCAATAGACTAGACTCCCCTGCAAAACCAATATAGAGTAATAAATTTGTATTTTAAACAAAATAAGGGGAAGACGAATAGGAGCAGGGAATTTTGCCATAAGATGAAGCGGTAGCAGTAAGAAAGAACAAGAATACAACAGGGAAGCTTTAACCAATCCACAGTAGGTGGGCCAAACAAGAACAGCTTTTAGCCCTAAACAAGGATGTACAGCGACTTAATTGCCATTGTTCCTTGACATATTTTTTCTAAGTAGGAAATTAAAGCATGCCATGGAAACCACTTCATGCTACAAGACAGCATACTTTTCAAATGACAGCTATGCAAGATGCCTCAAATAACATCAATTATGCCCCCATAAAAATTGTTATATGCCTCACAAGATATATACCATAGGACACATTTTAATGCTCCATAGTCACAATATGGCTCCAAACCATGCCAATTTAATTGATACCACACACTTCATACCTTTTAAAGCAGGTCAACCTACAAAATTTTTGACAAGATGACACAGACTTCAAAGGACATTGTAACATATAGTTTTTTTTTTTTTTTTTTTTTTTTTTGATAGGTAAGAAAAATTATATTAAAAAAACTACAGTATACATGAAAAGCACAAAGTAGTAGATAACTACACAAAGAGGAAACAAAAAACAGGAAACAAAAACTAATTACAGAAAAGAAGAGAGCTAATGAACAACGGGATGGAGTCACAAGAAGTGAGTCCCCAAGTCCGAGAACAATCAAACCAATAACCACTAAAAGAAGCAAGCAACTGATTATCAGAACTGTCCACATCCTCAAACGTGCGGCAATTACATTCCCTCCAAATGCACCACAATAAACACAAAGGTGCTAAATTCCAAATGCCTGACAAGTGCTTCCCCAGCCAATTCCTCCATCCAAACATAAGATCAAACACCATTCTTGGTAAGACCCAAGAAACTCCAAAAGATCGAAGGACAATACACCATAACTGTTGAGCCTTCTCATAATTTATCAACAAATGGTCCATAGTCTCCCCACAATGTCGACACATGCAGCACCAATCAACAAAATCAAACCCCTTATTCTTCATATTAACCCTAGTGAGTATCTTATTCCAAGCCACAGTCCAAAAAAAAAAAGGAAACTCGTCTAGGAGCCTTCACTCTCCAAATACCTTTCCAAGGAAAAGTGATAGAGGAAGAGTCTCGCAGATCATTATAATGCGAGCGAATGTCAAACTTCCCATTGTTCTTCAAAGTCCACCTCAATCGATCATCATCTTCATTTAAAGGGACAATATTATCCAAGAAAAAGCAAAAAATCATCCATAGAACTCACCTCCCAATCATTTACACAGCCCAAGTCCTCCTTTCCCCTTCCCTCGGCCTAGTCAAGGATAAAGCAACAGAAGCCTCTTCATTAATAGCTAGTCTATACAAAACTGGATACATTATTTGAAGAGGTTGATCCCCACACCAACAATCATGCCAAAATTTCACTCTATTCCCCACCCCAATCTCCAACCTAGCATATAGTCCAGCATGAGTTCCTGCATTCTTAAACTTGCCACTACTGATGAAATAATTGAAACCCATAATAGACGGAAAGCTAAAGTGAGCGGTTACTTATCCTTTGCATAAAAATAGTAACTAGTTGGTTTTAAGTTGGATAAAAATAGTAACTAGTTGGTTTTAAGTTGATCTAAGTTTACCCGGCAATGACCTCCAACTAAAATGACTTCCTTCTCCCATAAGAATCAGGTGGAGGGTTAGGTCATAGGATGACTGGGATAGTAATTGGCAGCCCTTTCAGAGACTTACAATAGATGAGGGAAAGCTGGTTCTGGTGCTCAAGCATTAATTTGGGATGTTTCAGATGATGGAGCGCTCTCTTGGAACCTTTCTTAGTTAGTCTAAAGTTGAATTGAGTCTTATTTTATTGTTGATTTTGTTTATTTAAAACTGAATCAGTTTTAATTAAGTTTTACTAGATTCCATATTTCTGGAATGGGCTGTCCTTGACTGTACCTAATCCCATCTGTTTTGTGTTTTGAGTCCTTTTCCTATTTGTTTCTTATGTATTTTTTTCTTTGTTATTAGTAATCCTAGTCTAGTCTTTCAAGGACTAGCTTATTTAGAAGTCCTAGTCCTTCTAAGAAAGGATTTAACAATAGCCTGTATAAAGGATTTATTGTAGTCAGATAATATTCATAGTCAGATTAATTTTAATAAAATTCTAGCAGCTTGTTTTAAAGGTTTGAGGGTGTGATTGTCTTCCACCTAAGTGTGATTGCTTAGGATAACCTAGGTGTGATTGCCAAGCATTTTATCTTCCTTTATTTTATGTTCTATTCATTGTTTTAATACCAAACAGCCAAAAAGGAAGATAATTGGGAACAAAGAAAAATGGATTTCACTATCAATCACAGAAAATTAAGAAACTTCCATGAAGGCAAGCTAAGACAATACTTATGTTATCCAATTTAGCACGCGTAACTTTGCAGAGGTTGTAAGTATAACCTAGTTTTACCTGAGGAATGCAGTAACCAATAAAAAATAGAGGCAGCGTTAAAAAATCCAAGTAGAATTTGTAGAACTGCAACAAGAAAGAGAATACCAATTAGTTATATGACATTAAAACTAGAAAAAATAGACTCCTTCAAGATTCAATTAAACAAAAGACAAAATTTGGCTACAAAATTAGTTGTAGCTTAAGGCTACAACTTTACTCAATATTTTTTATTGGGTGATAATTTTGACAAACTTGCCATTGGATTACATTTCCTTTTTATATCCCTCATGCTTGCAAAATTTTCAAAAGATTAAAGATCAATAATTATGTCATCAATCAATTGTTTATATTGCAAGTTTTTAGTCTAAAATTATGCATAAAAAGTAAGTTTAGATCATATAGTAAATAACATCCAATTGATACAAAATTTGATATGTTAAGAGCGTAAAGAACACGCAATCCATCAGTTAGATTTTTAAAAAATGCAGCAATGTTAATTATTTTAAAGGAAGTTGTAACCTTAGGCTACAACCAATTTTGTAACCAAACTTTGTCCTTAAACCAATTATCAAAAATATAAATTTTAGAAAACCAATATATTCAAGTGCAATAAGATAGCAATATCAATGGAATTCGTACATAATTTTTCTACTTACTTTTGCTAATAAGTCAAGTGGGCCAGTCACATTTCGAACTGAAGATGTCCCAAAAGAAATCTGGAGAATCCATCAAGCAGAAGTCAGCTTATATTTTTTTTTTTTTTATTAACAAGATTCACATATCAAAATTTGGTACAAGCATATGATGTCACAACTCACAAGAAATTTAACACATTTTTAGAGGATATGACAAGATTATCCTGACACCAACTATTGAAATAAGAAACATCTTTGAGTGGCATTGGTACATTAGGTTATCCACAATTTATAAATTTGTAGACATTGAACATTTTTTTTGGATAGGTAATGAAAGACTTTTATTAAAAATGCATCATATTATGAGGTCCTTTGAGGTGCCAATGCTATATCCTTCCCATGGAAGAATATTTGGCACATCGAGGCCCCTAATAAGGTCTTTTTTGTTTGGAAAGCAGCTTGGGGGAGGATTCTGACCTATTATAATGTTCTCAAGAGAGCTTTCTCTTAATTTGGTTGGTGTTTCATGTGCCATTATAGTGGGAAAACAATGGATCCTTTACTGCTCCATTGTGATGTTGCTCAGGTTATGTGGAGCGTAGTTTTAGATCCGTTGGGATTCATTAAGTGCTACCAAAAACGGTTTCTGATCTTTTAATTAGATTATCAAAGTGGTTTGGGAAGACCTCTTCAGATATTTGGAACCTTGTTTCTTATGTTTGGAGTGGATCTTGTAGAGGGAACATAATAGTTGCACTTTTAAAGATACTGAGAGCTCAAAGTGTAAGTAGGAATCCTTGTTATTTAGGACTATGTTTGATTGGTCTCAGGTCCCAAAAAAATGTATAAAAAAGAACTTGCCCCGTGTACACATGCAGTGTACAAGGGACGCTACAAAATCGTCTAAAGTTACATAAGTCTATAAATTCAAGTAAAGTAAAACATTTAAGGTTTGAAGTGTCAATGGTTGAACTGCTGGCCAGGGTAATCAATAAGCATACAAGCAACAACAATTAGAACATAAATGTCCTTGGGCGGGCTAAGATGCTTGGAAACTTTATACCATAAACATAATGAGGATCATAAACAAGGTAGCAAGCAATTTTTTTTTTTTTTTCATGGCAATTACCAGTGTTGGCAAGGGCAGACCTAGGATTTCAAGCTAGGGGGGCCAAAGTATAAGAAAAAAAAAAAAAAACAAATAGGTATCCATATAGTATTAGCAAACTATCAACCAAAATAAATATACAAAATCATTGTTTCTTAATACATTAAGATGCAATCATCTACCAACAATGACAAAAAAACACAAAATAATATTGTTTCTTCAGCTATTGCAAAAAAAAAAAAATTTCACAAACCAAAAATTACTTTTGCTACTTTAATATAGCATTTAACATGTCTCATATAGTAGTGTTTTTGGTATTTGGTGTTCTAAATACTAAATATTTAGCATTTAGAACACCTGATGCTAGTACTCTAATACTGGGCTGACTAGGATTTTTTATTTTTTATTTTAAAATTTTGTTTTTGTTAAGTTTTGAGTTGAGTAGTTGCTAGTTGGGCTAGGCTAATTAAAAGGAAGGGGTTAAGTTTTTGGAAGAGAAAGATGGGCGGTTTAGGGATTAGGAAGTTAGTGCATTTCAATCAAGCCCTATTAGGAAAGTAGTTATGGAGGTTTGGACAAGAAGGAACCCATCTTTGGCGGAGGGTTGTCACCAGTAAATATGGAGAGGGTCACGGGGGGTGGAATACTAAAGTATGTAGAAAGGCCCACAAGCGTGATCTTTGGCGTGGTATTAATGAAGGTTGGGAGAGATTCTCCAAACACTTGGCCCTAGTGGTGGGTGATGGCTCTAGTATTCTTTTTTGCCATGATAGGTAGGTTGGGGATATCTCACTTAAAATGCTCTAAGTTATAAGCGTGTTCAAATGACAAGGAAGCTTGCATTTCTGATGTATTGTTTCATCAGGAGGGTGGAAATGATAAATTTTGGAATTTGAGATTTTATATGGACTTTCAACGAGAGGGAATTAGAAGCTGCCTTCTCTTTCCTCGATTTCATTCAAGCTTGGATTCCTAGGGGTGTTGGGTGTGACAGTTCCCATTGGTGTCTTAATGGGAATGACAAGTTTGATATTCAGTCCTATTACAATAAGATCCGGCGCGGTTCTATCCCTAGTTTCCCTTGGAAGGGTATTTGGAAGGTTAAGGTTCCTAAAAGGGTGTCTTTTTTCATGTAGACAGCAGCTCATGGTTGGATACTTACCTTAGATAAAAAGATGCTTCGGGGTCTCTCTTTGGCGAATTGGTGTTGTATGTGCTGCTGTAATGAGGAATTTGTGGATCATCTTCTCCTACACTGTCCTGTAGCTCACTCGTTGTGGGTACAAATGTTACAAGTATTTGAGATCCAATGGGTCATGCCAGATTCTGAGGAGAGTTTGGTGTCTTGTTGGAGTTTTTGCCTGGCAAAATTTACTTGGACATTTGGAATATGGTTTATGGTTGTTTGATGTGGGTTGTTTAGATGGAAAGAAATCAGCGCTCTTTTGAGGCTAAAGAGAAATTGATTGTTCAGTTACAAGCTCTATGCCAGAGTACTCTGTTTGATTGGTTTAGGTGCTGGGGTTCTTCGACTTGTTCTTCCATCATTGAGTTTCTTTCTTCCCTTATTATTATCCCCTAAGCTGCTTTTACTATCTTTGTTGTTGCTTGTTGTTTTCTCGTGTTCATCATGAACACCTTGTACTTGCTTTATTCGCTCTTTCTTCGTGATTAATACCATTCTTATTACTTATCAAAAAAAAATATATATATATATATAACGTATAAAAAAAATTATTTGGGCAAGGGGGCCCAAAATTTTTTTTCACCGGGTGGGCCCAAGTGTCCCTAAGTGTTGGTAAAAGTGTCAAATACACTTTACTGCACAGGCCTCCAATAATTTATAAGCAAAGTATAACAAAAGCACATACTTTTTTTTTTTTTTTTGAAAACTAACAAATTATCATGAATCAGGACCCAAGCACTAGGAGTGTACATGGAAAGGGGTACATCAAGATCGTAAATTACAATGATCAAGCATAACAAAAAGATTAGAACAAGAAAAAGGAGAAAAAACAGAACACCAATCAAACGAAGAGTGGAGGAGGAGAGATTTAATCTCAAGAATTGACCGTTCCGTTCCCTCAAAGCATCTAGTGTTCTTTTTTTTTTTTTTTTTTTTGATAACTAAGAAAGATGTATATTCAAAAAACTGCTTTATGCAAATAAGCATAAAGCATATCAAAAATTACAAAAAAAAAAAAATGCAAAAACAGATAAAAGGAACTAATTAAAAAGAAAATGAAAGCTAAGGAACAAAGGGAGAGATTCACAAGATGTGAGCCCCCAAGCCCTAAACCAATCAAAAAGTAAACCAGTAAAGAAAGCAAGCAACTGGTCATCAGATCTATCTAAGTCCCCAAAAGTTCATCAGTTTCGTTCCTTCCAAATACACCATAACACACAATGTGAGACAGCCCTCCAAGTCTATGTTGCAACAAAAGCACATACTTGATTAAAGTAAAATGTACATTTTTTCAAATATAGTGTCCGTTTGGTAAAGATTATTCTTACTAACTTATTTTATTATTCAACTTATTTTTGCTACTATTTATGGGTCCCACTACACTTTTTGGTACAATTTATGAGTCTCACTATACTATTTCAGCTAACTTTTACCTTTATCTACAGTACTTTCAGCAAAAAGTTTTCAATTTCAACAAAATAAACAAATCTCAAACGGACCCATAATATATAACAACCTCTAATAAAAAGATTCATAATAATAATAATAATAATAAAAGTACACAAACTAAAGATAGAAGTAATATCTATTAGATCTAATATATAGTGCAATTGCACAAAGTATGCAAGTTAAATTTATCATGACTTATTTCAATTTCTTTAATTTTTTATATAAAAAATTCAAAATAATTACCAATGGATAATAGGATAAAAATCTAGTCACATTAAGTGTCCGTTTGGAACAGCTTATTTAGCTGAAACTGAAAACTTTTTAGTGAAAGTGTAGAAAAAATATTAAAAAATAAGTTGAATAATACAGTGAGACCCATAAATAATATCAAAAAGTCCAGTGAAACCCATGACTAGTAGTAAAAATAAGCTGAAAGTGGAGAGAAGTTGAAAACTCGGCTCATCCCAAATGCACACTAAATTTAAACATGACATTTTTTATTTAAGTCTATGGTGTTTAATAAAAAATACATACCTATGATAATTATGATCAAAATGAAGTATACAGTTCAATCAAAATATATCCAGAAGGAAAAGACTAAAACGCACAAGAATAGTAAATATCCTTGTTCATGGGCCTTTTGATATGTAAATTTTTTTTTGTGTAATACGGTACCCTAAGAAAAGTGTTTGTATAATAAATCAACAGTCCATGTTATTTTCTTCAATATGGATTTTTTAGCAAAAAACTTAAAAAGTGCGGGTTGGCATACTTTGTGCTTCTTCAAAAGCACCAATGCCCCTCAGTACATGAACTTCACTTCAGCCAAGCAAAGTGCTTAGACCTGGAGCTTTGAGCTTTGAAGCATGCCTCAGGTGTGCTTTTAAGAACACTGGTAATTACATCTAAATCAATATGCAATTAGTAATGTGTAAGTCAATGACCAAGAAGAGTTTCATTCTGTCACATGCTATATTAAAGAACAAATAAGAGAAACGTGTCACAAGACTTCCCTAAAAAACTACATATATACATGTGTGTGTGTGTGTGTGTGTGAGCGCGCGCGTGGAAAGGTGATACTTTGAAGAACAAGAAACTATGAAATATGATCAGATTTCCAAGCATTGACAGACAAATACAATAAACTTACCCTGGGGCAAAGTTATGACTTACATTTACATGTGCTAGCCCATATTAGCCCTTTAGGACAACAAAGTTTTGCTGCTATATAAAAATTTTACTTATACAAATTGCTACTGATTGCTAGTTCAGACAAAGGAAAAAAGATAAATATACATTGAAAAGTGTAACCAAAACTATACTCAAGTTGTAAAAAGCGCAAGCACATACACCCACGTGGCCATGTAGGGATAGATTTGTGAAGGAACCAAAAATATGACTCACTGAACTAACACACCAAAGCTAAACC
Source organism: Lithocarpus polystachyus (assembly GCA_033629205.1). Classification (NCBI taxonomy): domain Eukaryota; kingdom Viridiplantae; phylum Streptophyta; class Magnoliopsida; order Fagales; family Fagaceae; genus Lithocarpus; species Lithocarpus polystachyus. Next base: position 53,062,270 of record CM066163.1, read on the forward strand.
AGGATGGTGCCTGGAATTACTTGTGGCATCAATAAGACGACAGTGTCTTGAACCTTTATACATAGTATTTTCCATTTTGGAAAGCACATAAAACTTGGAACATAATGTGCATTTGTTTTTTCTTTAGGAAGATTCTTTTTACTACACAAAAACTAGAACACAGTCATGTAACAAGAAAAAAGTATGATTCAGTCTATAAGCACCAACTGAGCTGGGTCAATAAGAATGACATCTCTTTGCAATAAAAGGTTGTCCTTGGAGATTCAACCCCATGATCACTAAGAAAAGTGGGGTATAACTGCATGTTATGATAACTAGTGCAAACCAACTAGCGAGCCAAATACCTGAACATTAATATAGTGCAAGCCAGCAATCAACAAAGGAAAGATGGGGCCCGAAACACCGTGTGAGAATTCAGTCAAATTTTGGAACCATAAAGCACCACCCTGTAATGAATGTGAGAGATTTATTTCCAGTAAAGTTAAAAAGTCATAATTAATATCAACAATTCAAAACTGCAACATGGTCAAACATGAGCATCACATATAGCAAGAAATAAGTTTCCAATGCACTCTAGATTTCCAGTAATGTAAATTATATTTATGAGGAAAAACAAAAGATGCTGTATGAGTTTCAGCTATAACTGCATTTAAGATGCAACTTGAGATTAGGAGCTTTGGTAATTTTACCATCACAGGACCAAATCCTAAGATACTCAAGAAATAAATAAATAATTAAATAATTCTTATATGCGCTACATAGCCTTATAGTTATAAAATTGTATACTATGACAAGTGACAACATCCCAAATAAATGTGCCAAACTTATATGAAGTTGTTTTCTGGAATTCTTCTACAATGCCATATAATCTTTTCAGTTTTTTGCAATAAACACAATCTAAGATAGAAAGATTAAATACATCTATTCTATATCATCAAAAGAAGCATGCCTGACTTCAGAAAATTTTAGTGAAAACCCATGCCCAAGTGGAACGCCATGTATACCAAAGGCATCCAGACTGGTTTTCAAGGACAAAGAAGCATGAGTGTGAATAATAAGGAAAATTCTAGTTGAAGCTTCTAAAGAAAGTTTATTGCACCTTGCATACAAGTACTTTACAAAAATAACGGACCAATCTAAATTCATGTCAGGTCAATTCTTAATTTGATCTATACTAGCCTTTTCTCCATCCATCATCTGTAATTGTTTTTACCCACTGGAGTGTCATGTGCGTAAAACATATCCTGATGGTCGTTTTCAGGGATAAAGGAGAAATATAATCAATGGAAATTTTCAAGAAAGGTAGCAGCTTAATAAGAAAGTTTTTTTTTACTCTCAGTTGAATAAAATACAAGGTCTTCAGCTATGAATATATTTTTTTTTGATAAACAACGTAAGAATATTATTAATAATATAAAGTTTGCCAAACCGAGTATATTGGGGATGTACTATGGGGCACAAATCAAGAAACTAAAGAACAACGGTCAAGAAAGAAAGAAAATGAGGAACAAGAAAAATGAGAAAAAACCACACTCCATTCAAAGAGAGTGTGTAAGAAAAAAGATTTAATCTCCAGCAAAAAACGTTCACAACCCTCAAAGCTTCTAGCATTCCTTTCACGCCAAATGCACCAAATCAAGCAATGAGGCACTAATCTCCAAACATCAAAGTGACGATGTCGCGCAAACTTTCCTTGCCAAGCCTCAAACAACTCAAGAACAGTATGAGGCATAACCCATTGAAAACCAAACAAGCAGAAAACCAAGGACCACAACTCCTAAGCTATGGAGCAATAAAGTAGAAGATGATCCACCGACTCCCCACACCTCTTACACATATAGCACCAATCAAGCACTATCACTCATCTTTTACGAAGGTTGTCTGTTTCAGCTATGAATATATGAAAGTCGTAGATCATGATATCACTACTTACAATAAAATGAAACTAATATTTTTGAAAAATAATTGTTCAAATTTATCTATCTCGTATGTCAGTGCCTTACACAATCAAATCCAGGATGATGATCCAGCGACATTCTTCTAATACTAGTCATCCACAAGAAAAAGCATGGTACCTGCAGATAATTTTAAATACAAGCAAGATCAATTATTACAGAAACTTCATCTATGTAGCTAAATATTCAGGCTAATATGGTTTTCATAATTCTGTAGGAATACAAATTTTATTTAATTTGTCTCCTCACCGCATCAATCATTCATGGACTCCCCACTTTTGGAGCTTCCATTTTATTTATACGCAATAAGTAAACATAAACTGGGATTGGCTCAACACAAATACAAAAGAACCAAGATCACCCACAGTTTGCTTGCAGCAGTTAATTCGTTATTAAAAGGCTAGAGTATTAACTCAAAGACAATCAAGCTATCTGTAATTAAAAGGATAAGGGGGAAAAAATGCCGTTTATATAATGGACAAAACTATTCCAACAATTAAGGCAGATGTATCACCTGGATAGAAAAGTATGCAAGGAACCATAAAAATGAGGGGCATCCAATTGCTCTTCTTTCCTTTCGAAAGAGTGAAATTTGATCAATATAACTCTTTCCTGACAGAGGTGGTGGCAATGGAGGAGGCACTTTGAGAAATGCATATGAGAGTCAAACAAAAATTAATTGTAAGTTAAATAGATGAACAACACTGAAAAGGAAGAGGATTCCATGGTAAGAGAACCAAAAAAATGATATAAAACAGATCCTCCTCATAATAGATGTTAATAAAATTAAAAGGTAGAGTGCTGATAATGATAATGTCCACCAGTCAAGGTTTATCAATTAGCAAAATAATGCCATGCTACTATAAATAATAATGGCTTGGAACAAAACATTATGGCAAGGAATAATTGAAATTAAAATAATCTCTAGCATGAAAAATGAAAAAAAAAAATTACACAAGAACTTTTGAGCTCATTCCATTCTCTCAGCTTTCCTTTTGTTGGATACGTGGAGTAATATGGCAAGAGACAACTTGAGTTAATGGAAAAATAATGGATAAAACAAAACAAAAAAAACATATTAAAAATATTTTTTTTATTGGTATATTAAAAATAATAATAATAACAACAAACAGGTCAAACAAGATATTAAGGATATTGTAAGACCCACAATACTTGAAACATAGGTATTGACCAAAAAAAAAAAAAAAACCCTAACCAAAGTAAAGACAGCATTATATTTCTCACATAACTTTCATTTGGCAACCTTTCTTAAAGTAACATCTTGGGGCTATCTTAACAAACTATTATCACCATTCCTGTAGAATAATCATAGAATCCAGTTTTGGCATGTATATGACTAATAAAGCAGACTACATTGCAACTACAGGAACAGGCAGGCTTCACATGCCCGCTGCTTCCATACAAACTTGTTTTTTCCTCATTGGTAAGTTACACACGCACCTAGTGGGTCCCAAACCCATGACCTCACATTCCACCCAGCACTTGCAAGGGGAGGAGGTACCAGTTAAGCTAGCGCTTATTGCCTTCCAAACAAACTGTTTGTTCTCACAACAGTATCCCCACGATGAAGTACTCTTTTCACTTTGTATTAGGTTGCACCTCTTTGTCACTTTTCCACCTAGCACTTGTAAGGAGAGAAGGTTCCAGTTAAGCTAGAGCTTATTGCCTTCCATACAAACTGTTTGTTCTCACAACAGTAACCCCACGATGAAGTACTCTTTTCGATTTGTATTAGGTTGCACCTCTTTGTCACTTTTTTAATATAGTTCTTTTCCTAATCAAAAAATAAAATAAAATGAAAAGAAGTTCAAAGCAATAAAAAAGACTCCCACGCCAACTGACAATGCTCATTGGGGTTTTGTTTTTGTGACAAGAAACACATGCTCCATAGATTATACTGAATCAACAATAAATATGAATTTTATAAATGGCAATCAAATTTGAGCTAAGCAGCAGCAATCAAAGGCAAACTAAACACGTCATAACATAATTTTCAGCTTCGGAAGTTGGCTGTATGAGGCTAAAAGCTAGATCTATCAACTCCTACTACGCTTCTCGTGTTCCTGACTTTCATTGATAAGTAGAAACAAAGACAGTAAAAATCGTTGGGTGATTTATCGGTGCCTTTGAAACAAGTTACAGATAATTAAGTTCAACAATAACCAAGCCTTGGTTCTAAAACTTTTGCGCTCAGCTCTGTAGTCTCAACAGACTATAATTCAAGTCTAGCTTTTTTTTTTTTTTTGATAAGTAAGAAAAAAATATTATTGAAAAAGGAAGAGCAAGAAAAATACAAAGAGTTCACGGTAGTAAACCTGTAATAAGAAACAAAAAGACACAAGCAGCCACTAAGCTATTCTAATAGATAAAAGAAAATCCAAAAGAGTAGAACAATCCGAGAGACCCCAACACCGAGACCAATCAAAGAAGTTCCGTTGGCATAAATCTAATAACTGAACCACAGATTTCCCATTATCCTCGAGAGAACACCGATTCCATTTAGTCCAAATAGTCCACATTAAACAGCCTAGAACCAAATTCCAAATATCAGAACTATGCTTCCCAAGCCAAAGATACCAACAAAATAATAAGTCCGCAACTGAACCTGGCATAACCCAATCAATCCCGAACAACTGAAGCATATACGTTCACAAAGAATGAGCTATCGGACAAACAAGTAACAGGGAATCCACAGATTCCTCATTACAACCAGTCTACAAAATCCATCCCTCTACCCCTCAAATTATCACCTGTGAGGATCTTATTCCAGACAACAGTCCACACAAAGAAAGAGACGCGCCGAGGAGCCTTAACCTTCCATACACCTTTCCAAGGAAAAATAATGGGCAACGGTCTTCTTAACTTATTATAGAACGATCGGACATTAAAATCAACATTCTTTGTCAACTTCCATCGCATACGGTCTACATTCCCAGTGGGAGGTAGATTTGAATCCAAGGTGCGGAGAAAATCATCCACACCACCTATTTCCCAATCATTTGGACTCCGAAAGAAATGAACATCTCAACTTCTCCGATCCTTTAACCCCAACCGCTCAAGAGAAGAGGCCACCGATGCCTCTTTATTGGAAGCCATCCCATACACATTCGGAAAGGTCAAATGAAGTGAAGACTCCCCACACCAATGATCTGTCCAAAGCTTAACTCTATCACCCACCCCTACCCCAAACCAAGTATTTTTGCTAAATTCCTCCCAATCCATACGGATGCTTCTCCACAAGCCACACCTGTGAACTCCTCTACCTAGCTTGGATATCCATCCCCCCCATTCTTCCCCAAACTTTAGGGCTACAACCCTCCTCCAAAGCCTTGACTCTTCGATCCCAAACCGCCATAACCACTTCCCTAGTAAGGCTTTATTAAAAGTAGTTAATTTCCTTACCCCTAACCCACCATATTCCAAAGGTGCACACCTTGTCCCATCCCACCAAGTGAGTCTTGGAATCCCCCCATAAAAAATCCCTTTGCAACCTCTCAAATTTATTGGTCACATGCGTAGGGATGGTAAAAAGAGATAAGTTATAAGTAGGAAGACCAGATAGAGTGCTCTTGAGCAACGTTAGTCTTCCACCTTTTGACAAATACATCTTCTTCCATCCGGCCAACTTTCGCTCAAATTTCTCCAAGATAGGATTCCAAACAGTAGGAGACTTGTAGGATGCCCCCAAAGGCATACTGAGGTAGGTCATAGGCAAAGAACCAATCCTGCATCCCAAAAGCTCTGCCAAAACATGGACATTAGGCACCTCCCCAATGGGGACCATCTCACTCTTTAGCGTATTAACCTTTAAACCTGTCACTACCTGGAAACAAAGAAGAAGCACCCGAACAGGAAGAATCTACTCCTCATCTGCATCGCAAAACAGAATCGTGTCATCCGCAAACAAAAGATGCGAGACATAAACCCCTCCACCCCGATTGCTATTAGCTCTAAAACCTCAAAGCAAACCAGCCCCTTCAGCTCTTCTCATCATCTTACTGAATACCTCCATCATAACCAGAAACAACAAAGGAGATAGCGGGTCCCCTTGTCTCAATCCCCTCGAACTCCCAAAAAAATCGGCTGGAGACCCATTGAACAAGACAGAGAATTGGACAGTAGAAATGCAAGTGCGGATCTACCTATACCATCTCATCCCAAACCCCATTCTCTTCAACAAACCTAGAAGAGTCTCCCAATTCACATGATCATAAGCTTTCTCAATATCTAATTTGCAAATAACCCCCGGAATTTTACTCTTTACCCTACAATCAACGCACTCATTAGCTATAAGAACTGAATTAAGAATCTGTCTACCACCCACAAAACTGTTTTGAGTCTCAGAAATCAACTGATCCAAAACCTCTTTCAGGCGGTTTGCCAAAACCTTAGCCGTAGTGATGAGGAGACAGTGGATCATTTGCTACTTCAGTGGATCATTTGCTACTTCAGTGTGGTAAGGCTCATAAGTTGTGGAGTTTGGTGTTTAGATCTTTTGGGATTTCATGGGTCTTGCCAAGAACGGCTGCAGATACTCTCTTTGGTTGGTGGAAGTGGCCCGGAAAACTTTCGTCTAGCATTTGGAATTTAGCCCCTTTGTGCTTAATGTGGTGTCTTTGGAGGGAGCAAAATTGAAGGATGTTTGAGGACATGGAAAGTTCAGATGACCAACTTTTGGCCTCTTTTAGTGGCACTCTATTTGACTGGTCTAGGGCTTGGGGACTCACCTCTAGTGACCCTCTCCCTTTGTTTCTTAGCTCTCTCCTTTTGTAATTAGTTTCTTTTTCTTATCTTCTTTTCTTTCTTATTATCTTTTCTTTTGTACTTTTATCTCTACCTTATGTTTTCTGCATAAGGTAGTGTTGTTTAATATATATCTTTATTACTTATCAAAAAAAAACAACACATACAACAACGATTTGCCAAAAGGCGGCCACGAAGCATAAGGTTATCCAAAGTTAGAATCTGACATGAGCTGCAGTCCACATAAAGAATGCCACCCTTTTAGGAACCTTAACTTTCCAAATGCCCTTCCAAGGGAAAGTAGAAGGAGCTGCATTTCGAATCTTATGATAAAAAGACCAAATATCAAACTTCCCGCTTCCATTAAGACCCCAACAAAGACTGTCACAACCTCCACCCCTAGGAATTCGGGTTCGGATGAAATGAAGTAGGGAGTAGGAAGCCGCTAACTCTCAATCATTAAATTCCCTATAAAAACTAATTCAGGTCTAGCACATCTATTAACCATTATATCCTATCTAAAATAATGTGCTCTTTATATGATTGGATGAAATCTTAGATCCTTTGAATCTCAATTTGTAATTAAACTAGTCAGTGTGCAATTGTGCTATCCAACAACTTTTTTTCTAATAGATTATTGTACGCAAGAAAAATCAACATGAATAGTTAACATGAATACGCAAGAAAAATCAACATGAATACGCAAGAAAAATCAACATGAATAGGAGTTCAAAGACATTATAGAGTGAACCAAAAAAGTAATTAAAAAGAAAATAATAGAAACAACTTAGAAGAATGAATGCAACAAAAAGCTACAAAGACATAGTTAACAAAGATCAAAAACTCACATTTAGGAAATAACTCTCCAATCCTTTTCAACTTGTTAAGTTGCAAAATCAATACTGGGAACAGTACAACTCTCAGTGCCAAAGTAGAGGAAGCAATAACTATCCACCTACAAGGTCATAATAAATTCATAAAATAAAATTTTAAAAAAAAGTAGTGAATATATGTAAATAATTAGTAAAACACAAAAGGGAAAAAAAAAATACCTAGCTCCTTGACACATAATAGATTATCAAAAAGCTCACTTTATAATTACTGTGTTTGGATTAGCTAATTTTGCATAAAAAATAGATGGGTGTAAAAGTAAAGTTGTACTTAGGCAAAAGTCGAGCTTTAAATAGTTGCACCTACCAAAATAAGCCAAATAAGCTAATAAAAAAGCTCATGGCTTTGGATTAGCAGTTGGTTCTAAGCTTATTAGTGTATGTACAGCTTTTTAAAAGCCTCACATTTTCAACACTTTGCCAATTTCAACAAGAAGCTAATCGAAATACACAATTCAAATAATAGCAAGTACTCAGATTTATTTACTTATATCTAAAATATAAAATATAATATAATAAGCCAAAAAAGTTTTTGGTGTTATTTTGGTTCCTTGAGTATCAAAATTGAAATTAATACTCTCAACTATAAAATCATCGACAAAGTAACTCTTCAACCTTAAGCCATTAAATACCCAAAAACATTATCTTTTTTTTTTTTTCTATTTTAGTTTAGAGCAATTTACGACTTTGACAGTGAGTTTTAAGCAAAGTTTAATCACTCAATTTTTTTAATTGGATGACAAATCCACTATTGGATTACATTATATTATTTTCGTATATTCTCCATACTTTCAAAATCGAATACATAAAAAATAGAGAAATTAGTTTAAAAATTGGTTGAAAATAAAACATAAAAGATAAGTTTACAAATCCACCGTTTTCCAACGTATTCTAGGGAAACAAACAGAGAGAGAGAGAGAGAACATAACGAGAACATAATGAAATCAAGTGTGAACTAATTTTCCGACATTTTGTAGGGAAACAAACAGAGAGAGAGAGAGAGAGAGAGAGAGAGAGAAGAAATAATGAAATAAAGTTTGCAGGTATTTTCGAACAATTAAATATATGGGGAAAGAGAAAGATTACCAAGGCAATCCAGTGAGGTCGTGGTAGGCATCGAGCAACGAAATCAGGTGACGAACAGGAAGAATCGAATCTTCTTGGAGGGGAACATCTCCGCCGCCAAGTGGAGCGGAGAAAGCGCGGGAATGGAAGAGGAGTGGGTTCACGCGGGGAGTGAAGCGCGTGTGGGGAGGTGGGGAGAGAGGGTTAGGGTTAGGGTTAGGGTTAGGGTTTGGGTTTGGGTTTGATTGATGCGCTGAGAAGAGAGTGGGGAGAAGGGAGTAGTAAGGACGAGAGCGACGGAGGTGGGACAAGAGTATGGAAGTTGTTGTCATCATCTCATCAGAGATCTTCACTCTTCAACCAACAAGCTAGCTAGCTAGCTGTAAAGTGTAAGCGTGAGACTCCCCCTAAAATCTTCTTTTATCTCTCTCTCTCTCTCTCTGCTTCTTCTTCCGGTTTTTAGGATTTTAGTTTGAAGATAAATTATTAAAACCGAGCAATATCATTTGAATTTGGATTTGGATTTGAATTTGAATTTGGGTTTAGAGTTCAATAAAAAAACAGTGATTATGAAGAAGAAGGCCACTCGTCTCATACAAGTTTGGGTCCTTTCACTTTCAGTTCATCCATATCGTTCGGGTTAGGCAAGACACGTACGGATCTCACGTGCAGAGTAACCATCGTGCCAAGATATGCGGGGATATTTGCAGGCTAGCTATGCAAGGGTCTACAATGTAGTAAGTTTACACGCATTTAAAATGTAAAAAGAAACTAGCATCTCAAGTTTTAGAAACTCGAGATCTAAATTAAAACTCGAGTCTCAAAAACTCGCTTTGCCAGTCTTTGAGCTGGTGATTTGAACAGAAAATACCACATAGATCTCGAGTCTTTAAGACTTGAGTTCTAAAAAGCAAAACCGAGTTTCTTAAACTTGATTTTGGAAGAACTAAAAAAGAACCAACGGACTTGAAGAAACTGAGGAATGACGAAGTACCAGCGACGAAGAACCAGCAACAAAGAACAGAGGAAGAACAGATCTGAGTGGGCGATTGGATGATCTGAACGATTTGACGACGAAGAGATGCGCTTGTCTCCGCCGATGGGTTTTCTGATGTTTGCGAGAGCTGATGGGTTTGCCAATCGTCGATCTACAATGCGTTCACAATCTCCACAAGTGCGTTCATGATCTCTTCTTCATCTTCTTCTTCTTCTTCTTTTTTTTATTCTCCGTGGATCTCTTCATCTTCTCGCACGGTAAGTACCCACTAGAACTCAAGTATTAGAGACTCAAGTTCCATGTGGAATTCTTATCCACCTCACTCAGTTAGAAGTCTGGAACTCGAGTTTTAAAAACTCAAGATGCTAGTTTTCCATTTTCTTTCACACCTAATCAAATAACAAAATTCTTTGAACAATAAAGTTAAATAATAAAAAAATTCCAAGCAATGCGGTGGTTCTAATTAAAACTCTTATTGCTTAAAGTTTCAAGATATTCAAAAAGGGTTTTATTTCTTCATTTATTTAAAAAAAAAATTGGATAAACCAACACTTATATAGATTAACTACTAATAAGTCTATTACCAAAAAAAACTCGGTAAATTGTTTTATAACCTATTATGAGATTTGGTTGTTGATAAAACTTGGACTTACACAAAGTGGATTCATCATGTAAATCTAATTTTTATTATTTTATATTTACAATCTATTTTTGTTTTTTAATTTTAATTATATTATTGAATTTTTTTTAATTTACCTATGATTCTTAATTTTTTATTAAGAGTCTTTTTATCTAACTTTTTGTTAAAAACTACTGTAAGTAAAAACTAAAAATTAAATAAAGTTAGTTATTTTTAAGTACAATAGTAAAAAAAAAAAAAAAAAAAGTAGAGTATGACCTACAATAATTAAAAAGAAACTCCTATTTGTGCAAAAACTATAGCAAGGGACTCGCAAACAATCTACTTTACTTCACTTTTTGAACAAAACAGAGGGATCTCTACAATGTGCCAAGCCACTTAGCAAATTAGCAATTAAGCTCACTTAAGCCAACAAAAAAACTTTTTCTTTATGAGACCTGCAAATAGTAGAAACCATAACAATAAGTTGACATTTTTTAACAATTCAAGTGCATTCCAAATGCACACTAAGTCATACATCACAAGGACATTAATTTAATAAAATCAAGTCCTACATTCCACGGAGATTAATTTAATAAAAATATACTCAACAAAAAAAAAAAAAAGGAAAAATTACACTTTACCACACTGAGTCTGTTTGGATACCGCTTATTGTTGAAAACTAAAAACACTATAGCAAAATACTTTTTAAATGTGTGAATAGTGTCATGGGACCTAATTTTAAAGTTGTTTTTGCTAATAAAAAAAAAAGTACTTACAAGTCTCGCGAATAGTACACAGAACCCACCATTTTTTAGCAAAACACTGAAATGCATGGAAAGTGTGCGTTCCAAACGCACGCTAAATTATATCAATTTTTACACTTATCACCTTAAGTTATCATTCGCATGACACTTGCCCTCCTAAATTATGAAAGTGTATACATACCTTTCTAAACTATTGCCCATATAACACTTTGCAACCTATCCAATGGATAATAATTTTTGCAAGTAAGTGTGCATTCTCGTAATTTAGGAGGAATAAGTGTAAAAGTAGTAAGTTTAAGAGGGTAAAATGTGTATTATCATAGTTTAGAAGAGTAAGTGTAAAATGGGTACTGCATCCACATTGGTGGAGCTACAAATTTTAATACCTTAAAAAGCTACCTTATCTATTTTAACACATAATTTCACAACACAATCTGCATCAATGGCCTTGTTTTTACCATTAGGCAAACATTATTCATTTTTTTATTAATTTATTTCTCACTTCCTCTCTGCCATGAAACCCAACTAAGTGATAATATATATATATATATATATATATATATATATATATAAATATATGCCTTCTTGCTATAGCGAACTGCTAGTATAGCAGTTCACTATAGCAAGAAGACAAAAAAATTCGCCTTCGGCTCCACTGATGTTGGGCGCTAAATTGGAGTTTAAGTTGGTAAAATTTTTGCTTTTTACCACCACCAAATGTAATGCTCTAAGGGATAAGTCAAGTGTACATTTTCATATTTTAGGAGGTAAGTGTAAAAGAGGATATAATTTAGGGAGTAAAATATAATTTTCCAAAAAAAAAAAAAAACTAGTACAAGCAATTGGAGGAGTAAGACATTTTTTTTTTTTTGTGTGAATAAAATGCAAAACTAACCCTCTAAGTTTCTTCAAATTTCATTTCAGTCCTCTAACTTTCAAGTTTATTCAATTAAGGCTTTTCCATCAACTTTTGTTATATGTTGTGGTTAATTTTTCAATTTTATAAATTTTTCTTCAAATTGTTTAAATTAAAAAAATTCAATTAATGATTGACAAATATTTTCCAGATTTTTTTTTCAAAAAATTTTAACAAAAGTTAACAGAAAGGCCTTAATTGAAAAAATCTGAAACTTAGAGGACTGAAATGAACGAAAGTAAAGTTAGAGGACTGAAATGAAATCTGAAAAAAGTTAGAGGGTCAGTTTGTATTTTAGTCTTTTTTTTTTTATAAGATTTTCAACCTATGACATCCGCTTCTGATTATAATTTTTTATCATCAAATCAAGACACCAATCAGTTTTTTGGTAAGCGAAAATTGAACCTCAAATCTCTTATTCAACCATCTACGACTTAAACTATCATTTCCATTCCACTTTGATGGAAAATGTTGGTACCGTTAGTTAACTTGTTCAAATCACCGTTAGTTCCCTCCTAGCTCCATGTCAGCCTGAATCTTAACCTAACCAATTCCAATCCATTCTGCCGTTTTGGAATATTTTGTTAAATTTTGACCAATATGGTGATATTGACCAATAAATGAAGAAACATTTTGATTTAAAAAAAAAAATTATCCTCGTTTATTTCATTCTTGGAATATGAAATTTGAGTCTGGTTATTTGTTTGACACTACTGCTATTAAAAATTGAGCAATTTGAGCTATTGATTTGATTCAACATCTTTTTGCTTCATAATTTGAAATTTGAAAGGGTAGCTTTTGATTCATCCTAAATTAATGACCTTTTTGTTATGTAATGATTAAGTTAAGAATGCGTATTATTTGATTTTGTTTTGATAATTTGATATGATATAAAAATATATAGCTAATTTTCATTGGGAAAATATTTTCTAAAGCTCACTTTACTTAAACATCCAGTATTTTATATAACATAACATCCATAATTGATGCACTGAAGTATACATTTAAAAAGCCAAAGAAATATTAGCAATTATACTAAAATTGTACGTTATTGTAACACCTAAACATTATGTTCCAGCAAACCAAAAAGATCACTCGTCTCGCAAAAAAGGAAAAAGGGATCACTAGAACAGAAATGACTGCTTAGGATGGGCCTGTATCTTCTATCATTCATACCCATATCCTGGAATTTCTGACTATCAAAATTCTTAAAAGATTTTTTTCTCTTTCTTAAAATAGAAAAGAAATGGGTAGATACAGAATCAAAAAAAGATAACATACAAACTTTTTAACTAAATTAAAATTAATGCTACCGTCATTTAATTTAAATATATTTAGTATGTAGGCATATCATATAAACTTTTATTTTCTACTAACATGCGGGCACAACTTGATTAGCATGTACTAATATTTAAAAGTAGTTCTACTTCTGATAAAAAAAAAAAAAAAAAAAAACCAAAGTAGTTCTACTCGCGTAATTACCGTTTCCTCTATTTGACTTGAATGAAGGATGAATTTCAGAGCTCTATTGTTATGTTTTGTATTCAGAACTTCAACTTGTAATCATCTTTTACAAAAATTAACCATAAAAAATTAAAAAAAAAAATGCACAGAAATGTTCCCCCAAAATTTTCTGCTGCATAAGTAGATCAACATTGATAGCCCAAATTATAGGGGAAAAAATAGACAACAATTCACCCATCCCCAAGGAAATGACACTTACAACCTCTTAGCCTCCTGTTCTACTCACGTCACCCTAATTGCTAAGCCAGTTGCCCTTGCACTCAAGAATTGTGGTTTGGGGTCATTCAAGCCTAATAATGCGACAATTTACAACTTAATAAGCTATATGGGAAACCAAAGATTGAGCGAAAGGGTCAAATGCAACAATTGATTCGACCAAAGAATTTCAAGAGTCAAAAATATCTTGCTCAAATTGTTGTATCTTGCTCAAATTGTCGTGTAATTTGAGAAAAGATGCAACAAGTTGTCCAGAGCATCTGGGGAGAATTTCCTGGCAAATAGGTAACACGGCCGTCGTATACCATTCCATAAGCAAGGCCACATCTGCACTTCTCTCTGTAGATATTGCCCAATAAAGGAAAATTGTTTTAAGATATTGCCTAACCCATCTGCTCGTGAAAGATAAAAATAATGAAGCATTATGGAAAGCATACCTTCTCATCACTGGTTACATGCACACTCACATCAATTGACTGCAAATACAACATCAAAGTGTCCATCAAAATCCACGACATTTAATTGAAATAGCTACAATTTGTAATATATGAAACTTCTTTTTTTTTTTTTTTTACTAGTTTGGCCCCAAGGGAAGGGTTAGGGGATATTCAAACTAGTGACCTCTACATCTTGAGGTGGTCACCAACCGATTCCGCTGTCCATCAAAATTCATGACATTTAATTGAAATAGCTACAACTTGTAATATGATATGTTCAAACTTTTTTTGACAAGTTTGGCCTCAAGGGAACGGCTAGGGGGATATTCAAACTAGTGATCTCTACTTCATGAGGCCTCCAACCAATTGTGCTACCCCTTGGGGTTTTATGATATCTTCAATTGGATATGGCAACAAAACAAGGACACCATCATTGGTTGCAGAACAACCAAACGCCCACCGTGCAACCCAAAAAAGGCCACTCTCAGTAATACATACATACCAACTTAATAAGGTCACCGGTTTTTCATCACTCAGATGGGCACCGTTATCTTTAATTTAAAAGCAACAGCATTCGGTCACTAAAAATTCATCCTCTCTTTTCTCCTACACGTGGAGTCCCACATGAATATGTCACATAATTATAGGTAGCAGGATGAATGAAGGAGGACTGCAATGGGGATGAGCTGAATTTAAAATATAAAAGGCCATAACGATAAATTTTTGTGATAGTGTTCACATGTTGGGCTGTTTTGTCTGAAATATTTTACAGATCATGCAGAAACATACCGTAATATTCATCCGAAGCTCTTCGGTAATATCCTGGGCTCTATATGATTTTGGATGCCACTTTCTCTCAGACCAATCAACATGTGTAACCGACCAGTTAGCAATTCCACCAGGATCAGTCATCTGAAAATACATTTGGAAGATTCATCAGATGTGCTGAAAATAATTAAAAGCTGAAAATGCAATGCTGACAGAAATTCTTACATGGAAAAAGGTCGGCAGGTAATGTTCATCAGCAATGCAATTGCGCCCCTCCAAACCTGGCTGTAATATCCAAGAACATCCACATTAATGCCTATTGGTGCCTTCAACCACATCTACAAAATTTCATAGTTTCAAAGATCCCACAAACATATCTTTACAGTGTTTCCCATACACATTTAATGAATTTAGCAACCAACTATTTTTTGCAAGTAAACTCAGCAACCCACTTATCAAAGTGTAATTGCTTAGAGAAATACATCTTGCCAAGGAGTTAGAAACAAAAAGGGCAGGGGGAATGTGGTACCTTGCAACTTATTACAATTCAATGCAATGACCAAAACCATGAAGCCAAATCAGCAAAAAAAACCAAATGTATGTCCTAGTGTACAATTGTGAAGAAAAAATAAAACAAGAAATATTACAAAACCATATTCTCACATAACCTGCCTTGGAACTCATAACCATCTACAAATGCAAAACCAAATTTCCTAATATATATACAAGTATCATAGTGATTTCACAGCACAAATCAGGTCTATGACTCAGATTGCATTACAAATTTATAAATATTCAATCTTCCCGGCTTACTACGCAATTCAAGAGCAACAAATAATGTTCTAGGTTCACCAATCAAACCAAAGGCAAACATATCAAGCTTCAAAGTAGGAAGACCAACAACATAGGTACAAAAAGTTTAGGTAATCAAGCTCAATGGTCCATCAACTTCTATTATGTGCACATTCTGGGGTCCTAGTACAATTAAAGGAGAAACACACAATTGATACGTCCTCAAAAGCAGCATCCATTTATCAATGAGATAAGTCAGTGCTGTCCCAAAACTACTCCAATAATGCAAGTACATGAATAATGGAAGAGAACAGGCACAAACTTGTGGGCCAAGTAAATAGGGTGAGTTCATGAGTTTGAGACTTAAAGGCTTTGTTTGTTTAGAAGGATAGAACAGTGAGGAAATAAAGTGACAGTCCATTAAGCATCTTGTTTTAAATTTTCTTTACATCCTTCTGTTGATTACTGTCAAATCGTCCATACATTATATTTTTCTGTCTTTTTCCCCTCCCATTTTGAGAAGATTGAACATGATGGGCCTTGATGGAGAATACCCATCACTCCTGCTGATTCCTACCACTTTTCAACTCAACCAAACAAG
Source organism: Lithocarpus polystachyus (assembly GCA_033629205.1). NCBI lineage: Eukaryota > Viridiplantae > Streptophyta > Magnoliopsida > Fagales > Fagaceae > Lithocarpus > Lithocarpus polystachyus. The sequence goes on from CM066163.1 coordinate 53,078,581, forward strand.
AGAAAGTAGCAATCCATCCTCCATTTTCCCCCTCTCCCCCCCACCCCCCCCCCCCCCCCCTTTTTTCCCCCTTACCAAACACACTTATATGACTTGAAACTATACAACTTCAGTATATATTGAGTAATGGTGCAAAACACATTTATTGCATATGCCTTATAAAAAATTTTTCTGCCATGCAAAAATCCATGCAATTTTAAATAAGATGAGTAAATTAAAAACCAAGCAATAAATGAAACAAAAGAACACAATAACTTTCCAAACCATGGACGCATAGGATCTCCATGAAGTGCCTAAAAATATATAAAAGTACCCAAGGGAGGGAAAGAAGATTATACAACGATGATGATGATGATGATGATCTTGAAATCAACAGAGCATCAAAATTCCACATGTTACCATCTAAATTTGCATAAGGAACAACTGGAAATCAATGGTACAATATGAACAAGCATCTTTTTTTAATTAGCATCTCGGAGAACATTCACAAGAAGTATCAAGGAAGAAAATATTGCACAACATATAAATATATATATAGACAAAGTTTGGCTACAAACTTGGCTAGAGCCTAAGATTACAACTCCCGCTAAAAAAATTAATATGACTATATATTTTGAAAATCTAATCATTGAATTGCATGTTCTTAATGTTCTCAACACACGTCAAATTTCGTGTCAATTGGATATTATTAAATATTTGAATTTTTTATGCAAAATTTAAGACCACAAAAACTTAAAATTAAAACATTTGATTTATGATATAGTTATTGATCTTTGATCTTCTAGAAAATTTTGCAAGCATGGAGAATATAAAAAAAAAAAAAAAAAAAAGTGATCTAATGGTAGATTTTAGAATTCACATTTAATAAAAAGATATTGAGTGAAGTTGTAGCTTTAGGCTACAACCAAATTTGTTGCCAAACTTTGTCCAATATATATATATATATATATATATATATATATATATACCCAGACACACATTACTATTCTGAGAAACCACAAAGATTGAAGATGCAATTCAAAATCACCTTGCAGTAATCACGGAATTTAGAGTAGTAAAGATTGTCAGCCACAACTATCACAGCATGCTGCCGCTTCATTGAGAACCACTGAACAGAAATTAAAGCATTAATGGTTACATATATAAGATACCAATAGAAGTTCAGATTCTAGCATGTTAGTATATCTAAACCAAGAACTCATCACCACCAACCCTGTCCTATTTATGTGGGTTAAAAAAGAGCAAAGCTCTTACAGCAGGATGAAAAAAAATGCATCCCTCTTATAACCTATAGACATTGGTTTGACTCCATACACCAGAATGTAGACAAAATAGCCAACAGAGATTGGATGACATTTGATACTGAGAATATTGTGCCAAAAGTACTGGTAAAAGTATTAATAAGGTCCTAATTATAAGATATACTATTTCTCCCAACTGGTAATATATTTAAATAACAAACTACAAAGGTCATGGAAAGATGGAGGACACTGTTTATTCAATCATTTTTTTTTTTTTTTATATCCTATCCGGAAAAGGGCTACATTAGCCACATGTTTTGTCCAAATAACTATCCTAACAACAACAATGCACATCAAGTATTTCATGTTTTGCCAACTACATCCCCAGCCTCATTATCATCTTAGTTGAATGTATACCTGTGCACCCTTTCTAAAGTCTTTCTTTTCAATTTCAGGTAACATGTGTTCTGAGTACCTTCCATTTCCATGTGGACCAGGATCCTGAAAGCTGAAGGAAAAAAATACAACAAAATTAAAAAGGGGCTGGGGAAGGAAGGAGTGCATCCACAACGGACAAGGCGTCCTTATAATAGGCCATTATACAAAAAGGGTTCACTTACCAGTCAACAAAGCTGATGTTTGTATGCATCAGATAGTCATATATATACTCAAAACGGTGTAACGGTACACAACTGCAATGCCAGAAATGGTCAAGCAGAATTGATAATAGCAAAATTAATTAAAATTAGTTGGCAAAAAGTAATTCCACATAACTATAAAAGCTCATCACCTATCAGAAAGTAAAACAAAATGCTGGTTATCAGGATCTTGGAGAGCATATGCCAACAATCGCCTCTCTGCATCAACCATCGAAATTTTCCCCCATATGACCTGCAAACATGATAAACCAACTAATTTTATTGATTTAAATACTCATCAATCTCTATCTCATTAAACAACAATAATAACTACAAATTAATAACATTTATTTTCTTTCTTTACAATTGAAACTGTTGTTCTTTGTAATTCTTTAGGACTACAGCATGTATATATCCTTTGTATGTGAGATAGTGCCTCTTCATCAACAAAGATTATTTCTTCTCAAATAATAATAATATAATAAAAACAAACTAATATTATAAAAACAACTACTGCCAAAGCAATATATGACCTTTACAAACAACTAACATTTTAAAAAGAATTATCTACCAAAGCAGCACATCAGAACTTCTACAAACAATTATGGATTTGACAGAATTCAATAAATACATTCGGGAGGAAGAAGGGAGAAAATTGATAACTTATCTACAGATCATGTCATGAGTGTTACCCTTCTTTTCTTACAAATTTCAATAGAGGTAATTGTTGCTTTAACCTTCATATCATCAGATTTGAACATTTAAGTGCACAACTTAAACTTCTTGAAACAACTGCAAAATCTATACTGCAAAAAAACTAAACCATGTCTACCCAAGTGGTCAAAAACAGAAAGCAACAAACATTTTCCCCCACAAAGAGTCAAGTGTTTGAAACATTTTCCATTGGGTCAAGGACTGAATTAAGGTAGGCAAACACAAATTACATAATACAGGATTAAACCCAAGACTTAATTGGTTAATCCTCCAGCCCTTGTTTACATCAGACGAGATTCCATCTGGTTAAAAAACTGGCCAATAGATGTAAATATTGTTCTTAAATGGCGTCATTGTCATCAATTTTGAAAAGTAAATTTTCCGATTAGTTATGCCAAAACAATAGATGCCAATAAGCACTTTCCTCCTCCCATTATAATGGAATAGATGCTGAAGACAGGTTCAAAACCCTATGGATTCATACGTACCTTTTTGGCTAGTCCTTGACATGTAAGTAATTTCTTGGTGATATCTTCTTATTTGTCATACTTAGGATTTTCCTTATCAATCTATATAGATTATCTTACTCATTTCCTATATCTATGTTTGTGAATCATAGCTCATAACAGTCTTAGTAGTTTGTATATCAAATTTAATTAATCATATTACCTCCAACAGATAAGTTTCCAATAAAGGGATAAAGGAACCATGCCCAGCCCAGCTAAAATTGATAATTAGAGAACTAAACAAAAATACTATTAATCAATTCATTCGAGCAGTGGCACATCTTCATCGGACACCTGTACAAATATAATTCATGCCTATTGATAACCTTATCAAGAGGGGTTTATAATTAGTAAGTTGGTATGTGTCAGTGTAGTGGGAAAAAGGTGCATGTTGCACCATCTTTTACTCCATTCCGAGGTTGCTTATGCTTTGTGGAGTGAAGTGTTTAGGATGTTTGGGATTCAGTGAGAGATGTCATTGACTGTAGAAACTCTTCTATTTGTATGGAGAATTGGTTTGTAAAACATTCCTCAGCTGTATGGAATCTGGTGCCAGCATGCGTGATGTGGCTATGTGGAAGGCATGGGATAGTAGTATGTTTGGGGATGTTGAGAGACCTCTTGAGCAATTGAAATCTTTGTTGATTCGTACTTTGTTTGATTGGTCTTGGGCATGGGGTTTTACCATGTTTGAGTTCCAAAACTCTTTTACATCTTCTATTTGATCTTCTTGTAATTTTTTGAGTTAAATTTGTATTCATCACCATGAACATAAAGTATTTTTCATCTTCAACAAAACTTTTATTACTTACTTATCAAAAAAATGAAGGAGAGATCTGAGATTATGCCCACTTTTTAGGCAAATGAATTTGTCTTTTCCTGATGGAGCAATAATTTCTATTTTTCTCACTGGGAGTTAAAATCTACCAAAAACAGAAATGCTGATTTTAAAAATAAAATAAAATAAACTGCACAATGAGTGCAGCAAACAGTTTGATCATAGTTTTTTTTCTGAAAAATACCCATTTCAATGTATAATCTAACCATGAAGAAACATAAACCAAGAGTACACTTTGAAATTAAATTTGTGAACCTGATCACTGCGTATGTCCCGATTAACAAAATAACGGCTCACATGTACTGGTTTTTCCTTAGATGCATGCACATAAACAGAGAATTTTCCTTCATGACCCTGCCAAAAATGATGGAAAAGCTTCAGCTAAATATATGAATTTACCAACGATAAAACAGGCTTTATCAATAAAAATGATGGTCTGAGAGAAACAGGATCAAACAATAACAGGTTGCACATTTATTACTAGTCTTAGAATCTATTTCGTTGACAGAATTTTCCTGGAAAGTTCTTCCTACCCACTACATAGTGATTTAAATGACAATCCACATGTAGTTTTAAGTCACAAGACTTATTTGAAAGTAATGAGACTTGTTCATCTAAATAAAATACATGCCAATGGTCATTTGAAATGCCACAATATGGGTTGGTGGAAATTCTTGCAAAACCCAGATGTAGGAAAAATTTGTCCTTGTGCCGTACTTACATGGAAAAACTTCTCCCACAGTTTCTCAAATGGTAAAGAACCAGGAGTCAGGAACATGAAGGCAATTTTAGACTTGTGAGACAGAATAGGAGGTGAATTCAGGATATCTTTAATCACAACATGAGATGCAAGTTCTTCATCCGTAAATTCCCGTGCAGGTGCAGGCGGAAGCCAATCAGTAATTGACATGCATCCCCGAGAAGAAAATACATAACATGCTGCACTGCTTTGGGGTGGATACATATATGCACAAATCAGAAACAATGTGACCAACAAAACCAAGATTATGATCCACATGGGCCGCCTTAAAGGAGGGCGGTGGCGAGGCCCCGGCAATATCTGCATATCAGCCATGCCAACACGCCACGCCTGACCGGTCTTCATTTAAAATAAACTCATCAATCAAATCTTCATCTCCAAATGATCTCTCTCTCGTCCTTTGTCCTCCCCATCCACCAAAACCCCCTTTCCTCTCACCTAATTAACCCCAAATAATAAGGATATAGAAACAGAAATACAAAGAGAGAGAGAGAGAGTAGTTTGATCAAGCCCCCAACCCTGAAATTTTGAAAGAAAAACAACAACAAAATCAAATGGTCAAAGATCATAAACATCCAGTTTATACATATACCAGTTAAAGATTTAACTTTCTGAATAAAAACTCAGCTGGACATTACCTAAAGTATTATCTTTCTCACTAATCAAACAGAGCAAAAGTGCATACAATTAAACATCAATAATTATCAATCCCACTGAATTCATCGAGTTTGATAAGCAAACCCTTTGAATTCAATGACTAATTAAACCAACCGATACAGAAAATTCCCATTTCTTCAAGTATATATAAACCATAAAATTCCAACGAAAGCGTTTAAAAAGTCAAACCCAAAATCCAGCGCCCACCACAGTTTCAACTTTCAACCTACCCACCTCCCCCCCCCCCCCAAAAAAAAAAAAACAAAGACTTGCTCAAAGCCCCCAAAAATGAAAACTCCATGTCCCAAATGCACACTCTATCGAAAACATCAGTCAACCCCCTCATCAAGAATTTCCCATTATTCCCAATTTGGTTGCTGAGAAAACACGTAAAAAAAAAATTAAGAAACACACTTGTAAACAATAACATAACAGAGAAAAATTGTCAGAAATGATGAATTGAAATGAGCCGAGAGAGATACCTAATTGACGCAAATCTGTGAGGGATCTGGAAGCTGAAGCTTTTGACCAAATGGGTATTCAAGATCTAGGTCAGAAAATATTAACAAAACAAACAAAAAAAAAATCAGAGAGACAGAACCAAACTCAAAGAGTCAGAGGGAGAGAGAGAGAGGTTTTTTATATTTATGTGTTTATGTATAGTTGTTTGATTATGATTTGATTCCTTAGACGATTCGTTTCTGCGACTGTCGTGGATTTTTCTTTTTTTTTCTCTCTCTAAAAAAAACAAAAACAAAAACAAATTCTCTGACCTGACTTTTAGAGAGAGAAAGAAAGAATAGTCGAAGAAGAAGCCTTTGTTGTTATTAATCTCTCTTTTTTCTCTTTTTTTTCCTCTTTTTTTTTTTTTTTTTTTTTTTCTGTGCTCTTCCAAAACAAAAATAAGCCATTTCTTTTTCTAACCAGTAATGTTACAAACAAACATAAATTATTTTATAATATTTTTACAAAATGCTGATGCAATTTTAGTATTTTTTAAATAATTATTGCAAGTAAAAATATGATATTAGTAATGGGCCTATAGTAGAACTAATAAAAATTTATCACATCAATAATTTATAAAAATATTATAAAATAAATTGTATTAATAGCATTACTCTTTTTTAATTAAATAGTATTACAATAAAAAAAAAATACTTATTTTAAAGCACATTCCTAGCGCGTGTCCTCATGACCACTTAATTTGTAATTCCTTCACCAAAACTTCTCTCTCTTTCTCCCCCCTCCCCCCTCCCCCAATTATATTGTTATCTAGCTAAGTTTTGTTGTATTTAAATTACATATTATTCCCTCTTCCCACATTTGTGACTCCAAATCCAATATTGGTCTCATTTGAAAAGTAAGTGTAAGTTGTTTTTTCCTTTTTGGTTATTTCTTATATTTTTCTATTATAAGTTAATAATATGGTATGCACTTATCTTTTTCTTCTTTTTTTCTTTTTTTTTTTCCTTTCTTCCCTGAGGAAAAAGAAAACTTAAGAAATTTTTGAAGGCTAACCAACAAGGGAATTTCCAATTCCTAACTCAATAAAGAGTCTCTTAATTTATTTCGTAAAACTCAAAGAGCTAATACTCTGTTTGTTTCATTGTTAAGATATTTTCAAATGTTTGGTGTGATCTAAAATATCTAAGCTCAAACCATCAAATTTTCCAAGAACTAACTGATGGATCAACACTAAACTTGACCGAATTCACACCCTCAAGCACCAGATTGGCACAACCTTGATGGATCAATGCCCTTAATCACTTGATCCAAGCCCCAAACCACCAAATTAGCGCCTTAGACACTGGATCAACACCCCTAACCACTTAATTGCCACCTTTAGCCACCAAACTGTGCCTCTCAATCTCGAATTATCACCCTGATTTCAAGTCTCCTAGCTGCAATTCATTGCCAACCACCACTAACAACCATTTTTGTGAGTTTCAGACAAGTGGGGGTGTACAACAAGTTTCACATATATTAGGAAAAAGGGTTGTGCAAGCTCCCCAAATTGTAATACGTTTTACCGAAATTTTGTTGGTAAAAACATTGTTGGGGGGTTTTTGTTTCAAGGATGATTTTAGGGAGGTAGCCCGAAACTTAACATTGGGCCAAAGAGGAAACCCAACGACTATCAATGTAATCTGATAGATCCAATTCTGCCCCAGAAAGGTTCCAATACAAATAGATGTTTAATAATAATCTAGCTATAAAATATGATAAATATCCAACGAGTGGTTGTCAGGGGGCAGTTTTTTTGTTGCCAATATGATATTTGGAAAGCCAAGACCGAGACTCGGCTTTGAGCTTGGAATATGGGCCAAAGGCTATCGGTAAAGCGAGTAAGGCCCATTTTTGCTTAAGGTCCGGGTTGAATCCAACAAAGAATAAGCTAGCACAAAGAATGACCCACCATAATAAGTACTTAAATAATAGTCCAGTGGTAAACTAGAGAAACATCCAGTGATAGATTTCTGGAAAATTAATAAATATATTTGCATAGTAAAAATTATGCATTTCCTCTACAATCGATTAATATAAAAGTTGGCTCATTGTAACAAGTACACAAAAGGAAAATGATCCAGCAGTGAATATGACAGACCTCCAGCAGTAATGTCTGATTAGTTAATAAATGTGTTTATATGATAAAAATTATATATTTTCCTCATTATTATTAAATCAACATGAGGGAAAACTTCCATAGTAACCAAGACATTATAGCCTTCATTATAATAGCAATAAACAGTGATTAAAGACTTCATAATAACAAGTAAAAGAGGAAAAATTAGGATGGAATGACAAGAAAGAAAGATCTTCAGCTTAGTGCAGCAAATATTTAACCAAGGTTCTTATGCTCATGATGGAATATGTGGAAGGATGTATAATAAATGATGAAAACTATTCTTATATGAATGGGTGAGTAGATATATGGTGATGTAGGAATAAAATGGTAAAGGAACTTGGCTATTTTTGGCCATGGTGGTGAGACTGATTGTAGCTAATCACGAGACATTTATGGTGCTGGGTTTTGATAAAAAATAGAAGGAATGTTTGTGAGTTTATGGGTATGGGCCTTTATGAACTAAAAAAGAAACTTATTTCTGAATTAAGGGCTGAAAATAACAAGATTGATGGAGACTTTGAGAGGATTTCGTCCCCCTTGATGAGTAGATGGTGCTTTCATTTGATAGTAAATCTTAGGGAGTAATTAGCAAAGGCCAAAAACGTTGTGCCTAATTAGCAAAAGAATTTTCAGAAAATCCATCATGAGATTTGGCCAAAAGTGGTATGAACTCCTTTTTGAGTGCTTGTCTCCTTTGGGTAATATCAGATGGAGCTGAAATTCAAAGTATCTAACCTAAGATATGGCCAAAAAAAGTATGATTTGCTTTTGAGTATTTTATCTTTTTTGGATAATGCTATTAAGTGAGGAGATTTGGAGATTGATCTCAACCAATAAGATCATGACATACATGGGGCTAGAACTTGGTCGTTGCAACTAAGATTTGAGTTTCAAAGAGTAGGAGCTATCACCCCAAGCCAGGTGTCAAGCTTTTAGCCTACTTCAAGGAGCTTCGCTAGAGATCTTTTTATGACCTCCAAATCACATTTTCCTATATTTCCCCTTTAGGAATTCATAGGCTTGGTTCATGAATTAGTTTTTAGACATTTTTAATACTTCAAAAGCTAGTTTGCTAAATTTTGGATGATTTGGTCATGGCTTCCTCTAGCAACAACTGAAACTTAGGGAGGAAGAATGGCATTTATTGCATTTTAGCTTTTTGGTGTCAACCTTGCCCATGAGTACTATTCACGTCAGAAATGGCAATGGCAGAGAGGCTGATGGGACAGGTGGCCAGCTCTTAATTTGGTTTGAGAGCTTAGTTGATTCTTGAAGTACTCTCTAGTGGAAGACAAAATTGAAAGAAGTTCTCCAACTGGGTCAGTTTGTACACATGGGCTTTTTGGATGAGACTTCATGTTAGGCTTGGCCATGAAGGCTGAGTAGTTTGGTGGGCCTCTAACTTGGTGGTTCTCTCTACGTAGGCCTATCCTTTTACTTTCTCATTGTGAGTCCTACAAAATGGACAAAGCTACCATGTATTGCCATGAATTTTTATTCCATATGGGCTTTAGTTGTTAGTAAAAATGAAATGTATTCATGAATTTTGAAAATAAATATTATGAATGTTGTGATATAAAATAAATAGTGACCATGGGTACTTATTATATAAATTCCATGGGTTTATAATATGATATGAAATAAATAAATGTCATGGTTTTAAGATAAATAATCATAACTTTCTATGAGTTTTTATAAGATTATTGCTATGGGTTTTGAGAATAGATAATTCTCATAGATTCCATGGGCTTGTAATATTACAGTAATAGATTTAAAAACTTAAAGCATTGTTTATCATTAGACTTTTAAGTGAAATACTTAGTATTTTGCTAAGTATTAATAACCTTGGCCTTTTGATAAAATAGTGTCAAGTAGTTAGCTTAGGTTTTTAATAGTGCCTACGTAAATTAAGCTTTTGATATTGCCAATAAGAATTGAGCTTTTGACATTGCCAATGAGAATTGGGTTTTTAATATTACCAATGAGAATTGGGCTTTTAACATTGCCAATGAGAATTGGGCTTTTGATGTTGCCAATGTGAATTGAGTTTTTAATATTGCCAATGAAAATTGAGCTTTTAATATTGCCAATGTGAATTAGGTTTTTGATAAATAAATTGCCATGGGTTTAAACCATGGGCTTTGAATATGGATTTGAATTCCATTGATAAAATTGCTATGAGTTTAAACCATGGGTTTTGATTATAGGTTTGAATTTCATTGAAAAAATTACTTTTCCACGAACTTGAATCATAAGCTTTCGAAATATTGCCAAGCATAAGTAGTCTTGGGCTTTAAAAAGAATGGGATGTGTGCATTGGGTTGTAGGGCCGGTTTTGGGCTTAGTAAAATAATGATAATGAAATTTGATAAGATATGAGTTTTTTGGGCTTTGTGATGGTTTATAGCATGACCCAATTTAGATAATGAGATATAAAATATTTGTGGGCCAATAGGGTGAGAAATATCCATGGAGGCTCAAAATAATTTATAGGTGATATTTTAATATTTTTTCGTGAATAAATAAATGTGAATAAATAGGATTGGAGCACGTGGCATGAGTGAAAAAATTGTACCTCAACGGTAGTTATAGAAAAAAGAGCTAGTAATAAATAAATCAAAACATATTTTGACAACCAGTGTATTTCTTCTTCTATTAATAAATCTATTCGAGAGATAAACTCAATAATGATAAAGACATCATATCCTTCATGTTAGGATATGTGTCCTTAAATCCTATTGTATGATGCTATGTATGACATTATGTATGACTTAATATTATGATTAATAAAGTTGTTTTATTATTATCTAAAATAATGGTAACAAAAATATTTGGATATTATCATATAGTCCATGAGATACATAGTATGTGATTTATGTGATTTTAGTCAAGTAAGATATAAATCACAAGTTCTTTGTAAACTCAGAATTATAGTTCGTAGTCGGTGATGAAATTGGGCATTTCATCTGCGAAGATTATAACATATTAATTAAGATGATTTGTCTTGATCATGGAAGTTGAGACTTCTAGTTAATATGTTAATATGTTTAAAGAGTTAAGACATATTGAATTGGACCGCTGTGAGATTTATTATTCTTCTAACGACTGTCAAATGAATAATAAATCTTACGACTTTTATTTGCATGAACTCTTAATCCTGAGAGAATAATGGACTTGATCATGAGGTGTAGGTTGCTTTGATATATCAGAAGTGAGATTTAAAGTCACGATCAACACCTTAGTATGTTGGGCAACTACATTTAGTGTTGATGGAACATATATTCTCAAGATGGAATTCATAATCTCTTAACGGAGATATAAAATATCCCCTTGAGATAAGTTTAATGGGTTTGGTTATTCGGAGTGTTAGGTCTAACTACTTTAATAAGAATATGTTAGGATATGTGCCCTTAAATCCTATTGTATGATGTTATGTATGACATTATGTGAGAAATGATGTATAACTTATAATTGTGGTTAATAAAGTTGTTTTATTCTTATCTAAAATAATGGTAACATGAATATTCGGATATTATTAAATAGTCCATGAGATGCATAGTATGTGATTTATGTGATTTAGTCACAGAAGATATAGATCACAAGTTCTTTGTAAACTCAGAATTTTGGTTCGTAGTCGGTGATGAAATTGGGCATTTCATCTGCGAAGACTATAACATATTAACTACGATAATTTGTCTTGATCATGGAAGTGGTGACTTCTAGTTAATATGTTGATATGTTTTAAGAATTAAGACATATTGAACTGGACCGCTGTGAGATTTATTATTCTCCTAACGACTATCAATTGAAAAATAAATCTCACGACTTGTATTCACATGAACTCTTAATCCTGAGAGAATAATGGGCCTGATCATGAAATGTAGGTTGCTTTGATATATCAGGAGTGAGATTTAAAGTAACGGTCAAAACCTCAGTATGTTGGGCAGCCACACTTAGTGTTGATGGAACATATATTCTCAAGATGGAATTCATAGTCTCTTAACGGAGATATAAAATGTTCCCTTGAGATAAGTTTAATGGGTACAGTTATTCAGAGAGTTAGGCCTAACCACTTTAGTAAGACTAAAGTATATATTTATGAAATTGGATTTCATAAATATATGGTGAATAACTCAAAAGAATTAAACTGGGTACTCAAGGATTAAAATGTAGTAATTTACAAAGTGGCAGTCTATATTCATGACTTTGTATTACTACGAATATTTTATGAAGGGGTTGCATGTATAATAAAGTCTTGGGATATAATTTATTAATGAGGCCTAGAGTGCAATTATATTTATATAGTGGTATTAAATATAATTAATGGTAACTTTGGACTTGTCAAGAGTTGACAGAAAAGCCCAAGGCCCATTGGAGCTAGTGTCTTATTTGTTCCCTTTTGGTCCCACTCCAAGCCACACACTAAAGCCCAATTGGGAAGGCCCAAAAGACTAGCCCAATTAGATAATCAGTTATGTGGAGAGAAACATACAGAATTTTATATAGAATAAAATGGTTTGTATGTTTAGTGTGTGAAAAGACATGAAATAAGAAAGAGAGACACTCTTTCATATTCTCTCTAGATACGTAGAACTGATTGAGAGACCACACATCTTGGGCATCAAGTGGAATTGGAGTGAAGATTGAAAGTATTCCCGAGTACTTCTTCATTCGGTTTTGAATTTCACCGCATCAAGGTACACTCTCTTGTTCTCATATTCTGAAACTTACATAGTGGATGTTATCGATTGCGAATGAAGTAGATCCGTTTATTTTCCGCTGCGTATGTTTTGTATTCGATGCAAACATGATGATTTCCCAACAGAATATACTAAAGTATATATTTATAGAATTGGATTTCATAAATATATGATGAATAACTTAAAAGGATTAAACCGGGTACTCAAGGATTAAGATGTAGTAATTTTCAAAGTGGCAGTCTATATTCATGATTTTGTATTACTACGAATATTTTATGAAGGGGTTGCATGTATAATAAAGTTTTGGGATATAATTTATTAATAATACCTAGAGTGCAATTATATTTATATAGTGGTATTAAATATAATTAATGGTAACTTTGGGCTTGTCAAGAGTTGATAGAAAAGCCCAAGGCCCATTGGAGCTAGTGTCTTTATGGTCCCTTTTGGTCCCACTCCAAGCCACACACTAAAGCTCAATTGGAAAGGCCTAATAGGTCAGCCCAATTAGATAATCAGTTAGTTATAAAATGGAGAAACATACATAATTTTTTAGAAGAGAAAAAGAGACATCATTGTGAAGTGGTGTGTATGTGTGAGTGAAGTCACTTAATTATTCTCTCTTGAAAACTGATTGAGAAACCACATTTCTTAGGCGTAAAGTGGCATTGGAGTTAAGATTAAAAGTGTTCCCAATTACTTCTAATCTTTTGTTTTGAATTTCACCGCACCAAAGTATGCTATTTTGTTCTTAAATTCTGAAATTTACATAGTGCATGTTATTAATCATGAATGAAATAAATTCATGTTTGTTGCTTCCGCTGTGTGTTTTGTAGGAGATACAAAACCAGATTTACCAACAATTGGTATCAGAGTCAGGTTTTCATCTCATGATTGTATAACATATGATTGAATTTTAGAATAAAGGAAAATGGTTTCTTGATGTTGTCAATACATTTGACACCGTTGTTATTGTTTTGATTGCACCAAATGAATTTATTCACATGGTGTTTACTTTGTTTGAATAGTGCCGTACATGTTTAATATATATGATATATATTAGTTCATCAAAGGATATGTGTATGATACGGCACTATCAAAAATAGGCACTATCAAAAATAAGCACTATTTGAATCCAATCCGTTTTTGTGTTTGATATATGAATTGTCTTGGATGTGAATTGTCTTAGCAAACAAAGCATTGCTTGCACTTTTTGGTTGCATGCTTTTTTTTTTTTGTAACCGTCCAATGCAATATAACCGCCAAGTTAGTTATTCAATGAAACTATCATGTGCGTGATTAAGCCATTGCATCGCTTGGCTATTAGAAGGCATTTGAACATTAAGACTTGCACGGATTGGATATGTGAAGGCTAATATATTAATGCTTGCATGTAATATATATAATATATTAGAGGAAGAATGGTTGCACTGCTTGGCCATTAAGGGAACAATCCGTGTATTATATATATATACATACATACATATATATATATATATATATATATTAAGGCTTGGCTTTTGGTTTGCACAGATTGTTAAATATATAATCCGTGCCTATTATATATATGTATAATGCATATATAATGCATATTATATATGTATAATATAGTATATATAATCGGTATGGTATATTATATTATATATATATTATTTATATATATATATATATATGTAATATAATATATATGGGTTTGGTTTTATATTAATATATATTAATGCTAGGATTAAAGTATTTGTTTAATGAAATTTATTCCTAATGAAATTAGGATTATGTTTTCAAGGTGTCTAGCGTTATTATGATTCTTAATCTTAAAAACCTTTAATTTAAAATATCTAGTGCGGAGAGATACAAGGGTTGGATCTCATGGCCTCCATTATCGGTTCATAGAAGTGTGGGTAAACACCTCATCTTGGCGTATATGCCTTGCGATCCCAAAGGAGGGTGTTTGCTTCATAGCATTACAAGATTGAACTAACCCGTTTAAAGTAGTGTGAACAAGCACTTTGTCTTGGCGTATATGCCTCGCGATCCCAAAGGAGGGTGTTTTGTTTCATGGTACTACAAGTTTAAACACTACATACAGAGATGAAATGTGGCTATATATGATTCTAGATAATAGTGTACACTAGACTAAGTGTAATGTTAACCTCCCAAAGGAGCTATGTCATTATTACTTTAAGGCTAAAGACAAAAATGGCATATTATTAATGTTTGATAAGAGTTATCATGATAGCATTGATAATGAAAATAGTTCTCAACCAATTAATGTGTTTATAATAAACTTGCTACCAAGGAATTACAGACATGGATTGGATTGTCGTTGCATATATTATTTTATGGTTTTATTAAGGTTCCATATTATATGTTTTTATGCTAAATTGATAATGTCCAGTTTACTTATTATATTCATGTTTGTTATTTTCAGATTTAAATCATGGCATCATTTAGCCCACTTGTTTCTATTTTTAATTAAAACAAACTGACTGGATCCAATTATGTTGATTGGAAAAGAAATTTGGACATTGTTCTTACTGCTGATGAGCACAAATATGTGCTTACTCAATCTTGTCCTAGCTTTTTATCATTAAATGCTTCTCTTGAGGAAAAACAGCGATATGATCATTGGCAGAAATCTAATGAGATGGCCAAGTGCTATATCCTAGCATCTATTTCAAATGTTCTACAGCATCAAATGCAGGATGTAGAACTAGTTTCGGACATTATGCTAAGTCTGAAGGAGATGTTTGGTAAATAAGGCCGTTCTGCAAGGCAAGAAACTATGAGGCAAATTTATAATACCAAAATGGCTGAAAGTACTTCAGTGAGGGAGCATTGTCTTAGGATGATCTCTAATCTGAATACATTGGAAGTTTTAGGTGCCGATATTGATGGAGAATCCCAAGTGGATATGATACTTTAGTCATTACCAGAATCATTCAAGGAATTCAAGCTTAATTATAATATGAACAAAAAGGTTTATATATTGTCTGAATTGATGAATGAGTTGGTAGCGGCGGAAGGCAAGGTACTTCTAGTGTAGATGCCAATATGACTGAAGTTTTTACTTCTCAACCTAAGTAGAAAGGTAAGGGTAAAAAGAAAAAGAAGAAGAAGAAGAAGAAGAAGAAGAAGAAGAAGAAGAATGACTTCATCAAGAGAGATGGTAAACAAGTTGCCTTAGGAGTTACCAACAAAGGAAAGAAAACCAAAGGAAAGTGTTTCCATTGTGGTGAGAAAGGACATTGGAAGAAGAATTGTCCAATATTTAAGGCTGCCAAGAATAAAGGTATGAAAAGTACATTCCTTCTTGAAATATGTTTGGTACAGAATCTCACGGATTCCTGGTGTGTGGATTCAGGTTGTACTAATCATATCTGCAATACTTGCAGGGGTTCCAGGAGACCAGAAAGCTGAATGAAGGGAAATTGTTTCTTACTTTGGCTGATGGGAGCAGAATATCATTTGCAGCTGTTGGAGTGTTTAATTTATATTTTGAGTCTAGGGTTTTAATATTGGAAGACTGTTTGTATGTTCCTAATGTTCATAGGAATTTAATTTCTGCAACTTATTTAGGTAAACATGGATATTATGTTATCCTCAAAGACAATGTTGTAATAAAGAAGGATAAAGTGTTTATCTGTTCTGGCAATATTGTGGATGGTCTTTATATTTTAACTCCTGATAAGTATGAATTATACAATTCTGAATTAGATAATAGCTCTCATGTAAAATCAATAAAGAGAAAGTTTTCTTTTACTAGTGATGCATATCTATGACACTTGAGTTTGAGTCATATTAATTCAAATAGGATTCAAAGACTAATCAAAGATGGACTTTTACAGCCCATGGACTTTGATGGATTTCCAATTTGCGAATCTTGTTTGGAAGGTAAAATGACCAAACGACCTTTTAATACAAAAGGTATAAGAGCCCAAGAGTTGCTTGAATTAGTTCATACAGATGTATGTGATCCTATGTCAACCCAAGCAGGAGGTTATGAGTACTTCATCACTTTCACGGATGATTACTCAAGATATGGTTATGTGTACCTAATGAGACGAAAGTCCGAAACCTTTGAAAAGTTCAAAGAGTTTAGGGTTGAAGTTGAAAATCAATTGGGTAAACGCATAAAGGCCATTCGATCTAATCGAGGTGGCGAATACCTTCTTGGAGATTTCAAGAATTATCTAATTCAAAATGGGATTGTCTCCCAATTGACTGCACCTGGATCTCCCCAACAAAATGGTGTAGCGGAAAGAAGAAATAGGACTCTTTTGGAAATAGTTAGGTCCATGATGAGTTATTCAACTTTACCAATTTCCTTTTGGAGATATGCACTAAAAAATGCTATGCATATTTTGAATTTAGTTCTATCAAAATCTGTTCCCAACACACCTAAGGAATTGTGAAGTGGACGCAAGCCTAGTATGAAATATCTCCACATTTGGGGATGTCCAGCACATGTGTTGAAAGGGAAGTCTGATAAGTTGAAAGCTAAAACGGAAGTATGCATGTTTTTAGGGTATTCAAAGGAAATCAAGAGTTATTTATTCTATAATCATAAGGATAACAAAGTGTTTGTTGGCATTCATGCCAAATTTTTGGAAGATGAATATGTGAATAATTTTAATCCTAGAAGTAAAGTTGTATTGGCTAAATTAGATGAACCTGAAATTGAACAACCAATGGATGAAACTAGAAATGATGTGGTTGTATTGGATACACCACAAGACATTACTCATGAGTTGACTAGTACAAAGGTGCCTCGTCGTAGTGGGAGAATTGTTCGGCCTCTTATAAGATTTATAGGTTTGAGAGAAACTTATGAAGTTATCCCAGAAGAGGCTGAATCGGATCCCTACACTTATGAGGAGGCAATGAATGATATAGATGCACATCATTGAGTCCAAGCTATGAAATTTGAATTGGATTCTATGTATTCCAATCAAGTATGGGATCTTGCAAAAGGCGCTTAACGACATTAAACCTGTTGGTTGCAAATGGGTTTATAAGAGGAAGAGAGGGATAGATGGAAAGGTTGAAACTTTTAAAGTAAGACTAGTGGCGAAAAGGTATACACAAAAAGAAGGTATTGATTATGATGAAACTTTTTCGCCAGTAGCCATGATTAAATCCATCAGAATTCTCTTATCCATTGCTGCTCATTATGATTATGAGATTTGACAAATGGATGTCAAGACTGCATTTCTTAATGGCAATCTTAAAGAAGAAATCTATATGATGCAACCGAAAGGTTTCATAGAAAAGAACCAAGAGCATATGGTATGTAAGTTGAAAAGGTCCATTTGTGGACTTAAGCAAGCATCTAGGTCATGGAACATCAGATTTGATCAAGCAATCAAATCATTTAGTTTTGAACAAAATATTGATGAACCATGTGTGTATAAAAGACATCAAGATAAAGTAGTAATGTTCCTAGTGCTTTATGTTGATGATATTCCACTCATTGGAAATGATGTAGGGGTAATGTCATCAGTAAATGTTTGATTGTCAAGCTAATTTGAAATGAAGGACTTGAGTGAAGCTAACTTTATTCTAGGGATCAAATTTTGACGAGATCGCAAGAATAAGATGTTAAGTTTATCATAAACTGGGTATATAGATAAGGTTCTAGAACAGTTTAGCATGCAAAACTCCAAGAAAGAATTACTTCCTTTTAGATATGGAGTTCCTCTGTTTGATGACCAAAGGCCTAAGACTCTAGAGGAAGAACATATGATGAGATGAGTTCCTTATGCTTCTGCAGTGGGAAGTCTCATGTATGCCATGCTATGTACTAGACCAGATATCTGTTATTTAGTTGGCATGGTCAGCCGATATCAAATCAAATCTAGGACTTAAACATGTAGAGAACATAGATCTAGGCACACAAGTATGTGAAAACATATATCTAGATAAGTAGGCATAGAAACATATACATCAACATGTACAAGCCTAGTACATAAACATAGAAGAACATGAATCCAGCATATAAGCATGTGAAAACAAGGATCTAACCATATAGCATGGAAATACACACATCAACACATAGATCTGAGCAAGGCATAGCTAACAACATCATGCAAGCACGCAAGCATGTAACCCTAACATCAACATAGAACAAAAAAGAGGAACAAAGCATAAGAAAACATGGCATAAAGCATAAAGCATGTAGATCAAGACAAATAATATGTAAACAAGCATGGAAGAACATGGATCTAAACTAAGAACATGCTAGGAGCAAGATAAAGCAAGAAACATATTAAAGAAAGCAATAAATCATGCTATTAAGGCATAAAAGAGCAAAATAAATGTTAGAAAAAGATTTATAAAGTTAGAGGTGTGGATAGTAGCTAAAAAAGCTACATCCACACCCCTAAACCCCAAATCCAAGGTGTACAACCAAGGAGAAGAAGATTGGATATAAGAACAATACTTTGTATTTTTGATGAAGAAGGAAGAATCAAGAGGCTTTGATGTGTGTTTTTTGTGTTTGAGAGTGAAGAAAAATGTGTAGAAAATGTCCAGGAAAAGAGCATGACCCAGGGAGACTTTTTTTTTTTGGTCTAGGGGGTGCCTGGGGCCTTTTGTAGCCCTGGCACACTTTATGAGGCAGTGGCCATTGTCAAGCTTCTCAAATGGGGTTGATCTTGACACCCTTGGAAATATCTTGACTTCCAATTTCTAAAAAGGTATGGAACTTGAAAATTCAACGGTCGAATCAAAAGTTAAGGCTCCTGGAAGCTAGCAATGCATCGATCAGTGCGTTAACCCGATTTTCATGATATCTTGGCCGTTCTAACTCCGATTTTGACCCATGAATAGTCGTTGGATTGAGAATTTGATAATCTTCACAATGACATTGGTTTCAACCTATTCTAATGACCGGGTCAACATTTGGAGTTCTGAGGCTCGCCAGGAGTCAACTCCAGGTCAAACTTGCCAAAAATCCACGAGAAGCTCGGGTTGATGTAAAACAATGAAAAGTGATATTTTGAGGGGATTTTGACTTTGTTTGACTTTCAGTTAACCTAGGGTTGACCAGGGGTATTTTGGCTGAAAGAGGCACTTTAAGTGCTCCGGTGTCCGAACGGGTTGTGCTACGTCATTCTAGATGTTCTCGCGGCCCCATGGAGAGAAAATAGTATTTTTGGATTTTTCGGGGTTCGGCACGCAAATCGAGGGCAGACAAAATATTGTATCAACACCAACTAAACACAAATAATGGAAAACTAAATCTTTTCTATCCTCCCACCGTTTTCTATGATCTCACTTTTCCATCTCCCCAACCAAACAAACCCTAAGAGTAGAAGAGTGGAAATTGTTTAAAAGGAAAATTTTAACATGATTTAACTATCTCATTCGAGCTAAATGGTCTACACAAGTGAGTGATAGGTGAGGGATGAGAAAGAAATGGATGAATTTTTTATCTTATTTTTAAAACATTCATCTGAAGAGTTCTTTCTGAATTGTTTATGTGCTTAACAGTTTGTAATGACCATAACAATTTTTTTAAGGATTTTTCTTTTCACAAATAACCTTTCAAATGTATATTTTCATCTCTCTCTCTCTCTCTCTCTCTCTCTCTCTCTCTCTCTGTCTCTCTCTCTCTCACATATTGTACACCATAGAGAGAACATTCGCACTTTGATTTAGTTGTATTCTTAAAACAATTTTCTTTTGCAGCTCATTAGCAAACTCAATTGTGTGGAGGCAAATATTATCTTTAAAAAAACGATCATTTAATACCTTTAAACTTACTTTGCTCTTTCATTCTTCCATAAATCCCCTCAAATTTTCTCACATCCAAATTTCTCCCCCACTCTCAGGTTGAAGAAAGTATCTATTTTTACAGAAATACAAACTATGCATTCTAATTTGGTATTTCAACTAAGGAAGTTAATGTTGAACCCATACTAGTGGTATATATCTTATTAGCCATTAAATTGGTATCGATACTTCCCTAAAATGCACCAGATAAAATTACAACATGTACTAGAGATTTTTCGGGTGTTTTTGGGCGGTATTAATGTTTTTGGCCATTGCAATAGAAAAAAAAAATTTAATGTTATTTAAGCTAATACATTGGATTAATTTACTTACGTTTATAAAATATGTGGATTTTAAATTGTATGTTGATAAGCATCAAAATAAATAAATACATTGTAGACACTGCATTTTGTACCCCCTTTGACTCGAGCCCCCGTTCCCCAATGATGCCGAAATTCCAAGGCTTAAGGTTGGTTTAGGGCCCAATCAGGCTACAAATTGACTTGAGAGGTGTTAAAATGGAAAATATAATTTTTTATGAGCAAATAAATCTATTTTTGGAAAATAAAAGGACAAGGAAATCCTCGGCCTGCGTACGTAGGAAAGGACCTACGTACGTAGGTCAAATGCATGCGTACGTAGGCATGAACCTGAGTATACAGCTAGGGTTTCAAAAACCTATGTGTGACAAGTTTTCTGCATTAAAGAACAAGGTTTGGAATGAATCCTACATGGTTTGGGAGCCATTCCAAACCCCCATTTTTCAACTATATAAAGCCTTACATGATATATTTTAAAAACACATAGAAAATCTTAAGGGAAAACCTAAGATTCACTTGAAATAGTGAATCAAAGAGGGAGTTTTTCACAAAACATCCTCAAGTCAAGTCAATTTTATTTTGATCGGGACCTTTTCTAGTCTTGATCCTCGAGTTTTGAAGTTTACTTATTATTTTGGTTTGGTTGTGTTTAGATTTGATTGAGGGGAATAGTCAAAATCAAACTAAAAAAGCTTTTGTTTTGAGGTATATGTTTAAACCTCTTCTGCCTTTAATCTTGCATTTAATCTTATTTCTTTGCCATGTTTATGCATTAACATGTTTGTTTAGTTTAGGTTTTAGTTTGTTTTTTGTTTTAAAGTATGCTAGGTTGCTTAATTTGTTGTTCTTTTAGTTTTTGTTCTTGTTTTTTAGGTTAGGGTTCTTTCAAGCATGTTTGCATGTGCATGCTTCTGCATGCGTATGCAGGCTCAAAGTATGCGCATGCATACAATTGGCCTGCGTATGCAGACCTATGTATGCGCATGCATACTCATGCACAGAAACCCTAATTTGAGTTTTTTTGCTTCTGTTTCTTTGTTTCTTCCATATAATATGCCTCTGTTTGGTCCCTTTTTATGCTTTCTAAGCTTCTGTTCCTTTGTTTAGTTGCTTGTTTGTCTTTAACATGCTAGATTAGGGTTTTCTCTTTGTTTCTTGCTTTGATACCATGAACATGTATTAATATGATTATGCATTGATGTCATAGGTGCTGTGATGCAGTGAGGAAAGTGAGGTAAGACATACATTCACATAAACATGCATTGATTTGAATATGATTTTGTTTGGATGACGATACATGGATGAGGTTTGCAATAACGTTTGTTTAATTCTTCCATGATATGATGATAGATGTATGCTAGGGATTGTGACATAATGATAAGCATGACAGATGTATGTTAGGGTTTGTGATGTGGTGATAGGCATGATAGATGTATGTTAGGTTTGGGGATGAAATGTTATGTTGTATGTTTAGATGTATGCTAGTGTATGTGTGTGTGTGTGTTTAAGATGCAATATTGAATGTGCTTTTAATAAGATTAAGACGTAAGACACAATGAGTGGAAGCCGATCCACGGGTTGGGTAGTTTTGGGTGCCTAACGCTTTCCCAAGACCGTACCTAAACTTCGAACCCATACTCTGGTAATAAGATTAGTTCTTCCACGTAAGGGCGCTATATTCATGGTTCCTAGACCATAAACTAGGTGGCGACTCCTTGTTTCTCCACCTCGAACCACTCAGCCAAGGTGTACTCCCCAAAAAAGAGGTGTCGACCGCGCGTTGCGCCCACATACATACACACACACACACACACACACACACACACACACACACACACACACACAAATATATAAATAGCAGTAATCTCGAAATGGTATACCAGTATCAACCGATACTGAAATATTTTGTTCCTTTAGCTAAATTGAAATAACCTCCTGTACGAAATTGACTCTCAATTTCAAATATAAAAGTGACATCTGTTTAAAAACATGTTAATATATTATTGTACCAATCAAACAAAAATACAATTTTATCTCTCAAGATTTTAAAGCCCCGATCACTCTCTCTTTCCCCTCTGAAATCGCAAAAGCCAAAAACCCTTTTGTTCTCTCTGTATATGCATATGTGTGTGTGCGCGTGGGTGCGTGCTTGCAATTTGGCCTCATGTTGACAATGAATCATGGAAGTAGACTACTGCCTCCACATATGCATGAAAGTAGTCGCCCCCTAGATATATGTCTAGGAATCATTTTGAACTCCATGTATGAAGGTCTAATAGGTCTAAATTGAGTTCGAGGTTTGAGTACAAATCTAGAAAAACATATGGCACTCTACACCTCCCAATTGTAGCTAACCATCGTTTGTGTTCTTGGATTGCTGATTATGGTTAAATTAACTTTACCAGAAGTGCACACTCACATCCTAATCTTAGGTTCTAACTATGGCACAAATCAAGTGAAAAAGGAATGAAGTGTAATTAAGGTGAAAGGTTCAGGTGAAAAAGTGTAATTTGTCAATTGTCATAATTTTTTAAAAAGGAAATTTGACAATGATCTTGTCAATAATTCACGAAAGCATATAATTTTTTTCCTAGCTTTAAAATTGAGCTTTTTGTTTTGTTTTGATAAATACTTAGTAATTAACCCGTGTGTGAGTTAATTACTAAAATTAAGCTTAATTTTGAAGTCATTAATTTCAGCTTGAAAATAGTGAAACAAAAAATTAGATGAAAAGAAAAACAACATTAAGTTCAACCTTTATTTCTTCTCAAAAGGAAAAAAAAGTTCAATCTATAATATTATTAATACTATTTTTTTGATGGAATTATTATTATCTGTATTATTTGCTAGAAAGAAGTTATGGAATCTCTCGATGCAAATTCACGTAAAAAACAATTGATAAAGTGTGGCACTGGCAGTCTGGCACTCTATGGTTTTTGATACAACGTATCATTTGTTCACACTATAAAATCGAGTCTTTAACGTTTTACATGCATCATCAATATACAATTTCATCAGCAGACAGGTCAAAGTGGTATTAAAATTTGAAAAACGACGTGACAGGTGTCATAAAATTATGAAAATGCCCATATGTTCTTGGAGTATGTATAACGATATTGATACTAGGAACTTATTTTTGAAGGAAATATTAATAGTTAGTTGAAGATGTAAATCCTAATATAAATATATGGTAACACTCTGATAAAAGGATGAAAATAGTACAAATAAGTAATAACCCTATCCCATCTTTAGTGGATGTGGTGGGTTTCAATTAAGGAAAAGGATTCATATCATTTTTTTTTTTACAAGATAGAAATTCTACTATAGCCTAATCTAAGTGTATATGCGTGTAAAACTCCCCTTTAGAGACTTGAACCTTGAACCCTGACCCTTACCCCTCATACCTTACAAGCACTTATACTTGAGGAGTGACCATCACACCAAGGGTGTGTGTAGACACAAGGGGTTTTGGTGTTGTCACCTAGTTTTTGTAATGGTCTAGGAACCATATATAGTGTCCTCTCGAGGAAGGACCATTGATCTTACTACCAGAGATATGGGTTTGGAGTTTAGGTACACTCTTGGGAAGGTGTTAGGTACCCAAGATTGCTCAACCCTAAGGTTGACTTTCCATCATTGTGTCTTACATTTTAACCTTATTAAAAAAATTTTCAACACTTGCATCTATACTCACATACACACTAGTATACATCTAAGCATACAATCATGGCATCATCGTCCCAAAACATATCATATCTATCCATAAAGCAATAAGGAGCCAAACCCAAATGCATATAAACAAACCCTAGCATATGAAACCCTATCATACAAGCATATGCATCTCTATCATCAAAATAAGACCATAACACAAATGCATGAACATTTCCAATGCATGACTTGCCCTTTACTTACTTTGCAGCAACTCTGTACTTATGGCATTAATGCATGAACATATGAATGAATGGCATTGCATTAAAACTAAGAAACAAAAAGATAAACCCTAATCTAAACATGTGATAGCAAACAAAGCATGTGAACCAAGCAAATAGCAACTTATGGAGCCTAAAACATATGAAAAGAAACTAAACAGAACAAACATGTAAAGGCATAAACGAAATAGATAAATAAAAATTAGGGTTTTTGGGCAGCAGCTCACGCACGCAAGAACAAGCCTGGGTGTGCAGACAAGATCATGCATGTGCAGGCAAGATTATGCGTACGTAGCTTCTTGCCTAGAAAACCTTAAAACACATAAATAGAGCAGAACTTTAAAACGAAAATCTAACAAACTAACATGCATAAAACATGAAAAGAGCTATAAGACTAACCTAAAAAAACGTACACCAACATAAACAATGCAAAGAACAAGATTAAAACAGAAAAGAAAAACTAAAAAAAAGAAGAGTTAAAACTTGATACCTCAAAAAGAGTTTCCAAGCTTTGATTTTGACCGTTTTCCTTAGTCAAATCTATCACAAGTCATTAAACAAGCGATTAGCAACGTTAAACTAAAAAGATTGAGGCCAAAAAAGGTCTCAATCAAATAAAATTAACTTGAGAGTGTTTTGTAAAAAACTCCCTTTTGATTCACTATTTTCTAGTGAATCTTAGGTTTTTCCCATGGGATTTCTTTGTGTTTAGAAAATGTTCCATGTAAGGCTTTATATAGTGGAAAAAATGGGGTTTGGAATGGCTCCTAGATAATGTGAGATTCATTCCAAACCTCAGTCATTATTGCAGAGAACTTTCATTTATTTTATTTTATTTTATGTTTTTGAAACCCTAGCTGCATACGCAAGAATGTGCCTACATACATAGGACGCTACCCACGTACATGGGTTGAGTGCCACTTTGGTTATTTATTTCTAAAAGTAGATTTTTGCTCATTTAAAAGTTATATTTTTCATTTTAACACTCCTCAAGTCAATTTGATATCCGATTGGGCTCTAAATTGGCCTTGGGCCTTAGAACTTGGGCATCATTGGGGAACGGAAGCCCGAGTCGTAAGGGGTACAAAATGCGGTGTCTATAGTGTGTGGTGGTCATATCATTTAATTTCTAGTTGGGCATGACATTGACATGCACAGATTCGGGTTAGAGATTGCCAACCTATAACTTTTTAATAAAAACTAATGCTATGTTTGGAAGTTGGAGGGAGAGGAGAGTAGAGGGGAGGAGAGTAGAGAAGAATGATTATCCTCCATCTTGTTTGGATGATTTTAAAATTAAGTAAGGGGGAGGGGAATAATTAGTCTTTTCATAGTTTGTAATTTTGTTAATATGGTAAGGGTAAATTGGTAATTCGTTTGGTCAAGTATTTCTATGCTCTACTCTCCCTCAAAATCTCTCCAATTTGAGAGAACTAAAAATGAGGGATTAGAAGTAGTTAGAACCCCTCCAAACCCCTCCAAATTCCTCCACCTCCTCTCTTAAAAAAATCCAAATAAGGTAATTTAACATACTCTCCCTCCATCACTCGTTAATGTTCGAAAACAAACATAAAAACTAAAACTCAACCAATATTGCTCTATTTTTAAACTTCAAGTAGGGATGACAATTTTTCCCTGTCCCTCCTTGCTTCCCCTCATGCAGGTTTTTTCCGTCTCGCAAAGGTGGTAGAGTAGGGATGGGGTGAGATTTTAGCCTCGCACCACGAGGCGGGGCGAATATGGGTTTAGACTTTTTAGACCCAACCCGCCTTGCCTCGCCCCATATTGATAATGGTTAAATTGTAAATTTTCATACTCTAAAACCCTACTATTTAAACAAACATATCACCAGCTTATATTATTCTACCCGACAAGGCTTTTTGCTTCTTTTTTTTTTTTTTTTTTCTCTCTCTCTCTCTCTCTAGCAAGATTGGAAATAAGGTATCAATTTTAACATTTTCTTTTGTATTTATATATAATATTGAATCATTGATTTTGTATTATGAGATTTTTGTTTTTGTTCTGATATTGTCTTGTTAAATACTTTAATAATATTATTCAATTTTTGCTGAAAATTAGTTTGATTTGATAGGATAAATTTATTTGTAATTTCAAGTATATTTTTATAAATGAAACAACTTTTATTAAAAACAATTGTAATAGCTTTGGGCAAATTAATAAGAAGTAGAGTTTTACGAGGTGGGGCAGGGCTTCACGGGCCCTGAGGGGTGGGGATGGAGCAAGAAAATTTTCCCCGTCATGCGGTGCAGAGTGGGAATGGGATAAGACAAAACCATGCGGGGCGGGGGTGAAGACCCCATCCTTCAAACTCACCCTGCCCCATTGCCATCCCTAACTTCAAGGAAAAAAACACACTTAGCATATTAACTTTAGGGACCAATAATCTTTTTTGGCCTTTAAAAAAATATGATATTCTCTTATTTTTTTCCTAAATAAAAAATTTGGTCATTATGGAAGTCATTAATAGGCAGTTATTATTATTGTTTTTGCATATAGAACTATCTATTCTACTATTTAAAAAAAATATAGGGGAAAAAAGAACTTTCCCCCCCTCTATGTTTGGAGTAGTTTATAATTTTCTCACTTTCTATGATTGGAAAAAGAGAAAATATCCCAATTATGTTACTTTTTTCAATTAAATCAAATGGAATCACAGTAGGTAAAAATGCAATCTAAGAAAACAACAATGCAATCTATAACTTTTTTTCTTTCTTCTAGTGTACGACTAATAACTTTTTGAAAAGATTCCATTAGATTTGACTACAATAGTAACAAATTTGGGTTATTTGCTAATTTTCCCAAACCTAGAGGGGAAAATTGGTTAATTTTAAAGATAAAAGAGGGGGAGGGGGGATTGTGAACCACCCTGAACATAAAGGGAGGAAAATGTGATAGTGTCCTGAAAATTACCCAACTCCATGCTCGTCCGTAAGGGTCGTCCAAAGAATATGGATAATAGCTTGACCATGGAATCTCGTCCATGTCAGGGTCGTCCGTCCAAGAAGACCCTTTGACGGCCCACATTGACTTTGGACGCCGTTAGCATATCGTCCTTAGACGAGGCTTACACACTTAGAACATATGCAAGACCAAGGACATTGCCACGAAACCACCTCCTATGACCGCGTTGCGAAACGTACGGCCTAATAGAATAATCTCCATAGCAGTTATGGAGGTTACTCCCGAACCTTCCGACATCCTCCAATATAGGAGCAGTTACTACATTGATAAACCGTTCCTGGCCTGCATTATATAAGAAGAACAATCGACAAATAAAAGAGGTACGGAATACTTTTCCAAGTATTTGGGATTTCCAAAGTTTAGAGAAAATACTGACTTTGTCATCGGAGGGTTTCTGGCCGGTCTACCCCGGTCGCCTCTGATTGTTTTGTTCATCTCTCCAGGTTTTCAGTTAGATTATCATCGCCGCCATTGAAATCCGAAGTATCCAGCCTACTGATTTTGTCATGCATCATCAGTTGGCGCCGTCTGTGGGGAATCGTAAGTTTGTACTAACTACTTTCCTTCAACAAAAGGCTGTATGGTTCGGACAAGATCAAGGGCTACCAGCCCAGGCCATCAAGAAAGTAGAGATGCCTCCAGCAATCCTAACCGCGATCGACAGTCAGCGCCAGTCGCTCAACAGCCAGCCCTCCAACACATACAATCCATGGCAGCCGCCATGGCAGAGTTAACTCGTCAGAACCAGGAGTTGACTAGGGAGATTCACTTGCGGAGGCAGCGTCAGGAGAGGTTCGAGGAAGGACAAGCCCAGAGTCAAGAGATTCGAGAAAACGCCGACCCCGAAGGCCAATCGAGGGGTACCGTTTCACGAAGAGTGCCACACTTAGAAAGGGAAATGGACCAAATGCGAAAGGGCATGGAAGAAATAAGGGAGAACATGAGGAGAACGAATCCCGTGGAAGACTTGGTTCACCGTACGGACTCCCCTTTCTCAGCCTCCATTAACAGCCATCCCCTGCCTGCCAAGTTCAAGATGCCTTCCTTAGACTCATATGACGGGACGCGTGATCCATGCAATCACATAGCAACCTTCAAAACCACAATGCATCTCCAAGGAGTTCCAGACGAGATCATGTGTAGGGCCTTCCCTACCACGCTCAAAGGACCGGCACGAGTATGGTTCAGCAAAATACCTCCAAATTCTGTAAGTTCGTTTGAAGAGTTGAGTAAACTGTTCGTCAACAATTTTATTGGAGGACAAAGGCATAAACGTTCCTCGTCCAGTTTGCTCACAATTGAGCAAGTGGAAAACGAGAGCTTGCGTTCCTTCATTACTCGTTTCAACAGAGAAGCCCTCACTGTAGACGAGATGGACGACAAACTACTACTGGCGGCCTTCCACAACGGGGTCAATTCTGACTTGTTCATCCATAAGCTCTATGAGCAAGAGCCTTAGACTATGGCTGAGCTCGTCCACTCGGCCCAAAATTTCATGAATGCAGAAGATGCGATCATAGCTAAGAAGAGGAAGAGAGCCGAAAGAAGGGAAGGAGATAACACCCGTCACCAGGAGCAAGCTCCCCGTCCAAAGAAGGCCCGCGCGGGGGAAAAAAGGGATCAAGATAATAGAAGGCCAGCTTCATCCTCAGGACGAAATCAGCACTACACGTCTCTGAACGTCCCACTTGACCAAGTGCTCATGCAGATCAAGGATGATCCGTCCCTCAAATGGCCAGAAAAAATGAAGGGAGACCCCAACAAGCGCAATAAGAATAAGTATTGCCGTTTTCACAGAGACCACGGGCATGACACGGACGAATGTTTCGATTTGAAACAGCAGGTAGAAAACCTTATCAGGCAAGGAAAACTGAGGAACTTCCTTGGACGAGATCAGAAGGATGAAAAGTTGAAAGGAAAGCTGGAAGAGGCGCCCCGACCACCGCTAGGAGAAATAAGGACGATCTTTGGAGGAACCTCGGCAGGACAGACTTCTAGGTCACGGAAGACATACCTAAAGGTAGTGCAGAATGTTCAACTCTCAGGACGACCTGTCAGGACGAGGGAAGCTGAGGAACAATCTATTACCTTCACAGACGAGGATGCTGCGAGGCTTCACCACCCCCATGACGATGCGATCGTTATTACCCTGCTTATCGCAGGTTATACAACCAGAAGGGTGCTAGTTGACAACGGCAGTTCGGCGGACATCCTGTACTACCCTGCCTTCCAGCAAATGAATCTCGGACGAGATTTACTACGCCCAGTGAATTCACCCTTGGTAGGGTTTGGAGGAATGAAGGTGCAACCATTGGGGATCGTTGCGCTGCCTGTAGTGGTGGGAACACATCCACAGCAGACAACGAAAGAGATAAATTTCCTCGTGGTAGACTGTTCGTCGTCGTATAATGCTATCATTGGAAGACCTACCCTGAACAGTTGGAAGCAGTGACGTCTACTTACCATTTGTCAGTCAAGTTCCCTACAGAGCACGGAGTGGGGGAAGTGCAAGGAGATCAACTAGCAGCAAGAGAATGCTACCTAGCCATGCTAGCCATGGACGAGGTAGCTCAGGCGATGAACATAGAGGAAAGGAGAGTTGTTGCAGAGCCTACCGAAGTACTTGAGGATGTTCCTTTGGACGAGAATGACCCCAAAAAGTTCACCAAAATTGGAACAAGCATGAAGAAGGAAACAAAGCAAGACCTCGTCCATTTTTTACAAAAGAGTGTGGATGTGTTCGCTTGGAGCCACGAAGACATGCCGGGAATTGATCCAAGTGTCATCACACATCGATTGAATGTATGTCCGTCTTACAAGCCCGTTCGTCAGAAGAAAAGAGTTTTTGCTCCAGAACGGGACAAGGCTGTTAAGGAAGAAGTCCTGAAGTTGAAGGCAGCGCAGTTCATTCGGGAAGTCTATTACCCAGAGTGGCTGGCCAACGTAGTGATGGTCAAGAAAGCAAACGGCAAGTGGAGAATGTGTGTGGACTTCACCGATCTGAATAAAGCTTACCCCAAGGACAGTTACCCCTTGCCACGCATCGATCAGTTGGTGGATTCAACAGCTGGACATCGGCTATTAAGCTTCATGGACGCTTTCTCGGGCTATAACCAAATATAGATGGACGAGGCAGACCAAGAAAAAACGTCCTTTGTAACGAGCCAAGGATTGTTTTGTTATAAGGTGATGCCCTTCGGTTTGAAGAACGCAGGAGCAACTTACCAAAGACTGGTTAACCAGATGTTTCAGCTACAAATAGGACGAAATGTGGAGGTTTATGTAGACGATATGCTAGTGAAGAGTTTGGAAGAGGAGAATCACTTGACTGATCTCCAAGAGACCTTCGACACACTTAGGCGGTATAATATGAAACTGAATCCCAGTAAGTGCGCTTTCGGAGTATCGTTGGGAAAGTTTCTTGGATTTATGGTTTCACATAGAGGAATCGAAGCGAACCCTGATAAAATCCAGGCCATCATTGACATGAAGCCGCCAGGAAACATCAAAGAAGTCCAAGCACTCACTGGACGAGTTGCTGCGCTCAACAGGTTTGTCTCCAAAGCAACTGACAAATGTTTACCGTTTTTCAGGGTACTTAAAAAAGCCTTCGAGTGGACGGACGAATGTCAGAGGGCCTTCCAAGAACTTAAAGCATACCTGACCACTGCTCCACTGCTAAGTCCGTCCATACCTGGTGAAGAACTATACTTGTATCTGGCGGTGTCCCCGCATGCTGTTAGCTCGGCGTTGATCAGAGAAGAAGGAAAGGTACAGAAACCAGTCTACTATACCAGCCGAGCTTTGAGAGGAGCAGAAGGACGATATCCTATGATGGAAAAATTGGCCTTCGCTTTGATTACGGCCTCGAGGAAGTTGAGACACTATTTTCAAGCGCATATCATCAATGTCTTGACAGACCATCCATTGAAGAAGGCAATGAACAGGTTGGAAGCCGCAGGGCGACTAGTCCAATGGGCTATTGAACTGGGAGAATTCGAAATCAGGTACCTGCCAAGAAGCGCAATAAAAGCACAAGTACTAGCAGATTTCATAGCGGAGTTTACCCCTAACGTCGACGATTTGGACGAGCTGGGCAGCATTCAAAGATGGGTCATCCATGTGGATGGATCCTTCACATTACATACAGGCGGGGTAGGAGTCATTTTGACATCCCCAGAAGGAGATGAACTGGAATACAACGTCCGCCTACAGTATGCAGCAACCAACAACGAAGTCGAGTACGAGGCTCTTCTGAAGGGGCTAGAGTTGGCAAAGTCCTTAGGAGCAGAGTCAATACTCGTCCATGGAGATTCCCAGCTAATCATGGGCCAGGTGAATGGGACGTACGAGGCGAAAGAAGAGCGCATGAAGAGGTATCTTAGTAAGGTGCGACGCCTCGTGAAAAAGTTTAAGGAGGCTCGCTTCATTCAGGTACCTAGGGAAGAAAACATGAAAGCAGACGCTTTAGCGAAAGGAGCCTCGGCAAGCGGACAAGTGGATGAGTTTGACGAAGTACAATACATGCCAAGCATAGATTTGCCAGAAGTACAGCAGATAGAGGGCGAAGACAATTGGATGGCACCGATATTGGCATACTTAAAAGACGGAAAGCTACCAGAGGGGAAGGATAAGGCGAAGAAACTGAGAATCAGGTCGGCCAGATACGTCCTCGTGAATGATATGCTGTACAAAAGGGGTTTTTCCCAACCCTACCTGAGATGCTTAGCTCCGGCCGAGGCAAACTATGTGTTAAGAGAGGTTCATGAAGGATCCTGTGGAAACCACTCGGGGGCAAGAGCGCTAGTGCATAAACTCGTCCGTGCAGGGTATTATTGGCCAACCATGCAAGCAGACGCAAAAGCTTATGTCAAAGTGTGTGACAAGTGTCAACGATTCAGCAACATCCCCAAACAACCCGCAGAGTACCTCACTCCTATGATGGCCCCTTGGCCTTTCGCGCAATGGAGGTTAGACATTTTGGGCCCTTTTCCGCTGGGAACTAGGCAGATGAAGTTTTTGGTGGTGGGTATTGACTACTTTACTAAATGGATAGAAGCAGAACCACTAGCAAAGATCACACAGCAAAATGTCAAAAATTTCGTCTGGAAGAACATCTTATGCCGATTTGGGGTGCCCAGGGCGTTAGTATCAGACAATGGACGGCAGTTTGACAATGCACCATTCAGGGACTTTTGTGCACACTTTGGCATTCAGAATCACTATTCCTCCCCCTCCCACCCACAAGCAAACGTTCAAGCAGAAGTTGCAAATCGATCCTTGTTGAAAATCATCAAGACTCGGCTTGACGGGGCGAAGGGTGTATGGCCAGATGAACTACCGGGCGTTCTTTGGGCGTACAGGACGACAGTGAGAACCCCCACAGGGGAAACACCTTTTAAGCTGGCTTACGGGAGCGAAGCAGTCATACCTGCGGAGGTGCACATGGCCAGCCATAGGGTGATGAAGTATCAAGACGGAGAAAATGGTGACCAGCTTCGTCTTAACCTCGATCTCCTGGACGAAGTACGGATGAATGCAGAACAGAGAATGACGAGGTATAAAAACTTGATGGCCAAGCACTATGATACCATGGTCAAGCCCAGGCGCTTCAATATAGGGGACCTCGTCCTAAAGAAGGTTTCCTTGGCCACCAAAAACCCTGCTCATGGGAAGCTGGGACCAAATTGGGAAGGACCCTACAGGGTTATTAACTGCAAGAGGCAAGGATCCTACTATTTGGAAGCTCTAGACGGACGGAAGCTGGAACACCCCTAGAACGTTGAACATTTGAGAAGATACTATCAATAAAGTTCATGGACGAGCACCAGACGTCATGGATGTCCGAAGTAGTTTTCTACTAAATGTTTACTATTAATGTTTTAGATGTGTACTACTTATGAACTACTGTGTTAAAACGTTTGTAATTCCCTAAAGGCACTAGCTCTCAAGCATGTGCCATTCCTATGGACGAATATTTACACTTAACGCATATATGTGATGTATTTTGAAATATATCTGAGTATGTGTGAAAATGATCGAAAGACGAGGAAAATCCTTGGACGCAAGGATGTATCGTCCATGAGCTTTCCTTAAAATGAGGATAAAGCCAAGAAAATTCGTCCAAACCAAGAGGCAAGTTGATGCATATATCGTCCATAAGCTTTCCTTAGAACAAGATAAAGCAAAAATGAGGCAAGTTCGTCCAAACCAGGAGAAACTGATGCGCCAACGTCTCAACCTAGACACGGATGAGAAAATGCAAATGTAAAGTCCAATAACTAAAAATAGCCTAGAGCGTGGACGAGTTTAAAAAGTTACGTTTTGAAGAAAAACTAACATCTCGTCCTTAGGCAAATGCTCATTCAAAATATGGGCGAAGCATAATATTAGCCAACAAAGGCACTTTTTATGGACGACCCATTCTAAGCACATCACAAGCTAAGCTCGTCCATACCATAAGTCCCCATGAAGACGAGTCAAGAATTAAAGTTTATTGAAATGCGAATTAAATTAGTCCATACAATGACTGAAAAATGAGCAAAGATGCATTCATTAGCCATAAAGGGTGGACAACCAACGTCCAAAAACCCCCAACATTGTTTAAAACACCGTCCTAAAGCTGTAGACGGGGAAAGTGTACTTGCATTACATATAAGCATTACATATAAAAGTCTTAAACAATAGCTCAAATAAAAACAAAAATACAAGAAAAAAAGTTAAGTCTTCATTGAGGAGGGTCAGCACTAGGGTCGTCTTGGGCTGGCAGAGTGGTGGCGTCGTCCTCAATGTTCACGTCCTCAGAGCTCGTCTGGAGAAGAGAGCTTGAAGCAGCGCCACCAAGGTTGAGCTTTATGGAGCTGAAGTCGAGGTTGGGAAAATGCTCCATGACGTCCATCTTAAAGTCTTCAAACCCGGCTGCATAGTTGGTATCCAAAGAGTCAGTGTATTCTTTGGATGCCATGAACTCTGCAACCGCGTCTCTCTTAGCCTCTTTAAGAAGGGCACTCAACTCGTCATTCTTCTTCTGAAGGTGATCAAGACGAGTGTCCTTCTCAATAATGTCCGTCTTCAGCTCTTCGACGTGGCTTTGCAGTTCCTTCAGCTCGTCCTTGGCTTTGCCCGCCACTCCAGCCCATCTTTTACTCTCGTCCTTAACCTCTTGCACCCTCCTCTCCAGCAAAATCCTCGTCTTGTCCAGCTGTGTTGCCTGTCTAGACGCAGCAATGAACTTGGACATTGCCTACGTAAAATTTAAGTTTTTCAGACAAGGAAAAGTATTGTTAAGACGAGAAAAGACAAGGACGAAGAAAAAACATTACCTTGAAAAGATCATGAACACCAGAGTGCTCAAAGTCCTTCAAGGACATGTTGTAGCACGCCGCCACGTCCTGGTCAGTCACCACCCTTTCAAACCTCCCCCAAGCAAGGTCCTCGTCTTCAAGAAGGGTCAGAGGGACTTGGCTGGAGGGTTGGGGTGAGACAGGCATTTGAATTGTGGACGGCGTGTGCCTGGACGGCGGATCAATGAACTCGTCCTCAACGTCATGGACCTGGACGGGAGTCTGTTGGATAGGAGGCGCAGAGTTGGACTGGACGACCCCAGTTTTGGACGAGCCATGCTTGACCCTTTTCTCTTTGCGTCGACTCGGAAGCTTTCCCAAATCGATCGCCTTGGACAAGGCCTTTCGTTTGTCGCCAGCTGATGGACGAGCTTGGGATTGAACCCCTTGCCCAGCCACCTCGTCCACCACATCCTTGCCTTTATTTTGGTTCATGGTAGCCATTCCTACAAACATGGATAAAGATGATAAATAAGCAAAGTAAGGACGAGGATATATATATAAAAAAAAAAAAAACTTACGTCTATGGACAGTACGTTCGTGAGCAATGGCTTCGATAGACGGCTCTGGTCCTAGACCCCAAGCTGCCAGGCGTCTTAAGCTTACCAAGAAATGGAACGTCCTGTCAGGGTAAAGACGAGCCTTTTGAACTCGTTCAACGTAGAACTTGCTCAAGTGAGGTCGTCTAAAACCTGAAAGAGAAAAGAAAATGTTAGACGAGAACAAACAAGTTAAACATACATAACTTAGGACAGACGACCTCATACCTTCAGGACGAAGGTTGCCTAGTTCTCCTGTGTAGGGACCAAGTGGATCCCTATCAACTTCACTTGGCCTCTCAGCCCAGGGGCCAGAGACGAAGAAAAACTCCGTCTTCCAGTTCCTGTGTGAGGTAACCAAGGATTGGATCAACCTGCAGTCTGCCCCTCTAGCTGTGAATTGATGGAAGCCAGGGGATTGGTTGATCTCAGAAGGCTTGTAGCAATAGAGGAACTCGTCCACAGTAAGAGGACGATCCCCCCCAAAGACTTCCCTCCATAAGACTTGCATAGAGATGATCAGTCTCCATGCATTGGGGTTCAATTGGCAAATGGCTAAACCTAACCTAGAGAGCAACTCCCTAGAGAAGGCATTAAGAGGCAACCTCAAACCACCCAAGAGGTAAGCCTCGTAAATACCAACTCCAAAGTGGAGTTGGCAGCACCATTCCCCACGGACGGGTAACCTAGGGTTTAAATTTTCAGGGATTTGATACCAAGTTTTTAGAGACTCCAACCTTTTATCATCTGTCCTAGACGGGATGTTCAAAGCACAGCTATAGACGATCTCCTCGTCGTCCTGAGCTGAAGACGAGGGAGCACTGGTGCCGGCCCTTGACCCAGACTCAGCTCTCGTCCTAAACTCCTCCTGGAGAACCTCTAGAGGAACCCCAGGGACCCCAGACGTGTACTCGTCTGAGGTATTCTCTCCACTACTACTCTGACTACTACTACTATCACTTGACCCGCTAAAACTACTGGGCTCATGAAATTCGTCTATGGCTTTCTCAGTGCTGTTACTAGACGAGGTGAGGACAATTTCAGACATTTTTTGGAAAAGTTGAAACCTAAGGACAAGGGAAAGGAGAATACCTGGATCTAGATGGCTATGGACGCAGAAAACTTCTAGACGAGGCGCTAAGACGAGGAGTGTCAGGGAAGAAAATTTTCAAAAATGAGAGGGTAGCTCAGGAATTGCACTATTTATAGGCGACGACTTTAGTACCTGAAACGTCACAACCAATCACAAGCTGACACGTGGCACACTCCTCGAAAAAATGAATCGACGTGAATCTCCACTACTAAGATAGTGACACGTGGCGAGTTTAAACGTGGAGTATGAACACCAACGTCCAAAGAACAAACACCCTGCTACGTCTTCTTAGACGACCCACGGACCGGGGGCAACTGATAGTGTCCTGAAAATTACCCAACTCCATGCTCGTCCGTAAGGGTCGTCCAAAGAATATGGATAATAGCTTGACCATGGAATCTCGTCCATGTCAGGGTCGTCCGTCCAAGAAGACCCTTGGACGGCCCACACTGACTCTGGACGCCGTTAGCGTATCGTCCTTAGACGAGGCTTACACACTTAGAACATATGCAAGACCAAGGACATTGCCACGAAACCACCTCCTATGACCGCGTTGCGAAACGTACGGCCTAATAGAATAACCTCCATAGCAGTTATGGAGGTTACTCCCGAACCTTCCGACATCCTCCAATATAGGAGCAGTTACTACATTGATAAACCGTTCCTGGCCTGCATTATATAAGAAGAACAATCGACAAATAAAAGAGGTACGGAATACTTCTCCAAGTATTTGGGATTTCCAAAGTTTAGAGAAAATACTGACTTTGTCATCGGAGGGTTTCTGGCCGGTCTACCCCGGTCGCCTCTGATTGTTTTGTTCGTCTCTCCAGGTTTTCAGTTAGATTATCATCGCCGCCATTGAAATCCGAAGTATCCAGCCTACTGATTTTGTCGTGCATCATCAAAATGTTTTTCACAAAAATATATGACATGACAAGAGCTTTTATAAGGGAATCTTTATTGGATTTAAATTCAGTTAAAAATATATTAAAATAATGACATGGAAAAATGTGAGCTTTCAAAGACTTATGCGTCAATATTAGAAGAAACTGACAAAAAGTCAAAGGTTGATAGCGGAGGAGAGGGAGGGGGTTTTCAAATCACATACATAAGGCACTATAAAGGATGCCATTACAATTTAGCTGTCACCTGAACCCAAAATTCATATATATTATAGATATGATATGATTTGTGCATGAACTTATAATATATAATTTTATATGGTGATAATAACTAAATGACTAATTATTATGTAATTTTATAATAACTAAATGACTAGCCATGTGGTTGGGTGAGTCCTTTGCAATCTAGACTAATAATCCTTTACAAATGGTGTTTAAAGTTTGTCCCTAAACCTATAACCATGTGGCAACTCCTTTCTTTGCCCTCACCTTGAGTCAATAGGCATACTTCCAAGCCCATGTGTAGAATGGGTGCATACTAAAAAGCAACTAAAAAAGCCATTCATTTGGCAACCATAGTGACATTCACAAGCCGCCCCTTGGGTCACTCACGTTGACCATGATCATTAGTCATTACTATTCAAAATGCAATGGTTTTTGTCAAGAGATATTTCACATTTTCCATATCTTCTTTATGGTGTGTTTGGATGGTAGAGTTTGGGCACATGGTGTAGACACTTAATTTTGCACCCATAATTTAATCTTGAGAGTTGGCTAGGGTGACAAATCATATTCCCAAAATTTAGAGTTGCATTACATGCATTAATTCATTCATTGAATATTATAAAAATGATCTTGAGATTCTAATGTTCAAGACGGTATGTCTGATTCCTAAATCAGACCGTTGAATTGAAAGATATCACGAGATCAAGTTTTCACGGTCTGCATGCATTGTATGGGGTGAAATCGATCACGTGTGAATAATTGAAATTAATTTTGATTGGTTAATGATTAAAATTAATCAAATGAATTTTTGTGATTGGTTAAGTATTTTTCTTAAAGTGAGATTTGTTGCATGAGATTAAAACAAATAAGCTGATAATATTTAAGGTTTGTAGATAATTAGGCTTTTAGGATAATTATATTCAAAATAATTATTTTAAAAAACCCAATTATCACTTTGGGATGAGGTTTATCATGAAAATAACTCTTAAATTCGCCCAAATACAGTATTAGAATTTGGAAACACTTCAAAAAACGTGCTAATCAAGTAGTTAATTTTAGATTCATGTTCCAAGGCACTTTTGGCATAGTAAAATTCAAAATTCAGACTAGGCTATTACTGGAAAAGTTGTAGAGAATTGAATTTCTCTTTAGATTTCAAAATTTTAGCTTAATTTAAATTTTGAGTAAAAAGATATGATTAAAATACTGAAGCTTGTTCTAATTTGAAAAATCAGCTTACCCTTATCCAAATCTCTTTTTTTAGGATTTTCCCCATATGTTTTTTGCTTTTTTTTTTTTTTTATAGCCGATTGGACTTAATTTTAAGCAAACCTAGCTTATTTTCTAAGCAACTAACACCTCTATAAATAGGGGAGGCCTCCCAACATTCAAGAGGACCCTTTTTTCTAACCCTCCTTTGGGTCTTCTTTTCTGACTTCTCTACTCCCCTTACGTTAAAGACGTTCTGGAAGCATGGACTTTAAGAACTTCTATTTGTAAGTAAAGTATTTTAGACCTCAAAGAAGTGAAAATTTCTTTGATTTCTAAAATATTCTTCTATTGAATGGTATGCTCATGCAAGAGGTATTTAGTTTCATTCTTATGTATATTTTTCTTTTCCATTAATTAATAGGTTGTGATTTTCATTGCACGAATTTTGTTAATATATGTTTGATTTAATCATGATCTTGTTCATAACTCATATTTGCCATGTTCATATGTTTAGTTAGAATTTTCTTTGACATGTCCTTTAGTTGGTTAACATGTTTTAATTCTTCTTTGATTTCAAAATCTGCAAATGATCACCAAAACAATTTTTTTAAAAAATAAAGATAGATCTGTATTTTCATTAAAAATAGATCTGAAAATTTTTTGAGTAAAAAACAGATCTATATTTTCACTAAATACAGATATGAAAATTTTTTCAATTCAAAAGCAGATCTGTATTTTCACTAAATACAGATCTAAAAATTTTTCTGGTCATAAAACAAATTTGTATTTTCATTAAATATAGATCTGAAAATTTTTCTGAAATATTTTTATTCTTAAATAAAAAGCTGCATATTTTGAATTTTAAAGAATGAATTAAGAGTTAGGTCAAAAATTAAAAAAAAAAAAATGTGATGCATGTATAATAGGTTTGAATTATGAATATGAGTCCTCTTTTAAAAATCTCATTTTTTACTTTTCAAAACAGATTTGATTTTTATTAACCAAATCCCATTTTTTTTTATCCCTTACAAAATACATTTGATTTTTACTAACCAAATCCCATTTTTTTTTATCCTTTACAAAACAGATCTGATTTTTGTTAATCAATTTTCATTTTTCTTAACCTTACAAAACTGATCTGATTTTTCTTTGATAAGAGGGCATATTCATAAGATGAATTTGTCAAGTAAAGTGTTTGTTACATGTATTACAACGTATCATTCAGTGTCATACAAAAGGGTATATAATGGTCATTAGAGTCTTGAAGACCAGACTTTGTCTGGACGGGATGGGTGCCTAACACCTTCTAATTCCGTAACCTAGCCCCTGAACTTAGGATTTTGGTTAGTAGATTAGTGTTTTGTCTTTAATTTTGGTAGATTGTAACTAGGATTAAAGCTTTGTAACTTTTGAATAGATTGTAACTAGGACCAAAGCCTTGTAAGGTTATTCTACCAATTTGTACTTTTTTTTTTAATCATCAATTAATGACACTAGCTTGTAACCCCATGCATATGTATGGATACACTTAAAGATATACAATAAGATGCATAATATAATTCCTATATGTATAATTTAAATACTATTAATAGTCATTTTTTATATTTTGTTAACTCTTTAAAAAATTTTGTAAGGATATTATTCGGTATAAAATGTAAATTTTCCATATTTTTTTTAAAAATTATTGTGAAGGACTTATTTATTTATTTATTTATTTTATGATTAATTTATTCTAGACTCTTTGGTTTTTGTACTTAATAACTCACTTGGATGAATATTTATGATGTGGTCTCACATTTGATTATAAAATTAAGAAATAAAACTCCTTAAGAATAAATAATTTAGGACATATGGCGCAAAATTGGAACTCTAATTTGGAATTCTAATTTGAGTTTCTCTCAGCTTCACCTATTATTATATATATATATATATATTTGAGGATTTTGGATATGTAATTGTATTTATTTTTTCTTATTTTTTTGTATAAAAAATAAGTGGCGACTCCATACACTTACCCAAAAAGAGAGGTGCCCAAAGCACACAAATCTTTTTTTTTTTAGAGCACCCCTTTTGCGGTCTCTCACACATGGATTTGGATTTGGGTAATTAAAATTCAAATACCTTGTTTTGATAGTTTACAAAAGGTCAAAAATTTAGATTTGACAAATCTGTTAAGGATTTTAAACCTTAAAACCCTTGAATTTGAAATAGCTTTTAAACCCATAGAATTTTAGAAATCCATATGACATACTTAAATATTTATGCATTTGGAATTAAAGCATTTAAAAAAAACATTACTTTAAAATTCAAATCCAAATCAAAATCCAAATACAACCTTAAAGTCTATTAATCATACAAATATTAATTGGTGTCAGTAAAATTTATAAAAAAAATAAATCAATATAAAAGAGTTAAGAGTATAACAATATACCAAAAAAATTGTTTATGCACCTCAATGCTTTGATTGCTTTCAGAAAAAAAAAATTATAGAATTGATTTTTTTTTTCTCTATTTTAGTTAGGGGTGTCCACAGGTCGGATTTATGCCTAACCCGCAACCGACTCGATTAAATCGGGTTGAGGATTTCCAGACTTATCGCCGATTAACGAGACAATTGGTTTGGATTGGTTGAATAATGCCAGATGGTGGTCGGGTTAGTCCAAACCGGCATCTGTAGAGTAATGGCAAAAACTGATTGAATTCGCCTAGATCTCGTCGAATTTGGCCGAGTCCTCACTGGATTTGTTGAGATCTTGCCAGAACCGGTGAGATCTCCACCAGATTAGGCAAAGATCTCACCAGATTTGATGATATCTCGCTAGATCTGGTGATATCTCACTAGATCCCGCGAAGATCTCATTGGATCTGGTGGATTTTGAGTGAATCTTCGTTGAAAAACTTCGAATATCGTCGAATTTCTTTGATTTTATGATCGAGTCGGGTGGTTCAGGTTTTAGGGGAGGAAACTTACCAACTGACCTGCAGGTGTCAGATTTTGTGGGTGGGGACCCACGTTCGACCACTGGAGTTATCGATTAGGTAGTGGGTGATTCATAACCGAGCGGGTGGGTTAGGTTCCCAGGTGGCTTGAACACCCCTAATTTTAGTTATTCAAAATTTTGGTTTATAGAAAAAATCTAGAATTTAAAATTATAAGAGTTAAGATATTGAAAAGAAAATGTTAGTGGAGGGTTGGTGTCATCAAGGATTTTATTTATTTATTTATTGAAGGAGGCATCAAGATTTAATGTCATGAGAAAAATAAAAAAGTAACTAGTGAATTGTTTTTTGCTTGTTTGTTTGTATGTTTGTTTTTCTTTTCTTTTTTTGGGAGTTTAAATGTACTTTGGATTTCAAGCAACGTGAGAAGACTAATTTTCTTTGGACATTCCCAATTAATGTGTCAATTTGTGAGTCGTACATATTAAAAATAGTGTCAGTAGTGAACATATGTGATTAAAGGGCTGTAAAAGAACAAAGCCTTGTCAAGTAGTGAGTGTTTAAGCTTGGCTTGATATTGAATGTAAAATGTTCAAGCTTAGCTTGAACTTGAACCAATCCTATATATGATTTTCAACCTCGAGCTTGTTAAAAAGTCTTAAAACTCAAGCTTAATATCAAGCTCAAACTCGAGCTCAATATCAAGTTTTTGACTTGAGATCCAACACAAGTACGTTATCAAGCCCATATCAAGCTTATTATCAAGCCAATTTGGTTTGGACGAGTGGTCACAACTCCCAATTACCTAAATTCTTAATAAGATATGAGTTTGACTATCAAGCTCATATCAAGCTTATTACCAAGTCCATAAACAAGTTTAGGCTCAGCTTGTTTTGTATCGAGCCTTAATTTTCAATAGCCCGTTTGTGAACTTAATTTTTTTTAAAAAACTTAGGCTTGGTTTATGTATTAAAAAGTCTAAAATGAAGGCTCAAGCTTGGCTTTTTATAAATTAACAAACATGAAAAAAATTTTTATCGAGGCAAAACCGAGCTGTATATGAAAGACTTGGTTCATTTACAACCCTACATGTGAAAGTGATTTTGCTTCTATCATAAATTGACAACTCATCAGAGTGTGAAATTGGGCATGTATGTATGATAGGTGAAAGGAATATTTTTTCTTTGTCAAAGGAAAGAAGAGAGCTGTTGAAACTTTCTGGGACTAATTGATGGGGAATCTTTGATGCTTAAGTCCTCATTATTGATTTAAAAAAAAAATAAAACTCAAAGAGCTTTTGTTAATGATTTTTTTTTTTTATTTTGGAAGTGTCGACGCCCGGCCTAGACTTTGGGTAGCGGAAGAGACTGCTGCCGCCGTGGGCCTTCATTTGACCACCCGCTGCACGGGGCCCATTGGAGGCCCCTCTAGATGTGAATGTGTATGGTTTGCGTGGAGCTTCATGTGCTCTCTCTCTCAGTGGAGGAAGGTAGGTCTACCTTTGGTTTTATGGCAGGAATTTGGGCCAAATTTTAAGGGATTATCAAAGGTGAGTGGACTTGCCACCAATCATTGGGTTTTTCTAAGGTGTGATTGGTCGCCTGTTTCTAGTTGATTTTATTACCAATCCTAGGTTTAGAAAAAGGTCATTTTTCCTAATCTAATGTGGACAGCAAAAAATATTGATTCTTAGGTCCTTAAGTTTGGTTACGTGTGGGGAAGGTGTTAGGCACCCTACAATGCCTGTCCAAGGACAGTCTTTTGTTTTGATAAAATTTTAATTTTTGGAGATTGGTAGTAAAAACACGATTTCGGCATTGGCTTTTGGGGCTTTGCATGCATGGGGGCTTTAAGGTTTTGGCTTTTGAATA
Source organism: Lithocarpus polystachyus (assembly GCA_033629205.1). Classification (NCBI taxonomy): domain Eukaryota; kingdom Viridiplantae; phylum Streptophyta; class Magnoliopsida; order Fagales; family Fagaceae; genus Lithocarpus; species Lithocarpus polystachyus. Next base: position 53,122,390 of record CM066163.1, read on the forward strand.
GGAGTGGTTCCAATTTATGCTTTCCTAAGGCATTCGAGCAAAATGCTAGATTTTCGCCATGAAAACCCAGCAAGAAGTCACCTTACTTTCGCGGCGTAAATTAGGCGTTGCTAGCCTTAAGTGACACGGATAACGACAGTCACATTGGAAAGGGGCAAGCAAGTATATATATATATATATACATATATACATGCATCATGCACAACGCTAGCACACAGAGCAAGAAAGTAAATGCCTACATCCCTAAAGCATCGCTCAAAATATAAGTGCAAGAATGTAAACTGGGGTCGCCATACTCTAGAGATGAGGACGAATGGTACACAGCATGATATACCTAATACAGACCATCTAAGAGAGTAAGAGAGGAGGAAGAGAGAGGTTTAAAGAGTACATAACGAAAGGGAAAAGCTAAACCCTAGACCTACTAAATGCGGTCGCTCGGCCCGACCTCATGCTTGCATCCATGCCCTTTTTGCTCGCGTCTAGGAGATCGTGCCCTAGCTCCGTGTGTCCTTGCTCCATGTGTGTACATGCAAATGCAAAGACAAGAAAACCAGCAGACAAGCAATGGGAGGAAAATGTGTAGATAATAGCAAGAGGACGCAAAGTGAACAAGCAAGATAGATATGGAAAGCATAGAAACAAGGATGCGGGCAAACAAGCAAAAAAAATAGCAAACAAACAAGCAAGAAAGACAACAATCAAAGAAACAAACAAATGGTGGTGGTCGTGAGGGACAAATGTAGGTTTGGATCCGATGTTCATAGCTTCATTGTGTTAAAGTATGGACGACACACTGGCAAGCAAGACTCATGCATGGACATGTAAGCCAGCGTGTAAAGATGCATAGAAAGCCAACAAGTGGCACAAATAAGCATGGAAAGCATATCATCACACGGAGTGAAAAGGGAGAGGTATGCACGAAGCAATCGGCATCACGATGATGCATCCCCAAATGGTTACATCTGAACAAGGCCTCATGGGCCCCAGACGTAACCACACAACCACAAACTCGCTAAGGGCGTCAAACATGGCAAAGCCTAGAACTAGAGAGGCTAACGCAAGCATAAAACATAGAAGCAAGCAAGCATAGGCATGCAAATGAGGTGATCCAAACCCTTTGATATGGGCCAAGGTGTATGGACGATGGCAAAGACCATAGGGTCTAGATCGTGTCCTAACCAATAGGCCAAAACGCAAGAAAGAAAGATAAAGCAACAAAAGGGTTATAATAGCACATGGCAAGACAAACATAGCCTAGGTCTAGGCACACAAATATGGCATGGAGCGCACAAGCACATGGAAGATGGCATAAAGCAAGCAGAGCATAGATCTAAGCACACAAGCATGTGAAAACGTAGATCTAAGCACATAAACATGGAAGAACATGAATCCAAGCATATAAGCATGGAAGAATGTGAATCCAAGCATATAAGTGTGTACGGATGCGAATCTAAGCACAAAACATGGCAAAAAGCAACGAGCACATAGATTCGAGTGAAGCATAACTATAGACATGGTATCAAGCATGCGAGTACATAACCCTAATCATCAACATAAAGCAAAAAGAGGAACAAAACCAAGGAAACTTGGCATAAGACCCAAAGCATGTAGATCTAAACATAAAAGCATGTAGAAACATAGATCTAAGCATAAAACCCTAAACATGTAGATTTAACCATATAAACATGTAAAAACATAGATCAAAGCACAAAACATATCATAAAGGCACACAAACATGTAAATCGGGACAAATAAACATGTGAACAAGCATAAAAGAACATGGATCTAAGCAAAAAACACGCTAGAAACAAGATAAAGCAAGAAACATGTCAAAGAAAGCAATAAAACATATTGCTACAGCAAAAAGAGCAAGAACATGCTAGGAAAAAGATTTAGAAGGTTAGGGGTGTGGATGATAGCTAAAAAGCTACACCCACACCCCTAAACCCCAAATCCAAGATGTAGAACCAAGGAAAGGAAGATTGGGTTTAAAAACAATACCATGTGTTCTTGGTGGAGATACAAAAATCAAGAAACTTTGATGTGTTTTTTGAAGTGTTTTTGGGTGTTTTTTTGGTGTTTGGAAGAGAAAAAAATTATAAAGAGAGGCTGAATAGAGGGGAAATTTCAAAAAATGTCTGTCCTCCTTGTCTGGGGCATGCCTGGGACTATTTATAGCCCCGGGCATGAAAATCGAGGCGGCGGCCATTGTAGGGACACCGGCAGCCTTTCAAGGGCTGCCGGCCTCAAAACTCCTCTAATAGTGCTAATCTTGATTCCCTTGGATAGATCTTCATTTTCAGTTTCTAAAAAGTTATGGAACTCAAAAATCCAATGGTCAGATCAAAAGTTATGGCTCCCGGAAGTAGCAGACGCTGTTTTCACAATTTTCACGGTTTTCTCGATATCTCAACCGTTTAACTCTGATTTTGACCCATGAATAGTCGTTGGAACTAAAATTTGATAATCTTCACAATGACGTTGGTTTCAACCCGTTCTGGTGACCGAATCAAAATTAGGATTTTTAGGCCCACCCGGGATCGACTACGGATCAAACTTGGTCAAAATTGTTTTAAATCTCCAAGAAGCTCAGGTTTGATGAAAAACTATGAAAGGTGTCACTTTGTGTGGATTTCGACCTTGTTTGACCTTTGGTTAAACCCTAGGTTGACCAGGGGCATTTTGGCCATTTTAGCTGAAAAATGCACTTTGAGTGCTCCGGTGCCCGAAGGGGTTGTGCCACGTCGTCCTAGATGTTCTCATGGACCTGTAGAGAGAAAAAAATATTTTTGGATTTCCGGGGGTCCAGCATGCAAATCGAGGGTGGACAAAATACGGTATCAATAGGAAGTATGAGCATATGTCTTCTGTGGACATGACAATACGGGTCAGAATTTGTTGATCCGACCCAAAAAATACTTGAACCAAACCCAAATTTTTTTGACTTGAAGCAAAAACGGGTTAACTCGTGACTCGACCTGATTTTTTGCTGGTCAACTTGACCAAACATGACTAACCCGTGATCTGACCTGTTTTTTTAAAAATTTCGCTAAAAAATATTTAGACTACGTGAGTGCTAGACACCAGTACACTACTAAGTTACTACACTAACACTGTAACACTAGTACACTACTTGTCTAACAAAACTTAAGGGTTGTTTTTTTTTTTTTTTTTTGAGAATCTGAAAAAACTAAAAAAAGAAGTGACAAACACAAAATTCAAAACCGTTTGCACACACGAACACACCTAAGAGCTTTCACTCAGCGCCTCCACTGCTCAACTCCTTCATTGCTCAGCTCCTCCTCTCCACCCCTCTCTCTTTTTTCTTATATTTTTCTTTTATCTTTTCCTCTTTTAGTCCTTCAATCTTTAGATCAAGCCTTCTCTTTTCTCTCCATATATGCCTTTTGGTATAAACTTAAAATATATATTTTTTGGTGCTCCTTAAGATCTGTCTCTCTTTGAAGTTGTAAATTTGTAATTACAAGCATTTTGGTAGTAAGTTATTAACATTGAAGACTTTTTCATCATAAATTCATGACTATAAAGAATTTTAGTCATGCTCAAAATTGTTAGAATTGGAAGGATATTAACAAGTGACATTAGGTGAATTCATTTCCTTGATTGATTTTATTCATTCTCTCTAAAAAGGTTGTCATTGATTTGTTTTTGTAATTAAAAAAAAATCTTTTGAAAAATATGGGTCAACCCGACCCAAATCCCGATTAACCCAATCCAACTCGCCTGTTTGCCACGTCTACTCTTCTGTGATATCGAGACCTTTCTTTAGGATTGAATGAGGCCCTAATTAAGTGTTCTACAAGAAATCTTCCTCTAATTTGATTACCAATCTAGCAATTTCCTTTTCTTTCTTTTTTTCTTTTTTGGAAATTTGAATATTGGCTAGATTTCATTAAATATTCTATTTTCTTATAAGTTTTAGTTGATCAGATTTTATGATGATTTAATTTTTGGTGTATCAATATCAATTAAGAAATAGGAGCATTTTTTGGTAAAATAATATGTATATAATATTTTTTTATGAGCTAATAATATGTATATAATGCGATTATATATATATATATATTAAAATGTAAAATTACAAAACCACCCTTGAGATTTGGGCTAACACTAGACACTATCCGAACTTTTAAAAAATATCAAAATTTTCCCCTTAAGCACAAATTATACTTAACACCGTTTGTGCTCCTTTGCCCAAAAACACTATAATTTGTGGTCAAGTTGATTGCCACAGATGCAATCCCATAGTGACTATAGTGTGACAATTATACGCACAAAGGAGTGTCTGTGTAGTAAATAGTAGATGAATAACAAGAGAGGAGAAGGAATCAAAAGAAGACTATGAAGAGCAAATGGAACTTTCAAATAGTGTTAAGTGTCTGTTTGGCATTGAATTATAAACCAGTTTTTTACTTTTTAGCTTTTATGTGCAGCTTTTTAAAACTTTATTTTTTTTTTTCACTTTTCCAAGTAGAAGTATATTTTAATACACTTTTAGTAAATACTTTTTAGCAAAAAGCTAAATAAGTTATTCCCAAACCGACACCAAGTGTTGTTTGTGCTTAGGAGATAAATTGGATATTTTTGAAAAGTCATGGTAGTGTTTGGCATTAGATTAAATCTCAGGGATGATTTTTGTATTTTAACCTTAAGAAAAAAAAAACATATCTAATAGTTTATTGTTCAAATTATATATATAAACAGTAAATTAATATTTATGTGAAATCTATAAGTGATATTGTACGCAGCCTAAAATATTACTATTAGGCCTAACTTGAATCAAATTAATTTTAATTTTATATCATTTACATAGTGGTATGTTTGGATGAGGAATTTTCAAAGTTATATATTCTAGTTAAAGTTGAGATTAGTAAAATTTACATATTAATTTATTGATTTGGACTAACAAGAAGATTATTTTAAAAGTTTATCTATATTTTGAATTTAGAGTTTTAAAGAATCACATTTAGAATTTATGATTTTCCTTCTAAAAAAAAAATTTAGAATCCATGATTTGAAGAATTGTGGTAAAAATCCCACTTTTGAATTAATATGAATTGATCATGTCGCCACTATCATCAATAACAATGTCATTGATCATTGTTGCTATATACATAATTGCTAACATCATTGTGAGTGTTAGGCACACCAAAGACTTGTTCAATGTTAGTTATATTGGTTTTGCGGTTAGGTTGTCCCATGTCTGATGCTTATCTGTTTTCTTCTTATTATCCTTTCAATGTATGAACTTAGTTCTTTCTTTAGCTATAAGGTTATAACTACAATGAAAGTAAATCTTTTTTTTCCTACCATTATTAATTTGCACTCACAATGTGTTGTACAATGAAATGTAGTTTATCATTAACAATTTTATGTTTATTTGATTATTTTTAATTTGAAAAGCCAACTGCAACAACAAGAAGGAACATGCATATCGTATGTTTCCACCTTACCTTCTAATGGTACTATATTATATATATATATATATATATATATTATAGTACAATAGAAAAAACTATTATTGTTTTTGTTCTGTATATTTTTTTGGTTTTCCTTAAAGTGTTTTATAGTTTTTATGGACCTAAGTAAAGTAAGCATAGGAAGCAATTTAATACCAAGATCAGTACCTAAGAATTTATGACAAAAAATAATAGTATTTAATTTCAGCACATAATAATTATACAATAATGAAATCTAAGTCTACGAAAGCACTCATGAAATGAGGGACAACCAGGTGAAAGTGAAACAGCAAAGGAAGCCAAAGAATACGCTTGCTGTTTCTCAAAAAAAAAAAAAAAAAAAGATAGAGAAAAGAATACGCTTGCTTATTATTACTACTAGTTGCAAACTTGTGCGATGTACGAGATAGTTTTAAATCAAATGTTAACACGTTCAGATTTAAATATCTCTCTAATTTCAATTATTGAAAGCTAAATTGACTCTAATATAAGATGAAACATATAATATTATGAAGTTATATTAAAAATGAGATAAATACAAATATTATGAAGTAATATATTACAATAATCATAATGTGCTCTTACATTTGGTTTAATAAGTATTACAAAAGAACATCGCACGGAATGCTACTAATTTTTTTAATTAAAAATAAATAAAAATTATTTTCATAATAGAAGGACATGGAATATCATTACTGTCCCAAAAAATGACACATAGACCACAGTTTTTAGCTGAAGCTTCTCCCAACAGTTTTTAATTTGCACATAAGTCCCAATACTATGTATTTTTGCTATGGCTTTTTTTATTTTTCAATTTCATTTATTTCATGACTTCCACTAAATATTCAATGTATTCATTATATTTAAAAAACGTTGAAGTATAACCAAATTAAATAAAAGAGTTTAATTCCTCTCTGTTTCAATTTAAAACCAAATTGTGCATAAAAGCAAAAAAATTTCCTTTGTTCCAATATGTCTTTAGTACCAAAATCACGAATCCATTAAAACCAAATTGTGCATAGAAAATCTTAGAGATTGAAAGACAACTTTAAAGTGTTTTTTGTATCTTCTTCCTTTGTTGCTTTGTAGTCGTCTTTGAATATGCCCTTTTGTTTTCCTTGAGTACAGATGTTGGTGTGAGTTGCTACATTCATTTGATAAGTTGATAAGTTGTTGCTACATTCATTTGAAGTAACACTGATGTAAGCCTAATAATAGAACAGGTTGAGGAATGTATTACAACATATACATCTTAAATATCATATTTGCAATTTTGCTAAATTAAAGAATACGTACTTTTGTCATTTTATCAAGCTGAATTGCTTTGTCAGTTTCTTCAAAAGAGTCAAAAAGTTTCTTGATGGTGTAGAATTCCCATCCATACTTGAGATTATAGTCATTTAGTTGTATTTTTCTTCTTAATTGAAGTATAGCATTCACATACTTACTTCAAGAATTAAAAAAAAAAAAAAAACATAAAAACATGATTATTTGATAAAATACAAATTGTACATAGAAGTAATTAAAACAATGGAAATCTTGAGATGAAGCAATTAAACCAAACATAAAACCAAGTTTGAGATAACCAAGAAACTTAAATATGCAATCATATTCCAATTTCAAATTCTTTTTACAAACATATTACAAATAAATATGCAATAAACAGTACAAAATAAAGGAAAGACTGGTAAATACCTGACTTTCCTCGTCTTGTAGTTGTATTACCAAATAAGATAGATATCAAAATGCTAAATCCCTACCTGCAAAACAGTAAGAATCCAATTTTCAGCCAAGAAACATTAATAGAAGAGAAATAGTGCAGTGCAGAAAGTTTGAAACAGTGCAGTGTAGTGCAGAATTTAATGAAACAGTGCAGTGTAGTGCAAATTTTTCTTTTTTAATCTCCTTCATATCATCAAACAATTTGATTGTGAGAGCAGGCAGCTTACCCTAATAAAAAAAATGAGAACTCTTCCTATATATGTTATTTTCTCCAAGAATTAAATAGATTATTAGCATAAAAATTTCAATGATTCTATCCAATGAAAAAACAATCACCTGCATCACCATAGTTGCTGCTGTTAGCTAACTTTAACTCATTTTTTGCATAATGACCAGTAATTTATAGAGGCCAAGGAACCCAGATATTAAAAGCAAAAGCCTAAACTAAATCCTCTAATTGATTTAAGAATTCTATTTTGTTTTATGCAGTTACTTTCAGTTATAGTTTTGCAGCCTTGCAAGTATTTGAATGTTTCTTATCTAATCAATGTGTCAGCTGCATCATACCTTGCATGTCCATACGTTCATGTGTTTGAAGACAAAAATAATGTTGTTGAGCAATACAATATTCAAATCTGAAAAACTAAACAACACTGAAAAACTAACCTCAATGTACTTCACTCCAATTTCGCTAAGATTATCAGGAATGTTGTGTGATGAAAGCAAGTTGATAACTCCACCTCGCTCAGTTTCCACTAAACAAATTCAAACCCATAGCTTAGTTTCCACACAAAAAAAATTCAATTTGATTATCACCATTTTAATATCTATTTAAAATATTGAAGATGCAAGTCACTTCAAAAAATATTATCGTCAAAACACACTACTAAACTCAGTTACAAAGTTCCAAACCTAAGACTTATCTAAGTGTGTGCACAAACTCAATTACAGATACAAAAGAAACACAGGTAAAACAACACATATTAAAATAATAAGCCAACAGTAAACTGTTGAAGTTACAGAAACCAATAACTGTCACAAAAACAACTGAATAAATCCCTCTAGAATTACAAAATAGCAGACTTCACCATCTGTTGCAAATGCAATTCACAGAGTTCCATCTTTGGGATAGCCCAAGACAACAAAGCCCCACATTCTAATACTAGTTATAACGTATCACACCACTTAATTCCAAGATACATCTTTCAATTTATGATACAGAAAAGAAAATAAAGCTTGATACAGAAAATTTTATCAATATATACTCAAAAAAATTTTGCAAAAAATAGTAAATTGACCCAAAACCACCTACTCAAATCAATAATGCATTCACAAAAGAAAATTCCCAAGTATATGTATAATGGTGTTTTTGTTAAGGAGTGAAAAGAAGTGGAGCAACTATTATGACAAAGAATTCCATTAGCGTAATCATATTTATAATGAAAGTGGCAAAACACAAAGTACTTTAGAAAATACCAGGTATTGACACAAAGGTGGTTAAGAAAGTGAGTCCACTTAGAAGCACTTTGCTTCATGGAATAGGATATTTTCCAATTACTAATTTTGATGGCCCTTCAAACCACCCATGGAACAATGAATTTTAGACTCGAATTGGAAACATCAGAAGAAGTAAAGGGAAATCCATAAAGCTGGATTGTTGGGGTCATCTATATATATATATATATATATATATATTCCATTGAGAGTGAAAGAAGACCAGCTATTTCAAGCATAACCTAATCTTTAAAACCTCAATAGTTCTTTTCATCGAAGTGAACTAATTTAAAGTAAATTAATTTGAAGTAAACAAAAGTAGATCAGATCCTAAGTCATAATTCTAACATCAAATTGATTGAAAGCAAGCATAAATGCAGACCAACCATAGACTACCACTAAACAAATTTAAACCCATATCACAGTTTCCACAAAAAAAAAAAAAAAAAAAAAATCAAATTGATTATCGTCAAAACACAGTACTAAACTTAGTTATAGAGTTCCAAACCCAAACTCAATCAATTACAGATACAAAGAACAACACAGCTAAAACTACAATTTAATGAACTTTAGAATACAAAATAGAAATCAATGAAGCTGGGGTAAAAATTCTTAGAAAAGCTAAGAAAAAAAAGCTAAACTAAAATCTAAGAAATCCAAACTAAACGAATACCATACCTTTAACCCTGATTCGAATGGAGGAAAAGAATGAAGAAAAAGGCAATAAGAATAAAACTAGAAATTCATCAGCCGGAAAAAAAAATATTCAAATTGAAAGAACACTGCAAAAACTGATATAACTACACTAAAATTCGAGTTTCATGATTTCTTTAAATGTAAACAGAACACTAAAATAGTTAGAAATTAGATGTACATAGATTATCATAGAGACAAATGTTACAATTCAAATTGAAAGAGCACTAAAATAGTTAAAAATTAGATGTACATAGTGTAGGAAAATCTGGTTTTGTATCTCATACAAAACACACAGCGGAAGCAACAAACATGGATCTATTTCATTCATGATTGATAACATGCACTATGTAAATTTCAGAATTTAAGAACGAAATAGGCATACCTTAGTGCGGTGAAATTTAAAACAAAAGATTAGAAGTACTTGAGAACACTTTTAATCTTCATTCCAATTCCACTTTACACCTAAGAAGTGTGGTCTCTCAATCAGTTTCTAAGGGAGAATAACTGAGTGGCTTCACTCACACATACACACCACTTCACGATGATGTTTCTTTTTCTCTTATGAAAAATTCTGTATGTTTCTCCCTTTATAACTAACTGATTATCTAATTGGACTGGCCTATTGGGCCTTTCCAATTAAGCTTTAGTGTGTGGCTTGGAGTGGGACCAAAAGGGACCAATAAGACACTAGCTCTAATGGGCCCTGGGCTTTTCTATCAACTCTTGACAAGCTCAAAGTTACCATTAATTATATTTAATACCATTATATAAATATAATTGCACTCTAGGTCTTATTAATAAATTATATCCCAAGACTTTATTATATATGCAACCCCTTCATAAAATATTCGTAGTAATACAAAGTCATGAATATAGACTGCCACTTTAAAAAATTACTACATCTTAATCCTTGAGTACCCGATTTAATCCTTCAAGTTAATCATCATATATATATGAATCCAATTCCATAAATATATACTTTAGTATATTCTTACTAAAGTGGTTAGGCCTAATACTTTGAATAACCAAACTCATTAAACTTATCTCAAGGGAATATTTTATATCTCCGTTAAGAGAGCATGAATTCCATCTTGAGAATATATGTTCCATCAACACTAAATGTGGCTGCCCAACATACTGAGGTTTTAATCGTGACTTTAGATCTCACTCCCGATATATCAAAGCAACCTACACCTCATGATCAGGTTCATTATTCTTTCAGGATTAAGAGTTCATGCAAATAGAAGTCGTAAGATTTATTATTCATTTGACAGTAGTTAGAAGAATAATAAATCTCCCAGCGGTCCAGTCCAATATGTCTTAACTCTTAAAACATATCAACATATTAACTAGAAGTCTTCACTTCCATGATCAAGACAAATCATTTTAGTTGATATGTTATAGTCTTCGCAGATAAAATGCCCAATTTCATCACTGACTACGAACTATGATTCTGAGTTTACAAAGAACTTGAGATCTATATCTTCCGTGACTAAATCACATAAATCACATATTATGCATCTCATGGATTATACGATAATGTCCAAATATTCATGTTACCATTATTTTAGATAATAATAAAACAATTTTATTAATCATAACATTAAGTCATACATAATGTCATACATAGTATCATACAATAGGATTTAAGGGTACATATCCTAACACATAGATTATCACAGAGGCAAACGAATACCATACCTTTAACCTTGATTTGAATGGAGGAAAAGAATGAAGAGAAAAACAATAAGAATAAACCTAGAAATTGAACAGCCGTGAAAAAAAAAAAGAAGACTAATAAGAATCAACTATTTATAAGACAATAGTTATAGAGTCCTAATAGCTATAGAGTTCAGATTAAAAAAAAAAAATTATAAAGTTCTAATTAAATTTGTTTAGTAGTTACCTTTAGGCTGATTTCAACGGGCTGGATTGTGTGTATTGACAACCGACATAGTTGATGGGCCATGGGCTAGATGAGACCCACGGCAAATGGGGCGCCGTTTCTAGGTTGTAGAGGTTGCATGTGGGTGGTTTATGGCAAATGGGTGGTCTGAGGAAGGAGTTGGGTTTGTGGGTATGGTGGAAGATGTCTGTGGGTTTGTGGGTATGGTGGGTTTTGATGAGATCCACGGCAAATGGGATGCCGTTCTGCGTTGTATAGGTTGGATGTGGGTGGTGGGTAGTCTAAGGAAGGAGATCGATTGGAGGAAGGTAGGGGAGATATGGCAGACCATGTTTGTGGGTTTCCGATTTCATAGATCAAAGCCAGATCCGGATCCAAAAAGTTTGAAGGAGATGGTCAGATCTAAGATCTGCGGGAAGTAGTTGAGATGATCAGATATGAGAAGAGAGATTATCTGAGTTTTGGGTTTTGGGGGAAGGAGATGGTAGTGTGAGAGATGTGAGAAAGTGTTAGGTTCTAAAGACTAGGATCTAATGTATTTAGAACTTCATTTTGTATGTTGGCAAACCATGATCAAAACAATGTTGAGTCGTGTGTTAGACTTGCTCAAAGTATGGGGTTTATTGTAAAGTTGGAATCGAGTTTTTATGCAGAATTACTTGTAACTTTCTGTGAGACTCGATCGATCGAAAATTAGACTCGATCGATCGAAAATCGCACAGAACGTTTTTCTGCAGAATTTTCCAACTCAGCCCAAGCCCGTTTTAATATATAGGGTTTTATGTTTGCCCTAAGTATAAAAGGGAAAACCCTAGCCACGTTTTTAGAGTTCTGTAGAGTTCTGTTTTGCTGTGTTTGTGAATCTCATTGTGAGATCTAGAGGTGTTTACCTTCACATACACTTAGGGTTTACAAACTTGAGATTTATGTCAAGAGTTGTGTAGATCGTTACAGTTGCAGAATCAAAGAACACAAAGATATACAAGCAGGTGCGCTTGTGGATTTGCTGAAGAATTCGGAAAGAAGGAGTCCGTGGATCTCGGAGCTATCATGGGGTCATGGTAGTAAGTTTCCTACAGGCAGGTAGCAATATGACGTTAGTGGTCTAAGTCTATTGTGTAAACTTCAATTCTTTCATAGTGGATTCAGTTTACCTTGAGGATAGCTAGGTCAAATCCTCCCCAGGTTTTTACCGGTGTGGTTTCCTGGGTCATCATATCTTTGTGTTGTTTATTTTCCGCTGCTTTATTGTTTTTATATTTATTTGTGTTAACCTAGTTTAATTAAATTACCTAAGTTAATAACTTGGCTAATTCTCTAGGTTAATCTGTTGGGTTAAGGGGTCTAAACGAACTGACAGAAAGAGAGATTTTTTTTCTTAGAAGTATCGGTTTTTCAGAGCATCGGGAGTATCGGGTTATTACATTTTTTTTTTTTGCTTTTATTGTTTTGAGTGTCGGGTTTATTACGTTTTTTTTTTATTTTTTTTAAATGTTGTGCTGACGTAAAAAATTGTGGGAGTTTCAGAAGTTTCGGTTTTATATATATATATATATATATATATATATAGATTATTATTAGTTAGTGCAGGGTATCCACTACCCATGCATGCACAACCTAAAATATAACACCTAATGAATTATATCTAAAATTTATTTGGCATAATAGGAGGATCTAGAGATGTTGAATCACCTATATATCACACAAAAGGCCGAAGTCAATACTATCCACTCAAAGGTGGGAGCATGAAGAGAATGGAATGTGTAACTCAGTAATTTACATCAAGAGGGGATACTTGGTCCTCCTTCCTTAGAAAGAAAGGATAGACAATATATTTTTTTTGAGAAGAAAGAAAACTGACATTAAAAAGAAAAAACTTAGCTAAAATTAGCTAAAAGTACATTAATTAGGTGGGAAGGAACATCTTCCATCCGCATTAAAGAACCACTAACATGTCTAGCATGTTTAGCTAGGTTATTAGTTACAGAGTTACCTAAGCTATGAAATGAATATGAGAGAGAGACAGAATAGAAAGCATTTGTAGAAGATTTTGCTGCAGAAATTAAGTGACCAAAGGAAACAAAAGTGGCGTCTTCGCACTTCAAAGCTTTTATGATAACTTCGGAATCTCCCGCAATAATAACTGAAGTCAGTCCCAATTCCACAGCAAAGGATATGGCTTTGACAGCTGCCAAAGCTTCAACATCATCTGACGATGGAGAAAGACGAACATTCTCTGCCATAAAGGCTAAAAACCAGCCCCTGGTGATCGCTGACAACCACCCCCAGACCTGATGCATTGATGTCCCGAAATAGAGCACTATCAAAATTTACCTTAAAGGAAGAAGCTGGTGGAGAAATCCATTTGACTTGAAGTGGAACAGGAGTAGAGTTACGGACCAGAGAGGGAGGAAGAACTCGCTAAAAAATCCTGGAGGGCCTGAGAGGCGTGTAAAAAAAATTTAAGCAATCGGATAGATGGGAAGCTTGAGCCGAACTTGATTTCTTCGATTATGCAATTAAATTAAATACATAATTAATTTGGAAATGTATTATTTTTATCAAGTATCAAAAATCTTATAGCAGTTCATTGGTATCATGCAAATTTTTCTAATGAGGAGAATTTGAGTTCGAATTTCCCTTTGAAATGATAAGATAAGGATTGAAAGAGGTATTAAAATATCCTTTTGAGCTCGCTCTACATGGTATGGTATGTCGTTGGGCTATCATAATATTTGAATAAGATTATCAAAAAAAAAAAAAAAAAAAGATAGTTGCATTCAAGAATCAAGATCAAGATTGAAGAATTGAATCAATGAGGTGAGATTTAAAGGGTGATTGGGTCCATGTTGTGTTTTTATTTTTTTTTTTATTTTTTTGATAAGAAAACTGCATTTCATGCAACAAACAGTCATATTACATCAGAGGCATCCTCAATTAGTACAGAAATAAGGAAGCTCGGGTCTTCCTCAATCCAAGTTCGAAACTCCAACAGACCCTTAGCGTGCTGCGCTAGCAAGTGGGCAGCCTTATTGCCTTTCCTTCTGGTGTGTGAGAATGCAGACCTGCGAAACGTCCGCCTCAACAACTCAACACCTTGAAGGACATTTGAGATGCTGGATAGTTCCCATTGCTAGATAAAGCATTAATAATGATTTGTGAATCACTTTCCAGAATAATCACTAATGCCCATGTCTCTCGCAAAGAAGACAGCCTCTTCCATATCTTTAGCCTCAATACCAAGAGCTCCCAACGGTGCTTCAATTTTCTTGCTGAGGGCAGCAACCACCCTTCCCACTTCATCCCTAATTATCACTCCCACACCAGCCTCTTTTTGAGCAACAAACACAGCACCATCGACATTTATCTTGTACCATCCTTGTGTTGGTGGCCTCCATTTCACTTCTGCATTATTTGAGAGAGTAAGCTGCTTGGGATTTGCAGCCTTAAATTCCTCCAACAAATCAGTTGCCCCCTTAACTAAATCTGAGCCTTTCCTTCGAGGTCCTCCGTGCCTCACCTCATTCCTGTTTGACCAGATTTTCCACTCCACCATCATGATCAGCTCAATCCTTTCATCGCCTGTAGAAAAATCTTGGCAGACCCTCCAAAACACATCAATGAATTCTACAGTTCCTGTGCACATTAATTTCCCCAAATGGCAGTAGTTCCAAGCTTCCTTAGCTCTTTCACAAAGACACAGAGCATGCCCTGTAGATTCCTGAGCTGAACCACATTCCTGACAAATGTCATCAGGTACCAGTTGTCTTCTAAATAGGCTGAGTTTGGCGGGAAGGATGATTTTACAAGCTCTTCACATGACATTTTTCACTTTCCCTGGCACTTCAGCTTTCCAAATCCTATTCCAAAAAGTGTTCACGTTTGAATTGTTTGAACATTCCCCCTTGCTGATGGCATTACTTTCAAGAGCTAACTTATACGCACTCCTTACTGTGAATTTACCATCCAGTGTTTTTGCCCAAATCATACTATCTTCTGGGAGCAGAGGGCTAAGGGGGATGCCCAAAATTGTTTCCGCTTCAAAGCTCAGAAAGGTTCTATTCACTAAGCTCCGGTTCCACGCACCACTTTCCTTATTAATTAATTCGCTAACCTTTGCTTCCGGGTCAACGACAGATTGTGGGGAGACCACTTTAAATGTGGTTGGGTTGCTAGTTTTTTTGTTTTTTTGTTTTTGTTTTTTTTAAATTAAAAAAAATAAAAAAGCATTCCAGTTTTAATTAAGGATCTGTTGACTCTTCAAAGTTATATATAAACTTTTTCATCTTGTCAGAGGAACTCCAATCTTGTATAATTAGGTGGCATCCCATTGGCATTTCTTTAATTAATTTACTTATGGAGAGAAAAATTCCAGCCAAACAAGATTTTAGAATATTGCTAATGTCCTTGTATGTGTATATATATATATATATATATATATATATATGGGCAAAACTTAGGTATAGTACTTTAGGTACAGTACATTAGGTTCCCTACTTAAAATTTTGACATCTGTCCAATTTAACTATCAAGCAAACGGCGTTAGAATTTTTTTTATTTTATTTTATTCCCTTCTTCCTTCCTTTTCTTGTATAGCAACTGCAAGAGAACCACGATTTCAGATCTTTTGAATTGTAGGATCTGTGCCTTCAGCTGAAGAATTAAAGAGATGAACTATGCTTTCTACTCCAAATAAATCCAAATAAAGTAAAAAGCCAAAATCACCGTGGGAAATCCAAATATATCCAATCGACACTGGCTCACTGCAACTAAAACCATATAAAATAATAAAAATAACCATAGCAAAGATTATTTGTAAGGGATTGTAGTCCATTAGCTATAAACTTGTTCTCATCTTAGCCCATCAAAAGCCATGCTTTCTGCTTTCCCATGGTGCTCACCAAAAGCAAATAAAAAATACCCAGCAAAAAAATAAAGAAGAAAGGAGAAAATAAAGAAGCCGGCAGTTTTTTATCGCCGGAGAAACTATGGAAATCCTAACTTTAACTATTCTAACACTAGATCTAGCCAGAAACCGGCGGTCCGGCAGGAGAAGAAGAGGTATGTCACCACGGTGGAGCCATCGGTCTTGAAGAGGTTGAGCTTTGTGAACGATCTGAGAGTGGTGAAGACCGGTCTGGCGATGGAGAAAGTGACGATTTTGAGAAGAGGCGAGTCGTTGGACTCAAAGATCAAGAGCGAGTCCCGGAAGGAAGCTTTTTGCTTTTTTCCCCTTTCTTCATTATTTTTTTTGCTGGGGCTTTTTTGTTTGCTTTTGATGATGATTCTTCAGCAAAAGGCACAGATCCTACAATGCCAAGATCTGAAGCCATGGCTACTCTTGCAGTTGCAGTACAAGGAAAAAGAATGACAAAGGAAAAAAAAAAAAAATAGTTTTAACGCCGTTTGCTTTAGTAGTTAATTTTGACAGATGTCAAAATTTTAAGTAGGGAACCTAATGTATTGTACCTAAGGTACTGTACCTAAGTTTTGCCCTATATATAAATAGGAGAGAATGTTCATTATAGCCCACTTGTTTTAGGAAGACTCCAGAAGCCCCAGATGCATCTCTCTGTTAGAGACTGGAGCCCTTTCTTATAGAGAAACAAAAAATCAAAATAATAATAATAAATAGAGAAAAAAAATGCTTTCACCTTATCTCTCTATGTGAGTCTTTTTCTTTTCATGAGTGATGTCTCTGAAGCAGAAACTTATCAAAAATAAATAAATAAAAAAAAGAAGACATTGGATACTTGAAAGGAATTGAGGTAACACTTAGTCTTGTATTGGGTTTTTGTTTTTGACTTTGTGTGGATTTTGAGTTCATGATCTGCACCTTTTGTTTGTTAGTTACTTGTTATCTTTCTTAGTGTTATGACATTCAAGACTATCATGATATTCATTAAATTTTTAGTAGAGTGATGCTTTTAGTGTCAGGTTATTTTGTGTATTCTAGTTAAAAGGATGGACTTGAATATTCTGTGGAACTCTGTCATGTTCTGAAAAATAATTACCTAGAAACTCTCTTGAGTCTATTTATTAATTAGTAAACTTCTGCTTATGTGATATTTTGCCTGAATTTTATTTCTTTTAGTAGCAAATAGTTTATTTTCTTGTACTTACCTTTTATTTTAGCTATTTATGAATTTGCTGTGGATGGTCAATGTTACTTTGCATATTAGTCATTGTTGCTCTTTTGGTTGGTTTTTATTTGGACACGTACTTTTAATGATATGTTGTTGATTTTTAGTTTATTAGTTGTCAGTGTAGTTTACATAGTATGTATGAATTTTTAGTTAAGGCTTATGCCACATGGCAGCAGACTACAAATTCAGTTAGTTAAGGCTTAGGGCAGTTAACTGAATTCTGTCATCTTTGCTTCATTCTTTCATCTTTTACTGAATCATTCTTCCATCTTTTACTGAATTCTCATTGTACAAACTAGCTTTTGTTGCTCTAACTCATACCTAGTTCCATAAGCATATTGTGTGTTTATTTCTCAAACTAATTGCTTATCATTCTTGTATAGTATGGCTGCTACAAATGCTGGCCAGATTGACCATGCACAGCTTGGACCCATTGACGAGTCAGTGTTGACACAGCAGGCCGACCATCGGTCTGAAGCTATTTGGAATGGGCAGGTAAAACCCAACACTAAAGATTTAACCAACTTAGATTTGAAACCTATGGCTAGTGGCATGTACATGCTTACTTCACATGTTTTTTTTTTTTTTTTTTAATGTTTTCTATATATGGATTGCACTTAGTTTGATTTTGAATTCTAATGGAAACTACTTAAAACGGTGATTTTAATATTTAAGTATTTTTCTGCTTTGATTTGGTAATGAATTTTTCATTCATCCAAGCTAAATAAATTAACTCATAATTTATTCAGTAAAAAAAAATTTATTAATTCATCCAAGCCAAATAAAAAACATATCTCTGCCTAAATCTTCCACATGGTACTTTTTGTGGTTTCTCTTGGAATAGTTGAAAAGCATTGATTCAAGAATTTTTTTTTCTTTGTTGTTATATTCATCTGCAAAAGAGAGAAGGAAAAGCTCAAATATTATGTAAATGATTGCCTTTTGGCAAGCAAATACTGTAAGCATTATTTTGGCAAGCAAATATGTGATTGCCTTTTTATAATGGCAAGATTATTATTAGAAGGAGTCTCAAAGATAAGGTATTCTGCGATTTGCAAGATTGCTTGGACAACTGTTATCTACCATATTTGGATTAATTGGAATGCCATAATTCACAATGGAAAGATTTGTTCTAAAACTGATCTGGTGCAAACTATATTGTATATGTTGTTAGATATAGGCTCTTTTGGTGTAGAAATATTAGAAATTCTATCCAATATGGGACCTTATGCAACCTGTGGAAACTATATTGTATAGGTTTCCTTTCTTTGTTTTTGATAACTTCCTTAATTAGTTTCCTTTGATAGTTTGCAACCTGCTGCTACATGTTATTTGTAATACTGTTGTAAAGTGGTTTGTTGAATAAAATTTTTCAAATTCATTAAAAAAAAAAAAAAAAAACTTTGTAGTGGCAGCCCTATCAATAGAAGGTCAGTGTATTTGTGACTAATACTGCAAGTTCAGTATTTTAATTTACCTATTGGCTTTAGATTGAGTTCACGTAGTATTTACCTACCTTATTTTAACTCATAATCTGATAACAATGGCAGCAACCACAAAAATAAAAAGAAAATCTTCTCTTTATTCTATCATTCATGCACGTTAACTGTGAGTTTTTTGCATTAGGTACAACCTTTATATGCTCATTAAGATTAAGGCTTGGTCAAGTTGTGTATGCACTTTATGCATAGAGTAGATTTACTTTGCACTGCTTTCTGCTTCTTTATGTTTTCCTTTTCCATCCGCTTGATATTTTGGAATGTGTTGTTCTGAACTGCATCCTTCTAATGGTACCACATTTAATTCATAAATGTACACACACCTGCTGTCATATATTAATCCATGGTTCTGTTGTGTGCAGGATCTGGGGGCCCTTACCTGCTATAGCCGAAGAGTTCTTCAAGCTAGAGCCAATGGTGGACGACCGAGTCGTTGACATCATTAAGGAACTTGGTTTGGAGGGACTCCTCAGGACCCCAGGTAGAGAGATTGATCATGGCCTGATAATGGCCTTAGTGGAGCGATGGCGACCCGAGACAAACACCTTCCATATGCCACATGGTGAGGTCACCATCACATTGTAGGATGTTGAGGTTCTTCTTGGGCTTCCTGTTGATGGCGAGGCCATAACAGGAAGCACGCAGAAAGTATGGTGGGATGTGTGCCGGGACTTCCTTGGCTTTTTTCTTATAAATGATAACACAAAGCAACTTACTGGCCAGAGGATTGTCATCAAACGGCTTTTGGAGCAAGTTGCCAGTCCATGGTTGCCTAATGCTGAAGAGGATCAGCTCCATAAGTATGCACGATGCTACATCCTAGCGCTATTAGGGGACATGATCTTCATGGACAAATCCAGCGATAGGGTGCATCTAATGTGGGTCCAGCAGTTGGAGGACCTTCGCAACCCATAAAGGTATAGTTGGGGAAGTTCTTGCCTTGCATGGTTATACATAGAGTTATGCAGGGCAAGCGATAAGATAGCTAGACAGATTGGTGGGTGCTTACTGTTGGTCCAGTATTGGGCATGGGCCAGGTTCCCATATTTATGCCCGACAATTGAGCGTGGCCCGCCAGTGGGTGCTTATGGTCCTCTAGTGCATGGTTCACTATCCATAAAGTAAGTCTCTACCTCATACATGTCATGTAACTTGAATTTATTTATTTATTTTAAAGGCTTCTAGGAATTATTTAAGTCAATATTAAACAATTTTAAACAGAGGTTCAATATATATGATTAAGTTAATATACTCTAATTTTGTGTCAAATTTCCTAAATTATATGATTAGGTTAATATCTATTTTTTATTATTTTACAAGTATATAAAAACTACTTAGTTAACCAAGCTTCAGTTTACTAGATTAACTATCTTATTAGAAAACATACTCTAAATGCAGCATAACAAAGTATGTTTGTAATGATTAGTTAAAAAGCGAGTTGGTGGGCTACGGTTATAAATACTTTATTTAAAATTACTGTGCACATTAACCAAGCTCTACCTAATAACATGTTATAGTTAGCCGTAATGACCATGATTTGGAACTTAGAGAATCTATATGCAAATTGTTTCCTACAACTTCATTACATTAACTTGACCATCCATAGATTGATTACATTATAGTTTTAATCATATGATTTTCTCAGTGTAAGAGTTGTACAAAATTAATGATCCCTTGTTCTTGATTGTAGGTGGTTATGGGTCCCAAACAAGAAAAAAAAGCCCGCCCACATCTTCCTGAAAAGGTATTGCAAGCAAATAGCTTCAATGTTGCCAGGCCAAGTATGAAAATGCCTTGTTTAACATGTTTAGGAACAAGATATACGTTTGATGAACTTTGAAATATAAACATTGTTGCCTAATGTGTTGCGTACTTGTTTTTTGGCTGTTATAGGTGGTGTAGCAGCCGTATGAAACTGAATTAAAGGACCTTCCGCCGTGGTGCATTGCAGGGAGGGCCATGTGGATGGCAATAGTGCTGCCTGTATGTTTCCACCTAGTAGAGAAACATACACTGGATCGTGTTGTTCGTCAATTTGGGATGATCCAAGAAATTTCCCGTGATGTTGACACTGATACAATGCTTCATGCCATTGATTTGAGGGGGAAGGTTTATGTTGATTGGATGGGGAAACATGCTGGGCATATCATGGAGTGGGGTAATCGCCTTCAACGGCGTTGTGAAGCAGTGCTTGGTGATATGCCTCCACAGCATGAGTACTTTGACTGGTTCATAAGGGTAACTTGGAGGTTCATCGATCTTCCCGGTGCTAAATTGATTCTAATGGTAACTTCTCCATGTCTTCTACATCTTACAGTACTTCTTAGTATGAAACCACTATTTAGAGAACATGATATACGTGGTCCAATGTTTTCTTAACATCAAACCTCCCTTTTAAAGTTGTTGTTTGCTTAAGATTCCTTATAGAGAACTTTGTTGATTTACCTTATAGAGAACTTTGTTGATTTAAAAATCTAATTTGAGATGCTCTAAGCTCATATTTCCTGTTTCAGTCTTTAGAGTTATGGTATACATTCTTCTTTCCATTTTTATTATTTTTAATTTTTTGTTCATTTGAATTTTTAATTAGCATTTTTGTCTACTCTATCCGCTAGCTACATGTTTAATAGAAAAGATAATTTAAATTTTGTCGAAGGTAAAACTTGGTCTCTTTATAATATGCAATTATTACTAGCAGAATCAATTCAGAACCAACATTTATTTTATTATCGATTGGCATTGTTGATTTGATAGCACATTACTAATATACTTGGTTTTTCCGTGTGCAGATTGAAAAAATGTCTGTTTGTTAAGGCGTCACCCAGTGGGCATAGAGGACCACAAGGACATTACTGATGTGCTGAAGGCAGTGCAGGAGATTGGCTGTGTACAACCTCCTATCCTTGAGGCCCCGAATGAGGAGGTAGCTACTCTTGCGGCAGCGGCTACTCAGAGGCCAAGCACTACTCAGAGGCAACTACTTTTGCAAATGTCGCTCTCGTTCGCCTGTTGTTACCCCTCGGGTTATCCTTACCCCTGATCCCTCTCCATCCACCCCACATCCATTCCCTAGCCCTACCATCCCTTCACCCACCCCACATCCATCCCTTAGCCCCACCATCTCTTCACCTGCCCCATATCCATCTCCTAGCCCTACCATCCCTCCATTCACCCCACATCCATGTCCTGGGTTTGACATCCGTCCACCCACCCCGGAGTTGATGTGCATTGATAATAACTTAATTTTGCATATTTATATCACTGTTAGAAAGCATTGTCATACTTATTTTGAGGTAATTCATGCATTTTATATTTGATTTTGGAATAATGGTGAATAATCAATTTTGTGCTTAATTGAATCTTATTACGTGAATTTGTCTTTTGTAGGAGAATGAAATTAAATAAGTGGATTTGGGCAAAGAAGAAAGCTAAAAGACTTAAACATCTCTCTAATTTCAATTATTGAAATTAGAGAGATGTTTAAATCTGAACGTGTTAACATTTGACTTAAACATCTCTCTAATTTCAATAATTGAAATTAGAGAGATGTTTAAATCTGAACGTGTTAAATAAGTACGGCAATGCTTTCTAACAGTGATATAAATATGCAAAATTAAGTTATTATCAATGCACATCAACTGCGGGGTGGGTGGACGGAAAAGAGAAGAGCGATGCACGGGATTGTTTTAAATCAAATGTTAATATCTTCAAGTTTAAACATTTCTCAAATTTTAATTATTGAAAGCTAAATTGACTTTAATATAAGATGAAACATGTATTATTATGAAGTAATATTAAAAATGAGATAAATACAAATATTATAAAGTAATATATTACAATAATCATAATGTGCTCTTACATTTGGTTTAATAAGTAATATACAATTGTGCTTACATTTTCAAGCTTTATCCAATGCTTTTCAAGAATGTATTTCCTCCTTTTCTTAGGCTCTTCTCTTTTCTTAACTTCTACAAGCTACTTAATTTTTCGCCAAATTAGTATCAAGTATAACGCCAAATTATACTAATTCATCAAAGATTTACAATGTAAAACCAAACACTCTTAATGTCAATAAATTTCATAATAACCCAACCCCAACTATTGAATTATTAAAAAAGTTCAACATTTCTATAATCTTCATGAAAATAAGTATTCCATTGGTTTTCATCATAAATTCAGAAATAAATAACAAAATAGATTATTCACACACAAAAAAGCTTCAATATATCCAAGTTATAAAAAAATATACCAATACGACTTGTGTTAAGGTGGAAAATGGTACTATCTTTTGCCATATATAAATACAATATGACCTGAGACCTCAAAAGCTTATGTGAAACATGTTTAAATTGTACAATATGGTTTTATTCAAACATTAAGAATACAAAGCCAAAGATCGATATTTATGGCATTTGTTTCAAGTTTATGCCAAACCAAAACTAAAGGCATGCCGAGTGCAGTTCACAAAGGCTAGGCTTGGTAGTGTTGTCAAAATTTGTGCAGTCTTCCAAACAAAAAAAAAAAAAAAAAAAAAAAAAAAAATTCAAACCATCTCAAGCAAGGTAGTTCCAACAATTTTCCTGACTTTCTCGTGAATCGAGTTGCTAAAATAGGATGGTATTAGACATCCAATTAAATGAGCAAAAACCCAAAATCAATGTCATTGTCAACATGAATTACCAAGAATTAAAAACTCGCCAAAAAATTAAGATTATTTAAATAGGTAACTGATTTAGTGATATATTTTAAAAGCGTTTCCGCTTATGTTCACTTACAGAGAAATTATAATCAACATTAATAGTTGTCAAGAAAAAATAATAAACCAAAACTACATCAAATAGAATGGAATGATGCAAGGAAAGCCAAGCGTATAAAATTGTAGAGATAACAGTTGATGATCAAGAGAGAAATTTGCTCCCTTCAGCACCACTTCAAACACAGTTTTTTGAGGCATCAATCAAGAAATTTGCACTTGGGAAAGAACTCCAATTTCTCCTTTCACTTACAAAGTACAATATGTACCTTCCAAAATGTACATAAGGTTATCAACATGATACTGAAACAGATGTTCTCAATTCTATGACTACAATATTCAAATACCCTACTTGTTTGATCTTAATTCTTCCTTTCTTTTTTAATCTCCTTCATATCATCAAATAATTTGATTGTGAGAGCAGGCAGCTTACCCTCGCAAAAAAAAAAAAAAAAAAAAAATGAGAACTCTTCCTATATATGTTATTTTCTTCAAGAATTAAATAGATTAGCATAAAAATTTCAATGTTTCTATCCAATAAAAAAACAATCACTTGCATCAACATAGTTGCTACTGTCAGCTAACTTCAACTCATGTTTTCCATAGTGACCAGTAATTTATAGAGACAATGGAACCCAGAAATTAAAAGCAAAAGCCTAAACTAAATTCTCTAATTGATTTAAGCATTCTATTTTGTTTTAAGCAGTTACTTTCAGTTATAGTAAAAAATATAGTCAAAACACACAACTAAACTCAGTTACAGAGTTCCAAACTCAAAGACTTATCTAAGTGTGTGCACAAACTTAATTACAGATATAAAGAGAAACACATCTAAAACTACAATTCAATTAACATTAAGTCTGACTTACAACTTTCTGCTTCTAAAATTTTAACAATGTTAAGCTACACTCTACAACTCTATTGTGTTGAAAAAACCTTTTTACACTTGGGTCACATGGCCTACAAAAAATCTACCCACACCAATTTCGCTAAGGTAGCATAGCATCCTCAACATATAAAATTTAGATTGTGTTGTAACACACAATCTGAACAATGTAATGAATGTCTAACCTCAACGTAATGAATGTCTACAACATGCGTAAAAGAAAATACATCTTTTCTAAGCACAACTCAAAAAAAAAAAAAAAAAGCTTTAAATCAAGTTTAGTGTAGTTATATCAGTTTTGGCATAAAAGTAAACCACAATCAAGTGAACAAATCAGAAGTTCTCAAAGCTTCAAATCAAGGCAATTAAAAACTACAAATAGAGTTTAGAAAATTTCATGACCCAAATCATTTCATTCAGCAAAACATTGAAGCCAACCACACAAACACAGAAACCTAGTCACGAAATACAAAACCGATAGAACAATATGAAATACATAGCATTAATTTCAGCGAAGCTTAAATACATACATAGTATGTACACATATACACACAAACAGAACACAACTAAACAAATTGAAAACCATAGCTCAGTTTCCATACCAAAAAAAAAAAAATGATTAACTAAACTCAATTACAGAGTTCTAAACCCAAAGACTTATTTAAGTGTGTGCACAAACTCAATTACAGATACAAAGAGAAACACAGCTAAAACTGCAATACACAGTTTCGCTGCAAACAGAATGTAATAAACCATTTAAAAACAAAAACCCAATATAAAATTTTATCAATTGAGTCTAATTTTAAAAATTTTGAAAACCAAAACGACATAAAACGCATATTAAGATCCATTTAACAGAAAAAAAATCAATTGAAAGATCTAAACTTATATGTATGTAAATTATAACTCAAACCCAAATAGACAACAAAAACAGGGGTAGGTATATAAGAGAGAGAATCAGATCAAACACGTATTTCTATTTTTGCTCACTTTGAGATTGAATTCCAAGACTAAAACTTAAAATCCAGAATTCCAACAACAAAAACACACAATAGCCTCTTTATCTAAAAGATCAGAAAATAGAAAATCAAAATTTTTGTATATAAAATCAGAATTTTTGTTTTTTTATAGAAGGGTTTTGATTGCTTACCGTTGCCGGAAAGAGATTAACTCAGGTGGGAGTGGCAACCAAGGAAAAGGATTTGTCTAGGGTTTTCAGTTTTGGGGTTTCCTGCGTATTCTCTTGCAGACTCCAATCGTGTTTCCAAGCTGAGTTTGTTCTTGTGTCTAATGCTTTTCAATTTTTTTTTTTAAGATTAGCATCCAGTCAGATGGGAGTGGAGACAAAGAAGAAGGATTTGGGTCTAGGGTTTTCAGTTTTTGGGGTTTTTGCGTATTCTCTTGTAGACTCCAATTGTGTTTCCAAACCTGAGTTTGTGTTAGCGTCTAACACTTTTTTTTTTTTAAAGATAAGCATCCGGCTTTAATTGTCTTATTAATGAAAAGAGTTTTTAATTTTATTTTTTAAATTTACCAAAAAAATTATTATTTTTTAAATATTGTGCTAAAATATTGTGCTGATGTGGAAAATTGTGAGAGCTCCAAAGGCTTCGGTTATATATATATATATATATATATATATATATAGATTTTTTTAAGGACTCACTTTAGTTTTCAAAAAAAAAAAAAAAGGACTCACGTAAAAAAAAAATTTGGATTAAGGAAAAGAGAGAGAGAGAGTCCTATTAGGACTCTCTCACTATTTAGTTTAAAAAATTAAAATTTTTTATAAATTAAAATGATGAGAAAAAAAGAGAGAGAGACTCATGTTAGGACTCTCTCATTATGTAGTTTTAAAAATTAAAAAAAAAATTAAAAATTAAAATGATGATGTGGAAATTTGTGAGAGTTTCAGCGGCTTCGGTTTTATATATATATATATATATATAGATAAGTGGATTTGGGCAAAGAAGAAAGATAAAAGACTTTACTTTTACAGGGACCATGATGAAGTTAAAAAAAGGCCAATCCAATTAAATTTAAGTCCAATTGAGGCAAGGAATCAAAGGAAATTTGCACCAAATCCAAGTCCAATTCGGATTAGGATTCCAGCCTGCACATCAATTAGTATTTTTGGCATAACTTCAGCTCATATGTCCAATAGAGATGATTCAAGTTGGGCTGGAAAGTTAACTTAAAGGGCTACAACTTTTTAGTTTACCAAAAGTCTGAATTCTGACATTAAATGGGCCAAAATCGTCGGTTAAGTGAAGCCTGAAAATCTGGGATTTTCTCCAAACGGGAATTCAATTTGTAATAGGATTCCTTGACCTATTTAAAGGCTTTTTAGGGAAAAATTTAGGGAGGCTAGTGCTAGGGCTGAGATGCAAAACAGAAAATTGGAGCAAGAGGCAGTGCCGCATGTGACTTCTCTGTAGCTTTTCTCCATGATAACATTATGACTATTTCTTTCTCTATTTTATTTGTCTATTTTAACGTTTAGTATTTTATTCTTGTGTTTTATTTCAGTTATTATGATAGCTAAATTTATAATTAGGGTTGAGGATGAAACCTTGTTAAGGATTACCAGTAATATTTATGTGATTTAATTTTTCCCACAATAATTATTCTTTAATGATTTAAATTGTTCTTGCTTCATATCAATTAACAAAGATGAGATTCTAGATATGAGTTCAATCATGTTTTTCTCATGAGTTAGGATTTGTCTTAATTAATTGAATGCTTGGTTTATTAATTCTTGATTATAAAATTGGATATCGCTTGTGATTTGTTTGTCGATGGATACAATTTATGATTTGATTTTTAGAATTGGATATATCTTGTGATTTGTTTGGCTACGGATACAATTGATAATTTGATTTTATACTTATGAAGTGAAGAAGAACATGCTTTAGATTTTTAAACATAAGTTTTAATGATGATATTTTCCATGATAGCAAGATTGATTTCTAGATTATCATATAGTGAGTTGGGAAAAATTAATGATCATAAATATATGCTAATATGACTTACAAGGCGGATTCCAAAACCTTAATTCCTTTCTTTTGATTGTTTACATCTTTTTATTGCTTTGTATCTATTGCTTAGTTGAACTATTTGCTAAATTTTATTATTTGCTTAGTTTATTTAATCTCAGAAAAAACAATTTTTATTAAACTAGATTAGGATTAATTTGGTTAAGGTTTAATTAATTTTTCTACGTTCATCCAAGTCCCTGTGGGTTCAACCTCGTTCTAGTCAAACTATACTTCAGTACAGTTCGTACACTTGCGAGTACTTTATAATTTCACAACAAGTTTTTGGCGCCGTTGCCTGGGACTTGGTTAGGAGAATAAATTAGGTCTTAATTGAATTTTTCCTTCTACTAGTTGTAGTTGAATTTTTTTTAAAAAAAAAAAAAAAAATTATTTCTTTGTGCATGGTGTATGAGAACTTTGATACGTGATAAAGAAAATCATCTTGTTAGTTTTGATTATTCATCCATAATGGAGAAATAGGAGAAGATTCAAAAACTCTTAGGGAGTTGTTCTCACCCATAACCACCAACCCTCCATCTTGCATAGTATTGCCTGCAACCACTGCTGCACATTTTGAGTTGAAGCCACAGATAATCCACCTTCGCCCTACTTTTCATGGATTGGATAGAAAAGATCCTTATATGCATGTAAAGGATTTTCTTGAGATTTTTGCTACTTTTAGGTTCCAGAATTTCTCCGATGACTCTATTCGCTTGCGTTTATTCCCTTTTTCCTTGAAGGATAAAGCAAAGGCATGGCTTAATTCTTTGTCACCTAGATCTATCACTTCATGGGAACTGTTGGTCACAAAATTCATCTCTAAATTTTTCCCAATGGCCAAGACCAATGCTTTGAGGAGAGAAATTGCAGATTTTTATCAGGATGAGCAAGAAAAATTTTATGAGAGTTGGGAGAGATTTAAGGACTTGATTTTAAAGTGTCCCCATCATGGTTTTGAAACATGGAGACTAGTACAATATTTTTATAATGGTTTGACTTAGACAAATCGTAACATGATTGAGTCCATGAATGGTGGTGGATTTTTGAATCTTGTAGATGATGAGGCATACAAATTTCTTGAGAATTTATCAGAAAGCTCACAACAATGG
Organism: Lithocarpus polystachyus; assembly: GCA_033629205.1. NCBI lineage: Eukaryota > Viridiplantae > Streptophyta > Magnoliopsida > Fagales > Fagaceae > Lithocarpus > Lithocarpus polystachyus. Next base: position 53,151,122 of record CM066163.1, read on the forward strand.
GATTTTTCCAAATCGCAGAGAGAGATCTGCCCCTACAATTAAGAAAGGAGGGTTGTATGAAGTCAATGAAGATTTAGACATAAAAGCTAGGTTAGACAATCTCACTCTTAAGCTTGAGGCTTTAGCTTTAGGTAGATGGATGCATTCTGTCAATCAAGTTCAAGGTGAAATATGCTCTCTTTGTGCAAGTCCTATGCATACAACACAAATGTGTCCTTCCATAGCTGGTTACCTTGATTTTTATACCGAGCAAGCAAATGCATTGAATAATTATGGAAGGCCACTTGCTAATCTATTTTCAGAGACATACAATCCAAATTGGCAAAATCATCCTAATTTCTCTTAGAGGCAAAATCAGCCTCCTACAAATGTTGGTGGACAACAAGTGCATCAACAAAGTCAATTTCGGCCACCTATTCAAGCATATCCTCCCATTCCTCAATCAACACCTCAGTTTGTAGCACCACCAAGACAACAACCATCTTTGGAGGAGTCTCTCAAAACTTTCATGCAATCAACTAGCCAAGCCATTCAAGAGATAAAAGGTTCCACCCATTTGAATACTCAAGCTATTTCAAAGTTGGAAAATCAAGTTGGCCAGTTAGCAACCCAAGTTGGAGAGAGGGTAAAAGGAAAGTTTCCTAGTCAACCTATACCTAACCCAAAAGGACAGTATGCCATCAATGGTTTCTACTCATGGACAAGAACATGTTCAGTCTATTACTACCCTTAGGTCTGGTAAGCAAGTTGATAATCAAGTGAAAATGGCAGAAGTGGAGGATGATGAAAATATTGTGTTAAAGGAAAAAGGAACTCGTAGTTCACATGATGATCATGGAGAAAAGAAGGGCAACCCACCATCCATTCCAATTCAGGATCTTAGTTCTCCCCTTGATAAGAGGTTTGTTCCTAAAGCTCCATTTCCTCAAAAGTTAATCAGTTCTCACAAAAGTGCACAATTTGGAGACAATTTAGAGGTTTTTAAGCAAGTGCAAATAAACATTCCATTTCCTGATGCAATTCAGCAAGTTCCTGTTTATGCCAAGTTTCTGAAAGATCTTGTGACAATGAAGAGAAAGAGAAATGTCCCTAAAAAGGCATTTTTGACCGAGCAAATCAGTTCAATCATTCAGAATAAATATCCAGTGAAATGTAAGGACCCAAGATCCTCTACAATTTCATGCAAGATTGGGGATCATCTCATTGAGCAAGCTTTGCTAGATTTGGGGGTAAGTGTGAACTTATTGCCATATTCCATATACTTATAGCTAGGTTTGGGGGAGTTAAAATCAACAACCATGACACTTCAATTAGCTGATAGGTCTATGAAAATCCCTAGAGATATTGTTGAGGATGTGCTGATTAAGGTGGATGCATTCTATTTTCCTGTTGATTTTGTTGTGTTGGACACTGAACCTACTCTAAATGCCAATACACAAATCCATGTCATTTTGGGTTGCCCTTTCTTGGCCACATCCAATGCTTTGATCAATTGTCGGAGTGGTGTGATGAAGATTTCTTTTGGGAATATGACTGTTGAGCTTAATATCTTTGACATAAGTAAGCAAGTACTAGACAATGAGGATATATGTGAGGTTAACATGATTGGGAGCCTAGTCCATGATACTTTCCTACAATCAAGTTGTGAGGATCCCCTAAAAGCATACTTAACCCGTGTTGACTGCAATTTGGATATTGAAAAATCAATTGAGGAGGTCAATGCATTGTTAGGTTCTATTCCTCTCTTAAGTATTGATAGATGGCAGCCAAAAGTGGTCCCTTTTCCACTTTCTTCATCCCCATTCCTATCTATTGTCAAACCACCAAAGTTGGATGACTTTTGGGAACACCAATTGGTAGGTATACTTCAAGAGCATAAGGAACCTATAGGTTGGAAAATTGCTGATATTAAGAGTATTAGTTCTTTTATGGTTATGCAAAGAATTCACTTGGAAGACACTGCAAAAGCCTCCCAACATGTTTTTGACCCAGGTAAGTTACAATCTCATTGGACTAGTCCATTCATAATATGCATTATTTATCTCCATGGCGTTGTTGAGGTTTGGATGGTCCTGTTTATCAGGATTGATCTCCAGTTGTGTTAAATCTTTTTGCAAAAAAAAAAAAAAAAAAAACTTTTTCTTGTTTATTTTCTACTTTTAGATTAATATTTGTGTTTCTTTTCTTATTTAGTTTTATACTATTTTGTTCTAGCTGATATTTGACAGAAATTAAAATTTATAACGATCAGCTTGATCAAGGTACGTCTCTTCCTTCTCCTTGCCTTACTTGTTGCTACTTGGTTCTCATGTTGCATATTAATATTTTGCTCTCTTTTCATTCAAGACATATATTTGAGAGTATCATTTTTAACATTGAGGACAATGTTTGGTTTAGGTTTGGGGGGGCGGCGGTATATATAAATTTCTATTGTTTTGTTTTGTTTAGTTGTGTTAAAAAAAAAAAAAATCTTTTGCCTAGCTTGAGGTTTATGTTTTTGAGTTCATTATACTACTCTTGCTTAAAGAATTTCTTTGCTTTCATGCTCAATTCATTGCACATGCACGTAGCCACTCAGACACAACTTGTTGTTGAAGGATAAAAATGATTAGAAAATCTTGATGATAACAATGTGGAGACTGTAACCCCTGTGAGTTTTGAGCCAATCATTATTTTTGAGGGTTATTTATTTTTTCTAATCTTAAAGTTCATTTGGAAGTGCGTTACATATTTCCCTTGATGTAGTCTCATTGTTCTTTCTTTTGGCCAAGAAAAAAAAAATGATTTTATGCCACACTTGAATCTTTTGAAGTCATTGATATTGAATGAACTATACTAGTCTTTAAGAGATGAGATTAGGCCATTTTTGTCCACTTTGAGCCATACATGTGTTTTTCTTTTTGGATACATTATCGCTAGTCACCTCGTTGAGCCTTTTAATTAGCCTTTCTTTCTTAAAGCCCTTATCCAAAGTGTTTCAAGATGGAATTTGATCAGTTTGTTTCAATGTGGTGGTTTGTGCAAGAATTCAAAGAAGAAAGAAAAAGTGAATTCAAAAAAAAAAAAAAAAAGAAGAAGAAAATAAAAAGGGTTCTCGTCAAATTTTGAGAAATGAAATGTAAAGAAGGAGTACTGCTTTGAAGAAGAAGAATTGAAAAAAAAAAAAAAATGTTGAATGGAAACTCCAAAAAGAGTTGACATTCTGATAAATCTTGAAAACACTTCTTATTATTTACCTTTACCCATTTTTATTTCATTCCCTTTATTTTTACCCTACATTACGTCCTAATAAAGTCCTTATTTGATCTTAAAGATTGTGTAGTTCAGATATTGATATGACTAAATAAAAAGTGTGGTATATATTCTTTTTGGTATCCTTTCATGAGACTACTTGTTTTTTCTTGATTAAGCGTTTTTCATGTGATTTATATGTGAGGTATTTGATTTTGCTTACATTATTCCGCTGACATATATTGTTGAGAGTGTTACACCCTATTTCAGACTGATTTCATTTGTTGAGTGATAACACCGGAAAGATTTGAGTTGAAGCATACTTTCAAATAAAGATTCAAATTGTAACAACCCAAGGAAAAGCGCTAGCCACATTTGCGCTATACCTCAAAAGGACTAGTCACTATTGAGGCTCCTTATAGTTGTTAATAAAGCCCAGATCTACCCAGTAAATACCCGATGTGGGACTCATCACACACCCACACACATCACACAATCAATCAAATTGGGGCATCACAATCTCCCCCACTTAAATCCCTAACGTCCTCGTTAGGGCCCACTTTGTGGGGTAATGTCTCCGAGCCCACACGAGGTTACCGGGCCGGCTCTGATACCATAACTGTAACACCCCAAACCCTTAATAAGGATTTAGATGCATAACCTGTCTTAGAAATAATCAACAATGACATAATGGAACAGAGCGTAATATTTATCCTCAAATAAACTTCTTGAATATCATCAGATTTCCTTAACAATCCATAAAAACAAAACAACAATAATATTCTTTTTGAATGTAAAATCTCCAAATAACATCTCAAAATAGTTCCAAAATAATAATCTCATTGTCCTGAAACAATTTTACTAAAACAATTCTGCAACTATCAAGCTCCAAACGAAGTCGTCCATCTAAGGCTCCACTGATCTACCACCAAAAGACACTCCATAACTCTAATCTGAAAGGATGGAAAAAGGGGTGAGCTAAAGGCTCAATAAGAGACTACAAACATGAGGATGTCTTCCAAAACAAAACGATAATATCATTGACAAAATATAGTCATCACGATACAATTAAAATTAGTTTAAACTGTAATATAATATATTCTATAAAGCTGTTAAAATAAAACACTTCACTATAACACTGTAAACATTAATAAAATAACGACCACATTTATATGCCAATATGCACCAAATAGGTAGAAACAATTTTATTTTGAAAATAAGCAATTTTCCACCTAAAAGAACAGTAGTAAATAAACAGTAATTCAATATGAAAAATATTAGTCAAACACAGACAAAAGCTGCTAAACACTCGGTGGGTGATTTCCCATGGGAACAATAACACTAACCTCAAAGAGGCAACACTAGCTCCGAAGAGCAACAATAACACTGCACCACACCACACTAACACTACTTCGGCCGAAGACCAACACTTAACCCTGTGTTGGCAAAGGTTGCAGACTGTCTAGTTGACCATTTGAAACACTCTTGACATATACAGTTTCACAATAATATACAATAAATAATAGAGTTTGAGTATGTATAAAGCTCTAACAATGGTATAAGTCTTTGAAACTTCACTTTTGCAATTATGTGTATGTATATATATATAAATATATTTTTACCACAATTATATATACATATATATATATATATATATAAATATATACGTCTTGAGAGACTTCATGTGTTGAAGTCTACTTACCTCTAGTGGCTAAACCAAGCTTCACTTCAATTGCTCGAAACGACGTCAACTAGAACCTAAATAATAATTAGATAACTCAATAAGGGCAGGTTCTTTAATAACCACAAAGTCCTCTTGATAAAACAATTCCTCAACCACTATGAAGATTTGGCAAGATAAAATTTAACGTGTCTTTCTAATATAACTCCAAACCTATTCTAGATTAAAATAATAGTATAGCATTTCCTAACCTAACATCTAATATTTATATAAGAACACGTTACCATAAGCAACCCTATAACCTATGTGCCTATATACATATATATGAACCCAAAATTACAATTTTCCATTTCGTCCAAACAACGTGAATATGAAAGTCAAAAAAAAAAAACACAATTCGGCACCCAAGAAATTGGTTCCATGACATTATCATCAATAATAAAAACATTTGCAATATCAATGCCATAGCCAAACACCACGGTGGCAAAAGGACCATTTACTATACTAACAATGATATAATGTAATATATATATATATATATATACTTATATAAAAACCTAATAGCACCAATCTCCACTTTCGGCCAACCATGTGAACTAATCATTGTAATATATATATATATATATATATATATTCGGCAATCCAATTGAATCCAATGGATGAACTATTGATGTAATATATATATATATATATATATATATTCGGCAATCCAATTTATACATTATTATCATTGAAATTCCAGCAACCATCATTGAATTTCCAGCAAACACAATTGAAATTCCAGCAAACTTAATACTAACCCTAACACTAACATGTCAATGATGAAATCCCAGCAAAAAAAAAGAAAAAAAAAAAGGCTTTCCTAGAATGATGCTTACCTCAAAACCAAGATGAAGTTGCTGGCTGCCCTGAAGTGCACAGCCTCCTCTTCTTTTGTTTTTGAGAAACCCTAATTTTCTTTCATATAAAGCTGTTGCACTTGGGCTGAAAATTCAGAAGCCTATTTCAGGTTAAGGCTAATTTCACTTGGGCTGAAAATTTAGAAGCCCACTACAACTAAAATAAACTTCCAAGACCCACCTATATTCCCACTAAACTCATTATAAGGTTGTTAACATAGGCTAGGACTTCTAAAGAATTCCAAAGACACTAAAACTCCTAATCCAAAAAGGTTCAAATCCTTTTAACCTTTTCCTTAACTGATAAGAGGCTAATAGTTAATTTTTGAATAGACCACAAAATAGTTATTCACGTTACCCCTTAATATTGATATTGATATTATTATTATTATCATTGTAAAAATCACAATATAAATTAATTATTTCCTCCAAAATAAATAAGCAATTTATCAAATCTACTCTCTAGAAGTAATTAAATTAAATTTTAAGTGAGACGGGTTTTACACAAATCAAGTTTATTCTAAAACTAAGAGTATGTTTAGGTTGGCTACCACTTTTCACTCACATTGAGTTTTGATGGCATGAGAAATTTCTTTAGCATTTGTTGTATTTTTGAACTTGAACTAATCCTCTTTGCAAAAGGCAATTGAAAAAAAGAAAAATTAATTTCTTGTGTTTTTTTTATTTTAGTATTCATTCTCAGAATTTTGTGGGTATATTCCCTGCAAACCCTCATGAGACTACAACTCGTCCACTAGTGTAAGCTAGGGGTTTAAAGGCTTGTCGCATACGCTAAATGCAATCGAAAATTCCAGCGAAAGTGCATTAGTTAGGATTTCCTTTTTCTTTGTTTTTAATTTCTTTGTTTTGTTTCTCTTTATCTGTTTTGCTCGAGGACTAGCAAAATGTAGGTTTAGGGGTATTTGATGTGCATTGATAATAACTTAATTTTGCATATTTATATCACTGTTAGAAAGCATTATCATACTTATTTTGAGATAATTCATGCATTTTATATTTGATTTTGGAATAATGGTGAATAATCAATTTTGTGCTTAATTGAATCTTATTGCGTGAATTTGTCTTTTGTAGGAGAATGGAATTAAATAAGTAGATTTGGGCAAAGAAGAAAGCTAAAAGACTTTACTTTTACAGGGGCCATGATGAAGTTAAAAAAAGGCCAACCCAATAAAATTTAAGTCCAATTGGAGTAAGGAATCAAAGGAAATTTGCACCAAATCCAAGTCCAATTCGGATTAGGATTCCAGCCTGCACATTAGTTAGTATTTTTGGCATAACTTTCGGCTCAGATGTCCAATCGAGATGATTCAAGTTGGGTTGGAAAGTTAACTTAAAGGGCTACAACTTTTTAGTTACAAAAGTCTGAATTCTGACGTTAAATGGGCCAAAATCGTCAGTTAAGTGAAGCCTAAAAATCTGGGATTTTCCCCAAACGGGAATTCAATTTGTAATAGGATTCCTTGACTTATTTAAAGGCTTTTTAGGGCAAAATTCAGGGAGGCTAGTGCTAGGGCTGAGATACAAAATAGAAAATTGGAGCAAGAGGCAGTGCTGCATGTGGCTTTTCTGTAGCTTTTCTCCATAATAGCATTGTGACTATTTCTTTCTCTATTTTATTTGTCTATTTTAATGTTTAGTATTTTATTCTTGTGTTTTATTTCAATTATTATGAGTATCTAAATTTATAATTAGGGTTGAGGATGAAACCTTGTTAAGGATTATTAGTAATATTTATGTGATTTGAATTTTCCCACAATAATTATTCTTTAATGATTTAAATTGTTCTTGCTTCATATCAATTAACTAAGATGGGATTCTAGATATGATTTCAATCATGCTTTTTTCATGATTTAAGATTTGTCTTAATGAATTGAATGCTTGGTTTATTAATTCTTGATTATAAAATTAGATATCGCTTGTGATTTGTCTGTCAATGGATACAATTTATGATTTGATTTTTAGAATTGGATATATCTTGTGATTTGTTTGGCTACAGATACAATTGATGATTTGATTTTATACTTATGAAGCGAAGAAAAATATGCTTTAGATTTTTAAACATAAGTTTTAATGATGATATTTTCCATGATAGCAAGATTGATTTCTAGATTATCATGTAGTGAGTTAGGAAAAATTAATGATCATAAATATATGTTAGACTTACAAGGCGGATTCCAAAACCTTAATTCCTTTCTCTTGATTGTTTACATCTTTTTATTGCTTCATATCTTTTGCTTAGTTGAACTATTTGCTAAATTTTATTATTTGCTTAGTTTATTTAATCTCAGAAAAACCAATTTTTATTAAACTAGATTAGGATTAATTTGGTTAAGGTTTAATTAATTTTCCTACGTTCATCCAAGTCCCTGTGGGTTTCCTCGTTCTTGTCAAACTATACTTCGGTACAGTTCGTACACTTGCAAGTACTTTAAAATTTCAAAACAGCAGTCATTTCCTGAGCTGTCACCCATTCCATCCTTTGAATTGGGTATTGATCCAACCCCTCTTGACATGCAGCAGGAGCCACCCTCCCACAGTACATCTATTGGCCTTTCTTCGGGCATTGACCCACCCCATGTTTAGGCTGAGCAGGCTGTTGGGTTACTTGCAGTGCCAGAATGTCGGCCGAAACACATATCAAAGGCATCTCCTTGTGGGACAGGGGGCACAAGCATGGACACAAAGCTAGGCTTGAGGCATCTGACGAAGGACATGCAAGACCTCCTCCTCATTATACAAGACAACGTAAGGTTCAAAAACTGTAACTTAAATGATACCTTATTCCTTTGTAAGAGTGAAGTGGAGGGTGAGGTTGTGGGTTTAACACCCACTGGTTGCATGAATAACTTACCAATAATAATAATAATAATAATAATAATAAAATTCTCGTGAAACAGCATACAAAGCTTGATGTTCTAAAACCTTTTGTATTTCTGTTGGAAATATAAAATTTTTTAGATAGTTATGTTTTTCTATTTAATTTGATATTCATGAGCAATGGAGAGGAAAGGCCTTGATATGCGTGTGTCAGCTCTGGTTAGTCAAAGTCAATGGCTTCTTTATAAAAACACTAACGTGATCCCATTGGTTATTCTTGATGAAAATCATATATGGTCTTGTGCAGTGCATTGGTATTCCTTTTTCATATTTCAATCTGGTGTTGAGTACTTCATGATATTATTTTTCGTTTCATGTTCTTGGGAACCGCTTGAAGCTCACAAATATAAAAGCTATAGGTTGGACTTCTTGAATTACAGAATTCTGTCACCTTGTGTTTAGGCTTCTTCAACAATAAATCTGAGGGATTTCCTTCTCCATGTTATGTACCAATGTTTAACTTGACTAAATTATTGTTTAATGTTTAACTTGACTAGATTATTGTTTGTCTTTTCTTGATGTGTGTGCATATGAATTGCGGCATGTCCATTATATGTGTTGTTTACCATGTTTAAGTGTCAGGTTACTGTTCTGGCCACGCATTAAGCTAATGATTGTCTGCTGGCTGGTTGTACCTCAATTCGACGGTGCCATTTATGTCTATAATCAATTTATTCATCCATGCCTCTCCATGAACCCACTAGTTGTCATTGATGAATTCAATAAATGGAAGGAATTCATATTCAAGAGAGAGAACTTCCTAGCTCAGGCAGAGAGATATATAAACAAGAATGGACCTGAAGCTCTGGAGGAACTTATTGCTACCAAGGTATGACACTTAATGTTCTTTAGCTTTCAGTTAAGATAAAATGTTATATCAAACTTTTATATACAATTGGAAAAATGTTTTCTTAGTTAGATAATTGGATATGTTGGAAATGACATTCAAATAAATGGGTTTTTATAATTGGAAATACCACAACCCAACTAGTCATATTTGCATGATATACCAAAAGGATTGATCACAATTAAAGCTTCCCATAGTGACTTGTATAATCTAGATGGACTTAGTACATGCCTGCTGTGGAACACAACACACGCTTACATTACACTTCACAATCCATATTCACATAGAATTCGAAAACTACAACTTTTTACAAGATGGAACAAGACTGATACCCAAACTTGATAAACAAATTATTTTTTACTAGAAATGTGCTTTTCTTTTGTTATATTTATTTGGATCTCATTGTGGGTGACAAAAAGGACTAATGATACACACCTTTATCTCTAATTTTGCCTTCCTTTTTTCAGAAAAAAAGCAAAAAGCCTAATCATGGCATGGAAGAGTTCAATGCTATTCCAGTTATGGCCAAGAAAGAAGTGGAGTGGGTAAAGCTTTAAATGTTACTCATGCAACTAGAGCATTTACTATGAGTCTTTTTATATTTTCTTATGCCCATCTGTTATTGGTTTTAGTTAGATGAATCAAAAGATATATTCCAGAGTTTTGAAAGGATCTTATCAATAGAGTGTTCACTATTTTGGCAGTCATATGACAAATCCTAATTTCAATTATTCTTTAATTATTGAAAAAAAAAAAAAAAGAGCTGTGACGTATGTTCCTAATGGAAATAACAATTTTTTTTAATTAATTTCTAGATGAGTTAATCTACAATCCTTTTCTCTTGATGCAATCAAATAGCAAAGAGGCTAACATTGTGCAGAAAGATAATAAATCTATGGAAGTAATAGAGAAAAAGGAAGTGCCAACTGCCAAGGTATAATTTCGTATTATATTCACTTGGAAGTATATTGTTCAACTTTATGAAAACTTTCTGTGGAAAACCCAATCTTGTGAAAAGGGTTTCAAAATCAGTATTTTGCATGGAGAATCGGCTCTTTGAATGATTAAAACTGTGGGTTAATAATGTGAGTGGTTAATAATCAAGGTGTGGGAAACAGAAGGTAGCAATGAATATAGCTGACTTAAAATGGCAGGACATTCTCAGGGGCTTCACATTTTGACCTGGTATAGGTCAGTCTAGACTATTAGGAGGGTCAGCATCATAATCATGTTATAAATAATGACTCAAAAGAGCAATCATCATGAGGGTATGACCTTGGTGTGATGTGAGTATTACTTCAGGTTACACTAAAGCTTCTTTATGCTATGATAATTCTTTGATTGGTGGTAAATTAAAAGGCAAGTGTAAGTTCCGTAGTATCTAATTTTGGTGCATAAATTTTGTAACAGGTTTTCCCTCAAGGTTGGGACAAGACCTACTGCTTGAGATACCTAGATGATTTTCATGAAATCCATTTCTTTGGTGACAAAACTAACAAGACCTACTGCTTGAGATACCTTTGTTCTTCATGTTGCTTTCCATGTAGTGGAGTTGTAGTTGACCTTTGATGGAAATTCTTTTGAGGAACTTTGCCTTGCATACTAAAGTGACTAAAGACAACATTGAGGGTTCAGTCACAGCTGAATTTCAAGTGAACTGCAATAACATTCACAAGGTATATGTTCACTGGGATCAGTATCTCTTAATTTTTTCAGTATGAATGATATGCTCATTGCTGATTTATCTGCTTACAATGGTTGCAGGTGTTGTGGGAACCCTTTATTGAGCCTTGACAATTTCAGATGGTTGTGATTAGAAAGAATGAGATGAGTGCTTTGCTGAACTGCTTTATAATGACAAATATTCAACTGAAATCGATAGGGCAGCTTAATTTGAACTTTACGGAATCCCTTATTGAGGTATATTACGATTTATTATTTCATTTGCTTCCAAGATCATCTCTCTATCTAGAAGAATTTTTCAAGGGTTCTTTTTTACAATTTAAATGTCATTTTAATCTTATATTTTAAAATAAGGCTATGAGTTCTATGACTTCTTTATGAGGACGTCCTTCGTCCAAATAGTTGTTGGCCACCATGACTATGTGCTGGATCTTGTTTAGGATTTCCTGTTCTGATAAACCATCTATATTCCACTCATAGAGTTTATCAGGAGATACTGAGAATTGGTTACTAACATTCCTTTCCTTGTTCGGGAGGTCAGGGGTTGTTGGTCTGGGATACCAATTCTTGGTTAAGTTGGTTGAGGTTGGGTGGTGAAGCCTTTTCACTTCTAAACCTCAAAACTGGTTTTCTATGTGTTGTATCTCCTTTTCATTTTCTGAGGAGGTTTTACTAGAACTGCTGGAAGCTGTGTGGATGTCTAAGACATTAAGATGAGTGGCTTTGCTAGGTGAAGGGGTGACTGGTTCCTTCTTCACAAGTTCCTTAAGCTTTTGGTTGACGATTTCTAAGGCTGTTACGTCCTTAGACCTAAGGCTGGTATGCCTAGTTGTGGGTAGTTTTACTAAAGGCTTTTCTAGAGCTTGGATGGTTTACTAGGGTTTTCTGGTTGAAGGACAACCTTGTTTTCCATCTTATCTTCTACCCTATCAAGCTGTTTTCCTATTACCCCCCTTTTGGTACCAGAGCCAAGTTGGTAGATAAGTTGTTGTAAGTTGCATTTTGTCAAATCATAAGTTGGCAGGTTATACCGCCATAGTTATCAAAGATATTGCATTATTTTAAGTATCAACATATCATTAATTTCAGTCAATTATTTTATGTTGAACCCAAATATTCATATTATTTTTTGGATTTATTTCTTGATAACTCTTCCATTCCCATTCATTTATTTCTTTATTTGTTATTATTTCGTGATCTTCTACTATATATGCCGTTGGGTTTAAGAGTCCTTTTTTACTCCATTTGTTTATCATTCTGTGTTATCTGTTGATGCTAACCAGTTATCTCTCAGTTATCTGCTTCTTTTTATTTCTGTGTTTAGCCCCAAAATTTGTTGCAGATGTGTCCTGTTGAGACAAGTAAGCCCCGATTAGTGCTAGTTTATAACCCAATAAGTCCCTTATAACCTTGGTCGCCGTGTTGCCGTTTAGCCGGAGTGAGGCGTTTAGGCGTTTAGGCATGTAGGAGTAAGGCAGTCAGAGGTTGTAGTTTGCACGAGAAGGTAATAGTCTCATTGAACACCCTGTTACAGATCTAAGGTTAGATCCAATTATTTGGAGATAAAGATAATAAGGTTTTAATTGATTAAATTTAGCAGTTGATCAAAATGATGAATATATTGTTTAGAAGTAACTCAACCTCCAGTCTAGCTAGTAGATCATCATCCCTTCCTAAAATTCCACAAGAAGCTGGAATTATCAATTACGAAGAATATGAGTTATCAGATATAGATCTAAAGTTAGGAGAATGGAATATTCCCAAGATTCCCATAAAAGAAATCTATAGGTCTTCATGGTCCCTGAAGACGGCTTTCAGGACAGATTACCATGTCAAAACCATAGAACAGGTATATGGGATAAACAAAGAATATGAGACATGCTACTTGCTCAGTCTAGCAACCATAGCAGCTCATAAGAGACAAGGATACAAATTCCTACATATAGGATTAGTCTAGGTAGGAGTCAAACCTCTTATCAGATAAGGGTTGAACAGTTCAATCCTTTTGGACCTTAGAGATACTCGTCATATCAGGTTTAATGAAAGCTTCTTAGGAACCACAGAAACCAGTTTAAGCAGTGGACCGGTTCATTTCGACTGTTTCCTAAATTTCACAGTTTACCTTTCTGACCTGCATATCATGAATCACCCTCAATATCAAGACCCATGGAACCCTCATGGTGCAGGGAGCTAGCTAGATAGCCTTGATATACCGAGTTTATTACAAGTGCTACAGAACCAACCTAAACGTTGGAGCATTTGATCAAAAGAAAATGGGAGAAACTCTTCTTATCCAGACCAATGTTAATGCTAAGATACAGGTACCTAGAACCCTGAAGTGGTCTGAAGTTGATTTTCCTCCAAATTGGACTCTAGAGAATGAGAATTATCCTTTACATATCCAAAACCCAAAACAAAATATAGATTTAGACTTTGTCCAGCAGCTAGCAGATGGCACTGTTAGGCTTAGTTTTGACCAGTCTAGATTTAGAACACCCTTAGAAGAGTTTAGGCCTAGATCCCCAGTAGATCTCCGCCAACCTCACACACCCAGTAGGCAACCACCTATTCTCCTCGGAGATAAACCTGCATCCCAAGCTAGCTCCTCTAGACCCCTTACACCTTATCCAAGATCTAGAAGAGATTTAGGTTTAGAACTCCAAGGAGTCAAGACTAAATCCCAGGTTAGTACCCCTTACTACACAGCCAAACAAGACTCAGTTGTTAATCAGGATGACAATAATAGTCAGAAGACACCATCCCTATCCAAGACTGATATGGAGGACCCATACTAGTACGATGATCAGGAACCCCCAGTTGACTATGAAATAATGGTCATGAAGAAAGACTTCACCCCTGACCTAGTAGCCCTAGGAAAAGAGTTTGATTTTGAAGAAAACAGAGTCAAAAGAGAAGCCTATAGAGCCAACCATACTTTAGAACAAAAGAAAGAAGTTCTAAAGAAATGGCAGGAATTCATGAAAGAGATATCCAACAATGTCCCTTTCTTTGAATATTTTGAGAACCATTTTGAATGACACAAAAAGTCCTGTGTCATCACCAAAACCAATTGGACCAAGGAAGATACAAAGGAAGTTGTCCGGTCTAGTCATCCACCCTAGGCAGCCATCACCTTTAAGTACAAAGGACAAGATATCCTAGGTACCCCTTTCAGGATTCCTTCAGAGGAAGAGAAACTTGTAAAGAAGGTGATTGAATAGAATAATTACACCAACCAGTGTCTAGGTGTAATCGAAAAACAGCTTGATAGGGTAGAAGATAAGATGGAAAACAAGATTGTCCTCCAGCTAGGAAACCCTAGTAAACCCATCCAAGCCCTAGAAAAGCCATTAATAAAACTACCCACAACTAGGCATACCAGCCTTAGGTCTAAGGATGTAACAGCCTTAGAAATTGTCAACCAAAAGCTTGAGGAACTTGTGAAGAAGAAACCAGTCACCCCTTTACCTAGCAAAGCCACTCAGATTAATGTCTTAGACATTCACACAGCTTCTAGCAGTTCTAGTAAAACCTCTTTAGAAAATGAAAAAGAGATAGAACACATAGAAAACCAGTTTCGATGGCTTCACCACCCAACCTTAACCAGCTTAACCAAGAATTGGTATCCCAAACCAACACCCCCTGACCTCCAGTATGAGGAAAGGAGAATTAGTAACCAATTCTCAGTATCTCCTAGCAAACTCTATGAGTGGAATATAGATGGTTTATCAGAATAGAAAATCCTAAACAAGATCCAGCACATAGCCATGGTGGCCAACAACTATTTGGATGAAGGACGTCCTCATAAAGAAGTCATAGAACTCATAGCCTTAGGATTCACAGGAAAACTTCTGCAATGGTGGAACAACTGCCTAGCAGAAGAATCCAAAGAAGATATCAAGAAAGTTGTCCAAAAAGATGAGGAAGGTCTCCTTATCTTTGACGAACGCTTCGGAAGAGGTATTCCTGATGGAGTTAACACTCTGTTCTATATGATCATAAAACACTTCGTAGGAAAACCTAGCAAAATCACATCTAGGATTTACAATCAGTTAAGTAACCTCAGATGTCGAACCCTAGGAGACCACAGGTGGTACAAAGATGTGTTTACCACCAGAGTCGTGCATAGAAGTGATTGTCACTCTCCATTTTAGAAGGAGAAGTTCATCAATGGTTTACCTAAGTTATTTGGTGAAAAGGTGAAAGAAACCCTTTGTAACCCCTTAGGTGTCATAGTTTATGATAACCTAACCTATGGCGACATCTCTGGCACAATCCGTAGTGAAGGAATGAAGATGTGCAGAGATTTCAAGATCTAAAGCCAGGCTAGCAAGAGCAAAGCCAAGTACAAAGTAGGAAACTTTTGTACACAGTATGGTTTACCTCCCATTGCCCCCTTTAAGAGAAAATCCAAATTCAGAGGGAAAGAATCCCCTGAAAAGTTCCATAGAAAAAGAACAGCTTCCAAGTATTATAGAAAATAGAAATACAGGAACTTTAAGGATAATGATTTCTATAAGAAAGGAAAGCCATCCAGATCCAAGTCCACAGGCAAATATGTGAAACCCACAAAAGCATTAGGAAAATGCTTTAATTGTGGTAAGAAAGGTCATTCCAGTAAAGAGTGTAGATCCAAGGCTAAATCCCTTATCAACACTTTAATTAGTGACCAAATCAGCAAAAATGAGATTTTTAAACTCCTTGAATTTGATCACATAGAAAGTGAGTCAACCAGTAGTTCTAGTGACCATGAGATCCACCAGTTAAATTAGTCATCATCTTCAGAACCCTCTAGAGACTCAGATTCCTCTAGTGGCCCACATATTAGTTTCGTTTGTAAAGATAGTTGTTGTAGGAACAAAACTATCAATGTTCTTAGTAAACAAATCAGTGTACTTAGCAAGCAAGAGGAACCACTCCTAAATCTCATAGAACAGATCGAAGACCCAGTAGTTAAAGCCCAAAAGCTTAGTGCGTTCCATACGACCTTAGTTAGGGAAACTAGTAAACCCGAGCAAAGGATTCGTGAACCCAAAATAGACCTAGAGAAAATCTATGACAGGTTTTCCAAGTCTAAAAAGGAAGTTACAGTTAACGACCTTCAGAAGGAAATCAAGGAGACCAAGTCTGAGGTTAGAATCCTTAAGCAAGAACTAACCATTCTTAAGGTTGATAACACACTCCTTGATCAAAGAGTTAAGAACTTAGAAAACACTTCTCATCAAGGCAATGAGGAAGGACCCTCATTTTAGAACCCTTCAGATGTTGAAGAAGAAACAGTTAACCCCATAGCAGATATGGTTCAGGAAGAATAACCCAGTCAGAAGTTCTTAGAAACCATCAGTAAGATTAACTTCCAGATATGGCACTCCAAAGTCATGATTGTCATTAGCAAAGATTTTGAATTTGAGGTAGTAGCCTTGATAGACTCAGGCGCTGATCTCAACTGCATTCAAGAAGGAATCATTTCCTCCAAGTACTACAGGAAGACTAAGGAGAGATTGACATATGCAAGTGGCGGAAAAATGCAGATTGAATTCAAAATTCCAAAAGCTCATGTGTGCCCGGATAGCAATAGTATCTATGTGAATCTCTTCCCGACCAGGCCAGGCCGAATCAGGCCACCACTTGGGATGGGAATGTCTCAGCCCACATGCATCATTTGATGAAAGCACTCCAGTCCAGTCGCCTCCTCGAAGTGGCTTGTCAACCACGCTTTCCCTCCCTCAAAACTATACTCCTCACCAAATGCCCTTCCTTGGATTGAACAACACATGTTTCAAAACCACATTTGTCTTAGTAAAGAATATGACAGATATGGTCATCTTAGGAAACCCATTCATGTGTCTGTTGTATCCCTTCATCACGGATAGTGAAGGCATCACTATGATGCCTTTGGCCAGCCAGTTAAGTTTAAGTTTCTCAGGAGCCTAGACCCTAGAACCTAGAGACATCAGTAGTTTCTAGGAGGTCTCTGTCTCTAAGACCCTTAACCTTATTAGTGCTAAAACCAAGTACCTTAAGTACCTAGAGGATGATTTGAAATATAAGAAAGTCGAAGAAAGACTAACTCATGAAAACATCCAAAGAGAGATCAGAAAGTTTGAGGAAAAACTTAAGCAGGAAGTCTGCTCTGATTTACCTACAGCTTTTTGGTATAGAAAGAGACACGAGGTTGCTTTCCCTTATATCAAATATTTTCAAGAAAAGGATATCCCGACCAAAGCTCGACCTATCCAAATGAACCAGGAACTTATGGATGTCTGTAGAGCTGAGATAGAGGATCTCCTTAAAAAAGGAATCATCTGGAAATCTAGGTCACCATGGTCTTGTCCAGCCTTTTATGTCCAGAAAAATGCTTAGATTGAGAGAGGTGTACCCAGATTAGTTATCAATTACAAGCCCCTTAAAAAAGTCTTAGAATGGGTAAGGTACCCAATTCCTAACAAAAAAGACTTAGTCAATAGGCTCTGTAAAGCAGTGGTCTTCAGTAAGTTTGACATGAAGAGTGGTTTCTGGCAGATACAAATCAGAGAATTTGATAGGTCTAAGACAACCTTTACCACACCCTTTGGCCATTACGAATGGAACGTAATGCCCTTCGGTCTAAAAAATGCATCTTCTGAATTCCAAAATATCATGGATGAGATTTTTAATCCATTTTCCAGTTACGCCATTGTGTACATTGATGATGTACTTATCTTCTCAGATTCCCTAGAATAACATTGGAAGCACCTATAAGCATTCCTCCACACTATCAAGCTTAATGGTCTTGTTGTTTCAGCCCACAAAATCAAACTTTTCCAAACTAGTGTGCGATTCTTAGGTTTTGATATAAGACATGGTGTCATCAAACCCATAGATCGAGCCATCTAGTTTGCAGAAAAGTTTCCAGATGAAATCCTAGACAAAACATAGCTTCAGAGATTTCTAAGATCTTTCAATTATATTTCAGAATTCTATCAAAATCTCAGACAACAATGCAAACCCCTTTTTGATAGTCTTCAAACCAATCCACCTCCATGGACTCCAGCCTATACCTTAGTTGTTCAAAACATCAATAGATATGTCAAGACACTCTCTTGTTTAGGAATCCCCTTGGTCAATTCCTTCAAGATTGTCTAGACAGATGCCACTGACATAGGTTATGGTGGCATTCTTCTTCAGAGTGCTAGTCCCAAATCTCCGGAACAGATTGTCTGTTTTCACTTAGGGATTTGGACTCCCACTCAGAATAATTATAGTACTATTAAAAAGGAAATTTTATCTATTGTATTATGCATTTCAAAATTTCAAAGTGATCTTTTGAATCAAAAGTTTTTGGTAAGAATAGACTGTAAATCTACAAAACATGTTTTAAAAAAAGATGTTCAAAACATTGCATCAAAACAAATTTTTTGCACGATGGCAAGCCATCCTTTCAGTTTTTGACTTTGACATTGAATTCATAAAAGGAACTCAAAACAATATCCTTGATTTTCTTACCCATGAATTTTTGCAGAGTCCAAACCAAGATGTCCGAAAAGAAACTGGTACAACAACAACCACCAAAGTTGCCTAAACAGCAAACCCTAGGTAGTACTAGTCAGGCAAAGAACCCTGGCCAATTAGTACCGGTCTCTCCAATATCAGTAGCCAATCGTTTTGTGGTTTCTACCATTTCGAAACCAAACTACGAAAGGCCAGCCCAACCCAGTTATAGTTCAGCCCTAGTCACCCCAGCCCCCCAGGCTATCACCCCATACACAGTTGATGACCCCTTTGGTCCCATATAGCCCTAAAGATCATCCCAGCTTCCATCCAGAGGAAACAGGTCTCCTTATGTCAAGAAGTCCTTCGTCCAGCATATCTCTTATATTGAACCCCACATAGTTCATATAAAAGATCCCCTGGCACTTGCAATGGAAGTACTGCTAGACGGATGGCACTATCTCCCAAAGCACCCAGAGAAAAACATCAAGTACTACAGGAGTATCCTTCTTTAGGAAGAGTCTGCTCGTGTAGAAAATATTATGAACAAAGGGGACCCCTCAGTAGTCCTTTACCATAAGTTCATCATCACAGGTTTTGTCAATTGCAAAGATTGGGGAAGGCACCCCTCTTTGCTTAAGAAACTCACAGGCTCAAGTCTCTCTTAAACTTAGATCTCCATTATAGTTACTACGACTACATGGACGCCTTTGAGAAGGTTCTATTCTACCAGAACAAGAATTTTGACCACTCTTGGTTCTTAATGTTTGATAAGAAATTCTTTGGTCAAATCCCTACATGGTTCCTCAAGTGGTGGGAAATGTTTGGACCAATTCCTCAAATCTGGCTTGAACCCTTGTAGGATACCCTTAGGTATTTCAGCTCCAGGTTCTGAATTACAAGTCACAATTCCCAGTTTCCAGCAATCCTACATATGATAGTTAGGTATAGGATCCACTGGATCAGTATGTGGAATTATGAAATCAACAACAACCTATTGAACAGAGAATTCTTAGTCAAATGATGGGATAGTCTTAGGATTGATCCAATCATCAATCAAATTCATAAGGACTACCCCCCTCCAATTTAGAGGAATATTGCCCTAGTCACAAGATCTCAGTCTAGCCTAGACTCCGTCCAAATTGATGGAAAATCTAGCAAGGAATTAAAAGATCTTGCCCAGCAATTACTCCTCCAGTCTAAAGAATTAAAGTCACAGGAGAAAGGTTCTCCTACCTCCTCAGAAACTTCAGCTAATTTCGATCCAAATGATCCATTGTTCCAGGATTCACAGGATCTGAATGATGCTTATAGGTTGGACAGCGAGTAGAGCATTCTGAATAGCACCAGTCACTATTCAGAACAGTTTCTCCAGACCAATTACTATTCATCTACAACACCAGTCATTGTTGATGAACAGTAGCCGCACTCAGCCGACAGAAGAAGACAAAAGACAAGACACTATTCATGAATAGTACCAATCACTATTCATGAATAGTACCCAGCATAATGATTCAGAAGTATTATTTGCTTTCGGTGGAAAATGTTTTCATCTCAGTAAAAGCATTTACCCTTCTAAATTTTCAGTAGTCTTCAGAGGATCCGAGGCTCCCTTCTCCAGTCTATTTAAGGCAGTCCCCAACTCCATTCTGAGGCAGGTTAAATTTTAGGAAGAGTTCCAAAATACCTCCCTTCTCATTACAACCCTTAGTATTGTAATCAGATGGCACCTCCAGTTTACATATGTAATTCCCTAGTCAGTCTTACATTTGTAACCAAATAGCCTTAGTCGGCCTCTAGTTTGTAATCAGTAAGCCCCGATCGGCTACTATATATATATATATATATATATATAATTTTGAAGGTGATGCAATGAAAATATATGTAGTCTTATCAGACATTGGTACAGAAAAATTAGGGTTTTCATTTGGGAAATGTAAAAAATTTTCTGTAACATTCCTTCTATCAACTAGTCGCAAACTCGTACAATGCACGGTAAAGTTATTTATATAATACAATCTAAGAATTTTAGAAATAGAAAATTGGGTCAACAATATGCATATTATAGACATTTTGCTAGTTAGCATTTAAAAAAAAAACTGTCATAATTAAATAAAATACAATGGGAAGAAATATTTAACTTTTATGCTTTTCTATAGTTTAGAAGTGTTGTCTAACATAGAATGTTATTGGGTTGTAAGAGAGATTTTTTTATAATGTTAAGACCATATATATATATATATATATATACTTATATTGTCAACATCTCACTGCAGGTGCATAGTTACTGAAATCTACAAAATAATTTACAATTCTTAAATTAATAAAACAAAATTCCCAAAATTTATATATATATATATACACACACACACACATACACACACTCAAACTAATATAAACTACAAAAAATAAAAAAAAATCTTACTTAGTCGTAGTAATAACAATAGAAACAATTCAAAACATGGAACATTATCAAAATTATAACACCTAATTCCATTATCTTTTACATTGAATCCAAACAAATAATTAATTGAAATTAATCCAAACAAATAATTAATCAACCAAAAATCATAACTTTAATTAAGAAAACAAAAAATCACATGAACCCAAATAAAAATTCTCAATAAAGCTACAACATATAAGGTAAAGAATTAAGATCAACCTTCTGATACGAAAATACCAAAAACTCGAAGACTTAAAGCTTCCAAATTTTATAGAATCCCTAAATTCTACTTCAAAACCAAACAAAAACCTTCAAATTCAAAAAATTCATATATAATATACCAAATAAAAATTTACCACTCCTTGGGCTGGAAGACATAGGTTGCAGCTTTGATTTTTCTCCAAAAAATAGAGGTGCTTCATCTGCCATATACAATATAAAATAATTATTAGAAATTTTAACCCAAAAACCAAACTCACAAAAACACTACTAAAATATAGAGATTAACCCTGTCAAAATATAGAGATTAACCCAAAAACTCAAAAGAAAATCAATTCTAAACATAACAAAAAATTAAGATAGAAAGAAAATTTCAGGCACATATGAAAGCAAATAAAAAAAAAGAACATACGTTTGTTTGTTTGTTTTTGTTTTGTTTTGTTTTGTTTTTTTTTTTTTTATGTGAGTCTCTTTTTTTTTTTTAATCTTAAAGTGAAGTTAGGTTTAGAGTTTTGAGATGGTAATTGCTAGGGTTTTGAGGAGTGAAGAGAGAGTCCTACCAGGAGTCTCTTTTTTTTTTTTCTTAATACTATTTTTTTTTTTTTGACGTGAGTCTTTCTTTTTCTTCTTCTTCTTCTTCTTCTTCTTCTTCTTTTTGAAACCTAAAGTGAGTCATTTTTTTAATTCTAAGGTGAGGTATCTTAAAAAATTATAATTAATTTTTAATCTTCAATTTAATATTATAGATAGATAATAATAATGATATGATAAGCTCTAGAGATGTCAACAAAATATATCTAATAGAGTTTTACTTAAACTAAATTATTGTGATACAACCTAAAGTGAGTCCCTTTTTAAAAAAAAAAAAAAAAAAAAAAAATTCTAACGTGTTATGTGATTTTTTTTTTTGTTGAAAACTAAAGTGAGTCATTTTTCTAATTCTAACGTGAGGTATCTTAAAAAATTATAATTAATTTTTAATCTTCAATTTTATATTATATATAGATAATAATAATGATGTGATAAGCTCTGGAGATGTCAACAAATTATATCTAATAGAGTTTTACTTAAACTAAATTATTGTAATACTGAAAAAATTATTACACGTTAAAGAGAAATAATAAATATATAAGATATGAAACCTAGAATAAAAGAATCTAAAATAAAAAGAAAAAGAAAATAGTGGTGACTATTTTTCATTTGTTGGCCTTAATATTGATGATGAATGTTCAACTCCCTTAAATGCATTTGAGAAACACAATGCTGCATCTAAATTCTAGGTGGCATCTTATGTGCAATAATAAATTTGAGTAGTACCAGTGGTTGCAGAAGGGTATGGTGCCTACCAACCACCTCTCCAGACCCTATAGATGTTAGAGCCTTGTGAATTGGATATGATGAATAGTGGTTGTAGAAGTAGATGCATCATTTGATATTGTCTCTACTTCTTTTAATGGTTCAGGCACAACTAGATGCTATTTTAAAAAACAAAACATTAACCTTTCGTTTCTTCTATTTTGTGCAACTTCACCTTGTTGGTTCTTATTATTCTGATAAAATCTGTTGCTAAGATTTTATTTACTTTTTTATTTTTTTGCGAGCGTTCTCTTGCAGTGTCTTTCCAAGACAATTGAGATGATTAATGATGCTTGGGATCTGATGGAACCATATATGTGGAGTGAATATTATAACCTCTCTAGTCTACTTTCACAGGAGGGCAAAATTGGATTTCTTAAATCCTTTGTTTGCTAATCACCCGAAGCAAGTGGTGATCCATTTCACTGTTGCATATTAGTCAGAAATATCAGTTTGCATTCATCTAGTTGATGATGCTCAAAAAATCGCCAGTAAGCTACAAGGTCCTTTCGCGAATTCGAAGCAACCTGCAGAACACAAAACAAAGAACACCTTGAGGGGGTATCGGTGTGGTACCGGCCAAAGACCCTCCGAAGGTTAAGTCAGAAGATGCTCACAACCCTAGAGTGCTAGAGTTGGAAAAATTATGCGTACCTTTACTTGTGAAAGCCTTTAGGGTTTTTATAGTAGCGTAGAACCAACCTACTTTCTTTGTGTAAGAAGCCTTTTCCTTATAGGACTATCATTAATTGGGCGAATATTGCGGAATTCCCTTTGCCTTCAGATTCTATTTCCATTGGGATTCCTCATACCCTAACTATGCGTGAGACGCAAGTCATTTCCATTTATAGAGTGATGACACGTGTACCTCGGACCCATCCACATTATGCCCGTACACTCTGGATCCGTACACATCTGGTATGTACATATTTTGACCCGTCATCTCAACTAAGATCCATTTGCCATATCAAACTCTACCCTCTTCAGCTGCCCCCTCACTTCATGGGTCTGTGACCTTTCAGTAGACGGACCCATGGGGTGACGGTTTTGATTTGCACTTTGAGAGACTTAATCTGATACACTAGCATGAGATAATTAATATCGGGTCATTAATGCTGTAGGGCATGTGTCAAATATTTAATGGCTGTTTGCTAGGAACGAAGCGGCGCTGTTCCTCTTATATAAGCTTGCCTTTTCATTCTCATTTCTCACTTTTCGTAGAAACTACATTATCAGAGCACCTTTGTCACCCTTGCTGATTCTCATACCGTCACATTGACTCATCCGTCGTCTTTGTCCTGTAGCTACATATCTTCTACTAGTAAGCACTTTTTGCAATTTATTTAACTGCAATTTACTTTTATACTTCCGTCAAATATTTTAGATCTGTTAGTGTCTTAAGGTTGAATGTCACGTGTAGGTGACAGATGTCTAGTGTGTCGAGTAACTAGTTGTTTGTCCGCGAAGGAGTGGGCTATGATGAAATATACCCATTTAGTCAAAAAGACCCCGATGTCTCAAGTGAAGATAGGGACTTATCATCCACCTCTCCTTCCTCTAGGGGTGAGAGCTTGGAGACGGATAGACAGGAGAGTGGCCGTAGTAATGGTCTGGACGGAGGTGAACCCCCAATCCAATCCGTCATTGGACCAGATGGTCTATGGGAATTCATAATGCTACCAATCTGGATGGTCAATGACTTTAGGTGCACCATCAAAGATATACACTTCAAGACACTTAGGTCTAAGTATCAAATTCCAGACAACATTCCCATCTGTCTACCATACAAGTCGGAGAAGTGTTATTATGAGGGGGTGGAAGGTGTTGGAATTTATGAGCAAATGTTAAAAGCAGGACTTAGATTCCCATTGAGTTCACTCCATCGTCGCCTCCTCCAATACCTAGGTTTGTCTGTCATCCAAATCTCCCCCAATGCATGGAGGGTTTTCTTAGGTGCGGAAGTCTTGTACGGGGCTATGTCTAATGGAGCCCAATGGCTGACGGTGGAAGAGTTCTTCCACTGTTACCGTCCAACTGAGATTACTCAATCAAAGGGCATGTACAACTTTGTGGCCAGGAGCCCGTTGTTAAGGCTAGTGTATGACACCCTTGATTCAAATAGGAATTGGAAGAATCAATACTTCTTTATGGAGGGTGACGCATGGATGTGTCGTTTAGGGGATACTGAATATATGCCCGTCGACACAACATGGGGCATAATGCCCCCATTTGGTAGGTATCCGTCATTAAGCTTTAAGCCTTGAGATCGCAGCTGTATTTTTCTAACCTTCTCTATTATTTTTGTTCAACAGTTTGGGATCGTCCTCAAGTTTCTCTTGAACAGTGGAGCTTTTTGGAGAAGATTTTCAAGAAAACCAAGTTAGAGGAGAGGACGTGGGCCAATCTAGTAAACCTTGACACCATTTACTGGCACTGTGACGGTCCAGAACCAACCTAAGCTGCCCGTCGATACGAACTTCAAGTGCGCCAACATAAGCCCCGTCAACACAACCCTTCCATCCACTTTTTATTTTCTTATTATTATTGTTATTTTTAACTATATGTATCCGTCTCCTTTTGCAGAGATGGATGATGCCAAGAGAAGAGCCTTCATCAAGTAGCAAGCCGCTGCGAGGAAGAAAGAGGGTCAAACAGGTGGAAGGGGTACTTCTAAGCCGTCTGGAGCCAAAAGAAAACCTTTTTTGGAGAAGACTAATCGTCAGTCTAAAAAATCAAAGGTTACTACTGAGATCGTCGTAGGCCTTCAAGTTGAGGCAAACAAGACGGTCCTTCTCAGCCACAGCAAAGGAAAAGGCCTTATGACGGGTGGCCAGGTGCATCTGATAGAGAAATCGTTCGTCCTCCTTCGTGAAGATTTCAGGTATGCTTTGGAGAAGCTTTTGTTGATTATAACTCCTGATGATTACGAAGACCTTGGAAATCACGCGACGGAGGCAATGGGAGAGACTGGTCTCTTCAACATTGCACAGGTATTCCTACATTCGTCTACTTCCTAGCTTATTTCCGTCAACTTCATGCCTTTAATGATTGTATTTTTTTCAGGCAATGTTGATGATGAAGGGGTTGATGGGTCGTTGCCTTAATCATGAAACCGCTTTGGATCGAATAAGGGTGAAAGCAACAATGATGGAGGATGAGCTGGCTAAGCTCAAGGCATGGAAGGTGGTCTAGGATAAGAAGTTGGCCTTGTCAGAGTAGGCTCGGGGTGAACTCGAAAAACAGACGGAGGTGCTATAGAAGGTCCTTGGAGACAAAGAGAAAGAAATTAAAGCCGTCAAGGACCAACTTCGTCAAGCTAAGAAGGATGCTATGAAAGAATATCGCGACTCCAAGGCATACTTGACGGAGTTAGGTGGCACCTATGTTGACGGGTTTGATGACGTCCTTCGTCAGGTGAAAGCTTCATTCCCGGAGATGGTTTTGTCTCACGTTAATATTGAAGAGGCACAGGCTCAAACCTCTGTCCTTTCCGTCACCTCAGGAAGCACCGAAGATTTATTTGATGAGGCTCGCGATGTTTAGGATGATCGAACTATTGGCGACGGTGGTAATGACGAGTCTGCCCTTCAGGTTAAGGCTCTGGGAGTTGACCCATGTCTTGCTGATGTAGAAGAGAAAGTTGATAATCCTCTCGTTGAGTAGTCTATATTTTTTGTTTTTATATAAAGTTTTAAGAAAAATCATTGCACCGTCATGAACAATTTGCCCCTTGTGGCATTTTTTATTTAAGTACTTCAATTGTTTGCCTTTAAACTTTCATTGAAGTTTAACAATGTATCCGTTTTCATGAATCCGTCTACTATGTGCATTTTTAATTATATCGTGTTAACTAAACAAGTTTTGTTCGTCCACATTCACTACCCGTCCAACTTCACGAGCTATAATTCTCACATCCACATAGAATTGATCCGTCCACTTGTATATCACCCTTATTGGACGGATCGCATGGACTTAATAATTGTTACACCCTCGTGGGATGTATCCATCCACTTGCCTCGTCTTTAGTAATTCATAGTCATAGGATGCGTTCGTCTACTTGTATGGACTTAATAATTTTCACCCACATAGGATGTGTCCGTCCTCTTTCATGGACTTAATACTTTGTACATCCTCCTAGGATGTATCCGTCCACTTGCATGGACTTAGTAATATTCACACCCATTGGATGTGTTCGTCCACTTTCATGGACTTAATAATTTGCACATCCTCTTAGGATGTATCTGTCCGTTTGTATGGACTTATAATCTTCACACCCATAGGATGTGTCTGTCCACTTTCATGGACTTAATACTTTGCACATCCTCTTAGGATGTATCCGTCCATTTCTATAGACTTATAATCTTTACACCCTCATGGGATGTGTTCGTCCACTTTTATGAACTTATCGGATTCGTCCATTTTGTGGGCGTCATAACTAATTCCATCCATTATAAAGACATTGTAATCAAAGTAGAAAAATAAACTTCTTATGCATAAGTAGAAAAAATTCCTCTTAGACTTAAAAAATTATTGTAGCAAAAAATTTAATAAACCTTTAAACGAATATTGAATTTAAAACTAGGAAAAAGTAGGTGAAGGAGCATTGCTCTATTTGCTGTCCTCTTTACTGGTAGTATTTCTTGAGGTGCTCGGTGTTCCATGGGTGGTGCAACCTTCGTCCGTCTAGGGTCTCCAGGTGGTATGTGCCCTTCCTTACCCATGAGGTGACTCTATAGGGGCCTTTCCAATTGAGACCAAGCTTACTCTGAGTGGGATCTCTAGTACTGCCCATCACCTTTCTTAAAACAAGGTCCTCGACCTTGAAGTCTCTATGTTTGACCTTGGAGTTGTAATGCTTGGTCATGAGATCCTGATATCGTGCAAGCCTCTGTTCAGCTGTGGCCCCTGACTTCATCTATTAGATCTAGCTCTAGACGTATGGCCTCGTTGTTTTTCCCTTCATTGTGGTTGTACACCTTGTAACTAGTAAGTCCGATCTCAGCTGGGATGATTGCTTCGCTTCCATATGACAATCGGAATGGTGTCTCTCCCATAGGTGTTCTTGCTGTCGTCCTGTATGCTTATAGCACGCTTGGAAGTTCCTCCGCCCATATACCTTTTGCCCCCTCGAGCCGAGTTTTGATAATCTTTAGCAAGGATCGGTTCGTGACTTCCACCTGTCCGTTGGCTTAAGGGTGTGCGGGGGATGAGTAATGGTTCTTGATCCCAAGTTCTGAACAAAAGCTCCTAAAAGAGTTGTTGTCGAATTGCTTCCCGTTATCTGAGACCAAAACTCTTGGTATACCGTACCTGCAAATAATGTTTTTTCCACACAAAGTTGTGCACATTCTTCTCTGTGATGGTAGCCAGTGCCTCTGCCTCTACCCATTTGGTGAAATAATCAATGCTGACTAACAGGAACTCCAACTGTCTAGCTGCTGTTGGGAAAGGTCCCATTATATCCAGATCTCATTGAGCGAACGACCATGGGGCCATCACTGGTGCGAGTTCTTCCGTTGGTTGTCTTATGGAATTGCCAAATCTCGCATTTGTCGCAAGCTCTGACGTATACTTAGGTGTCCTTTTGCATAGTAGGCCAGTAGTATCCTGCTCGGATCAGCTTGTGAACTAACGACCGTGACCCTGAATGGTTCCCACAAACCCCTTTATACACTTCTCGCATGATGTAATCTACTTCCTTGGGGCCTAGGCATCTTAAGTATGGGCGCGAGAATCCTCTTTCCATTAATCAGGACAAATCATGCCGCTTGAGCCTTCAGCTTTCTTGCGGCTTCTTTGGTGTCAGGTAACATGCCATCCTTCAAGTAGGCGGCTATTGGTATGGTCCAGTTACTTTCAGAATCTATTTCCTACATGTCGATGATATCAATAGTAGGTGAAGGTTGAACAAAGGAAAGTACCTTATTGGGGATGATCATGTGATTTGTTGATGCGGCCTTTTCAGACGATCGGCCTGCTCATTTTCTCCTCTCGGGATTTGTACAATCTTAGCTTGCAAGTTGTTCATCTTTCTTTTTGCCTGTTCCAGGTACTTCCTCATCCTTGTGCCCTTACACTTGTACTCGCCGTTCACCTGATTGGTGACGATCTGAGAATCATAGTGGATAACTGCATTGGTGGCACCTGTTGCTCTTGCGAGGTTTAAACCTGCGACCAAAGCTTCATACTCCGCCTCATTATTGGTCGTAGGGAAATTGAGGCGAACTATACATTCCACTTCGTCGCCTTCCAGAGATTGCAGTACAATGTCCAATCCGCCTGCTTGTTTATTGGATGAACCGTCCATGTAGACAATCCATGGAGGATGCTCGTCTGCCCCTTGGTCTACACTAGTAAATTCTGTAATGAAATTGGCGACTATCTGTCCCTTTATGGCTGTATGCGGGCGGTACTGTATGTTGAATTCACTTAACTCTATTACCTACAATGCTATTCGTCCGGCAGCTTTAAGATTGCTCAAGGCTTGCCTTTATGGCTTGTCCGTGAGGATGACTATTGTGTGGGCTTGGAAGTAGGGCTTGAGTTTGCGAGTCGCTGTGATCAAGGTGAAGGCGAGCTTTTCCATCGGCTGGTATCTTTCTTCCGTGCCACGTAACGCTCGGTTGGTATAGTACACAGGCTTCTAAACCTTGTCTTCTTCCCCGATCAAGGCTGTGCTGATAGTAGCCGGTGACATGGCCAAGTATAGAAATAGTTCTTCTCCTTCTTTCGTGGGGCTCAGTAGTGGTGGGGAGGAAAGATAAGCTTTTAAGTCATCGAATGCTCGCTGACATTCAGTCGTCCACTCAAAGGATTTTTTTAATGTGTGGAAGAAAGGCAGGCACTTATTCGTCGCTCTTGCTACGAATCTATTCAGTGCGGCAACCTTGCTGTTGAGGGTTTGCACTTCTTTTACGTTTTTTGGGGGTGTCATCTCCAATACGGCACGAATTTTATTTGGGTTGGCTTCGATACCCCTTTGGGACACCATGAATCATAGGAATTTTCCTGCTGTCACCCCAAATGCGTATTTGCCTGGGTTGAGCTTCATGTTGTATGAGCGTAGGTTTTCGAAAGTTTCCTTGAGATCGTCCAAATGGTCGTCCTCCTTTCGGCTTTTTACCAGCATATCATCTATGTACACTTGAACGTCTCTTTCGATTTGCTTTGCAAACATCTTGTTCATGAGCCTTTGATATGTTGCGCCTGCATTCTTGAGGCCAAATGGCATCACCTTGCAACAAAAGAGGCCTTGACTTGTAACGAACAAGGTCTTCTCCTAATCTGGCTCGTCCATCTTGATCTAGTTATATCCTGAAAATGCATACATGAAGCTTAGCAACTGGTGTTGAGTTATAGAATCTACTAGGATGTCAATCCTTGGGAGGGGGTAGCTATCTTTGGGATATGCTTTATTCAGGTTCGTTAAATCTACACACATCCTCCATTTCCCATTGGCTTTCCTAACCATTACTACGTTTGCTAGCCAATCGGGGTAGTAGACCTCTCTAATAAAGTTTGCTTCCTATAACTTGTGGACAACCTCCGCTATAGCTTGGTCTCTCTCGTGCGCGAACACACGCTTTTTTTGGCGAATTGGTGGAAAGGCGGGGGATACGTTCAACCTGTGGACCATGACTGAGGGGTCAATCCCGGGCATATCTTCATGGCTCCATGCAAAGACGTCCTGGTTTGCTCTAAGAAACGTCACGAATGCCTGTAGGGTCGTCGGACTGGCGAGGGTGCCAATCTGTGACGTTCGCTCTGGCATGGAGTCATCTAGGGGTATTTCAGTAAGCTTCTCAACAGGTTTTGCCATCGTCCATTGTTCTTTGATGCTCATTGTCTACATCTGGTCATCCATCTCCATCATTGCTACGTAACACTCTCGCGCTGTAACCTGGTCTCATCATTTTTACCCTATTCCGTATTCGGTAGGAAACTTGACCATTAGATGGTAGGTCGAGGTTACGTCCTTCCACGAATTAAGAGTTGGTCGTCCAATTATGGCATTGTATGCAGATGAGCAATCGACCATGAGGAACGTGACGTCTTTAGTAATTTGCTGGGGAAAATCACCAATCGTGACGGGCAGAGTGATTGCACCGAGGGGGTATACCTTGGTTCCTCCGAACCCAACGAAGGGGGCGTTTGTTGGGATTAGTCGCCCTCTATCAATCCTGATCTGTTGGAATGCCAAATAGTAAAGGATATTGGTGGAGCTTCCGTTGTCAATCAGGATCCGGTGCATGTTGTAATCTCCCACCCGTATGCTAACGATGAGCGCGTCGTCATGCGGGTGGTGGAGACGTCGAGCGTCGTCCTCCAAGAACCTAATGATGGGGGTTTCGGCCTGTGCCATCTTTGGAACGAAGCCTGTTAGCTGGATGTTTTGGACCGTTCTGAGGTAGGTTTTTTGAGCTTTTTTGGGCGAGCCTGAAGTCGCTGTGCCCAATACAATCATCTTTATATCACCTATCGGTGGCCTTGGGTGCCCGTTCTCTCGTCAGGGAATCTGCTCTTGTGGTGGGTCCGTCCTTTCTTTGCTAACGAACCTTTGTAACTTCCCTTGTCTAATAAGTGCTTTTATTTGCTGTTTCAAGTCATAACAGTCAACTGTGTCGTGACCGTGGTCTCTGTGAAAGTGGCAATATTTGTCGCGAGACCTTTTATGGGGGTCTCCTTTCAGCTTACCTGGAAAAGTAAGGGCCCCTTTGTCTTTAATCTGCATCAGGACTTGGTTTATTGAGGCTGTAAGCGGGGTAAAGTTTGTGAACCTCCCAGTTAGGGTTTAGAGCGTCTATTTTCTCTTTTGTCTCCCGTCCTAGAGGTCTTCCGCCCTTTATCTTAATGTGCTTCTTCCTGCCTTTCATGTACTTGGTCGCCCTGTAAAGGACATCGGACATAGTCTTCGGGTCGTTCTTATATAGGGAAAATAGAAACTTACTTCCACAGCCCGTTTGTGAATGCAGCTACAAGTTTTTCATCGTCTGCTTCATTGATTGAAAGTGCCTTCTTGTTAAAACGGGCGATGTATGACCTCAGTGTTTCGTCCTCTCGCTGTTTAATGTTCATCAAGCACACCGTGGACTTCTTGTATCTGTGCCCTCCGATTAAATGCGAAGCAAATTGAGCACTTAGTTCCTTAAATGTGCTAATGGAGCTGGGCGTCAACTTGCTAAACCAGACCCTTGCGGAGCCCCTTAATGTTGTAGAGAAGGCCTTACACATTATTTCGTCTGCTACTTCTTGTAGGTGCATCAACGTCTTTAAGGTCTCTAGATGAGCCAACGGGTCCTTAGATCTATCGTAACTTTTGATCTGTGGCATACAGAATTTCTGAGGAAGGGGGTACGAATTGACGAACACTGTGAACGGTGAGTCCATTCAATGAACCAGGTCATCAAGATCGTTGGACACTCGTCCTTTGAGAGCGTTCATTATAAAGTCCATGCGCTCCTTCATCATCTGCATCTCTGCAACTACATGGGACAGGAGTTGGTCTGCAGTTGATCGTCGATTCATGTCCTGCCATTCGAGTCTGCTTTGGGCATTGCTCCCTTCCAGCCCTTCCTGGTTTCTCTTTTCGGCGCTGCTAGCCTCCTGCTCTTCATCCTGGGTATGGAGCATTGCATCCTTCTGGCGCAGTTGCTCCTTTAAGTTGTGGTTACGTTTCATGAGGCGTTCTACCGCTGCTGCGAGGGTTTGAACCTGCCTCTCGAGAGCCGTGGTGTGTGGTTCACCCTATTTTTTTGTCGTGGTTGCCATCGAGCGCGTGAGTACTATGCAACCTTTCATCTGGAAATCTCAAAGAATGGTCTTTCCTTGCGTGTTCCCACAAACGGCGCCAACTGATGATGCTTAAAAAATCGCTAGTAAGCTACAAGGTCCTTTCACGAATTCGAAGCAACCTGCAGAATACAAAACAAAGAACACCTTGAGGGGGTACCAGTGTGGTACCGGCCAAATACCCTCCGAAGGATAAGTCAAAAGATGCTCACAACCCTAGAGTGCCAGGGTTGTGAAAATTATGCGTACCTTTACTTGTGAGAGCCTTTGGGGTTTTTATAGTAGCAAAGAACCAACCTCCTTTCCTTGTGTAAGAAGCCTTTTCCTTATAGGATTGTTATTAATTGGGCGAATATTGCGAATTTCCCTTTGCCTTCGGATTCTATTTCCATTGGGATTCCTCATACCCTAACTATGCGTGAGACGCAAGTCATTTCCATTTATAGAGTGATGACACGTGTACCTCGGACCCATCCACACTATGCCCGTACACTCTTGATCCGTACACATCTGGTGTGTACATATTTCGACCCGTCATCTAAACTAAGATCCATTTGCCATATCAAACTCTACCCTCTTCACTAGTCAACCAAGGAAGGGTGTTTCTCTGCATGAGGGTACTTCAAAGAAGTCTTTTGAAAGTTGTGGACAAATATTGCGTAATCTGGATGAGTCAAAGAAGCGGTTCGTTCACCAACTGGCCCTGACTACTCCGTTAGTAGTGAGCAACTACCTTCCTGAGTCAGTCTCATTGACAATAGAAAGTGGTGGGGTTACTCGTACTGCAATTCTTTCAGAGGTTTGTGATGTAATATCTTGTAGCTGATGTATCTTAATTTGAGTATGGAGTCCTGTACTGCCTTTTATTTTCTTTAGTTTTATTGAGCATGGTAATTACTCTAAGAAATTTTGTGTCCTAATCTTTAATAGGTGGAAACTTCCTTTCATCATATTGATCCTTCACATGACCTGTGTTTGGAAATCCATATGCAAGGATTGAAACCATCAGATTTGAAGTTCCCTCATACTGAAAAATTCTGTGCAATGGCTAAGTTCAGTGGGACCAAGTTTTCACTGTCTGAAACCGTGACCTTTTATCTAGATTTGTCAAATGGTAGTTGATATATGTACTATTAAATTTGCTATTCAAGGTGTTTTATGTGTGATAAATCTGTTAATTGTGATTGTTTTGCTTTATTCTTAGTCCAATACATGTCACAGTGGAAAAAAGAATTGATGCATTCTCCGCTGCAAAGGAACTCTTCATTTATGTTCCCTTTCTGTTATATAATTGCACTGGTTTTCCGTTCATGATTTCAGAATCTTCTGATGAAATGAACGGAGTAGGCTGCATGATTCCTTCCTGTTAGTATACAACTTAGATTTGGTTTATATGATTTACAGGTACCATAAGAGTCTGATGTGTTTTCCTTTACCCATTATTTTGCATTTTCTATTTTGAATGATCTAGTCAGTAGGGTACATGGTAAATGTACATTCCTGAGCCTGTATGGGAAATCCCTTCGAGGGAGAATCTCTTCCTTTGTATTGGTCAAATCTTCTCAAACTTCAGATGTACTTTCTTTGAAATATCAACCAGTACTGCATTTACTCTTAAGATTTAGCCTTCCTAAACTTGAGTCTCCTATTTAATTTAATGCTTTATGCAAGTGTTTAATTGTACTTTTTTCTAATCCTATTAAATATTATATACTTGTTCTAAAATTCCTTTATATGATATGTGAATGTTGTCAAATAATTTAGCCTTACTGTACTCACATATTTTTCTTCTGCTCAGCAATATCTATTAAAAGATCATCTTAGATATTCCTTCCCATTGCAACCATCAGGTTTCTCTAAATAGTGAGTCCCATTTCTTTTGAAATTTTGGCTGAGCTCTTTAGGTATTTTTCATTATGTTGACCAAGTAGGTGTGTTAGGTTTGACGGATTATCATTTTATGTTGTTCTTTTTTATAGCTTGCTTATGTTAACCGTCTTTTCCTCATAAGTTGGTGTTTCATTGATTCGTCATTTTATATTACACTTGATGGAAAAATACATGTTTGTATCATATACAAAACATACACAGCAAAAAATTAACGGATCTACTTCATTCACAATTGATAACATGTAATATGTAAGTTTTATAATTTAAAAACAAGAAAGCGTACCTTGGTGTGGTGAAATTTAAAACAAAAATTAGAAGTGTTAGGAATAGTGCCCTTAAATCCTATTGTAAGATGCCATGTATGATATTATGTATGACATTATGTATGACATGATGTTTGACTTAATATTGTGATTAATAAAGTTGCTTTATTCTTATCTAAAATAATAGAAACATGAATATTTGGACATTATCATATAGTCCATGAGATGCATAGTATGTGATTTATGTGATTTAGTCACAGAAGATATAGATCACAAGTTCTTTATAAACTCAGAATTTTGGTTTGTAGTCGGTGATGAAATTGAGCATGTCATCTGCGAAGACTATAACATATTAACTAAGATGATTTGTCTTGATCATGGAAGTCGAGACTTCTAGTTGATATGTTGCTATATTTTAAGAGTTAAGACATATTGAACTAGACCGCCGTGAGATTTATTATTCTCCTAATGATTGTCAAATGAATAATAAATCTCACGACTTATATTTACATGAACTCTTAATCTTGAGAGAATAATGGACCTGATCATGAAGTGTAGGTTGCTTTGATATATCAGGAGTGAGATCCAAAGTATCGGTCAAAATCTCAGTATGTTGGGCAGTCATATTTAGTGTTGATGGAACATATATTCTCAAGATGAAATTCATAGTCTCTTAACGGAGATATAAAATATTCTCTTGAGATAAGTTTAATGGGTTCAGTTATTCAGAGAGTTAGGCCTAACCACTTTAGTAAGACTAAAGTATATATTTATGAAATTAGATTTCATAAATATATGATGAATAACTTTAAAAAGATTAAACCGGGTACTCAAGGATTAAGATATAGTAATTCACAAAGTGGCAGTCTACATTCATGACTTTGTATTACTACAAATATTTTATGAAGGGGTAGCATGTGCAATAAAGTCTTGGGAAATAATTTATTGATAAGGCCTAGAGTACAATTATATTTATATAGTGGTATTAAATATAATTAATGGTAACTTTGGACTTGTCAAGAGGTGACAGAAAAGCTCAAGGCCCATTGGAGCTAGTGTCTTATTTGTTCCCCTTTAGTCCCACTCCAAGCCACATACTAAAGCCCAATTGGAAAAACCCAAAAGACTAGCTCAATTAGATAATCAGTTATTTAGGGAGAAACATACAGATTTTAATTATAAAAAAAAGAGACTTCTTAATGAAATGAATGTATGTAAGTGTTGTACACTTTTCTCATTCTCCCTAGAACAAACACATATAACTGATTGAGAGATCACACATCTTGGGAATCAAGTGGAATTGGAGTGAAGATTAAAAGTTTTTTCAAGTGCTTTTCATCTTCGGTTTTGAAATTCACCATACCAAGGTACACTCTCTTGATTCTATATTCTAAAACTTACATAGCACATATTATCAATTGCGAATGAAGTAGATCCGTTAATTTTTCGCTGCGTATGTTTTGTATGCGATACAAACATGTATTTTTTCATCAAATGGTATCAGAGCGGTCTTCAATTTCGAATTTGTATAACATGTTTTGTGCATTTTGGAATTAGAGACAATAGTTTCATGTTGTTAGAAGATTATATATTTAATTTTCTGCATGGTTGTAGAAACTATGTTTTTGATAAAAACTGATATTGATGTTATGATGTTGTTTAAATTTGAATTTAAGTGTGTTAAATTGATCTTTAAGGCTATAGCATCAATGAAATTCAGTTTTGATATCAATCTCTGTCTATCATGTTCATATGATGGTTGTTTATTCATGCAAAACCGTTGAAAACTACCTTAAAAAATTTCTGGAAATTCGAGTTTTACGAGTTTCAATCGATCGAAATTTACTTTTGATCGATCGAGTAAAACAGTGACCAATCTTTTTGAATCGATTGATATTCGATTGCTAGTCAATTGATCGAATTTTCTTTTTGATTGATCGAGAGGCGATCGAGCATCAATCGAACTAGGCAGATGGTCAAGTTCGAATTTTTTAATTTTTTCAACCAATCGAGGGGCACATTCGATCGATTGAAAGAAGGAAAATCTGAATTTTTTTCTGAGTTTACAAAGAACTTGTGATTTTTTTCTTAGTTCATTTATAGATAGTCTCATATAATTAAACAATTTAGTTATTTATGACATGCAAATAAATTGGATTTTAGGGCATAAACCCCAACAATACTTTTATAGCTTGCTTCATATAGGGAACCTTAATCAAATGTCTTGGATGATTGAGTGTGCACAGGATTGGTGTTTGATGGGATTTGAACCACAACCCCTTTTGTATTTAGATATTAATTTGTTTACATTTATGCAAGTTTTCTTTTAAAAGAAACTTCATCCTTTGTTGCAGATTCTTGGCAATACTGGTTTGAAGATGGAGGTCGAAGTTCGAGTACTGGATTAAAATGAGGGTAGTAATAATTTCTTATTTGATTGCGTTCCATTATAGTGCTTGTATTGCACCATTCTGCTAATGGAACCATATGGTTGTAAATGTACCTAATTAATAAAATCGGAAGATCTTAAAGCTATGGTAAACTGTGCATTATTTCTTTTAAAAGAAACTTTGTCCTTTGTTGCAGATTCTTGGCAATACTGGTTTGAAGATGGAGGTCGAAGTTCGAGTACTGGATTAAAATGAGGGTAGTAATAATTTCTTATTTGATTGTGTTCCATTATAGTGCTTGTATTGCACCATTCTGCTAATGGAACCATATGGTTGTAAATGTACCTAATTAATAAAATCGGAAGATCTTAAAGCTATGGCAAACTGTGTATTACTTTTCAATTTTCAACTTGGTAGGACAGTTTAGACCTCGTTGGTTGATTTTACAGCGAATGAAATCAACTTGTTAAGTTAAACGTAATCAATTCAATTTTCTGGTTAATTACCACAGTAAAGCATGTTACCAAATAATCAAACCCCATCACTAATTGCTACCTCCACCAGAAATTATAGTTTTGATCCCACAAATTCAGATAATTCAGATTTGTAAGTAATAATTTTTTTTTTCACTAAATTGCTGGGGCTATTGTCAATTTAAGAGTAGTGATGTTTGTTCATTTTCCTGTGTTCAAAGTAATGGTCTCCATTTATATTGAGCCTTTTCACTAATTTAGGATTTGCATTGTGGTTGTAGGATGCCACAAGGGATATTTTCGTCCTGACCATTGTGTTCGCTTCTCACCTAGAGGGGAATCTATGCTTCTGGATCTGAAGATAGAACCATTAGAATATGACAAACAGGCCCGCCGGCAAATCATGATGAGAATGATGCACTTCCTGGGAATGGCCCAGCTGGGAAAGTGAAGGTTGGGGATGATGAGGTTACTAGTAAAATTGAAGGCTTTCATATTAACGAAGAAGGGAAGAATGAAGAGGAGAAGGCGATTGATATCTGACTTAGCCTCAAGATTGTCTGGAGCATTTACCATGTGTTACAGCATTTTACCTATGATTCTATATGCATTTCAATTTTGGTTCTTGATCAATGTACACTGCATGTCATTTCCATTGTAAGCTACATGTGGTTTCCATGTAAAGTATATGTTGTTTTCCTGTTAGGTCAATTCCATTTCAGTTTTGGTCATTATGAACCTTATATCAATTTTTCTATAAAACGTGCATGTTCTCGCCTTTTGAATACGCGATACATGCAGGTCCTTATTTTGAACTACTTGTCAATCGTACCATGTGTTATCTGGCTTGTCAGTTTCAAATTAAGTTTTGAAATTGTAAAAAAAAATTCCCAGTGGAACTCGAGTATACTCGAGTGCCATTATAAACAAAAAAGATAAACAGTAACTATTATTAAAAAAAAAAAACAAAAACAAAATATATTGAGCATTAGACACTTGATTTCTATTCAGCGCTCGAGTTCACTAGAAGCGAGTATACTAGGCCGAGAGTTCAAAATTATTTGGCACTAGACAAATTCCCAGTGGAAATCGAGTCTCAAAGACTCGATTTACATTGCAGTGGCTTACTCGTAAATAAATCCAGTATAAATTGAGTCTTTGAAACTCGATTTATACTGGCAGTTATTTACCATCATGCCATCCAAATGGAAATCGAGTTTAAAAAACTCGATTTCCACTGGGATTTTTTTTCCCTTCCTAGTTTACTACAGCAATAATCCAGATTCCCAACACATAGCATCGGGAATTTTTTTTTCTTCCCCCACCTGCAGCAATAAACCAAATTCACATGGACAGTAGTAAACAACTAGATATGAGCATAATATATATATATATATATATATATATTATGATACTAGTCAAAGGGAGAGTGCATCAGATGCAAAAAACTGGATTAAACCAGTTACTGTTCATGGGCATTACAGTTGCCCTTTTAGCTACAGACCAGACAGATATAACCACTGCATGAAACACATGAAAAACATAACAAAACAGACCATGAAGGATAAGAAAATTTAGATTAGCCACCCTGGTGATATCTAGCCAATCAGTTGCAATAAAAAGTTGCACAACGCAACTAATGTAATGAGTACAATGGATAGAAAATAGTTCAATTACAACAACATTTTGCAATAAACAAAAAAACAACCAATCAATACAACATAGTCTACATAGTCGCTTAGCACTTATCCATACTGATACAACAAAGTTTATATAGTCGCATAGCAGCTGTCATACTGAAGATAACCACAACTTCCACGTACAATGCCATTCCAAAATTGAGTCTTCACTCGCCTGACAAACATTTAAATACGGTCGTTAGTTCCCAAATGCGAAGAACAAAAAGCAAATGAAATTCTGAGCATATTATATAAAAACAGCACTTGCCTAGTTTGTAGTACTCTTGCTTGTCGAAGCCCCACGGGAATTGGGACATTTTCTGCGGTTATGCCCTTCTTCATGACACACTTTGCATCGCTGCCTCGGTTGAATCTCCCTCAAATCCAAATCTTCCCTCCGGCTTCCCCGTTCTCGTCGTACCCCATCCATTTCATTCCTAATTCTTGACTTCACAGGATGACCTTTGACCCACAATAGATTGGGTCAGGCACCGACCGTGGTCCGTGAACGTCCCTTCACAATGACTCTGACTTTGGCACTATAAATTGATGCGAATATGTATGAATGACGTTGTCTAAACAGTAACATGGGTCAATATAGCTGGTCACATCAAGTCGCAAACTTTGAAGAACTTTAATTGCATATGAACAAGGGATCTTAATGTTTTTCTACTGTCTACAACCACATGTTCTAGCAAATATGTGCACTTCATGATTATGGTTTCCCCCTCCACCTCTATGGTCGTTGTACGGGGTAAGCACTTGATGTACACCAGTTTGATGATTAAATGCCCTCATAGTGTGTCCTGAGACTTTGTACACATTTTTGGTATAGATCCCCATCGCAAAATTACTTCACACCTTACCTTGAGAGGGATCAAAAGTAATTTCTTTATGTTGATCATGGAAATATGAAACAAGTTTGCATCTAGTGAACTCAACCATTGCAGCAATGGGCAAATTGTGGGCACCTTTAAGTACCTTATTAAAGCACTCAAAGATATTGGTTGTCATTGCCCCGTAACGTCTTCCACCATCATATGATTGGGTCCATTTGTCTAGATCCTCACTCATTAGATATGTGTATGGCATATAGCGTTCAAGTTTGTCATCATTAGGGTCTATCCTTCTAAGGGCATTAATCTCGACATCTTTAATGGTTTGTATTATGGACTCAAATTTAACTTCATGAGTCGCATATCCAGCTTTCAAGGCCAATGCCTTTAGATTTGGGTCATTAAAGCGTGTGTTGAAGTTGCTAGCAACATGTTGAAGGCAATATCGGTGAAACACTCGTAAGCTTCCGTCATCACCTCTAGGCCACTCTGCAATGGCGCATTTAATACCTTTATGTCGGTTAGAAATAATGCAAATACCTTCGTTAGGTATCACATGCCCTATCAAAATCTTGAGACACTTTAAAAACCACTCCCAACTAGGCCTTGACACCTTGTCCACAACAACAAAGGCAAGAGGCAAAATCTTTTGGTTAGCATCAGTTGCCATTGCAATCATCAACACCCCTCGATATTTACCATAC
Source organism: Lithocarpus polystachyus (assembly GCA_033629205.1). Classification (NCBI taxonomy): domain Eukaryota; kingdom Viridiplantae; phylum Streptophyta; class Magnoliopsida; order Fagales; family Fagaceae; genus Lithocarpus; species Lithocarpus polystachyus. The sequence goes on from CM066163.1 coordinate 53,191,873, forward strand.
AAATGAGTTTTGTCAATACTGATCACTGGCCTGCAATATTTGAATGTAGCAATGCATGGAGCGAATGCCTAAAATACATAGTGCAGTAACATAGTACCAGCTACGTCCCTAGGTATGGTGTAATAGTTGTATTGGGTACTTGGATCCTGATCCAAGTATGCCAACAACATCTTTCGCAACCTTTGGTAAGACTACTCCCAATCCCCAAATATCTTGGCAATTGCCTTTGTTTTATGTCCCATACCTTATAGTAAGAAAGCTTATGATTATACTTAGTATGTATGATGTCCCAGAGCTGATCAATACGAGTAGTGTGATCCTGTCGCAATTTTCCATCAATTTATGATGCAACAAAATTAGAATCCATCATTTTACCATCTTTTCGTAGGTTAAGATTATACAACTGTGTGGACCCACATAAGACGTGACCATCCATAGACTATTAAGTTTAGCCTTCATGAATGACCCAACATACCACTTGCAGTTGGTGTCATACTTACGGCGCACAATTTATTTTTGGTCGACCTTTGGATTGCAAAATTTCTATTGTCCTTTGCTGCGTATATTATCAACGCACGCTTCACCGCCTCTTTATTTGCAAAAGTCACCCCTTTACTAAAATGCATCCCATTTTCCCAAGTATAAACAAATGGTATCTGAAGACGTGAAGGATCAACCATATTTTCCCAAAATTTGTGTAGAATGACTCAGCAGGAGGTGTGTAGGCAGTGGTCGTATTTGTATCATGCTGGAAGCCAATATCATCGTCCGCATCACCTTCATCATGGTACTCCATATATTCCTCTTCAAAATTGGGAACAAGTTCATGGTCATCCACATCCTTGTCAAAGTTGCCTCGCTTAATCCTCTCTTATACTTATCCATATCATTAAGATTTTCCCCATTATTCGCAGCATGATCTTTGTCTTCGTCTTTCTCACCTAAATGTGTCTCTTGAGGGTGGAGAGTTTCACCAGTATTGGCAACATGATCTTGAGATGGGAGTGTAAAACCTCCCATTATAGTGCATCCGTCATCTAGGGCTATAAATTGTAAAGATGTAGTTGTTTGTTGCACCTCCTCGGTATCAACTTTTGCAAGTGGCTCCGAATTTACGTACAACTTAGTAGCATTTACTTGGGGCATTTTATGGATCTTATTAAACATGATCTTTGCATATTTGTCTTTTTTGATCTCCATATACCTGTAATTTATCCGTTCATGAAGGACTTCTTGTGGGTAACGGTAAATAGTCTTTATGTCATAACAAGCAAGGTTCAAATTCAATTCTTCCATTATTTTCATCTTCAAATCATTCAATGTGTTCAACTAACGACGTATCATCATGTAGTAGCATTCGATACCTGGCCCTCTAAATGGGAATCCGTCAATTTCTTTAGGATTGACAAGGGGTCCACCGTAGTATACAGTTATATCAATATGTTTCAGAGATTGTGAACCTATTAGAAGTCAAGTGTAATATGTTACTGACATATTTTATCTCTTTCATTTAACATCAATTACAAAACACTTTCTATCTGCTCAAAGTACAAAAATTACAACTTCTTATATCATATGCATATATAAACACACCCCACATTTGCATATACTCACCCCCTATTACATACAAATACGCTCAATCATTATCATTTCATACTCAAACAAAAATAATTTAAAGACAAAACTCACCCCTATTACAAAATTTCAAATCATTCTAACAAAAATATAAAGAAAAATATCAAACCAAACAACAACAAAAATAGTCATGATAAAAAGCCTAACAATACAAATATATCTTCAATATTTTTTACTTTTTATGAAAGCCTAGCAAATATATAAACCAACTTGTTACGTCATATGCATATACAAACCCTACATTTGCATATACTCACCCTATCACATATAAATACACTTAATCATTATCATTTTTTTCTAAAAAAAAAAAAATCATTAATCATTCTCAAACCAAAAAAACTAAACACACAACTCACCCCATTACAAACCTTTAAATCATTCTATCAAAAATATAAAGAAAAATATCAAACGAAAAAAAAAAGTCATGACAAAAACCCATAAAAAAAACCTAACAATACATATATGTAACTAACAATTAGAGAGAGTAAATGTTATAAAAACCTTACCTGACATGAGGATGTGTAAATGGGGGGTGAGTTTGACTTGAAGTTTTGTAATGGGGGTGAGTTTTGTATGAGAGTGAGAGAGGAGGAGAGAGTTGGTGGGTTTTTTTGGTGTGGGAAACGGAGAGACCCAGACCCACTTTATGAGGACTAAGGACAAGTAGCAGCCCCAACCATGTGGACATTTGTGAACCAAAGCTTGCAAATCGAGTCTCTAAGACTCGATTACTCTTTTTAAAAACCGAGTCTCTAAGGCTTGATATCTAGCTGGAGTCCATATGGATGCAGGTGAGCACATAAATCAAGGATTTAATTGTCGAGATATAAATTGAGTCTCTAAGACTTGATTTCCAAGTGGACGCTACATGGAAAAGTGCACCAAATCAGACCTGATCTAAACATGGAAACCGAGTTTTTGAGACTCAATTTAGAAGCCCTAAATCGAGTCTTTTAGACTCGAAATGTTAGTAATAAGTATACTTTCAAAATAGTGCCTACTAACTATATAGTTTGGCAATCATGGTTAATTCCTAATTTTCACCGAGAGAGAGAGAGAGAGAGAGAGAGAGAGAGAGAGAGAGAGAGAGAGAGAGAGAGGGAGTAATTATGTGTTTTGTGTTTGGAGAAAGAGAAGTGCTATGTCACTAACATTTTTACAATATTTTCACAAAAAATCATAGGTGGTTAGTTGTTATTGGTTCAAATTTGAACCTAACATTAAGATTACTTTTTTGCCCTAACAATAACAACCAGTAACAATCTGCCACTTAAAATTTATTATAAAAATGTTGTGGACATATCATTTCTCAGAAAGTTTACTCAAATGTGGTCATGTATCACTTTTGTTTGTTGCCACATAACCCTGTTTGAAGCAAATCCAGTCTACAAGGTAGTAGAAGGGATTTTCCTAAAAATTAAAAGTAGTAAATTGGATCATCATACTTAAAAAGGATAAGAAGCCCTCGAAAAGACACATCACTTCGAACCAAGTGCCAAGAGGCTGTAGGTGTTAGGATTAGTGCCCTTAAGTCCTATTGTGTGATGCTATGTATAACATTATGCATGATTTAATGTTATGATTAATAAAATTGTTTTATTATTATCTAAAATATTGGTAACATGAATATTTAGATATTATCATATAGTCCATGAGAAGCATAGTATGCGATTTATGTGTTTTAGTCACAGAAGATATAGATCACAAGTTCTTTGTAAACTCAAAATTTTGGTTCGTAGTTGGTGATGAAATTGGGTATTTCATCTGTGAAGACTATAACATATCAATTAAGACAATTTGTCTTGATCATGGAAGTGGAGACTTCTAGTTGATATGTTGATATGTTTTAAGAGTTAAGACATATTGAACTGGACTGCTGTGAGATTTATTATTCTCCTAATGACTGTCAAATGAATAATAAATCTCATGACTTCTATTTGCATAAACTTTTAATCCTGAGAGAATAACGGACTTGATCATGAGGTGTAGGTTGCTTTGATATATCAAGAGTGAAATCTAAAGTCACAATTAAAATCTCAATATGTTAGGCAGCCACATTTAGTGTTGATTGAACATATATTCTCAAGATGAAATTCACAATCTCTTAACGGAGATATAAAATATTCCTTTGAGATAAGTTTAATGGGTTTGGTTATTCAGAGTGTTAGGCCTAACCACTTTAGTAAGGAGTTACTAAAGTATATATTTATGAAATTGGATTTCATAAATATATGATGAATAACTTAAAAGATTAAATTGGGTACTCAAGAATTAAAATGTAGTAATTTTCAAAGTGGCAGTCTACATTCATGACTTTGTATTACTACTAATATTTTATGAAGGGGTTGCATGTATAATAAAGTTTTGGGATATAATTTATTAATAAGGCCTAGAGTGCAATTATATTTATATAGTGATATTAAATATAATTAATGGTAACTTTGGATTTATCAAGAGTTGATAGAAAAGCCCAAGGCCCATTGGAGCTAGAGTCTTATTTATTCCCTTTTGGTCCCACTTCAAGCCACACACTAAAGCTCAATTGGAAAGGCCTAATAGGCCAGCCTAATTAGATAATCAGTTAGATATAAAGGGAGAAACATACAGAATTTTATATAAGGTACATCATTGTGAAATGGTGTGTATGTGTGAGTAGAAGCCACTAAATTATTCTCCCTTGAAAATTGATTGAGAGACCACACTTCTTGGGCGTAAAGTGGAATTGGAGTGAAGATTAAAAGTGTTCCCAAGTGTTTCTAATATTTTTTTTTTAAATTTCACCACAGCAAGGTACGCTCTCTTGTTCTTAAATTTTGAAATTTACATAGTACATGTTATCTCTAATGAATGAAGTAGATCTGTGATTGTTGCTTCCGCTGTGTGTTTTGTATGAAATGCAAAACCAGATTATCTAACAGTAGGATCAAGTACTAGTATTGAACTATACTTCCTAATATGTAGAAATTATGGTAATGAGTTTGTAAAGGGTAATAAATTGTCCACCAAATAATGTGCCGTGGACCAAAGGACCAATGAGTAACATAGAGGGTCTAGTAAAGGGAGAAGGCCTAATCAGGCCCAACCCATTGAGCCACGAGTCTTCCTGAGGAGTCTCATTTGGCCCAACTGCACTTGCCATGGAGATCTTTGCCTAAAATGATTTGCCAGGTACGCGTCCGAAAAATCACAGCACATCGTGATATGCTCCCATTTGAGCATATTCCCCAAGATAGGGTGTCAATTACGAGGCATAACTACAATGGCGGCGTTTGAAGGGGATAGCATGGAGTCCACACGTTATTTGTTGAAGTGACCAGTTTGAACAGTAAGTTAGAAAAAATTTTCCATTATAATTCTAAATAGAGGATGGGAACATCTGACAGAACAGGGCCTCCATCATTACAGACCCACCATTTGCATTGGTATAAATATTGAGGAATCCCCAAAGAGAAGGGGTTCAAATTTCAGAGAATTAAGAGAGAGATAGAATCCCATTGAGAATTGGAGTATGTTACTGTAGCAAGTATTGATCCGAGGAGTCATTATAAAATTGGGTTAACTCATATTCTAGCTTGCATGTGTGTATTTTGTGTTTAATCTTCCCTATCATCCTGCCTCAGGATATTTTCTCTTAAGATCTCCCATTGTAAGATATTTTTTAGCACCCATATAAAAATAAATTGTAAAGGCTATTAGGCCTAACTTTGGTTGGCTTGATCCTCTCTAGAGGTTAAGTAGTGGCACACCTTGCCTTGCACAGGTGGTAGCCATCGGCTTACCAAAAAGCTCAAGTAGCAATGTACCATAGGGCGTGAGGCTATGATTGATGATATTGATCGTGACCTTGATACAGAGCTGGCGCTTCTAACTATGACGAATGCACTAACTATGGATATGATGCTGAAAATAGACCAATTTTATATCAGCCTTCAATTCGAATTAGAAAAAGTAATGTCTCCTTGCATAATTTGGATTCCAAACATTCATGATCTGGGTCCCCCTCCATGTAACCCCTTTTACTTTTCGTGTTCCTTGCTGGGCCATACCCTTGAAATGTTGGCAATGTCTGATTTACTTTCCTGCTCTGTGTGATAGCATTGTGCATGATGTATGCTTGCATATGTGTGTGTGATCGTGCACTTCTTATGATGGACCCTTGTGGCTACGTGAGTGACCTTCTCTAGTCATAAGAGCTTTTGACCTTGTAGTATAGGTACACGCTCAAGGCAGTTGTCATAGGTTCATATTCATGCTATATTGTGTGCACGATCATTGTGGTGTGATTGTCTTGATCCATGTTACTAAGTGACATTGGTTTCCCCATGTATGCAACATGCATCAACATACTTAACACTTTGGAGGGCTTCAGCTCGTCACGATGCATGTTGATATGCGCTGTATACATAGACGCGAAACCTTGCTGGTGCGTCATTGCGCATAAAACGCGAAACCCCGTAGGATTTTCACCATGAAAATGGGGCATCCCCATTGCTGTATTCTCATGTCGAAAGTTTGGTGAGAATAGTGTTTGGTGTATTATGACGCATTTGAGGTGAAGCGTTGCCGAATTTCAGCCACCAAAATAAAGTGAAATGCTGCCGGATTTTCATCATGGAAATTTGGCAATAACTTCACTCACACTTGGGAAACATCAATCGAGATCACACCCATTCTGAAACCAAATCTCAAAACCCAACACATTTAAAGCCTCGAAAGCTAATGCCAATAGCTTATTTTCAACTGCTAGTGTCCTTAAATTATGTGTAAAGTTGCGATTTACAACTATGTTTTATGTTGGCTTTATTCCATGACAAAAAGGGTTGTAATTGCTTCTATTTTGTTCCTTGTATTTTATGGGATGTTATTGTATTGGGTTTAGTATTCGTTGGTGAAGATTCAAGATAAAAAATGAAGAATCTGTGGATTTCGCGAGAAGCTTGTGAGAAGCTAACCCGCGAAAGAGCCATGTGAGAAGCACGTGCTGGAAGCTGAATAGTCATACCAGCTGTCATTTTCGCAAGTATCTCGCGGGTAAGGCCCTTCTGCGAGATAGTCGCGAAACATTCTGCCTGGAAGATTTTTTAGTGTGATGTGCATACCCTTCATCTATACTATATGTACCCTCATTACCCACAAATATGTGAGAGGCCATTCAGAAAGAAAAACCCTAGTTTTGGTTTTCAACAACACACACCCATCTTGTTGAGAGAGAGCTAATCATCCTTAGTGAGAAATCTTTGTAGCCTCTTCTCCATCCCTCTCCCATTGTCATACCTTGAGAGGAGATTTGTACCCAAACACAACCCACACCTATTCAGAGTGTAGAGAGTGTTTTGGAGCTTGGGAAGCTTTGGGGATTTGCCAAAGGAAGCCAGTGAGGCTTAGTGGATGCTATGGACTAGTAGCGGGATCCGGGAAGCTAAGAAGAAATAGGTTCGGCATAATCTCGTTGGAGCAGGAAGCTTGGAAGGCTTAGGTACCTGGGTAGATTAGGCTTGGAGGGTCTATTGTTGTCCTTGTATCCCAACTTTATTCTTTAGTGGATCATTTGACCACTTGGAAGGCGGCGGAGAGGTTTTTCGCCGAGATCTTTAGTTTCCTCTTCGATAACACATTGGCGTGTTATCTTGTGTTTGCAATCTCTCTTCCCTTAATCTTTGTCATTTAATTTCTGCTATGGATGTGATTTTATTTGTCTTGGATTGTTTATCAATTCTGTTTTAAGCTTTTATTCATTTTTCACACGTTTATCGTTTGTATTAAAGCTTGAATTGATAATTTGTAAATTGGGGGTCTAAACGTTCATAGTGTTTTATACGCTAATTGAACTTTCATTATGATTTTACCGAAACAAAGGATTGTCTACGGACAGGCGTTGTGGGATGCCTAACACCTTCCCCACATGTAACCAGACTTCCAAACTTAGGAATCAAGATTTTTTGCCCATCCACATTAGATTAGGAAAAACGACCTTTTTCTTAGGCTAGGATTGGTAATAAAATCAAATAGAGTCTGTTGAGCAATCACACCTTAGAAAAAACCCAATGATTGGTGGTGACTTTACTTACCTTCAGTAATTTCCTTAAAATCGACTCATATTCCAGTGATACACACCCGAGGTACGACACACCTCCTCCACATACAGCGTGCGAGCATCGCTGCGACGGGTGGTCAAGCAGTCGCGATGCATCAACATTTTGCTTCAAAATTTGCTAAGGTTTGCAAAACTGGCCGTGAATACTCTTGGATGATATTATTAAGGGGTAATTACACTTTTTCACTCTAAATTATACATCATTTTATACTTTACCATCCTGAACTATTGAAATGTACAATTGAACCCCCAAATTATAACTATGTCTCACTTAAATATGTTTTGGTGTTAAGTCTAACAAAATGCAGTATTAAAAGACCAGTTTACCATCTATAATTTGTTTAGGAAGAAGGAGTAAATTGTTTTTTTACTGCTAAATTTTGTTAGACTAAACCCCCAAAATAGACAAAATAGGGTTTAAGTGTTACAGATTTATAATTTTTGGGCGTCAATTATGTGTTTTGATAATTCATGGGACAAAATGTAAAATGGGATATAGTTTATAGTGAAAAAGTGTAATTTCTCCTACTATTATAAATGTACCAAACTGATTTCAAACGTGGTTCAAGGCCCTTTTTTTTTTTTTTTTTTTTTTTTTTTTTTTTTCTGTGTTGAATTGTAAAAAAAAAAAAAAAGTTTTTATAACACTTCCTGAAATATGGTTCCCTCTAAAATTCAGTGATTGTAAATGGTTGAGAGCCAAGGAAGCCACTTGCTCCAACTCTAATGCATAAGAATAATGTCCAGCACCTTATCTGCTATTCATACTTCCTTGAGCTAAATTTGTTGACCACATAGAGGGAGGATAAGAATAAGGAGTTGGATTATTTTTGCTATTATATATTGGAATGGTTTTCCTACATTTCATGGTTTCCTCTCTCTTGCCTATCAGGCTAAAGACAACTTCTATGCAAAAAGTGTAAGTCCATTGAGAGACCTAGTAGCTAGGTAATCGGGTTCTCAATGGGAAATAAGAAGTCTTTTCTTTATGTTGAAGAGACTAAAAGTATATGTTAGCTGGATTTAACAAAGTTCTTTTGTTTACCAAAATAGAAAAATGAAAAAAGAAGGCAATGATTTCTTCGCGACTTGCTTTCTTTTGAATCAATAGAGAGCTTAGTTTTATGACAATGCACTTTTTGTGGGCCAAAACTTGGATAATGAAGCATGCACTGGGAAAATGAGGAAAAGTATGTTGGCTAAAAGCATTGGAAGGTTATGCTATAGGGATTCGAGAATTGAAATAATGATATTATCATTTCAAATCACAGGATCTTAATTGTGTGTATTAAAAATAAAAATTCGCACGGCATGTATTTTATTAGAGGCCTACAATCATAGACAGATTAGGACCGTTCATGTACTCGCATAGAACACATCTACACTTTACATGGATTCTATGTATTGAATAGTCCAAATCGTTCTATTTCAAGATTATAGGGTATAAAGCTATAAATCACATGGGATGTACCCAAAACTTTACGACAGTTTGAATTATCATTAGGTCAAGTATTGTAACCATTTAATCCTTCTATGGTGAACATGTCGCTTTAAGGTTTTGAGCCCTGTAAAAGATAATAACATGTTAAACTATTGATTTTCTCAAAAATTTAAGCTATTAAAAATGATATATTAATTATCTCTTTTGCCACTACCTAATGAAGCCTCTAATGAGATAGTTGAGCTGACTGGCTTCTGATTGACAGCTTAGTTTTCAAATGACAGAGGCAAATAAGTACGAGAATTGTGATTATGGTTTGATTACAAACTGAATAAAGTCATTTTCATTGTATTTTCGTGTTACCACAAACAAAAATCTAATAAAATCAGATAACAATTATAGCTCCACAACATTTGTCTCTAAGGATTTCTATAAGACATATATCATGTGTTGGGGTTTATGCCCTAAAATCCAATTTATTAGCATGTCATAAATAATTAAATTGTTTAATTATATGAGACTATCTATAAATGAACTAATGGGATATTATCTTAGTCGATGAGATGCATAGTATGTGATTTATGTGACTTAGTCACAGAAGATATAAATTACAAGTTCTTTGTAAACTTAGAATTTTAGTTCGTAGTCGGTGATGAAATTGAGCATTTCATCTGTGAAGACTATAATATATCAACTAAGATGATTTGTCTTGATCATGGAAATAAAGATTTCTAGTTGGTATGTTGATATGTTTTAAGAGCTAAGACATATTGAACTAGATTGTTGTGAGATTTATTATTCTTCTAACGACTGTCAAATGAATAATAAATCTCACGACTTCTATTTACATCAACTCTAAATCTTGAGAGAATAATGGACCTGATCATGAGGTGTAGGTTGCTTTGATATATCAGGAGTGAGATCTATAAGTCATAATCAAAACCTCAGTATGTTGGGCAACTGCATTTAGTGTTGATAGAACGTATATTCTCAAGATGAAATTCATAATCTTTTAACGGAGATATAAAATATTCTCTTGAGATAAGTTTAATGAGTTTGGTTATTCAGAGTGTTGGGCCCAACCACTTTAGTAAGGAGTTAGTAAAGTATATATTTATGGAATTGGATTTCATAAATATATGATGAATAACATAAAGGATTAAACTGGGTACTCAAGGATTAAGATGTAATAATCTTCAAAGTGGCAGTCTATATTCATGACTTTGTATTACTACGAATATTTTAATGAAGGGGTTGCATGCATAATAAAATCTTGGGATAATTAATGGTAATTTTAGACTTGTCAAGAGTTGACAGAAAAGCCCAAGGTCTATTTTAGTTAGTCTTTTTTGTTCCTTTTTTGTCTTACTCCAAGCCACATACTAGAACCCAATTGGAATGGCCCAAAAGACTAGTTCAATTAGATAATTAGTTATATATATATATATATATATATTTATATTTATATATATAAGGAGAGAAACATACAAAATTTCATAAGGTTTTGATTAAGATTACATAAGAGCATGAAATGGTTTGTATGTGAGTGTTGGACATTCTTTTATTCTCTCCTTGGAAACTGATTGAGAGACCACACTTCTTGGGCATTAAGTGGAATTGAAGTGAAGATTAGAAGTGTTCCCAAGTACCTCTAATCTTTTGTTTTGAATTTCACCACACCAATGCACGTTTTCTTGTTCTTAAATTCTGGAACTTACATAGTACATGTTATCAATTGCGAATGAAATAGATCTGTTAATTTTCCGTTGCGTATGTTTTGTAAGTGATACAAACATGTATTTTTCCAACATCATGCTCATACCTAGATCGCACCAAATCAATATGAGATTGCAGAATTCTTAATGGGTCTAAAAGAGAGGATTGCATGGGAATTTGGTAGGAAAATTCTAATATTTTACCATCTTCTTATAGATTTTCCCTTTAAATTTTGTAAGATTTGATTCTAACTTGTTAAGGGGCGTATATGGATTGAATTCGGTTAGATTTGGAGTATTTTTCAACCCAACTTAATTTATATTATGGGTTGAGAATTCTCCAACCCAACCTAATCTGTAGGAGTTGGGTTGTGTTAGGTCATTGGGTTAAGATCATTTTATAAAGCCTAATAAAAAAAATTGAATTTTCATTCAATTATTTGACCTTATTTTTCAATAAGTAATTACAGTTGAAATATTTTGGACCTAACATTTCAATTTTATCAAAATTATTTGAATTATCATCTCTCTCTTTTTTGAAAAATTAGGATACGAGTACTACAGAAATACATATATTAATTAATTGATTTAATTCTATATAAAAAAAATTTGAAGCTTAGAGATTTTTTTTATAACAAAAATATTATTTATTTTTTTTAATTGTTAAAAAATATTTTATAAGTATATTAAAGTCTAGCCAAAATACACACACATACGTGTATCTATTATCTACCTAATTAATGAAAAAAAGAAAAAGAAAAAAGGAGAATGATAAAAAGTTAACTCATACAAGAAAATTTTAGGATGAAGCTAGCCTAACCTAAGAACACACGGACAAAACAGAGGGCTAAAAAGGGGAAATCACAAAATGAATTTAGATTTGGTCTGACTCCTTTAAGAAGAAGAAGTCGTGACTCAAAGGTACAGTGTGTTTCAAGGTTTTCAACTTTATATTTTTGGCACAAGTCGTGGTCCAACTGTGTCCCCGCCATGTCCGTCATTTAAAAAAGAAAAAAAAAAAAGAAAAAAAAAAAAAAGCTAAGACATGTGCAATCGTGTCCAACACGTGTCCCATACCCCCGCCGTGTTGGACACAGACACAGCAGCCTAAATTTCATATTTGTGCTTTCTTGTTAAAGATTAATGCACACTAACAGGGGTGAGAAAAGTTAATCAATGAGCAATATGTAGTAATGATGCAAACAACAGATTTTGCATCAAGTTCTGTGGAGCTTTCGGATAATTAAATTGGGGGCAGGAGCAAGAGCCCATAATTCAGTCGCCATAGAGTGCGTAAAACCAATACTTTTAGAAAAGTCACCAATCCAACACCCTCCAAAATTTCTAATAAGACCACCAGTACTATAGCAAGATTTCATGGGCTGAACCATCAGTATTTAGCTTAAAGAAGCTTGGAGGAGGAGGTTCCCACTTCTCACCCAATAAATTCTGTTGTGTTTGGTTCTCCTCATTTGATAAGGGTGGGAAAAGTATCATTTAGTGGCAAGGGATTTGATCCTTTTGAGGATTGTGGGTGGATCAAAAATTATTTCAAGATGTACAAATGGACGAAATGATGATAGGGAATATGTAGTACAACACTTGAAGATTGTATCAATGGGATAATTGTTGGGGAAAAATCCTAATCCCCTCAATGTCTATGTGTGAATTAAAATGAATGACTACCAAGCAATAGCAATATTATGGAAACAAAATAATTCCAGCAAGTCCCACATAAACACAACCACACAAGAACACCAAATCTTACGTGGAAAACCCTCCGGTGTTGAGGGAAAAACCACCGGGAAGCTCCGAAAAATATTCACTATGAAATAGAGATTACAACTATCAAGTTTATACTAAACTTGAGTCCACAATAAATTGGATATACAACAAATACATCTCAAGAAGTATATACAATCTCACCACAAAACCAGTAATAAAATCTTCCTCTGAATACTCTAACTCTCTATGGTTGTAGCACTCAAAAACTCCATGAGAACTCCACCAACTTATCTTCCTTGTGTGTAACTTAAGCAAAGAAAAATGTATCCTTTTTCTTTTTCACTTTCTCACATTCTCACTGTGTTTCTCTTTATCTCTTCACATGGACTGCACCTCTCAAGCTAAAGCTCTCTCTTTCTTTGTGTCTTGCTCTCTCTGGAACTCACACCAAAATGGCCACAAATGGCTCTCTGTTTTCCTTCAGCTTCACACAAGGCTGAATGGCCTTAGTTTTTTTTTTTTTTTTTTCTTCTTTTCTTTTCCTTCAGCGTGTCCTACACACCTTGCATCACTTCTCATTAGGAGAAGTTTGACCTCTCCCGTGCTTTGGTCATTTCTCAATAAATGAAAGAGCTAGCTTTGAAGACATTTGGAACAAGCTCATAAATGAGCTTTGACAAAGGTGTGTGCTGGAATCCAAGGGTGTCACGTGCACCCAACAATCTCCTCCTCCAGCATGCTAAGGAAGGGGATCTTCAACCCAAGTCTTCAATCAGAATTCATGCCGGCCAACCCGACACAAAGCTTTAGCTTCTCTCTAGACATAACCTTGGTTAACATGTCAGTTGGATTTTCATCTGTATGAATCTTCTCTAATTCAAATGACTGTTGTTCAACAACTAGTCTCAACCAATGGTATCTCACCTCAATGTGCTTCGAGCGTGAATGGTACATAGAATTCTTGCTCAAGTCTATAGCACTCTGACTATCACAATTAACTACATACCCATCTTGCTTCAAACCCAATTCTTGGAGAAACCGTTTCAACCAAAGCATCTCTTTACCTGCTTCATTAGCTGTAATATACTCAGCCTCAATTGTTAATAAGGCAACACACTTCTGCAATCTTGACTACCATGATACAGCTCCCCCTGCAAAAGTAAATAAATACCCGGATGTAGATTTCCTACCATCAAGGTCACCTGCCCAATCTGCATCTACATAACCCTCCAAAACTAGTTTAAAATCACCAAAAGTCCAGCAAAACTTAGAGCTACCTTTAAAATACCTGAAAATCCACTTCACTACTTCCTAGTGATCTTTACCAGGATTAATTGTGAACCTATTGACAACACCAATTGCGTGAGCAATATCTAGTCGTGTGCAAACCATAGCATACATCAAACTCCCAACTACTGAGGAATAAATGGTTGATGCTATATCTTTTTTCTCTTTCTTGGATGAAGAACAAGATTTCTTTCTTAGCTTGAAATGAGCATCAAGAGGTGTATTGACTGGCTTGGCATGCTTCATATTGAACCTTTCAAGAACCCGCTCAATATATTTATCTTGTGATAACCAAAGCTTCTTAGCTTTCCTGTCATGTAAAATTTGCATACCCAAAATTTGTCTTCCTGGACCTAAGTCTTTCATATCAAATGACTTGAACAAGTCCTTCTTCAAATTTCCAATCACACCTGCATCTTGTCCTACTATCAACATATCGTCTACATATAGCAGAAGAATAATAAATTTACCACTGGGAAATTTTCTGACATACACACAATGATTTGCATTTGTCCTTGTGTACCATGACCCACCATGAATGAGTCAAACTTCTTGTACCACTGACTTGGAGCTTGCTTCAAGCCATACAAACTCTTTTTTAACTTGCAAACCATGTGTTTTTTCCCTTTCAGTTTGAATCCCTCTGGCTGATCCATGTAGATTTCTTCTTTCAAATCACCATGAAGAAAAGCTGTCTTCACATCAAGTTGCTCAAGCTCAAGATCTAAGCTAGATACTAATCCCAGAACTACTCGAATGGAAATCATCTTGACTACTAGAGAGAATATCTCACAAAGTCAATCCCTTGTTTCTGACTGAAACCTTTGACCACCAATCGAGCTTTATACTTCACTAACTTGTCACCATCTTTCTTTAGCTTGAACACCCATTTTTTTTTTTCAATACCTTCTTGCCTTTAGGAAGTTCCACCAAGTCATAAGTCTTATTCTTGTTCAAAGAATTTAGCTCTTCATGCATAACGTTCAACCGACGTTGCTTATCCTTATGAGATTATACTTCCTGAAAACTTTCTGGCTCCCTCTCTTCAGTAATCATAGATTCATAGAATACTTAGAAGTGGGGCATCTAGTCGATGGACGACGCTCTCTAGTAGACCTTCTCACCTGAGGTTCTACCATCTCTAGTGGAGGAGGTTGCTCCCCTTACTCAACACCATCTGTATCTGTCACATCATCACCATCAACACCTGTTGGCTTATCAGCATCAAATTCAATTGGTTCATCACCATAATTATCATCTTGTACCTCTTCCCTTTTTATGGCATTATCTAAGGAAGAAGAGGTAGGTGTAAGATCAGGAACACCTTCAACTGTAGCTTTAGGCTTCTTAGTTTTCTTAAAGTTTGCTAAGTTTTCATTCTCATGAAAAACTACATCTCAACTTCTGATTATCTTCTTTTCTTTTAGATCCCATAGCTTGTAGCCAAATGCTGCATCTCCATATCCAACAAATATACAAGGAGTGGATTCACTATCAAGCTTTGATCTTTGTTCCTTATGCAACTGAACAAATGCCTTACACCCGAATACCTTCAAGTGAGAGTAAGAAACATTATTCTCTGTCCATAATCTTTCTGAAATATCAAAATCCAAAGGAACTGATGGAGATCTATTAATTAGGTTGTTAGGATATGTGCCCTTAAATCTTATTGTATGATGCTATGTATGACATTATGTATGACTTAATGTTATAATTAATAAAGTTGTTTTATTATTATCTAAAATAATGGTAACATGAATATTTGAACATTATTATATAGTCCATGAGATGCATAGTATGTGATTTATGTGATTTAGTCATGGAAGATATAAATCACAAGTTCTTTGTAAACTCAGAATTATTATTTGTAGTCGGTGATGAAATTGGGCATTTCATCTGCGAAGACTATAACATATCATCTAAGATGATTTGTCTTGATCATGGAAGTGGAGACTTTTAGTTGATATGTTGATATGTTTTATAAGTTAAGACATATTGAACTGGACCGCTGTGAGATTTATTATTCTCCTAATGACTGTCAAATGAATAATAAATCTCACGACTCCTATTTGCATGAACTCTTAATCCTGAGAGAATAATGGACCTGATTATGAAGTGTAGGTTGCTTTGATATATCAGGAGTGGGATCTAAAGTCACGATCAATATCTCAGTATGTTGGGTAGCCACATTTAGTGTTGATGGAACATATATTTTCAAGATGGAATTCATAATCTCTTAACGGAGATATAAAATATTCCATTGAGATAAGTTTAATGGGTTTGGTTATTCAGAGTGTTAGGCCTAACCACTTTAGTAAGGATATACTAAAGTATATATTTATGGAGTTGGATTTCATAAATATATGCTGGATAACTTAAAAGGATTAAACCGGGTACTCAAGGATTAAGATGTAGTAATTAACA
This sequence comes from Lithocarpus polystachyus, assembly GCA_033629205.1. Classification (NCBI taxonomy): domain Eukaryota; kingdom Viridiplantae; phylum Streptophyta; class Magnoliopsida; order Fagales; family Fagaceae; genus Lithocarpus; species Lithocarpus polystachyus. The sequence continues at coordinate 53,208,194 of CM066163.1, forward strand.
AAGTGACAGTCTATATTTATGACTTTGTATTACTACGGATATTTTTTGAAGGAGTTGCATGTATAATAAAGTCTTGGGATATAATTTATTAATAAGGCCTAGAGTACAATTATATTTATATAGTGGTATTAAATATAATTAATGGTAACTTTGGGCTTGTCAAGAGTTGACAGAAAAGCACAAGGCCCATTGGAGCTAGTGTCTTATTGGTCCCTTTTGGTCTCACTCCAAGCCACACACTAAAGCCCAATAGGCCAGCCCAATTAGATAATCAGTTAGTTATAAAAGGAGAAACATACAGAATTTTTCATTAGTGAAAAAGACATATCATTGTGAAGTGGTGTGTATGTGTGTGTGAAGCCACTCAATTATTCTCCCTTAGAAACTGATTGAGAGACTACAGTTCTTGGGCGTAAAGTGGAATTAGAGTGAAGATTAAACGTGTTTCCAAGTACTTCTAATTTTTGTTTTTGAATTTCATTGCACCAAGGTACACAATCTTGTTCTTAAATTCTGAAATTTACATAGTGCATGTTATTAATCATGAGTGAAATAGATCCATTTTTACTGCTTCCGTTGTGTGTTTTGTATGAAAAACAAAACCAGATTTTCCAACATAGGTAGCATGCGGCCACAATAGCTTCACCCTAGAATGACTTAGGCAGATTAACCATTCTTAACAGACATATGATCTTCTCAACAAATGTGCGGTTCATCCTTTCTGCCACACCATTTTGTTGTGGGGTACCAAGAACTGTCTTCTCATGTCTAATGCATTTCTTGGAGCAGTAACTCTTGAATTCATAAATGTGTATTCACCTCCGTTATCATTACAAAGACACTTCAAAGGCTTCCCTTTCTCTCTTTCCACCATGGCATGGAATTTCTTGAAGTGCTCAAATACCTGGTCTTTCGTTTTTGTATAGTTTTTAGACCCCTTAAACACAAGTTGTTTAACCAAATAATGAGCTAAGTTAATTAACAAGTTCATTAATAAGATCTAGGTTAAACACATTTGAATCATATCATGTAAGTAGTGCAGAAATATAAAGAACACACGATATGATAACCCAAGAAAACCAAACCGGTAAAAAACCTGGGGAGGATTTAGCCTAGCTATTCTCAAGGTAAAACAAATCTATTATGAAAGAATTGAAGTTTGTACAATAGAACTTAGACCACTAACATCCTATTGTTACCTTGTGTAGAAAACTCACTACCACGACCACATGATAGCTCCGAGTCCATAGACTACTTTCTTTGATCCACAGCAATCATAAGTTCTCCTACTTGTGTTTTTCTTTAAGCTCTTGAAACAGCAACCGAAAAGACCTCCAAGTTCTTGACATAAATCTTGATCTTGATAACCCTAAGTGTGTATGAAGGTAAATACCTCTAGATCTCACAGAAGATTTACACACACAGCATATCAACAACATCTAAAACGTGGCTAGGGTTTTTCCTTTTATACTTGAAGCAAAACATAAAACCCTACACGTTATATGGGCTTGGGCTGAGTTGGAAATTCTGCAGAAAAAACAATCTGCACAACGTTCGATCGATTGAGTCTAATTTTCGATCGATCGAGCCTTGTAGATTTAGTCCAATACATTCTGCAATCACTTGATTTCAACTTTACACATAACCACACTTTGAGCAGCCTAAATCTAGACTCAAAGTTTTGATCATGGTTTGCCAACACATTACACATTGAAGTTCTGATACATTTAGTTCCTAAAGTCTTAGAACCTAACAAACTCCCCCTTTGACAATCCGTGACAAAATACATAACAAAACTGAAATGCTCAAAGTTACAAATATCCCATTTAAAAATTACAAACCTATAAGCAATTCAACCTAACTACTATCTATCAGTTGCCAGTGTAGACAGCAGCTCGATTAAATAATCCTGTAACCTGTATTTCCTGAAATACTCAACAAACACATAAACGCATGTGTGGAAAATACAAGTAAAATAAAATAAAATTCTTGATTTCACAAAATAGAAAATAAAATACAAATATCATGAACAACCTTATAATCTAAATCAATAACCAATGTAGCACAAGTGAAACAAGAAACAATAAAAGAAACATAAAACAAAGTGTCTCCCCCTAACATACACAACCCATAAAAAATAAATACAACAGGATCAAAACAAATATATCATGAACCAAAAAAAATACACATCATGAAACTCCTAGATACAATCTAACAAAACAAACTCCCCCTATCTCCATCAATATGTACTCCCCCTTTTTATGACGAATTGCCAAAGGGTAATCAAGGCTCATCATCAAAAGGAGGTGGTGGAGAAGACCGCTGAGCACTCGCAAAATCTGCATGCAATGCCTGAAGCTCTGTGAGCACATCCACCAAAAGTTGTCCATGTGCCAATTGAACGGTCATGACAATATCCAACATACTCCGAATGGATGAATCACCCGAAGAAGAAGGTGGAGGATCAACATCGGCAGTGGGATCAACAAACTCCTCAGCTGTGGGGTCACCTGAAGAAGGAGGATGAGATGTAGCACCTGTGGAAGACTCTACTCAAGGGCGTTTAGAGCTAGCTTTCGTCTGAGCTGCTCTTTGCCTAAGGTAGGCGGCACCTTTGGGGGCTATGATATGGACAGGCTCAGATGCAGGAAACTTCTTTAATTCTAAATGTAACAAAATCCTATAAATAAAAATAGGGAAGAAAAGACCATGTGACTTAGAACTACTCTTATGAACCTCAACTAAAGAATGAATGAAAAGAGACGGAAAACACATAGGAGCATCAGTCACAAGAGCATACAAAAAAGCATATCTCTCAATAGGAATGGTGTGTAAATGAGAGATAGGCCAAATTGAATGACAAAAAATCCAAAAAATCAAGTAATTGAGATCAGTAAGCTCATGGGAGGTGATACGAGGATCAGTATCCCAACTAATGGAAGTACTGGTGAGATATGGCATAATGTCATCAAGAGGAGGGGTCTCAGAATAAGGGTACATAGGTTGTCGTACCAAAGGTACCCTAAGAGCAGAGGACACCATTGAAGGAGTAATGGCATACTCTTCACCCCTTATCCAACTCATCACATAGTGAGTGTTGGAATCATCGGAGTGGACAGAGAGGTTTGAATAGAACTCTCTTATCAAGGCAGTCGGAGGAAGGTACTCTATATCCGTAAGAGGTAATTAGCCCTTATGCTCAAAATTCCTCCTAATCTCCCCATCAAGCTCATCTAAAATCACCTTCCGCTCAGCCCAAACAGACCTAAAAATATTAAGCTTCTCATAGGTCTCTTGGTTTTTCTTAAATCTAAACCTCCCACTATCAAAAGTTGGGGTAGAGAGGGTAGTGGTGGTTTTCTTGTTGGCTCTAGTCTTCCTAACCATGATGCTAAGGGTTGGAAAGGAAAGACAAAAGTAGAAACCAAAGAAAAAAAAACAAAGAAAACCCAAGTCAGACTGCATTAGAGAGGGTTAGACAAAACAAATATTGAAAATAACAATCTATATAATGCATGACATGAACGCACATATGATGCATGCCCTAATGCATTGAAATTTGTTCAATTCTATATTATAAACCAATAATTGGCTTGAACATAGAGTTTTAGAACAAAAACCCCAAATTTTGAAAAACCCAATTTCAAAAATCTTAACAAATTGATCAATTTATCATTACACTAGTTAGATAACATCATATAATGACATAATCAATCAATAACACAAGTCAATTTCATCAATTTTAGCCCAAATGAACAAAATCCCTAATTTCTTAAACTTTCAAGCCCTAGAATTTCAAAATTTTCCCAAATCACAAAATGAATCAAATTAACACATGGGAATCATGTTAATAACATCTAGAGACAAAAAACCATTGATCAAATGTGAGAGAAAACAACTTAAAATTCAAAAACCCCAAAAAGTATGAGTTCGAAAATTTCAACTAAAATTCATGAAAAATGTGAATAAACTGAAAAAGAAAGGGTAAAAGTGACTTACAAGCACAAGAAGACAAAAACCCTTGAGAAATTTAGGAAGAAAACAACAAATTTGGCTTAGATTGGATTGGTCGAAGAGGAACAGTCAAAAAGCTTTTGAAAAGATTTGAAAAGTGTGAAGAACACATGAGAGAAAAACCTTTTTAAAAACTCACAGCACAAAGTTCGATTGGTCGAAAATTAGATTTAATCGATCGAAAATGAATTTCGATCGGTCCAACATTAATCGAGCCAAGCAGATTCAAACCTAAATTTTTACCACATTTTCGATCGGTCAAGCAACAAGTTCGATCGATCAAAAATTTGAAAAACTCAGATTTTTGAAAAACAGAGCATTTTAATGTAGAAATTCCTCAAAGAACATTGTTTTATGAATGAAATGCATGAGTATGAGATGAAAATTTTTTCAAAAACACTTGATTTCAACCCAGATCTCCCAAAAACAAGTTTTTCAACCAATTTGTCCTCAAAACTCAACCATTAAACATATTTTGCATTAGAATTAGGGCACATTTAATCTTGGATGGCCACAACAAGATCACACGCAAAATTATGTACTAAGTTTAGCAAAGAATAACTTGTGTAGTGTGTATAATTAGCAAAAACTTGAGATACATGTGAGGTTATATGTAGATAGTAATCAATTACAATTTCTACAAAATTTATCACATAAGTTTGAAGGAGGCTCTCACTTAAAGAGTTATATCATATAACTCTCACATCTCCAAAAAAACAAACTTGCAATCATGTAAATTTCTTGTTTTGCCTCGTAATGTACACACCAATTTTATTTGATTTGGAAATTATTAAAATAGCCAAGATAATGTACACACCAATTTTATTTCAATGTAAATTGATTATAGCCCAATAATGTACACACCAATTTTAACTTTTTAGTCTGAGGCTACACCTTATGTTCTTTTTGTGCATGTGCTACACTTTCTCGAGTACAAAATCTTATGATATGCACTAAGGTGTTCATGATTGATTTGTAAATAGTGGTAAGATGGTTATTTATGCCCTTCTCCTTAAATTCAAGTCCAAACAATCAAAAGCATGTGACTTCAAAATTAAGATCATGTGATCAAAAACTATAAACAATTCCCACACAACATGTCCTACATAGCTAAAACTAGTAAAGTGCAGTAAAATAAGCCCATCCAAGCTAAACAAGGTACATAAACATGTTATGTAAAGATAGTATGGCCAGCCTTGATTATAAGACCAAGAATAATAATGCAAAACACATTTTTCCTTCATTTTCCTTTCTCTTTTATTTATTTATTTTTTTAAAAGAATAACAAAACAACCTATCATGAAATGCATGAATTTTATGCAATGCAAATCCTAAAAAAAAAAAAAAAAAATACAAAGTCACCAAAGAAGAATGGTCATAGCGAGTAGAGAGATGAAGCACAAGGACTATGTCAGAAAGAGTCAATTAGATTGAGTCTTTTGTATCCAAAACTTTTTAAATGTAACTTTTGCATTGGAGTTATTATTCATATTAGAATGATGAACAACTCTAGGATTGGTATAAAGGTTTAAAGCCTTTACTAATTCACTAATAAGTACTATAGGATCTTGTGCTTGAGGCACAGGTACTTTTGGCTTATTTGCTCGCTTTGCAGCTTGCAACTTGAAACAGTTTGGATGAATATGTCCAGTCTTTCCACAAAAATGACAAACCCATAAAGGTCTATCATGCAACTTATCCTTAGGTAGATTAGGAGTCTTAGGTTTGGACTTTTTAAGATTAACCCTAATCTTCCTAGGAGGTGGTGTAACTTCTATTGGTTTAACAATCTCACTCTTAAGGGGGATCAACAGAAGAAACAAAGTTTGTGGAATGTGTTTCAGACACAGAGATGTTATCTACAAAACCTAGACTAGTTTTGTCTAGGGGAGACTTCTGAACACTCAACATGTGATTAAGTTTAGAACTAGCAGACCTATTTGTTTGTTCTCTAGCAATAGATAATACTAGTTCCCAGTTTTTAACTTTATCAAGCAACAACATGTTTTCAGTCTTCACCTTATCAATCAATTCATTAGCATTAAACAATTTCAATAGCAAAATTTTCTTATCAAGCTCAAGAGAATTGATTTTCTTCAAACCTAAGTCAACATTCATAGCAACTTTTGCAGCTACCTTGCAAAGTTTATTATAAGCTTCTTGCAAATTAGCATTCTCAGAGAGTTCCCCATCAGAAGGGCTCTCATAAACCACAATACTTTCATTAACTATGTTAGGATATATGTGATTTGCTGTTGGGAACACATGTCAATTTAGAATTGACTAATTCTTTGACAAAATGCACTTTACTTGTAATTGGGTAGATCTAAGATGTGTTTAATACTTCAAGGAACAAGGTCTCAAGTTCAAGTGTTAAAACTATGCAAGTCTGTCCAAGAAACAAGTGAGAAAGTGATGGATTTTAAAGCTTGATAGCTAGCTCGATAGCTAGCATCTATCGAGATTTAAAGAGCTGCTGAAGCTCGAAGCTCGACAACTATCTCGATAAATACTTTTGTTAGGTTCTAAAGATTAGGATCTAATGTATTTAGAACTTTATTTTGTATGTTGGCAAACCATGATCAAAACAATGTTTAGTCGTGTGTTAGACTTGCTCAAAGTATGGGTCTTATTGTAAAGTTGGAATCGAGTTTTTATGCAGAAGTACTGTTCACTTTCTGTATGACTCGATCGACCGAAAATTAGACTCGATCGATCGAAAATCGTGCAGACCGTTTTTCTGCAGAAAATTCCAACTCAGCCCAAGCCCGTTTTAATGTATAGGGTTTTATGTTTTGCCCTAAGTATAAAAGGGAAAACCCTAGCCACGTTTTTAGAGTTCTGTTTTGCTGTGTTTGTGAATCTCTCTGTGAGATCTAGAGGTGTTTACCTTCACATACACTTAGGGTTTACAAACTTGAGATTTATGTCAAGAGTTGTGTAGATCAATACAGTTGTAGAATCAAGAGAACACAAAGATATACAAGCAGGTGCGCTTGTGGATTTGCTGAAGAATTCCGGAAAGAAGGAGTCCGTGGATCTCGGAGCTATCATGGGGTCATGGTAGTAAGTTTCCTACACTTGGGTAGCAACAAGATGTTAGTGGTCTAAGTCTTGTCGTGTAAACTTCAATTCTTTCATAGTGGATTCAGTTTACCTTGAGGATAGCTAGGTCAAATCCTCCCCAGGTTTTTACCGGTGTGGTTTCCTGGGTCATCAGATCTTTGTGTTATTTATTTTCCGCTGCTTTGTTATTTTTGCTTATTTGTGTTAACCTAGTTTTAATTAAATTACCTAAGTTAATCACTTGGCTAATTCACTAGGTTAATCTATTTGGGTTTAAGGGGTCTAAACGAACTGACAAGTGGTATCAGAGCGGGTAGCTTTTGTGTTTGATCCTTTGATCTTTGAGCTGATCCTTGACCCCTGTTGTCATGGAACACGGACACTCTCTTGTTGTTCCACCTCACTTTGATGGAAACAACTATGCATATTGGAAAGTAAGGATGAAAGCTTTCCTGAAATCCATAGATGAGAGAGTTTGGAATTCCGTTGAATACGGATGGGAGAAGCCCACTACTCCTGTGAGTGAGTGGCAAACTTCTCAAAAGGAGGCAGCCGCTTTTAATAGCAAAGCTATGAATGCTATTTTTAATGCTGTTTCCATGGAGGAATTTAAGAGAATCTCTAATGTTGAGGTTGCTCATACTGCTTGGAAAATCCTCCAGACTGTGCATGAAGGCACGAAGGCAGTTAAAATTAATAAGTTGCAGCAATTAACCTCTAGATTTGAAAGCATAAGAATGAATGATGATGAATCTTTTGATGAATTCTATGCTAAATTGAATGATATTGTTAATTCTGCTTATAATTTGGGTGAAATCTATGATCAACCTAAAATTGTTAGGAAGATTCTTAGATCTTTGACTGAGGATTTTAGACCCAAAGTGACTGCCATCACTGAGAGTAAGGATGTGGACTCCATCCCTGTGGATGAACTTGTAGGATCTCTTCAGTCCTATGAGTTAGACCTCCCCAAGACTAACAAATCCAAATCAATGGCTCTTAAGTCTGTTGATGATGTTGATGATGGTGGATTTGATGATGAACTCTCTGCTACAGAGATTGCCTATCTTGCCAAGAACTTTAGAAACTTTCTGAGGAATAATAACAGAAGGGCAAGAGGCAAGAACACTGTTGAACCTAGAAATTTTAGGAAGAATGAACCCACTAAGGTTAATAACATTGAAAAACCTAAGAAGAAAGTAGGTCAATCTTCTAATAATTCTTTGGGACAACAATGTTATGGTTGTCAAGGGTATGGTCATTTAAAGTCTGAATGTCCTACTTACTTGAGGTCTAAGGGTAAGGCTATGGCTGTAACCCTTAGTGATGACGAAGTTTCCGACAATGAATCCGCTAGTGATGAGGATGGAAACTTCATTGCTTTCACTGCTACCACTGTAGTCAATGAAAGCATATCTGTTGAAGAGAACCCTTCTGATGGGGAACTCTCTGAGGATGCAGATTTACAGGAAGCCTACAATAAACTTTGCAAAGTTGCTGCAAAGGATGCCATGAATGTTGAGTTAGGCTTGAAGAAAATTGCATCTTTAGAACTTGAAAAGAAAAATTTACTTGTTAAATTGTTTGATGCAAATGAGCTTTTGAATAATGTGAAAACTGAGAACATGCTCTTACTTGATAAAGTTAAATGTTTGGAACTTGATTTATCTGTTGCTAGAGAACAAACTAATAGGTCTGCAAGCTCCAAACTTGATCACATGCTGAGTATTCAAAAGTCTCCGTCTGATAAAACTGGTTTAGGTTATGAGGAAAGTATTTCTGTGCTTGAACCTTCTTCCACTAAATTTGTTCCTTCTTCTGAACCTCCTAAGATTGAGATTGTCAAACCCTTGATGAGTGAACCTGTCAAACCTGTTAATGTTCCTCCACCTAGAAAAATTAGGGTTGATCTTCATGCTTCTCATTCTAGAGCTTCTACTTCAACTAAGGGCAAATTGCATGATAAGCCTGCATGGGTTTGTCATTTTTGTGGAAAACCTGGACACATTGGTCCAAATTGTTTTAAGTTGCAAGCTGCGAAGCGAGCAAATAAAACTAAATTACCTGTGCCTCAAGCACATGATCCTATGGTACTTATTGGTGAATTGGTAAAGGCGTTAAACCTTTATTCCAATCCTAGAGTTGCTCAGAATTCTAATGTGAATCATAACTCCAATGCAAGAGTTGCATCTAAGAAGTCTTGGATGCAAAAGGCTCAATCTAATTGAGTCTGTCTGACATGGTCCTTATGCTTCATTGCTCAATCTTTTGTGACCTTTGTTTCTAGGATTTGCATTGCATTACATTCATGCATTTCATTCTAGGTTGTTTGTTTCTTTGTTAAATAAAAAAAAAAAAAAATTTTTTTTTGCAAATTGTGTTTTGCTATTTTTCTTTGAATTTGAAAACAAGGTTGGTCAATCAAAATTACATGTCATAAGTATGTACCTTGTTTAGCTTTGATGCACTTATTTCTATTGCACTTTACTAGCTAAAGTCTTGTTGTGCATGTTGTGTGGGAAGATGCTATAATTGTTGATCACATGATCTTGATCTTGAAGTCTTATGTCTTTGATTGTCGGACTTGGTCTTATTGAGAAAGGCATAAATAACCATCTCATCACTGTTTATTAGCCAATCATGAACACCTTAGTGCATATCGTAAGATTTTGTGCTCGAGAAAGTGTAGCACATGCACAAAAAGAACATAAGGTGTAGCCTCTAAATAAAATTGGTGTGTACATTATTGGGCTATAATAATCTCACAAATTCTAAATAAAATTGGTGTGTACATTATCCCGGCTTTTATTAAGTTTCTAATCAATAAATTTGAATATTGAGGCAAATCAAGAAACTTACATGATTGCAAGCTTTTATTCTAGGAGATGTGGGAGTTATAGGATGTAACTCTTTAAGTAATAGTCTCTTTCAAATTCATGTGATGGATTTTGTAGAAATTGTGATTGATCTCTATGTGTATATCACCTCACATGTTTCTCAAGCTTATGCTAGTTGCACACACTACACAAGCTATTCTTTGCTAGAATTGTGTACATGATATTGTGTGTGTTTTTGGCCTGACCAACCAAGTTTGAGAATTTTGGGAATTTGATGCAAAACATGTTTGCTTGTTTGTTTTTTTTTTTGATATATTGAGAGAAAATTTTTGCTTTGAGAAATCTGGGTTGAATTCATATGTTTTTGGAAAACATCTCATCTCATACTCATGCATTTGATTTTTAAAATCTGCTGCTTTGAGGAGTTTTTGATCTAAAATGCTTAGTTTTTCAAAATTATGATTTTTCCAGAATTTCGATCGATCGAAATTGTTTTTTGACCGATCGAAAATGTTTTAAAATGCTCAGAAAACTCTCTGGTTGGCTTGATCGATCCAAGCTTGTTTTGGATCAATCAAAGGTAATTTCGATCGATCGAATGTAATTTTCGATCAATCGAAACTCGGGATGACAGTTTTTAAAAAGGTCATTTTCCACGTGACTTTTCACTTTTCAAAAACTTTTTCAAACTCTTTTGTCTTCCTACCAACCGGTCAGCATCTTTTTTGGAGATTTTGTCGCTCTCTTCCAAATCTTTTGCTACAATCTCTCTCTCCCACAGCTGGTAAGACCTATATACCCTTTCCTTTGCATTTATTTTCTAATTTCATGCATTATTTTCATGTATATTTGGGTATTTTCGGCATTTAGGAGTTTTCTATTTTTGGGATTGTTTTTGAGTGGTTCTTTCTCAAATTGTTCATGGGTTTTTGTGGGGACACCTTCCCTAAGCACATCATGTGGTTTAATTTAGTTTATTTGGTGTTTTGTGGAAAATTTGAAATTCTAGGGCTTGTAATTGAGTAAATTGGGGATTTTGTTCAATTTGATTGAAATTGATGAAATTGGCTTGTTAGATTGATTAATTTGATCATTATATTGTGTTAATTAACTATTGTGTTGATCAATTTATCAATTTGTTGTGTTTTGAAAACTAGGGTTTTTCAAATTGGGTATTTTTGATAAATATTGCTTGCTCAAGCCAATTTTGTTAATTTGGATCACAATTGAACATGTCACCGCATTAGTACATGCATCATGTTATGTTCATGCTCATGCATCATATAGAATTGTTATATTCTATTTTTTTTGCTGTGCTAACTTGCAGTCTGCCCTTGGTATTGTTTTTGCCCTAGGAAAACTAGAGCCCATAGGACTTCTGATCCTTCTCCTTCTTTTGACACTAAGCGGTTCCCTAGTGAGTCAAACCAAGTCACCTATGAGACTCTGAACCTTAGGCGTCAAATTTGGGCTGAGCGTAGGGTTATCTTAGATGAGTTGGATCCTAAGGTGCGTCGTAACTTTTCACGTCGGGATTGGTTGCCTTTGCTCGAGTATGAGCATTCTCCTCCTCCTGCCACCTTGATTAGAGAGTTCTATTCGAACCTCTCTATTCATGTCTACGATAACGACACCTTAGTAAAGGTGTGGTTACGTGGTGTGGAGTATCGCATTACCCCTTCGGTAGTGTCTGATGCTCTTGGGGTGCCCATTATGGACCATCCCGTTTTTCCTTACGAGGAGTCTCCTCCCCTTGATGACGTCTTGTCCTACATCACTGGGTCTTCTATCCAGTGGGGTTCTGATCCTCGGATCACTTCTGCTAAGCTGTCTGAGCTGCACTATCTTTTCTTTAGGATAGCGTATCATTCTTTGTGGCCTATTTCGCATGTCCACACCATTCCTCTTGAGAGGTGTGTCTTTTTGTATGCCTTGGTCACTGATGCTCCTATCAGTTTTCCGCATCTGTTCCTTCGTTCTTTGAACGAGGTTCATCGATCTAGTTCTACGGCTCATGCTTTGTTTTTCCCTGTTTTTATTCATCGGATTCTCCTTTTTCTTGGTTTTGGTGAGTATCCTGCTTCTGAGCCTGTACGTGTTATCGCTCCTATCGGTGCTACCTTTTAGAGGCAAAGGGCTGCTCAACTTCGAGCTAGCTCTAAGCGTCCTAGGGTAGAGCCTTCCGGTGTCACTCCACCCCCTCATTCTTCTACAGATACTCATGCAGCTGGGACTTCTTCTGATCCTGCTGTTGCTGCTGCTGCTGCTGATGTTCCTCCACCGTTTGATGAGGTTTCTGACCTTCGTCGGACTCTTGATACTGTCGTGACCGTTCAGGCGGCTCATGGTCAGCTTTTGGTGGACATCCTTGATGAGCTACGTGCGTTACGAGCAGATTTGGCGAGCTCTCGTCATTCTCCTCCGCCTCCTTTTGATGATGAGTGAGTGCCCTTTGGCAATTCGTCACAAAAAGGGGGAGTACATAGTTCATTGTATCTAGGAGATTTTTTTTGGAGATTTACATTTTAGGGGGAGTTTTTTGTTTACGTGGTAGTGATACTGCGGAGCTTGTGGAGTTATTAGATTGTATCTAGATGCTTCACTGTGTATTCTCATTTTTAGCTCTTGTTTAGGAGATTTATTTTGTTGAGATACATTTGTATGTATATGTTTCTTATTTTACTATGCTACTACTCTGCTTATTGATTTATATTGATGATGTTATTCATGATATATGTCTTTATTTTGTGTCATGTGAAATCAAGAAATTTTTTTTATGTATTTCCTGTTTTTTTTCCACATATGCGTTTATGTGTTTGTTAAGTGTTACAGGAATATACAGGTTGCTTTCAGTCGAGCTGCTGTCTATTTTGCAACTGTTAGATAGTAGTTTAGGTTGAATTGTTAAGTGGCTATTTATTGTAATGGGCTATTTCAATTTGTAACTTTGAGCTTTTTGTTAAGTTTGTGTTTTGTCACAGATTGCCAAAGGGGGAGTTTGTTAGGTTCTAAAGATTAGGATCTAATGTATTTAGAACTTCATTTTGTATGTTGGCAAACCATGATCAAAACAATGTTTAGTCGTGTGTTAGACTTGCTCAAAGTATGGGTCTTATTGTAAAGTTGGAATCGAGTTTTTATGCAGAAGTACTATTCACTTTCTGTATGACTCGATCGATCTAAAATTAGACTCGATCGATCGAAAATCGTGCAGAACGTTTTTCTGCAGAAAATTCCAACTCAGTCCAAGCCCGTTTTAATGTATAGGGTTTTATGTTTTGCCCTAAGTATAAAAGGGAAAACCCTAGCCACGTTTTTAGAGTTCTGTTTTGCTGTGTTTGTGAATCTCTCTGTGAGATCTAGAGGTGTTTACCTTCACATACACTTAGGGTTTACAAACTTGAGATTTATGTCAAAAGTTGTGTAGATCAATACAGTTGTAGAATCAAGAGAACACAAAGATATACAAGCAGGTGCGCTTGTGGATTTGCTGAAGAATTCCGGAAAGAAGGAGTCCGTAGATCTCGGAGCTATCATGGGGTCATGGTAGTAAGTTTCCTACACTTGGGTAGCAACAAGATGTTAATGGTCTAAGTCTTGTCGTGTAAACTTCAATTCTTTCATAGTGGATTCAGTTTACCTTGAGGATAGCTAGGTCAAATCCACCCCAGGTTTTTACTGGTGTGGTTTCCTGGGTCATCAGATTTTTGTGTTATTTATTTTCCGCTGCTTTGTTATTTTTGCTTATCTGTGTTAACCTAGTTTTAATTAAATTACCTAAGTTAATCGCTTGGCTAATTCACTAGGTTAATCTATTTGGGTTTAAGGGGTCTAAACGAACTGACAATTTTATCTATCTAGATTTATGAAATTTAGTTTTTTCAGAAGCTGATTTCACTCCAATCCGTGAGTATGTTTTTAGGCTTTCTTTTCTCACAAGCCTAAACATATAAAAAGATTATTTTAAGGGCCGTCAAAAGGTTGCGTGAGTATAGAGCAAAGTCTTGTTCATGCAAATTGTGACCGGAGACAGAATTTGCCCTAGTTCATCTTTCTTCTGAAGAAGCTGCAGTGTTTGTACACCATAGGGTTTTGTGACCATGAAGCTTCTTGATCTTTATTGTCTGGATGAACCGAAGAACTTTGCAGCCAACATCTTTCCCAAGTTGGTGATTAAGTCACGTACTGGGATTCGCACAATTGGTTAGTCACGTATTGGGAGTCGTGCATCAAAAGGAGAGATTGTCACTCCAGAACAAGTCCAATTGGGTATGGGGGTAATGGTTCAACTGTAGATTGGTATAAGGTACTAGGTGTTAGGATGTACGCCCTTAAATCTTATTGTATGATGCTATGTATGACATTATGTATGCCTTAATGTTATGATTAATAAAGTTGTTTTATTATTATCTAAAATAATGGTAACATGAATATTTGGACATTATCATATAGTCCATGAGATGCATAGTATGTGATTTATGTGAAAAGTCACAAAAGATATAAATCACAAGTTCTTTGTAAACTCAGAATTGTAGTTCGTAGTCGGTAATGAAATTGGGCATTTAATTTGCGAAGACTATAACATATCAACTAAGATGATTTGTCTTGATCATGGAAGTGGAAATTTCTAGTTGATATGCTAATATGTTTTAAGAGTTAAGACATATTGAATTGGGCTGCTGTGAGATTTATTATTCTCTTAACGACTGTCAAATGAATATTAAATCTCATTATTTCTATTTGCATTAACTCTTAATCCTGAGAAAATAATGGACCTGATCATGAGGTGTGGGTTGCTTTGATATATCAAGTTTGAGATGTAAAGTCACGATCAAAACCTCAATATGTTGGGCAGCCACATTTAGTGTTGATGGAACATATATTCTCAAGATGAAATTCATAATCTCTTAACAGAGATATAAAATATTTCCTTGAGATAAGTTTAATGGTTTGGTTATTCAGAGTGTTAGGCCTAACCACTCTAGTAAGAAGTTGCTAAAGTATATATATTTATAAAATTGGATTTCATAAATATATGATGAATAATTTAAAGGATTAAATCAGACACTCAAGGATTAAGATGTAGTAATATTCAAAGTGACAGTCTATATTCATGACTTTGTATTATTACAAATATTTTATGAAGGGATTGCATGTATAATAAAGTCTTGGGATATAATTTATTAATATGGCCTAGAGTGCAATTATATTTATATAGTAGTATTAAATATAATTAATGGTAACTTTGGACTTATCAAGAGTTGACAGAAAAGCCCAAGGTCCATTGGAGTTAGTGTTTTATTGGTCCCTTTTGGTCCTACTCCAAGCCATATACTAAAGCCCAATTGGAAAGGCCCAATAGGCTAGCCCAATTAGATAATCAGTTAATTATTAAAGGAGAAACGTACATAATTTTTTATAAAAGGGAAAGACACATCATTGTGAAATGGTGTGTATGTGTGAGTGAAGCCACTCAAATATTCTCCCTTGAAAACTGATTGAGAGACCACACTTCTTGGGCAAAAAGTGGAATTGGAGTGAAGATTAAAAGTATTTCTAAATACTTCGAATATTTTGTTTTGAATTTCATCGCACCAAGGTACGCTATCTTGTTCTTAAATTCTGAAATTTACATATTGCATGTTATCAATCATGAATGAAATAGATCCATATTTGTTGCTTCCGCTGTATGTTTTGTATGAGATACAAAACCAAATTTTCCAACAATTGTTATCAGAACCAGGTTTTCAATATCATGATTGTATAACATGTGATTGGTTTTTAGAATTTAAGAAAACCGTTATCTTGATGTTTTAATTTTCTGCAGTAACATTTTCTGCATTATTGTGTCCTTGAATGTGTTCTTTTTGTAGACATGATTTGATAATCATGGTTTTATGAATTTATGTTATTAGCGTTGGAATTCATATGACATGATTCATTTATGTGATATATAGATTGAAGTTCCAGAAACTTCTAGATGATTAATATATATTTATATATATATATATATATATATATATGCGCCTAGCCACAATAGTTGTTGAATTGTGCCGTGTCTTAATGATAATTGCAAGGATATATAGTTATTCAATTATATAACCATCATGATTGTCATGTGCGTGAACCAAGTCATTGCACCGCATGGCTATTATAAGACAATTGAACGTTATTGCCTTGACGCTCTTGCATGTGTTAATTGTTTATAAAGGCTCCAGTCCGTATATTATATATAATATATATATATATATATATACATATATATATTATATATAATAAGTATATATGGGTTTATATGCAAATTGTTTATAAAGGATTCAAGGCCTAACTTCATGAATTGATTATTACATTATATATATTTATATCATGTTAATTCTAGGATTATGAAATTTATTCTTAATGAGATTAGGATTATGTTTTCAAGGTGTCTAGCATTATTATGGTTCATGATTTTAAAAATATTTAATTTAAAATATCTAGTGGAAGAGAGATACAAGGGTTGGATCTCACGACCTCCATTACCTGTTCATAGTAGTATAAAATATATACTTTGTCTTTACTTCGAGCTTAGCATTCCATGTAGAGAGTATTTATTTCATGGTGCTATAAGATTGAACTACCTGGTTTATAGTGGTTTGATCAAACACCTTGTCTTAGCCTTGAGCTTTGCATTCCATGTGGAGGGTGTTTTGTATCATGGTACTACAAAATAAACCTGTTAAGGGAGATGAAATGTGGCTACACATGATTCTAGACAATGGTATACACTAGACTAAGTATTATAGTATCCTTTATGCTGAGTTCTTACTATTATTACTTAGAGGCTAAATGTAAAATGACATATTATTAGTGTTTGATAAGAGTTATCATGATAGCACTAATAATGAGAATAGTTCTCAATCAATCATAGTATTTAATTTTCACTCTATGCTGAGGGATATTGAATATGGGATTGGGTTGTCGTTGCATGTTTTATATTATGATTTTATTAAGGTTCCATACTATATGTTTATATGCTAAATTGATAATGTCTAGTTTATTAATTATATTCATGTTTGTTATTTTCAGATTTAAAATCATGGCATCATTTAGCCCACTTGTTGCTATTCTTAATCAAAACAAACTGACTAGATTCAACTATGACTAGAAAAGAAATTTGGATATTGTTCTTACTGTTGAAAAGCACGAATATGTGCTTATTCAACCATGTCCTAGCTTTCCATCATTAAATGCTTCTCTTGAGGAAAAACAACGATATGATCGTTGGCAAAAATCTAATAAGATGGCTAAGTGCTATATTCTAGCATCTATTTCAAATGTTCTACAGCATCAAATGCAGGATGTAAAACTGGCTTTGGACATAATGCTAAGTCTAAAGGAGATGTTTGGTGAGTAAGTCCGTTCTGCAAGGCAAGAAACTATGAGGCAGATTTATAATACCAAAATGGCTGAAGGTACTTCAGTGAGGGAGCATTGTCTTAGGATGATCTCTAATCTGAATACACTGGAAGTTTTAGGTGCCGATATTGATGGAGAATCCCAAGTGGATATGATACTCCAGTCACTACTAGAATCATTCAAGGAATTCAGGCTTAGCTATAATATGAATAAAAAGGTTTATACATTGTCTGAATTGATGAATGAGTTGGTAGCGGCGGAAAGCATCCTTGGTACTTCTAGTGTTGATGCAAATATGGCTGAAATTTCTACTTTTCAACCTAAGTCAAAAGGCAAGGGTAAAAAGAAGAAGAAGAAGAAGGACTTTGCCAAGCAAGATAGTAAACAAGTTGCCTTAGGAGTTGCCAACAAAGGAAAGAAAACCAAAGGAAAGTGTTTCCATTGTGGTGAGAATGGACATTGGAAGAGGAATTGTCCAATATTTAAGGTTGCCAAGAATGAAGGTATGAAAAGTACATTCCTTCTTGAAACATGTTTGGTACAGAATCATACGGATTCTTGGTGTGTGGATTCGGGTTGTACTAATCATATCTACAAATCTTAACAGGAGTTCCAGGAGACCAGAGAGCTGAATGAAGGGGAATTGTTTCTGTCTATGGCCGATGGTAGCAAAATGCCAATTGTAGCTATTAGAGTGTTTAATTTATGCTTTGAGTTTAGGGTTTTAATATTGGAAGACTGTTTGTATGTACTTAATGTTCGTAGGAATTTAATTTCTGCAACTTATTTAGGTAAATATGAATATTGTGTTATCCAAAAAGACAATGTTGTAATAAAAAAGGATAAAGTGTTTAGCTGTTTTGACAATATTGTGGATGATCTTTATATTTTAATTCCTGAGAAGCATGAATTATATAATTCTGAATTAGATAATAACTCTCATGTGAAATCATTAAAGAGAAAGTTTCCTTTTACTAGTGATGCATATCTTTGGCATTTGCGTTTGGGTGAATTAATTCAAATAGAATTCTAAGACTTATCAAAGATGAACTCTTAAGGCCCATGGACTTTGATGGTTTTCTAGTTTGTGAATCTTGTTTGGAGGGCAAAATGACCAAACGACCTTTGAATGTAAAAGGTAGAAGAGCCCAAGAGTTGTTAGAACTAGTGCATTTAGATGTATGTGGTCCTATGTCAATCCAAGCAAGAGATGACTATGAGTATTTCATTACCTTCACTGATGATTACTCTAGATTTGGTTATGTGTACCTAATAAAATGGAAGTCCGAAGTTTTTGAAAAGTTCAAAGAGTTTAGGGCTGAAGTTGAGAATTAATTAGGTAAACGCATAAAGACCATTTGATCTGATCGAGGTGGCGAATACCTTCTTGGGGATTTCAAGGATTACTTGATTGAATATGGGATTATATCCCAGTTGACTGCACTTGGAACTCCACAACAAAATGGTGTAGCAGAAAGAAGGAATATGACTCTTTTAGATATAGTTAGATCCATGTTGAGTTATTCAACTCTACCAATTTCTTTTTGGGGATATGCCTTAAGTATTGCAATTAATCTTCTGAATTTAGTACCTTCAAAGTATATTCCTAAAACACCTGTAGAGTTGTGGACTGGGCGTAAGCCTAGTATGAGACATCTTTATATTTGGGGTTGTCCAGCACATGTGTTGAAAGGAAAGTCTGATAAGTTACAGTCTAAAACAGAAGTGGTATTCTTTTTAGGGTATCCAAAAGGAACTTTTGGAGGTTTATTCTATAGTCCTAAGGATAATAAAGTGTTTGTTAGCACAAATGCAAAATTCTTGAAAAATGACTATATGAATGATTATACTTCTAGAAGTAGAGTTGTTTTGGCTGAAATGAATGAACCTGTAATTGAACAACCAATGCATAAAACTAGGGATAATGTGGATGTATTATATACACCACAAGACATTACGCATGAGATGACTAGTAAACAGGTGCCTCGTCGTAGTGGGAGAATTGTTCGGCCTCCTATAAGATTTATAGGTTTGGAAGAAACTTATGAAGCTATCCCAGAAAAGGCTGAATCAGATCCCTATATTTATGAAGAGGTAATGAATGATAGGGATGTTGGATAAAAATACATGTTTGTATCACATACAAAACATACGCAGTGGAAAAATTAACGGATCTACTTCATTCGCAATTGATAACATGTACTATGAAAATTTCAGAATTTAAGAACAAGAAAGTGTACCTTGGTGCGGTGAAATTCAAAACCAAAAATCAAAAGTTCTTGGGAAGACTTTTAATCTCACTCCAATTCCACTTAATGCCCAAGATGTGTGGTCTCTTAATCAGTTTCCAAGAAGAGAACAATGGAGTGTTCAACACTTACATACAAACCATTTTATTCCTTGTGTAATCTTAATGAAAAACACTTATCAAAAGACTCATGAAAGGGCTTATGAAATTCTGTATGTTTCTCTCCTTATATACAACTGATTATCTAATTGGGCTAGCCTTTAGGGTCATTCCAATTGGGCTCTAGTGTGTGGCTTGGAGTGGGACCAAAAGGGAACAAATAAGGTTCTAGCTCTAATGGGCCTTGGGCTTTTCTGTCAACTCTTAACAAGTCCAAAGTTACCATTAATTATATTCAATACCACTATATGAATATAATTGCACTCTAGGCCTTATTAATAAAATATATCCCAAGACTTTTTTATACATGCAACCCCTTCATTAAAATATTCGTAGTAAAATAAAGTCATGAATGTAGATTGCCACTTTGGAGATTATTACATCTTAATCCTTGAGTACCCGGTTTAATCCTTAATGTTATTCATTATATATTTATGAAATCCAATTCCATAAATATATACTTTAGTAACTCCTTACTAAAGTGGTTGGGCCTAACTCTCTGAATAACTAAACCCATTAAACTTATCTCAAGGGAATATTTTATATCTCCGTTAAGAGATTATGAATTCCATCTTGAGAATATATGTTCCATCAACACTAAATGCAGCTGCCCAACATATTGAGGTTTTGACCGTAACTTATAGATCTCACTCCTGATATATCAAAGCAACCTACATCTCATGATCAGGTCCATTATTCTCTCAGGATTTAGAGTTGATGTAAATAGAAGTCGTGAGATTTATTATTCATTTGACAGTCATTAAGAGAATAATAAATCTCACAGCGGTCTAGTTCAATATGTCTTAACTCTTAAAACATATCAACATACCAACTAGAAATCTCCATTTCCATGATCAAGACATCATCTTAGTTGATATGTTATAGTCTTCGCAAATGAAACGCCCAATTTCATCACTGACTACGAACTACATTCTGAGTTTACAAAGAACTTGTAATTTATATCTTTTGTGACTAAATCACATAAATTGCATACTATGCATCTCATGGACTAAGATAATGTCTCATTAGTTCATTTATAAATAGCCTCATATAATTAAACAACTTAATTATTTATGACATGCCAATAAATTGGATTTTAGGGCATAAACCCCAATAAGGGATGCACATCATTGGATCCAAGCTATGAAATCTGAATTGGATTCTATGTATTCCAATCAAGTATGAGATTTTGTGAAGGCGCCTAATGGCATTAAACCTGTTGGTTGCAATGTGTTTACAAGAGGAAGAAAGGCATAGATGGAAAGGTTGAAACCTTTAAAGCAAGACTAGTGGTGAAAGGGTATACACAAAGAGAAGGTATTGATTATGATGAAACTTTTTCGCCAGTAGCCATGCTTAAATCTGTCAGAATTTTCTTATTCATAGCTGCTCATTATGATTATGAGATTTGACAAATGGATGTCAAGACTGCATTTCTTAATGGTAATCTTGAAGAAGAAATTTATATGATGCATATGGTATGCAAGTTGAAAAGGTCCATTTATGGACTTAAGCAAGCATCTAGGTCATGGAACATCAGATTTGATTAAGCAATCAAATCATTTTGTTTTGAACAAAATCTTGACGAACCATGTTTGTACAAAAGACATTGAGACAAAATAGTAATGTTCCTAGTGCTTTATGCTGATGATATTCTACTCATTGAAAATGATGTAGGGGTAATGTCATCGGTAAAGGTTTGATTGTCAAGCCAATTTGAAATGAAGGGCTTGGGTGAAGCTAACTTTATTCTAGGGATCAAGCTTTGGCAAGATCGCAAGAGTAAGATGTTAGGTTTATCACAAACTGGGTATATAGATAAGGTTCTAGAACGGTTTAGTATGCAAAACTCCAAGAAAGTGTTAGGATATGTGCCCTTAATTCCTATTGTATGATGCTATGTATGATATTAAGTATGACATTATGTATGACTTAATATTGTGTTTAATAAATTTGTTTTATTATTATCTAAAATAATGGTAACATGAATATTCGAACATTATCATATAGTCCATGAGATGCATAGTATGTGATTTATGTGATTTAGTCACAGAAGATATAAGTCACAAGTTCTTTGTAAACTCATAATTGTAGTTCGAAGTCAGTCATGAAATTGGGCATTTCATCTGTGAAGACTATAACATATCAGCTAAGATGATTTTTCTTAATCATGGAAGTGGAGACTTCTAATTGGTATGTTGATATGTTTTAAGATTTAAGACATATTGAACTGGACCACTGTGAGCTTTTTTATTCTCCTAAAGACTGTCAATTGGATAATAAATCTCACGATTTCTATTCACATGAACTCTTAATCCTGAGAGAATAATGGACCTGATTATGAGGTGTAGGTTGCTTTGATATATTAGGAGTGAGATCTAAAGTAATAGTCAAAACTTTAGTAGTTTGGGCAGCCATATTTAGTGTTGATGGAACATATATTCTCAAGATGGAATTCATAGTCTCTTAACGTAGATACAAAATATTCCCTTGAGATAAGTTTAATGGGTTTGTTATTCAGAGAATTGGGCCTAACCACTTTGGTAAGAAATTATTAAAGTATATATTTATGAAATTGGATTTCATAAATATATAATAAATAACTTAAAAGGATTAAACCGGGTACTCAATGATTAATATGTAGTAATTTACAAAGTGGTAGTCAACATTTATGACTTTGTATTACTATAAATATTTTATGAATGGGTTGCATGTATAATAAAGTCTTGAGATGTAATTTATTAATAAGGCTTAGAATGCAATTATATTTATATAGTGGTATTAAATATAATTAATGATAACTTTGGATTTGTCAAGAGTTGACAGAAAAGTCCAAGGCTAATTGGAGCTAGTGTCTTATTTGTTTTCTTTTGGTCACACTTCAAGCCACATACTAAAGCCCAATTGGAAAAGTCCAAAAGGCTAGCCCAATTAGAAAATTAGTTATTAAGGGAGAAACATACATAATTTTTTTTAATGAGATATTTTTTCATGAAATGAAATATATGTGAGTGTTGGACACTGTTTCATTCTCCCTTGAACAAATTCATAGAAACTGATTGAAAGATCACACTTCTTGGGCACAAGTGGAATTAGAGTGAAGATTGAAAGTGTTCTCAGGAACTTCTTCTCTTTGGTTTTGAAATTCACCATACCAAGGTACACTCTTGATTCTATATTCTAAAACTTACATAATGCATGTTATCGATTGCGAATGAAGTAGATCCGTTAATTTTCCCCTGCGTATGTTTTGTATGCGATACAAACATGTATTTATCCATCAAATGGTATCAAAGCGGCCTTCAATTTCGAATTTGTATAACATGTTTTGTGGTTTTTGGAATTAGAAATAATAGTTTCATGTTGTTGGAAGATTATACATTTAATTTTCTGCATGGTTGTAGAAATTATATTTTTGATAAAAACTAATATTGATGTTATGATGTTGTTTAAATTTGAATTTAAGTATGTTAAATTGATCTTTAAGGCAATAGCATCAATAGAATTTATTTTTGATATCAATTTCTGTCTATCATGATTATATGATGGTTGTTTATTCATGCAAAACCGTTGAAAACTACCTAAGAAAATTTCTAGAAATTCGAGTTTCACGAGTTTCGATCGGTCAAAATTTACTTTCGATCAATTGAGTAAAGCAATGACCAAACTTTTTGAATTGATTGATATTCGATTGCTAGTCGTGTTGGGATAAGTGCCCTTAAATCTTATTGTATGATACTATGTATGATATTATGTTTGACATTATGTGAGAAATGATATATGACTTAATATTGTGATTAATAAAGTTGCTTTATTCTTATCTAAAATGATGGTTACATGAATATTCGGACATTGTCATATAGTCCATGAGATGCATAGTATGTAATTTATGTGATTTAGTCACAGAAGATATAGATCACAAGTTCTTTGTAAACTCAGAATTTTGGTTCGTAGTCGGTGATGAAATTGGGCATTTCATCTGTAAACACTATAACATATTAACTAAGATGATTTGTCTTGATCATGGAAGTTGTGTCTTCTAGTTGATATGTTGATATGTTTTAAGAGTTAAGACATATTGAACCGAACCGCTGTGAGATTGATTATTCTCATAACGACTGTCAAATGAATAATAAATCTCACGACTTCTATTCACATGAACTCTTAATCCTGAGAGAATAATGGACTTGATCATGAAATGTAGGTTGCTTTGATATATCAGGAGTGAGATCTAAAGTAACAGTCAAAACCTCAGTAGGTTGGGTAGCCACATTTAGTGTTGATGGAACATATATTTTTAAGATGGAATTCATAGTCTCTTAACGGAGATATAAAATATTCTCTTGAGATAAATTTAATGGGTTCAGTTATTTAGAGAGTTAGGCCTAACCGCTTTAGTAAAACTAAAGTATATATTTATAAAATTAGATTTCATAAATATATGATGAATAACTTAAAAGGATTAAACCGGGTACTCAACGATTAAGATGTAGTAATTTACAAAGTGGCAGTCTATTTTCATGACTTTGTATTACTACGAATATTTTATGAAAGGGTTGCATGTATAATAAAGTCTTGGGATATAATTTATAAATAAGGCCTAGAGTGCAATTATATTTATATAGTGGTATTAAATATAATTAATGGTAACTTTGGACTTGTCAAGAGTTGACAGAAAAGCCCAAGGCCCATAGGAGCTAGTGTCTTATTTGTTCCCTTTTGGTCCCACTTCAAGCCACACACTAAAGCCCAATTGGGAAGGCCCAAAAGGCTAGCGCAATTAGATAATTAGTTATGTGGAGAGAAACATACATAATTTTATATTAGAATGAAATGGTTTGTATGTTCACATATGTAAGAGAGAGACTCTTTCATATTCTCTCTAGAACAAATGCATAGAACTGATTGAAAGACCACACATTTTTGGCATCAAGTGGAATTGGAGTGAAGATTAAAAGTGTTCCCGAGTACTTCTAATCTTTGTCTTGAAATTCACCATACCAAGGTACACTTTCTTGTTCTTATATTCTGAATTTTACATTGCACATGTTATCTATTATGAATGAAATAGATCCGTTAATTTTTTCGCTGCGTATGTTTTGTATGCGATACAAACATGTTATTTTCCTTCCATTGGTATTAGAGCGGTCTTCATTTCGAATCTGTATAACATGTTTTGTGAGTTTTAGAATTAGAGATAATACTTTCTGTTAGAAGACTTTATATGCATTTAATTTTCTGCATGGTTGTTGAAACTATAATTTGATAAAAACTGATATTGATGTTATGATGTTGTTTAAATTTGAATTTAAGTATGTTAAATTGATCTTTAAAGCTATAGCATCAATAGATTTCAGTTTCGATATCAAATTCTGCATATCATGTTCATATGGTAATTGTTTGTTCATGAAAAATCGATGAAAACTGTTTGCAACTGTTCTGGAAAAACTGAAAACACGGGTTTTTTGCGGGTTAACTTCCTGTGAAGTTACTCGTGAAAAATGATTTTGAAGACAAAAACTTTTCGCAGGTAAGCTTTACTTGCGAAACAGTCTCGAGACAGTAGCGAAAGTTTCTGTCTGATTTTTTGTGTTTTCAATTTTTTCCTTAACTTGTTTTCGCAGGAAGCGCTTAGTTGCGGGATACCCGCGAGATAGTCGCGAAACTTTCTGTCTGAAGGAAAAGTGCTTAGTATAAAGTGTAAGGCTGTGTATAATTAGTTTATGCATGTTTATAAAATAAAAACCACTAATTTAAAACATCTAGTGGGAGAGAGATTCAAGGGTTGCATCTTATGGCCTCCATTGTCGGTTTAAAGTAGTGTGATTAAGCACCTCGCCTTGGCGTATATGTCTTGCTCCCTTCGGAGGGTGTTTAATTCGTGGTACTATAGGTTAAACTTCTTAATAATAGATGAAGTGTGTTTTTACATTGAGAACGACCACAGTTCCGTGGAGTTACTTGGTGACTCACATTGATTCTAGGCAATGGTATACACTAGACTAAGTATAATGTTAACCTCCCTTCAGAGCTATGTCATTATTACTGAAAGGCTGAAGGTAAAGTGGCAAATTGTTTTTGTTTGGTAAGAGTTACCATGATAGCATTAATAATGAGAATAATTCTCGCTTGATCATAGTGATTGATATGACCTCGCTTCCGAGGAATATTAATTGCGGGATTGAGTTGTCATTACATATATTATATTATGGTTTTATTAAGGTTCCATATTATATGCTTATATGCTAAATTGATAATGTCCAGTTTACTTATTATATTCATGTTTATTATTTTCAGATTTGAACATGGCATCATTTAGTCCACTTGTTACCATTCTTAATCAAAACGAACTGACTGAATCTAATTATGTTGACTGGAAAAGAAAATTGGACATAGTTCTCACAGCTGAAGAGCACAAACATGTGCTTACTCAACCATGTCCTAGCTTTCCTTCATTAGATGCTCCTCGTGAGGAAAAACAACGATATGATCGTTGACAGAAATCTAATGAAATGGCTAAGTGCTATATCCTAGCGTCCATCTCAAATGTTCTACAGCATCAAATGCAGGATGTAGAACTAGCTTCAGACATTATGCTAAGTTTAAAGGAGATTTTTGGTGAGTAAGGCCGTTCTGCAAGGCAAGAAACCATGAGGCAAATTTATAATACCAAAATGGCTGAAGGTAGTTCAGTGAGAGAGCATTGTCTTACAATGATCTCTAATCTGAATACATTGGAAGTTTTGGGTGTCGACATTGATGGAGAATCCCAAGTGGATATGATACTTCAGTCACTATCGGAATCATTCAAGGAATTCAGACTTAATTATAACATGAACAAAAAGATTTATTCTTTGTCTGAATTAATGAATGAGTTGGTAGCGGTGAAAGGCATCCTTGGTACTTCTAATGTTAGTCTTGAAGCCAATGTGTGTGAAGCTTCTACTTCTTAACCTAAGTCGAAAGGCAAGGGTAAGAAGAAGAAGGACTTCACTAAGCAAGAGGGTAAGCAAATTTCCTTAAGAGTTGTCGATAAAGGAAAGAAGCTGAAAGGAAATTGTTTCCATTATGGTGAGAAAGGACGTTGGAAGAGAAATTGTCCAAAGTTTAAGGCTACCAATAATAAGGGTATGAATAGCTCATTCCTCCTTGAAATATGTTTGGTACGAAATCCCACGGATACCTGGTGTATGAATTTAGGTTGTACTAATCATATTTGCAATTCTTTGTAGGGGTTCTAGGAGACTAGAAAGCTTAAAGAAGGAGAATTTTTTCTAACCTTGGTCGATGGGAGTACGATTCCGATTGTAGGCATTGGAGTGTTTAATTTATGCTTTGAGTTTAGGGTTTTAATATTGGAAGACTGTTTGTATGTACCTAATGTTTGTAGAAATTTAATTTCTGCAACTTATTTGGGTAAAAATGGATATTGTGTTATCCTTAAAGACAATGTTGTAATGAAGAAGGATAAAATGTTTATCTGTTCTGGTAATATTGTGGATGGTCTTTATTTTAACTCCTGATAAGCATGAATTATACAATTTTGAATTAGATAATAACTCTCATGTAAAATCATTAAAGAGAAAGTTTTTTTTTTCCTACTAATGATGCATATCTTTGGCACTTGCGTTGAGGTAATATTAATCCAAACAGAATTCAAAGACTGATCAAAGATGGTCTCTTAGAACCGTTGGAATTTGATGAATTTCCAGTTTGTGAATCTTGTTTGGAAGGCAAAATGACCAAGCGTCCTTTTAATGTAATTTGCTTGAATTAGTTCATACGGATATTTGTGGTCCTATGTCAACCCAAGAAAAAGGAGGTTATGAGTACTTCATCACTTTCATCGATGATTACTCAAGATATGGTTATGTGTACTTAATGAGACGAAAGTTTGAAGCCTTTGAAAAATTCATAGAGTTTAGGGCTGAAGTTGAGAATCAATTGGGTAAACACATAAACGCCATTCGATCTGATCGTGGTGGCGAATACCTTCTTGGGGATTTCAAGGATTACTTGACCGAAAATGGTTTTGTATCCCAATTGACTGCACTTGGAACCCCTCGGAACCCCCCAACAAAATGGTATAGTAGAAAGAAGGAATATGACTCTTTTAGAAATGGTTAGGTCCATGATAAGTTACTCAACTTTACCGATTTCTTTTTGGGGTTATGCCCTAAGTACAGCAATACATCTTTTGAATTTAGTTCCATCAAAATTTGTTCCCAAAACACCAATGAAATTATGGAGTGGGCGTAAGCCTAGCATGAAATATCTCCGCATTTGGGGTTGTTTAGTACATGTGTTAAAAGGGAAACCAGATAAGTTGGAACCAAAATTGGAAGTGTGTTTGCTTGTGGGTTATCCAAAAGAAACTAGGGGTTATTTGTTCTATAGTCGTAAAGATAACAAAATTTTTGTTAGTACAAATGCTAAATTTTTAGAAGATGACTATATGAATAATTTTACTCCTAGAAGTAGAGTTGTTTTGGCTGAAATGAATGAATCTGTAAATAAATAACCAATGGATGTAACTAGGGATGAAGTGGCTGTATTGGATACACCACAAAATACTACTTATGAGATGTCTAGTACACAGGGGCCTCGTTGTAGTGGGAGAATTGTTCGGCCTCCTATAAGATTCATAGGTTTGGGAGAAACTTATGAAGCTATCTCAGAAGAGGCTGAATCGGATCCCTACACTTATGAAGAGGCAATGAATGATATAGATGCACATCATTAGGTCAAAGCTATGAAATCTGAATTAGATTCCATGTATTCCAATCAGGTTTGGGATCTTGTAAAGGTGCCTAATGGCATTAAACCTGTTGGTTGCAAATGGTTTTACAAAAGGAAGAGAGGGATAGATGGAAAGGTTGAAACCTTTAAAGTAAGGCTAGTGGTGAAAGGGTATACTTAAAAAGAAGGTATTGCTTATGAGGAAACCTTTTCACCAGTAGAAATGCTTAAATCTATCAGAATTCTCTTATACATTGCTGCTCATTATGATTATGAGATTTGGAAAATGGATGTCAAGACTGCATTTCTCAATGGCAATCTTGAGGAGGAAATCTATATGATGCAACCGGAAGGTTTCATAGCGAAGAACCAAGAGCATATGGTATGTAAGTTGAAAAGGTCCATTTATAGACTTAAGCAAACATCTAGGTCTTGGAACATCAGATTTGATCAAGCAATCATGTCATTTGGTTTTGAAAAAGATCTTAATGAACCATGTGTGTACAAAAGACATTAAGACAAAGTAGTAATGTTCCTAGTGCTTTATGTTGATGATAATCTTCTCATTGGTAATGATGTAGGGGTCATGTCATCAGTAAAGGTTTAGTTGTCAAGCCAATTTGATATGAAGGACTTGGGTGAGGCTAACTTTATTCTAGAGATCAAGCTTTGGCGAGATCGCAAGAATAAGATGTTAGGTTTATCACAAGCTAGATATATAGATAATGTTCTAGAACGGTTTAGTATGTAAAACTCCAAGAAAGGATTACTTCCTTTCAGACATGGAGTTCCTCTATCTGATGACCAAAGGCCTAAGACTTAAGAGGAAGAAGATATGATGAGACAAGTTCCTTATGTTTCTGCAGTAGGAAGCCTCATGTATGCCATGCTTTGTACTAGACCAGATATCTGTTATTCAGTTGACATAGTCAGCCGGTATCAATCAAATCAAGGACCACAATATTGGCAAGCTGTAAAGCATATTCTCAAGTATTTACGGAGAACAAGAGATTATATGCTTGTTTACAGTTGTGAGGATTTGATTCCCATTGGCTATACAGATTCTGACTTTCAATCGGATCTAGATTTCAGAAAGTTCACTTCAGGTTGTGTGTTCACCTTGGGAGGTGGAGCCATAAGTTGGAGGAGTGTTAAGCAATCTTATATTGTGGACTCCACCATGGAAGCTAAATATGTTGCTGCTTGTGAGGCAGCAAAGGAAGCTGTTTGGCTCAAAAAATTCCTTTCTGATCTTGGTGTAGTGAGAATGGAGAACTATCACATTGTTTTGCGACAAAAATGGAGCGGTTGCACAATCTAAAGATCTAAGGAATCACAAGAAAGGAAAGCATATTGAGAGAAAGTGCCACATCATTCGAGACATTGTTGCTCGTGGAGACGTGGTGGTAGCAAAGATTGAAAGTACAAATAATCTAGTGGATCCCTTTACCAAAGCCTTGCCTCAAAGGACCTTCGAGTCACATTTGGAGGGAATGGGAGTTAGATTAGTGCACAATAGTCTTTAGGGCAAGTGGGAGATTGTTAGGATTAGTGCCCTTAAATCCTATTGTAAGATGCCATGTATGATATTATGTATGACATTATGTATGACATGATGTTTGACTTAATATTGTGATTAATAAAGTTGCTTCATTCTTATCTAAAATAATGGAAACGTGAATATTTGGACATTATCATATAGTCCATGAGATGCATAGTATGTGATTTATGTGATTTAGTCACAAAGATATAAGTCACAAGTTCTTTGTAAACTTAGAAATTACTGAAGTATATATATATGAAATTAGATTTCATAAATATATAATGAATAACTTAAAAGGGGTTGCAAAGTGGCAGTTAACATTTACAAAGTGGCACTCAACATTTATGACTTTGTATTGCTACAAATATTTTATGAAGGGGTTGCATGTATAATAAAGTCTTGGGATATAATTTATTAATAAGGCCTAGAGTGCAATTATATTTATATGGTGATATTAAATATAATTAATGGTGATTTTGGACTTGTCAAGAGTTGACAGAAAAGCCCAAGGCCCTTTGGAGCTAGTGTCTTATTTGTTCCCTTTTGGTCCCATTTCAAGCCACATACTAAAGCCCAATTGGAAAAGCCCAAAAGACTAGCCTAATTAGGTATTCAGTTATTAAGGGAGAAACATACATAATTTTTTTTTAGTGACATACTTCTTCATGAAATGAAACATATGTGAATGTTGGATACTCTTTCATTCTCCCTTGAACAAATTCATAGAAACTGATTGAGAGACCACACTTCTTAGGCACAAGTGGAATTGGAGTGAAGATTGAAAGTGTTCACAAGAACTTCCTCTCTTTGGTTTTGAAATTTACCATACCAAGGCACACTCTCTTGATTCTATATTCTGAAACTTACATAGTGCATGTTATCAATTGCAAATGAAATAGATCCGTTAATTTTCTGCTGCGTATGTTTTGTATGCGATACAAACATGTATTTATCCATCAGAAAGGATTACTTCCTTTTAGACATGGAGTTCCTTTGTCTGATGACCAAAGGCCTAAGAATTTTAAGGAAGAAAATATAATGAGACAAGTTCCTTATGCATTTGCAGTAGGAAGTCTCATGTATGCCATGCTACGTACTAGACTAGATATCTGTTATTCAGTTGGCATGGTCAGCCGATATCAATCAAATCTAGGACTTAAACATTGGCAGGCTGTAAAGCATATTCTCAAGTATCTACAGAGAAAGAGAGATAATATGCTTGTTTACCATAGTAAGGATTTGATTCCCATTGGTTATACAGATTAGATTTTTAGTTAGATTTTGATTTCACAAAGTCCACTTCAGGTTGTGTGTTCAGCTTAGGAGGTGGAGCCATAAGTTGGAAGAGTGTTAAGCAATCTTGTATTGTAGACTCCACCATGGAAGCTGAATATGTTGCTGCTTGTGAGGTGGCAAAGGAAGTTGTTTGGCTCAAGAAATTCTTTTCTAATCTTAGTATTATGAGAATGGAGCTAGTTCCCATCATATTGTTTTGCGACAATAGTGGAGTGGTTGCATAATGTAAAGATCCAAGGAATTATAAGAAAGGAAAGTGTATTGAGAAAGTACGACATTATTCTGGACATTGTTGCTCAATGAGATGTAGTAGTAGCAAAGATTGATAATGCAAGTAATCTAGCGGATCCCTTTACCAAAACGTTGCCACAAAGAACTTTTGAGTCACATTTGGTATAAGGTATTGGGATTCCTTTACATGTAGTCGCTTGTTGTGATAATAGTCTCGAGAGTGGTGTCCTTAAAATTACTCAGTGGGGTTTTTGTCGTGTAGGTTTTCCCCATTCGTAAACAAATCACCCTGTCAACTTTATTTTTCATTGCACTTTATTTTAGTTGGTGATTTGTTTGTGCTACCACGTACATTGCACGTTAACTTGATTAATTAATAAACTTGGCTAATTAATCAATTAATATATCACAAGGGGTCAATACATTTTTGGCCTATCAAGTGGTATCAGAGCAGGCACACTATGATTAGGTTATAATCTTTGTTGTGTGATCCATTGACCCCTGTTTGTTATGGATAGAGGACAGTCTCTAATTATACCTCCTTTATTTGATGGCATTAACTATGCATACTGGAAAGTACGTATGAGAGCTTTCTTGTAGTCATTAGATGAAAAAGTATGGCAAGCTGTGGAGATAGGTTGGACCAAGCCTACAGAAGTGCTGACCGACTAGGATGATGCTAAGATTAAGGTGGTAAACTTCAACAGCAGGGCATTGAATGCTCTATTTAGTGCAGTCACCAATGAGGAATTCAAGAAGATATCCTCCACTGAAATTGTGAAGGAAGCATGGACTATCCTCTAAACAACCTATGAGGGAACCAAAGCTGTCAAGGATTCGAAGCTATAAAGGTTTACTACAAGCTTCAAAGAGATCAAGATGGAGGAGGATGAGTCGTTTGATGAGTTCTATGCCAAGCTTAAGGACATAATGAACTTAGCTTTTAATCTCAAGAAAACCATTCCTAAACCCAAGATTGTGAGAAAGGTGCTCAGATCTCTACCCGAGAGATTGCATGCCAAGATCACCGCAATTAAGGAATCAAAGGATATTGACAAAATTCCTTTGATAGAGTTGGTTGGAAATCTACAAACCTATGAGTTGGGTTTGTTCAGGATCGGTAAATCGAGTAAGAGCAAGACTAAGAGCATGGCATTGAAGGCCAAGAGCAGTGACATGAATGAGTCTTCCAACGATGAAGATTCCAAAATGAAGCCTTACATCACCAGGCAATTCAAGAAGTTCATGAAGAATGCTAATGCAAAAGGCTTCAACAAGGACCGTAGATAGTCAAGTTCTTTTCAGTCTAAGAGCTAAGACAAAGGGAAGAAGGATGCTAGAGATGGCAGTCAGTACATTGTTCCCTCAGGACTAAAGTGCTTTGAATTTCAAGGCTTCGGTCACATGAAACAAGAGTGCCCTACGTATCTCAAGACCATTGGGAAGAGCAAGGCACTTGTTGTTACGTCGAGTGACACAAAACCTAAGGATGATTCCGAAAATGAAGATGATAGAATCCTAAATGCCTTCACCGCCACTATCAATCCTACTGAGGGGGATTGTCGAAGATGTGGATGAAGAAGAGGAATTGATAGAGTCTAAGTTTGAAAAGATGGATGAATAAGATGATATCCACACAGCTTATGTAAAATTATACAAGGTCTCCGAAAAGCATGAGAAGTTGTATAGGCTGGCCACCAAAAAGCTCAGTGATGTGGAGCTTGAACGAGAAGAACTCTCCACAAAGTTCGATGAAGCCAATCAGACTATAGGAGTACTGAGGTTTGAAAATAATTTTTTGGCTAAGAAGGCCAAGAAAGTTGAGGCAGAGTTGTTTTAAATCAGAGCTCAGCTGGAGGGGACTTCAAGTGCAAAGCTTGAGGAGATGCTCAGTCTTCAGAAATCTACTTCCGATCGAACTGGTTTAGGGTATGATTTCTCCTCTTCTAGTATTGGTTCTACTAGTACTCTTGTTTTTGTTCCTCCTGCTAATAATGTTGAAACTGAGAACAATGAAGTTAAGAATGAATTAGCTAGTGAGACCATAGACAAGGGTAAGTCTATCTTAGGAGAACTCCCTAAACTTGGTAAGAATGAGACTAAAAACCCTAGGGCTAAGAAGGGAAATAATCAAAAGCCTAAACAGTAGAAGTAGCATCTCTGTCATCATTGTGGAGCAGCTAGACATACTCGACCAAATTGCTATAAGTTGTTATCCACTCAACAGAGCAAAAACATGATCGTGTCGGGAATCCAGAATCAGTTTCCATCCTCCCTTGCTCCTCTTGGAGATCTTCTCAAAGCCCTCATATTCCTTTTGAACTTGAATGATTTCAATTCTTCCCCCTCACCAGTGATTCAAGGGTTTGCACAAAGGAAATGTTTCTTCAAGGTGTAGAAGGAAAAATGCTCTAAGTGATTTAGTCACTTTTTCTCTCTCTTCCTTTTTTTTTTTGTGTGCATTACTTGTGTGTTTTGCTTTATTACTTTGAGTCAGTCTAGTTTTATGCATTGCTTTGCTTCACATGCTTTTTTTGTTTATTTTCAATTTTACTATATTTTTTTTCATAAAATAAAATAAAAAGAATTGAAAAAAATTGAAAAATACAAAAACAGTGTGTATTCGTGTACATTAGTACTTGTGTAGGATGGCCATTGAAACAAAGTTGTCTAAACTTTATATTTTTTGTAACTTAGATGAGCATCTCTATGCACAATTAAGCAAGTGAGCTTTGTGGCTCGTGTTTGTGATGAGTAAGATTAAGTTATCTTTTCTGCTTAACACTCGTATCACTCTTTTTGACGGGAAGGACTAGAAAATCCTAAGAGAAAGGCATAAATAACCATCTCACCACTGTTGTCCACGAATCATGAAATGACATTTGTATGCTTCGGCATAGCAAGAGTGAGATGTCAAATGCTTAACATCATTGGGTATTTTTTTTCTATCTCTTATATGCCCATGCATGGTTTACTTAAAGAAAAATAATACAAGGCAAAAAGAATCAATATGCTTTTTATATGATTGCAAGCGTGTATTCTAGGAGATGTGGGAGTTATAGGATGTACCTCGAAGGTGATAGTTCCCATTAAACAGTTATGATTGTGTGTGAGTTAAAGTGATTTTCTCATATTTCAAATCGTATTAACTTGTTGATACTTATGTAATCTTGCGATGTTTTTCACATACAACACGCAATATTGTTTGCTACTTTTGATACATGTGCAGGTACAATGTGAATTGGCTATCATAAGGAATACATGTGTTAATATATGATCACTAAACTGTCTTAACTTGTTTTTAAAATAAAAAATTGGTTAGACTTGTTTAGTGTGTGTGTGTGTGTGTGTGTGTGTGTGTGTGTGTGTTTGAGATCTAAAAGCTGAACATTTTCCTTTATTGAGAGATGATTTTGAGAGCTCAAAATGTTGTTTGGATCATTGGTTGTATAGCATGCTTGATTGCATTCATATCTGTGATTTTCTTTTTTTGAAAAACTATTTTTAAGCAATCTCGACAGCTGCTGGACACCTCTTGATAGCTAGGTTATCTATCGAGACCCTTCAGTTGCTTTTTATCGCATTCTCGATAGCTTCTTGATAGCTGCTTGATCCATCGAGATAACTTCTGGTTGCTCGATAGCTTCTCGGTAGCTTCCTCGATCCATCGAGATTCCTTTACTGTGGACACCTCTCGATAGATCCTGGATAGCTCTTTGACAGCTAAAAAACGCTCTTTTTATTCTCGACACCTCTCGACACATCTCGATCTGTCAAGATTTATAAAGTTTCTATATAAAGGATCCTCGCGATTTCAGATTATTTCTCCTCGATCTCTCTCGATTGCTTTTAGCCTTTTCACCTCCCAAACTTTTCTCTCTCACTCCAAACTTCATTCCCAAGAGTTTTGCAACCTTGATCTTGTTCTTCTTCATTGGTAAGGTCCTTAATCCCTCACTTTATCATGCACTTCATTCCTTTTGACCTAACTTTTGGGATTTTTGAAAATTTTTGAGTTTTTTCAAAATTGATGAAGTCTTTATGAACTTTTGGGATGGGTGTTCCTTACATGAGTGTAAAACTTCATGCATTGCATCACATTGGCATTATAATAATGTTTCATGCATTTAGATGTGTGTTTACTTTGTTGCAAAGTTGTGTGCTGGTAGGTTTGGATTGGGCTGAGCCCATAATGTATTTCAAATTGCACGTCACATGCTTATGCATTTCATGCATCTGTATCTTCATTTCTTTACATTCTTTTATACTACAATGTTGGTACTTTTTTGATTCTCTTTCTCTCTCTCTCTCTCGCTTTCTTGCGTTAGTCTGCTCTATGGCACCTAAACGTAAATCCACTTCATTCCGGAACCCTCTGCGTTTTGGGGCATCTTCTTTCTCTGACCCTACACCCTCTTTTGTTTGTTTCCGAGATGATGAAGCTCAAAAGGACTTCTCGGTGAACTTTAGTTGGCGAGGCGTTCATTCAGAACGCTATGTCGTTCTGTCGGACTTTTCTGACACTAACCTACCCACTGTCATTCACAGTAGGGGTTGGGAGTCACTTTGTGACATCCTAGTCACTTGTCCCTTCATGATCATACAAGAGTTTTACTCCAATATGCATGGAATTGATACTTTAGTACCTCATTTCTTCTCTCGCGTTCGAGGTACGCGCATTGTAGTTACTCCGAAGATTGTCTCCGAGGTACTATACGTTCCTAGGGTAGCACATCCTGAATACTGTGGCTGTGAGCGTCTGTGGACAGTGTTCGAAGACAAACTCTCGTCTTGCTTCTGTGAGACACCTTTTTATTGGGGTGACTGTCAAAACACCCCTTGCTCAAGCTTTGCAAAAGGTTCGAGGTTCCTTAACATGGTGATGACATTCGTTCTTCATCCTTTGTCTCATTATAACTCCATTACAAAGCCTTGTGCTCGGTTTTTGTTGTCCCTCTTAGAGGATATCTCTATCGACTTCCCTTCTCACTTTATTTTATCCTTTATAGATGTCTATATGGATACAACAACCCATGATATGCTCATTTTTCCTTCGGCTATTATGTGGATACTTCGCCATTTTTCAGTCTTCTTTCCCGTGTCTCCTCGTTTTCCGTTTATGTGTGCCGTTGATGCTGCTACTGTTAGATGGAGCGAGGCACAGCTTAGACCAAGGTGGCTCGGACAGAGACATCGACTCCTCTAGCTTCTACCGCTTCATCCACCTTCACTCCTTCGTCTTCTGCGGGTGGAGTGACACTTGAGGCCATCATGGTACAACTTGTGCGCATGGATGCTTGCCTTGATACTTTTAGTGATGAGTTGTGTTAGGTGAACACTCGTGTTAGTCATATCGTGCGACGACAGGCTATCATGGGTGGTTTCACTGTTGCTTCCTCTCCATCTCCATTAGCCTCTAAGGATGAGAGTGATGATGGTTTCGGCAGTGAGGATGCTAATGAGGATGATGGTGCTAGCTCACCCAGTGATGATGAGATGTCTACTTGATGTACTTGCCCTTTGTCTCTCGTGAAAAAAGGGGAAGTAGTTTTGAGATGAGAGTAGTCATACTCATAGGGGAAAGGTTAGTATAGGAGATTTTATGTTAGGGGGAGTCTGTATATGAGGAATGTAGTGAGGACTTATGTTTTTTCTTCTTTTCTTCTTTTAGAGATACATTGTTCTTACTTTGTGATAGCAAACTTTGTACTTACTTTGTGATTGCCAAAGGGGAAGATCGTTAGGCCATATGTGATTTGTTGTTAGGAACATATGTTAATTTAGAATTGGCCAATCCTTTGAAAAAATGCACTTTACTTGTAATTGGGTAGATCTAGGTTGTGTTTACTGCTTCAAGGAACAAGGTTTCAAGTTCAAGTGTTAAAGCCATGCAAGTCTGTCCAAGAAACAAGTGAGAAAGTGATGGATTTTAAAGCTCGACAGCTAGCAATTATCGAAGTTTAAGGAGCTGCTGAAGCTTGAAGCTCAACAGTTATCTCGATAGATACTTTATTTGTCGAGATTTTTGAAATTCAGTTCAGAAGCTGATTTCACTCCAATCCGTGAGTATGTATTTAGGCTTTCTTTTCTCACAATCATAAACATATATAAGGATTATTTTAAGAGCTGTCAAAGGTTGCAGGAGTATAGAGCAAAGTCTTGTTCATGCAAATTGTGACTAGAGACAGAATTTGCCCTAGTTCATCTTTCTTTTGAAAAAGCTGTTGTGTTTGTACAACATAGGGTTTTGTGACCAAGGAGCTTCTTGATCTTCATAGTCTGGATGAACCGAAGAACTTTGCAGCCAACATATTTCTTAAGTTGGTGATTAAGTCGCATACTGGAATCTACGTAATTGGTTAGTCTCGTACTGGAAGCCATGCATCAAAAGACAAGATTTTCACTATAGAACAAGTCCAATTGGGTATTGGGGTAAGGGTTCAACTGTAGGTTGGTATAAGGTACTAGAATTCCTTTACTTGTAACCGCTTGTTGTGATAATAGTGGATTCTCTGGAGTGGTGACATTAAAATCAACCGGTAGGGTTTTTGCCGTGTAGGTTTTTCCCATTCGTAAACAAATCACCGTGTCAACTTTATTTTGTTCTACACTTTATTTTAGTTGGTGATTTTTTTGTGCTGCCATGTACATTGCATGTTAACTTGATTAATTAATAAACTTGACTAATTAATTAATTAATATATCACAAAGGGTTAATACATTCTTGGCTTATCAAATTATAACAGTAGCTGTGAAAGCAATGAAGTTTCCATCCTCATCACTACCAGACTCATGATCAGAAACTTCATCATCACTAAGGGTTACAGCTATAGCTTTTGTTAGGATTAGTGCCCTTAAATCATATTATATGATACTATGTATGATATTAAGTATGACATTATGTATGACTTAATATTGTGATTAATAAATTTGTTCTATTATTATCCAAAATAATGGTAACATGAATATTCAGACATTATTATATGGTCCATGAGATGCATAGTATGAGATTTATGTGAAAAGTCACAGAAAATATAAATCACAAGTTTTTTGTAAACTTAGAATTTTAGTTCGTAGTCGGTGATGAAATTGGGCATTTCATCTGCGAAAACTATAATATATCAACGAAGATGATTTGTCTTGATCATGAAAGTGGAGACTTCTAGTTGATATGTTGATATGTTTTAAGAGTTAAGACATTTTGAACTAGATTGCTGTGAGATTTATTATTCTCCTAACGACTGTCAAATGAATAATAAATCTCACGACTTTTATTTACATGAACTCTTAATCCTGAGAGAATAATTGACCTGATCATGAAGTGTAGGTTGCTTTGATATATCAGGAGTAGGATCTAAAGTAATAGTCAAAACCTCAGTATGTTGGGCAGCCACATTTAGTGTTGATGGAACATATATTCTCAAAATGGAATTTATAGTCTCTTAATGGAGATACAAAATTTTCCCTTGAGATAAGTTTAGTGGGTTCAGTTATTCAGAGAGTTAGACCTAACCACTTTGGTAAGAAATTACTAAAGTATATATTTATGAAATTGGATTTCATAAATATATGATGAATAACTTTAAAGGATTAAACCTGGTACTGAAGGATTAAGATTGAGTAATCTACAAAGTGGCAGTCTACATTAATGACTTTGTATTACTACAAATATTTTATGAAGGGGTTGTATGTATGATAAAGTCTTGGGATATAATTTATTAATAAGGCCTAGAGTGCAATTATATTTATATAGTGGTATTAAATATTATTAATGGTAACTTTGGACTTGTCAAGAGTTGACAGAAAAACCCAAGGCCCATTGGAGCTAGTATCTTATTTGTTCCCTTTTGGTCCCACTCCAAGCCACATACTAGAGCCCAATTGGAAAGGCCCAAAAGGCTAACCGAATTAGATAATCAGCTAAAAAGGGAGAAATATACAGTTTGTAGTAATAATATGAAATGGTTTGTATGTGAGTGTTGGACACTTTCTAATATTCTCTTGAAAAAATTCATATATTTGATTGAGAGACCACACTTCTTGGGCATAAAGTGGAATTGGAGTAAAAATCAAAAGTGTTCCCAAGAACTTTTGATCTTTGTTTTGAAATTTACCACACCAAGGTACACTCTCTTGTTCCTGTATTCTGAAATTTACATAGTACATGTTATCAATTGCGAATGAAGTAGATCCGTTATTTTTCCGCTGCGTATGTTTTGTATGCGATACAAATATGTATTTTTCCATCAGCTTTACCCTTCAATCTCAAGAATGTAGGATATTCTGATTTCACATGACCATACCCTTGACAACCAAAACAATGTTGACCCAAAGAATTATTAGAGGGTTGGCCTACTTTCTCTTTAGATTTATCAGTATTGTTCACTTTAGTGGGTTTATTCCTCTTAAAATTTCTAGGTTCAACATTGTTTTTACCTCTTGCCCTTCTATTGCTAAGAAAATTTCTGAAGTTCTTGGCAAGATAAGAAATCTCTGTAAAAGAGAGTTCATCATCAAATCTATTCCCATCAACATCATCAATTAACTTAAGAGCCATTGATTTGGATTTTTTTGTCTTGGGTAGGTCTAGCTCATATGACTAGAGAGATCCTACAAGCTCATCAACAGGGATGGAGTCCACATCTTTACTCTCAGTAATGGCAGTCACTTGGGGTCTAAAATCTTCAATCAATGATGTAAGAATCTTCCTAACAATCTTAGGTTGATCATAAATTTCACCCAAATTATAAGCAGAATTAACAATATCATTAAGCTTAGCATAGAATTCATCAAAAATTTCATCATTAGACATCCTAATGCTCTCAAATCTAGTTGTCAACTACTGCAACTTATTGATTTTAATAGCCTTTGTGCCTTCATGCACATTTTGGAGAATATTCCATGCAGTATGAGCAACCTTAACATTTGAGATCCTCTTGAATTTCTCCATAGAAACAGCATTAAAAATAGCATTCATGGCTCTGCTATTAAAAGTGACAGCTTCTTTCTCAGAAGTTTGCCACTCGCTTACAAGAGTAGTCGGTTTCTCCCATCCGTATTCAACGGAATTCTAAACTCTCTCATCAATTGATTTCATAAATGCTTTAATCCTTACTTTCCAGTAGGTATAGTTGTTCTCATCAAAGTGAGGTGAGATCACAAGAGAGTGACCGTGTTCCATGACAACAAGGGTTAAGGATCAAGGATCAACTCTTAGATCAAAGGATCCAAATACAAGAGCTAACCCGCTCTGATACCACTTGTATAGTTTTTAGACCCCTTAAACACAAGTTTTTTAAACTAATATTAAGCCAAGTTAATTAATAAGTTCATTAATAAGATCTAGGTTAAACACATTCAAATCATATCATGTAAGTAGTGCGGAAATATAAAGAACACACGATATGATAACCTAGGAAAACCAAACCAGTAAAAAACCTAGGGATTTAATCTAGCTATCCTCAAGGTAAAACAGATCCACTATGAAAGAATTGAAGTTTGTACAATAGAACTTTGACCACTAACATCCTATTGCTACCTCGTGTAGAAAACTTACTACCACGACCACATGACAGCTCCGAGTCCACGGACTACTTCTTTCTTTGATTCACAGCAATCATAAGTTCTCCTACTTGTGTTTTCTTTAAGTTCTTGAAATAGCAACCGAAAAGATTTCCAAGTTCTTGACATCGATCTTAATCTTGATAACTTTAAGTGCGTATGAAGGTAAACACCTCTAGATCTCACAAAAGATTCACACAAACAACATATCAACAACATCTAAAACGTGGCTAGGGTTTTTCCTTTTATACTTGAGGCAAAACATAAAACCTTACACATCATATGGGCTTGGGCTGAGTTGGAAATTCTGCAGAAAAATAATCTGCACGAGGTTCGATCAATCGAATCTAATTTTCGATCAATCGAGCCTTGTAGATTTAGTCCAATACATTCTGCAATTACTCGTTTCCAACTTTACACATAACCACACTTGGAGCAGCCTAAATCTAGACTCTAAGTTTTGATCATGGTTTGCCAACACATTACACATTGAAGTTTTAATACATTTAGTTCCTAAAGTCTTAGAACCTAACAGTTTTCAAAACATAAACCCGCACCTTTTGTAAAGCATCATCAATAAATGTAACAAAATAATTATTGCCACCTAAAGTCTCAACATCAATGGGACCATATACATCAGAATAAACAAGATTTAATATATTTGGTTTTCTAGTAGGGGGTATATTAAATGAAATTCTATGTTGTTTACCAAATAAACAAAAGTCACAAGGATTTAATGACGTAGCTTTGGCAAAGGGAATGAGAGACTTCTTTGCAAAACCTGAAACCTTTTTTCACTCATGTGAGCTAGCCACCTATGCCACAAGTTAGGCGAAGAATCCTCGTGAGTTGCACTAACAACATCCTTGCACAACTTTACTTGTGTCTTGTAAAGTGTACAACAAATTTTCCCTCTAGCAAACACCAATGATCCTTTGCTAAGCCTTCATTTTCCATCGCAAAAATAATTTCCATAACATTCTTTATCAAGAACATGAGTGGAAATCAAATTTAGGCGAATATTCGGAACAGGTCTCACATCCTTCAAAATCCTAACACATATATCACCAATTCCCACAATTTTCGCATAACTAACATTTGCCCATCTTCACTCTCCCAAAGTTTCCCGCTTTTTATGAAGTGAATAACTCCTTTCTTGAAGTTACATGATAGGAAGTAGCTGAATCAATCACCCATTCAACATAAGGATCTGAAACTGTACAACAATCATCTTGTCTTATGGCTAGGACCTCATCTTCCAACACTATAACAGCAGCAGTATTCTCATCATTTGCGTTATTCTGATTTTTATACTTTTTCTGTATGTTCTTCCAAGCCTTGTAGTTCCTTTTTATGTGACCTTCTTTATCACAATAAAAGCACTTGAATTTTCCTTTTGACTCTGACCGACTTCTGCATTTACCTCGCCCTTTAGAACTTCTACTCTTACTTCTCCCCCTGTTCTCTGTGACAAGATCCTGTGCAATATCTTTGTCCATATACTTTCTTCTAGTTTCTTCATTAAGCAAACTATCTTTAACCATGGCAAGTTGTAACACACCATTCGGAGCAAAATTACTAAGTGACACTACCAAAGTCTCCCAATTGTCAGGTAAGGAACTCAGAAGCAATAAAGCTTGCAACTCATCGTCTATTACTAGCTTCATTGTAACCATCTGATTAACTAAATCTTGAAACTCACTAAGGTGCTCGGCAATGGACTTACCCTCCTTAAGCTTCAAATTCACAAACTTTCTAGTAAAGAAGCTTTATTTTGAGTTGTCTTTCTTTCATAAAGAGTCCTTAATTTTTCCTAAAGAGTCTCTACATTTGTTTCTTGAGACACATGGTGAAAAACACTGACATTGATGCATTGTCTAATACACCCGATAGATTTTCTATTTAATTTCTCCCAGTCTCTATCTGACATATCACTAGGCTTGACACTATCACCCTCAATAGGGTCAT
The DNA here is from genome assembly GCA_033629205.1 of Lithocarpus polystachyus. Classification (NCBI taxonomy): domain Eukaryota; kingdom Viridiplantae; phylum Streptophyta; class Magnoliopsida; order Fagales; family Fagaceae; genus Lithocarpus; species Lithocarpus polystachyus. Next base: position 53,251,254 of record CM066163.1, read on the forward strand.
GCAAATCCTTGCAATAAAGGACATCCTCCATCATCGGCCTCCAAATCAAATAATTCGATGCCGAGAGTTTAACCATAGTATTCATAGTCATATTCTCCATTTAATCCAACACAAGATAGTCAAACCCAAGCAACCAAAAGCTCTGATACCGCTTGTTGGGGAAAAATCCTAATCCCTTCAATGTCTATGTGTGAATTAAAATTAATGACTACCAAACAATAGCAATATTATGTAAAAAAAAAAATTCTAGTAAGCACCACATAAATATAACCACACAAGAACACCAAATCTTACGTGGAAAACCCTTCGGTGTAAAGGGAAAAACAACAGGGCAGCTCAAATATCCACTATGAAATAGAGATTACAATTATAAAGTTTATACTAAACTTGAGTCCACAATAAATTGGATTACAATAAATAAATTGGATATGCAAACAACAGATTTTGCATCAAGTTCTGTGGAGCTTCCGGATAATTAAATTGTGGGCAAGAGCAAGAGCCCATAATTCAGCCACCATAGAGTGCGTAAAACCAATACTTCTAGAAAAGCCACCAATCCAACACCCTCTAAAATTTCTAATAAGACCACCAGTACTCTAGCAGGATTTTATGGGCTTAACCATAATATTTAGCTTAAAGAAGCTTGGAGGAGGAGGTTCCCACTTCCCACCCAATAAGAACATGTTGTGTTTGGTTCTCCTCATTTGATAAGGGTGGGAAAAGTATCGTTTAGTGGCAAGGGATTTGATCCTTTTGAGGATTGTGGGTGGATCAAAAATTATTTCAGGATGTTCAAATGGACGAAATGATGATGGGGAATATGTAGTACTACACTTGAAGCATGTATCAATGGGGTAATTGTGGAAGTCTAGGGGTGTTTGGGTAAGGGTTAAGTTTAGTCAAATTGGAGCCACGGAGGAACAATCTCACAAGGTGTCTAAGGATGATTCTGTGGCGGAGTGGCACAAAGGGTGAGAGGGAAATTTTTTGGTGTGTAGCCATGCGAATGACTAATGTTAACCATTTACTATGTGGGAGATTTTACTAAAAATTGAAATCTAAACTAGTTATAGGAAATTGACTATTAGTGACGATTCAGTATACTCACATTAAAAGTTTTTGGTGAAACAATTTAGGATTCTTATTTTCTTACAATTTTGGGGTTTTTCTTGGAGTAAAGGAGCTCACCTATACTTGTTTTGTTTTTCTTTTTTACTATTAAAAAAAAAAAAGAATTGAAATTGTTGGGGTCCTTTTTTTTCTTTTTTCTTTTTTCTTCTATCAAGGACCTTAGTCAATGGCATTTGCTAATAGACCATATAAGAAAAAATTTAATACTATTTTAATGGAAAATATAAAAAGCTGGCAAAGGAATTAGTTTCTTTTTTCTTTTTCTATAAAAAGTTTCTAAAGATATTTCCTAAACCAATATTTTTAGAACATAAGCGAACTTATTCCTTCAAACAAATATTGCAAGCAAAATGAGGCACATCAGGTGTATGTTTGGTTTGAACGATTTGATGTTTTATTTGAACATGCGGGAACGTTAAAATGTTTTCATATTATTGTAAACTTATTCTATTTTTTATTTTTTATTTTTTTTTTATACAAGATAGAAATTCGAATCTAGCCTAATCTAAGTGTATATATGTGTAAAGCTTCCTCCTGGAGAATTGACCTCTGGCCTTTGCCCCTTACACCCTATAAGCACTTATACTTATAAAATGATTATCACGCCAAGAGTGCACGGTGGTACTTGTACTAGTATTAAAGAGACAAGGAAGTGGGAAGTGTGTGTAATATGAGAGACAATGAGAACGTCTTCGGCCACAGGATTGGAATCCAGCTCAGCTAATGTTGATAGGAACGCTATGGAATATGGATCATCTACTTATGTTGACTTCTTCTTAAACATAGGAACATCCAATAATGTTCAGTTTTGGTCAAAGAAATTCTCCAATACTGTTAGCTTCTCTTCTTCTTCTTCTTCTTCTTCTTCTTCTTCTTCTTCTTTTCCTTCCTCTTTCTCTCTATCCCATTAAATTGGTGAGAAATAAACAAATCAAATATATCTAACTTTGTGGATTAGAATCCCAAGGACAAAAATTTCTTTTGATTACAAAATTTCCATTAATGAGTAGTGGGCTCAATTTTATGTAAATTAAAGCAGCAAAGATTGCTGAAAAGGCCTTAAGAAAGGTCAATCATTTAGGAGAAGTTTCTCTTATAAAATTATAAAAGGTTATTCTAAGCCAAGATGGTGCTTTAATTTAGTAATCATTCTTCTTTTGGCCTCAAGTGGATAAACTAATGCATCTGTCTCTTACTCGTATGGCAGGCTCCACCTCTAGTGGAGTACAAACTAAATTTTGATGCAGCTGTGTTTCCAAACTTGCAATGCTCGGGTTTTGGAGATACTGGATTGAAGATACTGCACCGCCTGCGGCAGATGCTTTGTACATTAACTCTTTACATATTAATGAATGATTAAAATCTTTATCTAAAAAAAAAAAAAAAAAGCATCTGTCTCTTCATTAATATTTTGTGATTATGCTTTAGCCGCGACATGAGGCAAATTAAAAAGATAGGCCAGATAGATGCTGACATGATGGTTAACTTAATAATTTACACATTTTATTTTTGTCTTTACTTATTTTTTATTTTTTATTATGGGATGTTCTTACTTTTTTTTTTCTTTTTCTTTTTTTCGTGGGAGAGATTTGGAGTTTTGAACTTTGATCGTTTTCATTAAAATATATACCGAATTCTATCATTGAGTTATATTTAATTATAAATTGAAGTAGCGCATATTTTTCAAAAGAGAAAACAAACTTATTAGCATCACTGTTTTATTAATTTTCATGCACAAATTTAAATGTGTTAGTTTGTCAATTGATTTCATTAAAATATATACCAAATTCTATCATTGAGTTATATTTAATTATAAATTAAAGTAGCGCATATTTTTCAAAAGAGAAAATATACTTATTAGCATCAGTGTTTTATTAATTTTCATGCACAAATTCATGTGTTAGTTTGTCAATTGATAATGTATGGCACCCGGTAACTAAGTTCTTTTTTTTTCTTTTTCTTATTTAATGAAAACTATATAAATGCCATATGATTTAAAATCTATAACATTTACTTTATAATAATTGTTCATTAATATATTAGGCTAAGACACTATTTTTTTCGTAGATGAGATCTAAATCTTTTACTTTAGTATAAGAGATTTTATTATTGCTCTTGACTAAAAAAAAAAATATAAGAGATTTTATTAATTGAATTAACTCGCACATAAGACAGTTGTTAGCAAAAGTAAAAAGTTATCGACTAATCCTGTTTCATCTCTTTTGATAATTAATCATTAAAGGTTTCATCTTGTTGTCTCTTTATACAGTAACAATAAAAAAAAAAACATGTGATCACCACAATCGTTTTGATAATGACTACTACGTCATGCCATTAACCGGAAAGCCAAAACTCAAGGAGATATGTCGTTGAAAAATGAGGAATATATATATAGGTATTAGAACATATAGATTTTTGTTGCAGACAATCGTTGTTCTACGTTACTTGATCACCACCGGACCAGCTGAGCTTATGGGTGAATTTTTTGGATGCATGCATATGAAAATCATCATATATGACAACTGGGATTGCATGAAATCGGGGTATATTTTGAAATACAGCAGCTGGAAATTCATAAAATTAGCATGCAGCAGTTCTTATCTCTTAAAACTTTCTTAGCACATGTATCATGTATATTGTGGCAAAAAAGGAAAGAAAAAAGAAAAGAAAAGAAAAGAAAACCTTTTAAGTAAAAAAAATAACCGTAATGACATTTTTTATAGTGTTTTATGTTAGTTTTTTAATTCCTATTTCCTCTTTTACCACTATATATATATATATATATATATATATATAAGAAATAATTTTTGATTATATTAGCGTAAAAATCCACTGTATTGGCTGCAACAAGTGGTTTAGGACCTTCATCAATTAATTTGTACATATAATCAAGCACTTTGATCTGCGGCATATGTTCAGAAAAAATGCCTCTTTAAGAAATTATCATGCACTGCCAGTGTATTACGTCTCCCTCTTAGATGGACCGCATGAATCCCAGAAATAAAATCTATCTTTTTGCTATAAGCTTACAAGAGAGTGTTATACACCAAATGCATTAGATAATTTCAACTCAAGACAAGAGTCTTCCTTTTCAAGAAATTATTTTAATGTGTGCTGCCAATACCCACAAGTTATTACAAGGAACTACGTATGATAGTAATTAGCATTAATTGCATTGCTCGAATGCCATCCAAGGCAAACCAATTGTCATAAGCTTTCTATACACGCCCTAATTAGTCACTTTTCTAGTGTTTTCTATAGTTAAGCTCCCAAACCCAAAGCATGAAATCATACAAAGAAGATTCTTAATATTTAATTTGTTTTAATATTTGATAAGCATGATAATCATGTGGTGGTCATACATATAATTCAATGGTAAGTTCAGTAAACTATTGATGTTATAAGAAGTTAAGTGATGTAAATACTGTAAAGAGTTCCATTATATTCAACTTTTTATGACTCAATGACTTTCAATTACCTTTCTGGATTTTTTTTATTTTTTTATTTCCTTGCATGTTTTCACCTATTTAGTGCTTTATGTACAAAAATTTTCATGTCAACTGAATGTCATTATTAAATCCAAAATTCATTTGTTCAATACATTTAAAAACTGGAAATTAGAGTTTATCGCCTTTTAGTTACTAAAGTTTACCTCCCGAGTATTGAAAATCGACATTAAACCACCCTCTGCCATTATTGAAAATCTGCCATTAACCTAAAAAGGCTAAGTAGATTTATTTTTTGTTTTTGAAATTTTTACTAAAAATAGCTATTATTTTAAAATATATATGTAATTTATGATTAATAAAAATCTACCAACTCACCGAAACCCTCCAAAGCTACACCACCTTGAAATACCAACTACTGCCGATCATGAACTCCACAACCTTCAACCTCATGATTCAACCTTGTAAAAAATATAATTTATTATTTCTAGTTTGTAAGAGACCGCATGATCTATATTGGTTAGTTGAGGTTCGGCAAAATATCAAGTTTTTATATATAATTCAAGAGTTACAATTTAGAGAAATTTGAATATTAAATGTTTCCAATAACAATACAAGAAAATATTAATTGACTTATAAGGCTCGATCTTGATCTATATCTAATATTATTAAAAGGCTGTATTAGATATAACTCAGAATATAACCATATATGGTCACAAGATGCATACTCATAATTTCGTTCCAGTCTCACTAACACACACTTGAGAGTACTTAAAAGGTTCTTGCCTAGAAGAACCACATCGTTTTAAGTGACTTGCATAATATATTCCTTACATGATAGAGCATGCATTAACATTATCATCACTGAATAGTGAGACAATGTTGTCTTCAGTTGCGTTTGAGGCCGGAAAAGCTTGCACGACATTTCGAACGTAGCCGGAGGGTGCCCTTTTGTCATTGGCTCCAGGTGCACAAGGATAGTATACTAGATGTTGAGGAACGTAAGGCCAAAATTCAGCTCTCTTGCCAGTACTTTTTACTCTTTTCAACACCTTATTTGGTTCAACATAACCACTAACTGTTACCCTTTGTTGCTTTCGGTTCACCTCCACAGATTTTACACCTATATGCAGTTTGAGAGGAAGAAGTAGTGATTTAGCTTACAAAACAAAACAAAATATAAAATGCACATTTGTAAAATAGCTAAGTAGGCCTATTGGGTTGTCTGCCTTTCATTCAAAACCATTATTTAATCTTATTTATATTCTTGGATTTTGATGCTAATAACCTGATAATTAGGTGGAAACCATGCATTTGAGAATAAAAATATAGGTGCATGTTTGGTATAGTTTATTTTTCATCTTTTTGAAAATAAGATTATTGGGACACCACAACCACAAGTAACAAGATATATTTTTTTCTCCCACCAAAAGGGGGCCTAAAACGTCAGCTCTTTCATTTGAAAGGAAAATTAAATTAAAATGGAAAGAAACCATGTAATAATAAATTATCAAGGTAATATATATATATATATATATATATTTTTTTTTTTTCATCTTTTCATTAAAAACAAAAACCAACAAATTGATGTTAGGAATCGGCAATTTATTTTCTATGTAGGCATACTTCAATTTAAAATTAAATAAATAAATAAAATTTATTAATAGATGATGATGGCTTCTCTATGAAGGGTCTCAACTCACAACAAATTCATTTGTTTCGGTTTTTGATATTTGTGGGTTTCAAGCGTGTACTTTTTTTTCTTCTTCTTATAAATGCTTCTATATTCCTTTCTTTCACGGTTGCTTGTCTTATAAGTGATATATCACAGAATTGCAATACAGGGGACAAAACAAAGCTTCAAAAAAAAAAAAAAAAAAAAAAACACACACACACACACGCAGCTAGCTTAACAATATAACCTTTCATGTTGGTAACATCATTTTTAACTCTTCTTTCACATCCATCGCTGATAGGGATAAAACTCCCACTAGACGCCGGCACCCTGCGCGGGATGACGGTGCGAGGGATGACGACGAACACTAAACCCTGACGACAGAACCCTTGAATGGGGTGACGGAAGAGACCATTGACGGGGAAGGCTTGGGGCACCCAAAGCCTATCTTGTCACGCACGCTTCCCTGAGGAAACGAGTCTTGTCGCGTACGCCACTATTTGGACAAGTGTCACGCGCGACACGATCGCTCCCAGAGGGATGGCTTGCCCAACACACTTGCTTGCCCAAGAAGTATCTTACACTCCACGTTACTCGGGGGCAATTTCGGTAAGAGTAATATCTTTTCCAGCACGCCTTGGCCAAGGGCCCTTGCTACTACTATAAATACTTCCACGCCCTCCAAAATTGAGGTACGCATACTTTTACCCCGACTCTGGCACATTAGAGTTGTAAGCAACACTAACTTAACCGTCGGAGGGTCGTTGGCTGGTACCACGCCGGTACCTCCCTTCGAGGTTCTTTCTACCTGTGCAGGTTTGTCCAAAGTACGTGAAGGCCTTGCAGCTTACTGAGTTGATTCTTGGCATCATCAGTTGGCGCCGTCTGTGGGAAAGTACGTAGACTGTGTTTCGTGCTTTCCGGACAAAGAGTTGCATGGTACTCACACATTCAAGGGCAACCACCATGAACGATCAAGGTAATGAACAGCGCACCACGGCACTCGAGAGGCAGGTCCAAACTCTGGCAACCGCGGTGGAACGCCTCACAAAACGTAACAACGACCTGGAAGAACAGCTACAACGGAGGAACGCGACGTTTGACAACCAAGGAGAAAACCACGAGGAGAGCAGTGCCGAGGAGAGGAACCATGGAGGCCCTGAGGGAAGCAATGCCCTGAGCCGACCCGAAGGACAGGAGACGAACCGTCCATCGGCCGATGGCAATATCCCGTCCCACATTGCGTCGGAGATGCAGGTGATGAAGGAGCGCATGGATTTCATGATGAATGCCCTCAAGGGACGAGTATCCAGCGACCTCGATGACCTCGTCCACTGCATAGACTCCCCCTTTACAACACCTGTCATCTTATTCCTTACGCCACCAAAATTCCGCATGCCCCAGGTGGAAAGCTACGATGGGTCCAAGGATCCGCTGGACCATTTGGAGTCCTTCAAGACATTGATGCACCTACAGGGCGCACCAGACGAAATCATGTGCCGGGCCTTCCCAGCGACGCTAAAAGGCTCCGCGAGGACCTGGTTCGGCAGATTGGCGCCCGGCTCTATCGGCACTTTCAGAGAGCTGAGCGCTCAGTTTGCCTCGCAGTTCATCGGGGGACACAGGCACAAAAGGTCCACCATGTGCCTGATGAACATCAAGCAGCGGGAGGATGAGACGCTGAGATCCTATATAGCCCGTTTCAACAAAGAGGCGCTTTCGATCGATGAAGCGGATGATAGGATACAAGTCGCCGCATTCACAAATGGGCTAAGGAAGGGTAAATTCTTGTTCTCTTTGTACAAAAATGACCCGAAAACTATGTCGGATATATTTTACAGGGCAACAAAGTACATGAATGCGGAAGATGCATTACTGGCCCGGGAAGAAAAGCCTCCCAGGAAAAGGGAGAGACAGGAAGACACACGACAAGATAAGGGGCGAAAGGCGCCTCGGACAGGAGAAGGCCGAGACAATAGACGTCCGAAGCCCCCTATCGGGAAATTCACAAGCTACACCCCATTGATGGCTCCATCTACAAGGCATAAAAGCGTCAAGCTCAAAAGCTAACGGCTTAGAAGTCAACGATCTAAAAAGAATCTACAAGGCATAAAAGCGTCAAGCTCAAAAGCTGACGGCTTAAAAGCCAACGACCTAAAAAGAATCTACAAGGCATAAAAGCGTCAAGCTCAAAAGCTAACGGCTTAGAAGCCAACGATCTAAAAAGAATCTACAAGGCATAAAAGCGTCAAGCTCAAAAGCTGACGGCTTAGAAGCCAACGATCTAAAAAGAATCTACAAGGCATAAAAGCCTAAGTCTAAAAGACGACGGTATTCTAAAGACGACGGGTCAAAGAGCTACCACATTGTCCTAAAAAGGCAATTACCGAAAAGCCTAAATCTAAAAGACGACGGGCCAAAGAGCCACACATTGTCCTAAAAAGGCAATTACCGAAAAGCCTAAGTCTAAAAGACGACGGTATTCTAAAGACGACGGGCCTAAGAGCCAACACTGTCCTAAAAAGGAAATTGCCCAAAAGACAGTCTAAAAGGTGACGGTATTCTAAGGACGACGGGCCCAAAATCCACCACATTGTCCTAAGGACATGCCAGGAAGACTAAGCCAAAATGATGACGGCTCTAAAAGTTAATATGCTTGAAAACCAACGGCTTATAAAGCTGATGGTCTCACAAGAGCTCAAAAGGCATACAAAGGAAATCATTTGTAAAGTTTAAAGTAAAAGCAGGCTATACACACAAGAGCAAGTATGAAATAAAAAGTGCATTAATAAAAATGCCTTTGAAGGCAACATTGTTCATAACGATGAAAAAATTGATACACATTAATACGCCTTAAAAGGCAACTGTTTATGACGGATGGAGAATTGATATTTCTACAAAAAAACTACAAGGTCACTGGACGGGAGAATCAACAACTTTCATGTCAGCTTCGTCATCTTGGACTTGAGCCTGGGTGCCAGTTTCTGCCTCGTCATCATCTTTGCCGTCGCCCTTGAGATTTGGGTCTTCGTCAAGAAGACGCTCCGTATTGTCAGAGGCGGCGGGGAGGATGGAGGTTTGAGCCTGGGCCTCGTCGATACTCACTTGGGAGAGATCAAGTTTCGGGTACAAGGCCTTCACTTGACGAAAGGCATCATCGAAGCCATCTGCGAAGGTGCTGCCCAACTCCGTCAAATAGGCTTCGGAGTCATGGTACTCTCTGATAGAGTCCTCACTAGCCTGACGGAGTTGATCCCTGACGGATGAAATCTCCGCCTCCTTGTCAGCAAGGACCTTCTGCAGCATACCCATCTGCTTCTCCAGCTCAGCCCTCTCTTGCTCGGACAAGGAAAGCTTCTTTTCCATCTTCACCCTCCAGGCCTTGTATTGCAAAAGCTCATCCTCCGTCTCTGTTGCCTTAGCCCGTAGATGGCTCAGGGCCGTCTCCTCATAGACACAACGGTCCATAAGGCCCTTCATCATGAGGACGGCCTGAAACAGAGATGCTGAGTCAAACACGACGATAAAAAAAAAAAAAGAGAAAGAAAATTATAGTGAACTGGTGACGGGTAGAATATTTACCTGAGCAAGGCTGAAGAGGCCTGTCTCCCCCATCGCCTTCGTTGCGTGGTTCCCCAAGTCTTCATAGTCCTCCGCCGTCAATATGGAAGACAGTTTTTCCAAGGCGTACTTGGGGTCCTCACGAAGGAGGACGGGTGGCTTCTCAGCAGGAGGCACCGGGCCGCCCGTCATCAAACCTTTCCCCCTGCCGTGCTTAACGGGTACCTTCTTCGCCTCTGCCTCGAGGCTGACGACGGTCTCGGGCGCAACCTTAGGCTTTTTTGGGAGACGGTCTCCCTCCTGACCGGGTTTTCTTTTTTGTACGGGCGGCTTGGGCGCACCCGTCACGCCGGCTTGGGCCTCTTTCTTCTTTGCGGCAGCCTGTTGCCTGATGAAAGCCCTCCTCTTCGCTTCTTCCGTTTCTGCAAAAGTAGACGGTACGTGAGTTGATGAGAAAGAAAGAAACTTGAAATTCAAGAGAACAGATTTATGTGCTCGGACTTGTGTCTCGTACTTCAGTGCTTCCTCGGACGGTTCAGGCCCGTCACAATGCCAACAGATTGTTTTTAACGTCACCAATGTGGCCCAAGATCTCTCCGTCAACTCACTTTTTTGGAAAATCTTCTCCAAAAAACTCCACTGTTCGAGAGAAACTTGTGGACGGTCCTGGGCTGCAAAAGAGGACGGTCAGAAATCGACGGTGTTTACAAAAAAAAGGGGAGAAAGAATGTGAATGGAAGCATACCAGACGGGGGTAAAACACCCCATGTTGTGTCAACGGGCATAAATTCAGTCTCACCTGGATGACACATCCACCCATCCCCGTCCATAAAAAAGTACCTAGACTTCCAGTCCCTATTAGAATCTGGAGTATCACTAACTAACCTCAGCAACGGGCTCCTAGCAACAAAGCTGTACATCCCTCGTGATTTTACAATCTCTATCGGACGGTAGCAGTGGAAGAACTCCTCCATTGTTAACCTTTTCCTCCCCTTGGACATTGACCAGTACAATACCTCCACCCCAAGGAAAACCTTCCAGGCATTTGGAGAAACTTGGTTGACGGACAATCCTAAGTAGTGAAGGAGATGACGGTGCAGCTGAGTCAAGGGAAATCTCAACCCAGCCTTGAGCATTTGCTCGTAGATCCCGACACCCTTAACCCCGTGGTAATAACACTTCTCTCCTGGGCGAGGTAGACGGATGGGTATGTTGACGGGTATCTGGTACTTACTCCTAAGTGTTTTGAAGTGTGACTCCTTTATTGTGGACGTAAAATCATTTACCGTCCATAGTGAGAGTATGACGAACTTCCTCATCCCATCTGTGCCTACGACGGATTGGACTTGTTGTTCATCTCCCCTTAGCCCGTCACTAAGATTACTCTCTGTCCTACCACTACTTGAAGAAGAGGAGGAGGTAGATGAGCTTTCTTCACTTGAAGTTGTAGGATCCTTTGGACCCGACGGGTTAACTTCATCGTAGCCCGCTCCCTCGCGGACAAACGATTGATTACTGGACGCGCTAGACATTTAATACCTACATATGACGGAAAACCCTAAGTTCAACTGTCCTAGAGACACCTGATGGTAGTAAAAGTGAACGAGACAATGATAAGTACTTATTGGTTGTTTTCGTTGCTAAAGGGTGTTACGGACGATTGCGAGGACGTGACGGACGAATAGGTTGACGGATTAAATTCTTTTCTTGCTGGGTGAACGGATGCACTCTGATCTCTTGATTTCAATAAAAAGTGAAAAATGAAGGGAAAGAATGGAAGTTTATATATGAAGGGTAGCACGGAAGGTGAGGAGATGCCTCGTTCTTTGCACACGGACATTAAGTCGACGACACGTGCCCTACATTGAATGTCCAGCATTAATTACTGAATGACAGCCTATCTATTCAACTCTCATTAAATGAGAACCGTCATCCCATTAGTCCGTCTCCTACGTGTTCACGGACTGATGGGCTGAGGGGGCACCTGATAGGGATAAAACTCCCACTAGACGCCGGCACCCTGCGCAGGATGACGGTGTGAGGGATGACGACGAACACTAAACCCTGACGACACAAACCTTGAATGGGGTGACGGAAGAGACCATCGACGGGGAAGGCTTGGGGCACCCAAAGCCTATCTTGTTATGCACGCTTCCCTGAGGAAACGAGTCTTGTCGAGTACGCCACTATTTGGACAGGTGTCACGCGCGACATGATCGCTCCCAGGGGGATGGCTTGCCCAACACACTTGCTTGCCCAAGAAGTATCTTACACTCCACGTTACTCGGAGGCAATTTCGGTAAGAGTAATATCTTCTCCAGCACGCCTTGGCCAAGGGCCCTTGCTACTACTATAAATACTTCCACGCCCTCCAAAATTGAGGTACGCATACTTTTACCCCGACTCTGGCACTCTAGATTTGTGAGCAACACTAACTTAACCGTCGGAGGGTCGTTGGCTGGTACCACGCCGGTACCTCCCTTCGAGGTTCTTTCTACCTGTGCAGGTTCGTCCAAAGTACGTGAAGGCCTTGCAGCTTACTGAGTTGATTCTTGGCATCATCAATCGCAGTCCATTTTCACTTTGATATCGACCGTCTGAGAAAGAAAACATAAGCCATAACATAAAATAGCAAGAGAGAAAGCATCATATACATATTACAGAATATATATGTAAGCAGTGCAGAGTAGTCTTCAAAGAATATTTAAGTATGTAAAGGTTAAATAGTTGCTGGTAATAATAATGGGTACCTGAAGTGCTTTGCGCTTGCTCCTTGTGCTGGTGACAGTGCAAAAGTTGGAGAGGTAATCAAGAGCACCCATTTATCTTCACTTATAGTAGAAAGAAAATATGAGAGAGAGAGAGAGATGTGAAACCCTGTAAAGACTAGGTATTTATATAAGTGAAGAAGTTGTATGCTGGATTTGAAAAAAAGATGTTCAGAAAAGCATGCGGGCCCGTTTGGTACACATGTTTAAACACATGTTTTTAGTTTTTAAATAACATTACACGTATTTTCACACACTTTTTCACCTACATGTATTTTTAAAAAATACAAACGATGTTACTAGAATAACATTACCAAACGGCCGTGTCTAGAAAATCGAGTATTATTCTATAACCAAAGAAAATAAAATTGTCCATAAAGCATGCTAATGTGGCTACAAATAATGAAGGGCAACACTGCTTTTGCGCTGCTTATTTGTTTATTTTAGTTAGGTTAATGAGAAAATGCTCATAAAGGAATTTTATATGTGTTTGCTTTTGTTTTTGTTCAGTAAAAGTGTGGGTTTTCTTTCCAATTATTTTATGATAAATTATCATTTAAATACCCCCAATCATGGCCTCTATTGGTTGATTCTATCCATAGTTTCAAATATCAAAAAAATTCTTCCATTCTCTCCTTGCCTTCTATTCCAACTATATAATTGTTGTCAATCATTGTCTTTAAACCATTCAAGTATATTCTGAGGGGGAAAAGAGTTAGATTTACTTCCAAAATTTAAAATTTTCCATGTACTTGACAAATAGAAGATGACAAGAGCTGAACTAGAGGAAAATGACTTCTTGTTTGAGAAGATTTTGAAGAAAATGGATTGAAAAGTGCTTCATTTGATTGTGACAAATAAATAAGTTAAAAAAGAAATAAGACTTTGCAATGTGCATTTTCCCTTGTGTGGATATATATAAATAGGGATAAATTGCATTTTAAAAAAAAATCTTATTACACACTCCGTATATACTGCCTATAAAGCAACGTCACATACCTTTAAAATCATGTTTTAAAAACATGATATCAAATTTATTTTTATTGGTTGCTTTAGACATTTAGCAATGTGTGTACAGTGAGTATAATAAGGAGTGTGAAATTATTATTACTCTTACATCTTCTCACCTTAAGCCTAAACTATAAGATCTGTTCCTCCTAAACTTATCTGAGCAGTAAGCTCCTAAACAATAATCATAGTTGCAATCCCGTTATAAAAAATTTTCCGTTTTCCTTATAGTTAATACTAAAGTTCATATGTTTATTATTAAGGAATGTGACATTGCCTCGATATATCACTTATGCTTTGTTCTTATGTACTTGTAAATTGTAATGAGTTCATTTACTCTTCTCTTTCTCCTTCTCCTTCTCAATTTTTATATTATTTTTTAAAAAGATTATACTCGTAATTCCTCTCCAATTTTGTTAGCATAGTTTTTTTGGTTATTACTTTAACTTCGTATGGGAGACTACTAGTTTGTTTGTTCTTGAACTCCAGAGCTCGTTCGTCTTTGTTTTAGTTTCTGTTGGGTCATTGGAGCTTCTTGGTCTTGGTTTTGGTTTGCGTCCTAACCGTGAGAAATGGTCTGAAAGGAATCCCAGGATCCCACATCATTTGGGTGTGTGGTTGGTAATGGGTACATGAACTTGTTGAGTCTGCTCCACTAATTATTTTCTTAAACTATTGGATTGGATGCTTTAACACTTATTTGTCACAAAAGTGGAGGATATTGTAAACAATTATGTATAGTAAAAGTTAATTTTTTTAAATTTAAAGTTTAATTAAGAAGAACATTGCAAATGACCCTATATATGAATAATAGAGAGCCAAATTGACTTTCCAATATTCATTTTAAACAAAAACTAAAAGTTTGATCCAAGAATATTTGTATGCGCCTTATGTTATGTAGTTCAGAATTAACTTTACTTAAAAAGTTGTAAATAAATGGGAAGATTTTATTTATTCTTGTATAGTCGTCGCGCATTCCAATGGCTAGTGTTTAATCATCTACAAAGCGTAATATGGTATTCAAGCATTATCTCCAGAAAGTATTAATAAGCTCTTTCTATGATGCCCTAAACGAGAATCTCCTAAACTTTGATCTACCACTCAATTTTTTAGACTTCTTTGTTGACTTTATACTACTGCAATAACTTTTTTTCTGTCCTGCACTACTCATGAATGAATTTCAGCAGAAAGTTCGGCCTGTGCTTGCATGCCTCTAAACTAAAGTTTATGGTATCATCATTGGACTTTTCATCCCTTTCATCTAAATCATTTATTAAACTAACCATAAAATTTAAACTTTTGATATTAGATCACTAAACAACCCAAAACAGAAGATTATCTTAGATAGGATTATTATCCAATGTGTTGCTTTAAATTTGCTTCAATAATCACCAAAGAATTGAAGAACTAGGGGGTAGTAAATAGTAACGTTAAAGATCAAAGGACTAACGGGTTCTTTCTTAATTGTCACCTTATTGATGAGAATCAACAAACTTTCAAGGATCCATTGCAAGTTCCAGTTGGGCCAATTACAAGAGCAAGATCCAAGAAGATCAAAGAAGCACTTAATGGGCTGATTCAAGGGATTTGGGCTGATTCACATTCCAAGCTGGGCCCAAAAGAAGATGAAGGCCTAATAAATTTAATCTAAGCTATTGAGGGCTGATCTGACGTAATTGGGCGTTATTTATGGCAAAGATTTATGGCTGATTGACTTTCCAGATCTAAATCAGTTAATAGATACTTTTCCTAATTTAGATCTTCTAATTTTAGACCAGATCTTCCTTAATTTTAGGCTTTTATTATTTAGAACGTTTTTTAGGGTTTTTCTTATTTTGGATCTGCTATTTTCAGACCAAATCAGTTTTTAATTAGGGTTTTATTATTTAGTACGTTTTTTAGGTCAAATTTGATTTCTGATATGGTTAGGTATCAATTAGGAGTTATTTTAGAATATATTTTCTTGTCTGCCAAGTTTTATGGAGCCCTTAAATAGGCCCCTAAGTCTGTAAACGTTTTTGATGAATTATTGAATAAAAATCAGACAAAGGTGAGGCTTTGCTCTTCTCTTTGGTTCTTCAAGAACTGTGAACTTATCAAGGATTCTTCCTTGTGGCGTTCAAACTTTATACCTTTGGTTCGTGATTCCTTTATAATCATTGGGTCAAGGTTCTTTTACTCATACCTTTGGTTCGCGTTTCTCTTATAAACGTTGGGTCAGGGTTTCTATCAAATCTGAATTTTAGCTTTCTGGGGCAATATTCCAATATTGTTTGTTGGGTCTCAAAGCGAGTCTGTTGAGGTTCGCATCATTTATCATGCATCAAACTTTGATTGTCAAGTAATTGATTAGGCTTGTGAGAGTATGTCAAATCCGAAATTCCTTCATTATCAAGGGCTCTAAAACAACAGTCATTGTGAAGCAATGTCGGGAGAGTAACATTGAGACTTATAGAAAAACATTGGCGACAGATTTAGAAGATTGATGCGGTTGAAATGGTATAAGAAAAAGTAATAGTATGAAAAAAGTATTAGTATAAGAGAAGTAGTTTGAGTGAATTTATATATAAAAATGATGTTTTTAGAGTCTTAGGTTAGGTACACTTTGGTGCTATTGCTAATAGTTCGGCACTGGGGTTTTCTCTCTAAAAAGCACTACTTACAATTCGTGGGTAATGAGGGTATTTATAGTGTGGGTAATGATTGAAGAAATTACAATCAAATTTGGCACGAAATTAAAGCCAACATGAGCTAGTTGGAAAGCACAACTTCACAATCTCTCCCTTTGGCTATTCTGTGACAAAACTCCTAAACAGACTGTTAGGTTCTAAAAGTTTAAAATAATTAGTAAATCGTGAACATAAACTTGTCTATATAGATATAGATCTTAGAGACTATAGATATTATTAGACAATGCTCAAGGTGATTCAAGTCAAAATTCAAGAACAAGTAAGCTGCAGAAAGAAAATATCATAATTTGCCTAGTTTGACCAATCGAAAGCCAGGCTCGATCAATCAAAATACGAGTCTGTAGAATTTTAAGTTCGGACCTATTAGGTTCTAAAAGTTTAGAACAATTGGTAAATCGTGAACACAAACTTGTTTAGATATAGATCTTAGAGCCTAAAGGTATTATTAGATAATGCTCAAGGTGATATAAGTCAAGATTCAAGAATATACAAGCCGCAGAAGGAAGAGTATAGAAACTACCTGGTTCAATTGATCGAAAGACAGACTCGACCGATTGAAACACGTATCTGCAGAATTCTATTTTAGCACAAACTCTACTTAAACGTATTGGGTTTCAAGTAAAACATTACTAGTATATAAATAAAACCCTAAGCACGTTTTTTATAAGGCTTTTCAGAGAGATAAGAGTTTGCCTCTTTTGTATCTAAGGTTTTCAACCCAAAAAGCTCTCTCATATCTTCTACCAATGTTATTTTCAACCCAATCTTTTGTATCTAAGATTCAGTGTTGTAAGAGTTGCTGCCTTCTCTAGTCATCAAAGGTGCTGACGATCTAAACTTTCAAGGGTGGTCTTAGAGTCATAAACAGGAGAGTTTGTGTTGATAAACCTTTGAGTAAAGTCTTAAAGTCACAAGCAAGTGAGCTTGTATTAGTGCAAAGTCCAAAGAGAGAAGGAGTTCGTGGATTCGGAGCTTTCAGGTGGTCGTGTCAATAAGTTCTATATGTGGTAGCAATAAGATGTTAGTGGTCTAAGTTTTATTGTAAACTTCTATTCTCTATAGTATATTTGCTTTTTACCTTGAGGATAGCTAAGTTAAATCCTTCCCAGGTTTTTTACCGGTTTGGTTTTCCTGGGTCATCATATCGTTATGTTATTTATTTTTCCACTACTTTACATGATATGACTTTATTGTTTTAATGTAGATCTGAATAATAAACCTAAGTATTCACTTACTTAATTAATTAGGTTAAACAATCTAGTTTACAGGGGTCTAAAAACCTAACACAGACTCTAGACTTAAATGTGAGATTGGGAACATAGACAAAACTCAATCACACCTAAATCTAAAAGCTGTGAAGCACTTGAATGATATACACTTGTATCTTGAAACACTTGCACATAACAAATAGGATTCATTAACTAGATAAGTAGAACACAAGGCATATATAAAGAACAAGTAAAACGCAATCGAGATACTAAATAAGGTATAAGACATACAACATAACTTGATCAAACATAAATAGTCATTAGGAAATGACCACAATAAGCATTTAACTAGTAAATGATTATCCTGACATGCAATGCAATTAAGAGTAAAGCTAAAATCAATTGCATGTTAAATATACCATATGATACATTAAAGAAACAAAGGCTAGAAGCAATAAATAACTATAAGCATTAAGAAATAGCTTTAAAAACCAAGAAACATAAAGTACAAAAGGAAACTATGTTTTAAACAAAAGTACTTGAGAGATTTAAATAAAGCACTGTAAATAACAAAAGCTATAAAAGCATAAAACATAAACTATACTAGCCAAACAATGGTTAGACTATCCAAAAAGTGTGTGTGGTTGTAGGTTAGCTTCCTCCTTTTCGGCCCACTGATCTCCCCCTTCAATATGCACACCTCCTTTCCATGTAATGCTCTCCCCCTTACTATATGCTATATTCAAAATATTCACATTAAGTGCTCTCCCCCTTTTTGGCATGAATAGCTAAAGGCTTTTCCCAAGCTTGCGTTGAATCTCATC
This sequence comes from Lithocarpus polystachyus, assembly GCA_033629205.1. Classification (NCBI taxonomy): domain Eukaryota; kingdom Viridiplantae; phylum Streptophyta; class Magnoliopsida; order Fagales; family Fagaceae; genus Lithocarpus; species Lithocarpus polystachyus. The sequence continues at coordinate 53,269,565 of CM066163.1, forward strand.
CAATTGTGTCTCAATGGTGATTAGACGAATCTGAACATGATTTTTGTTAGAGTATATGACATTAGCAAGACCAGAAAAGCGCTTATGCAACCCCTTCATCAATGTCGTCAACCTATCTCGATGAGAGATAGATAGTCTCGGCTGAGTGCTGGTAGGCTGAGGCTTGGGAATGTGAGGAAATGCTATCTCGAGTTGCTCGGGGAGGACAGTAGAAGCAACTAATCTCTGTCCAGTAGGAGTGGCATGTTAGGAGGATTCGCTCTTTGGAGGCTTAGGAGGACTCTTCCTTGCCTTTTTAGAAGATGAGTGACCCTTGCTCATTTGAAGAGAGAGCAATGAGATTGGTCTTTGACGAGGTAGGGTTGTTCCTTCTTTCAGAGGATGGACACCCTTAGGAATCATGATATTCATGGCAAGACTGTAGAAAGGTAAACAAATCCTTGCAGCTAATCTCCCCGTTGTTTTGCCTATGGTCCGAAATATGTGAGCACAAATATCAATTTAAGCTCCCTTGATTAGATCACATAGAAAATGCTCTTTCTAAGGTTAATGAAACCTGTGTTGGACAGAGGGTACAGGATGTGAGACACGTCATCTATGGTACTTTGAAGTCCCAATGGAGGTGCCTGTGGAGGAGACTTCATGATCAACTCTTAAAGTGTCAAGAATCTTAGCAATTGGTGCTAATTTGTCATCATATGGAGAAATATCTACATTTTTGGGACGATTGATGTGAAGAATCTTCGCTAGGTATTCTGGAGTAATGACAAAATCCTTTTCTCGAACCCAACACTTCAGTTCAGCTCTGATGAACCATGCATTAGAGTAGAATTTTTTGACCAACTCTTTAATGGGATCCGCAAAGTTACCAAACAAACTTGCCTAATCCTTATCCATAAAGTGTTGGAAAAACTAGTTTTGCATCTTAGACAAAACCCACAGCAGAAGCAACACAAGGATCTACTTCATTCATGAGAGAAAACATGTAACTTTGAATTCTAGAAAAAATTAGAGAAAGCGTACCTTGGTTCAGTGAAATTCAAAAACAAGACTTGAGAATACCTTCAATCTTCATCCCAATTCCATGTCGTGCCAAAGATGAGTGGTCTCTCAATCATACATACGTTTTAACTACCTTAGAAGTTACTTTATTTAATAACTCTAATTAAATAAAAATTGATTATCTAATTGGGTTAGACCAAAGGGACTAATAAGGCTCTAGCTCCAATGGTCCTTTGACTTATCTGTCAACTCTTAACAAGTCCAAAGTTACCATTAATTATATAATAAGTATCACTATGGAAATATAATTGCACTCTAGGCCTTATTAATAAATTATTTCCTAAGACTCTAATATGATATTATTTGACCCCTCCATGAAATATCCATAGTGAACAAAGTCATAATTAACTGTCACTTTGTAAATGTTAGGTTGAAAGTTATCAACCATTTTTTTGACTTTATTCCGTGCCAATTTGCTTGTAATTCAGCACTTAGAAACCCTATATTTAGGTGGGAATCATATAAGGGTAGTGTGTGAGAGAGTGTGAAGAAATGCTTAAGACTGTGCAGTGAAGCGGGGACTCGCGACTGGATCTCGCGAGTAGCTCTCGACTGGCAAGCCACCAGAAGATGCACACGAGTGAAGCGTGCAGAGAAGCTGAACCGTCTACCAGCTGTTGCACTACATGACAAAAAGTCCAGCTTGGCCATTCAGTTAGCTCGCGGCTTGTACTCGCGACTCAGTCAAGTCGTGAGGCCAAGTCGCCAGCCAGCTCTGTTTTGAAAAACTGACTCTTCGCATTCCATTCTCACTCTAGTATAAATACCCCTTATACCCACGAAATGTAGAGAGCTTCCAGAGAGAATTTTGACAGAGAAACCGTAGAGAAAAACAAGATTGACTCATCCACAATCTTTACATAGTGACTCTTCAAATTCCTCTATTCTCACCCGTTCCATGTTGGGAAATATACATGTTTGCATCGAATACAAAACATACGCAGCGGAAAATAAACGGATCTACTTCATTCGCAATTGATAACATGCACTATGTAGGTTTCAGAATATAAGAACAAGAGAGTGTACCTTGATGCGGTGAAATTCAAAACCAAATGAAGAAGTACTCGGGAATACTTTCAATCTTTACTCCAATTCCACTTGATGCCCAAGATACACGGTCTCTCAATCAGTTCTATGTTTCTAGAGAGAATATATGAAAGAGTGTCTCTCTTCCTTATATCATATATTATTACATATATTAAACATACAAACCATTTCATTCTATATAAAATTCTATATGTTTCTCTCCACATAACTGATTATCTAATTGGGCTAGCCTTTTGGGCCTTCCCAATTGGGCTTTAGTGTGTGGCTTGGAGTGGGACCAAAAGGGAACAAATAAGACACTAGCTCCAATGGGCCTTGGGCTTTTCTGTCAACTCTTGACAAGTCTAAAGTTACCATTAATTATATTTAATACCACTATATAAATATAATTGCACTCTAGGCCTCATTAATAAATTATATCCCAAGACTTTATCATACATGCAACCCCTTCATAAAATATTCGTAGTAATACAAAGTCATGAATATAGACTGCCACTTTGTAAATTACTACATCTTAATTCTTGAGTACCCGGTTTAATCCTTATGAGTTATTCACCATATATTTATGAAATCCAATTTCATAAATATATACTTTAGTCTTACTAAAGTGGTTAGGCCTAACTCTCTGAATAACTGTACCCATTAAACTTATCTCAAGGGAATATTTTATATCTCCGTTAAGAGACTATGAATTCCATCTTGAGAATATATGTTCCATCAACACTAAATGTGGCTGCCCAACATACTAAGGTTTTGACCGTTACTTTAGATCTCACTCCTGATATATCAAAGCAACCTACATTTCATGATCAGGTCCATTATTCTCTCAGGATTAAGAGTTCATGTGAATACAAGTCGTGAGATTTATTATTCAATTGACAGTCGTTAGGAGAATAATAAATCTCACAGCGGTCCAGTTCAATATGTCTTAACTCTTAAAACAGATCAACATATTAACTAGAAATCACCATTTCCATGATCAAGACAAATCATCGTAGTTAATATGTTATAGTCTTCGCAGATGAAATGCCCAATTTCATCACCGACTACGAACCAAAATTCTGAGTTTACAAAGAACTTGTAATCTATATCTTCTGTGACTTTTCACATAAATCACATACTATGCATCTCATGGACTATTTGATAATGTCCGAATATTCATGTTACCATTATTTTAGATAAGAATAAAACAACTTTATTAAACACAATATTAAGTCATACATCATTTCTCACATAATGTCATACACAATATCATACATAGCATCATACAATAGGATTTAAGGGCACATATCCTAACAATCTCCCACTTGCCCTAAAGACTATTGTGCACTAATCTAACTCCCATTCCCTCCAAATGTGACTCGAAGGTCCTTTGAGGCAAGGCTTTGGTAAAGGGATCCGCTAGATTATTTGCACTTCGAATCTTTGCAACCACCACATCTCCACGAGCAACAATGTCTCGAATGATGTGATACTTTTTCTCAATGTGCTTTCCTTTCTTGTGATTCCTTGGATCTTTGGATTGTGCAACCGCTTCACTATTGTCACCAAAAAATGTGATAGGAACTTGCTCCATTCTCACTACACCAAGATCAGAAAGGAATTTCTTGAGCCAAACAGCTTCCTTTGCCGCCTCACAAGGAGCAACATATTCAGCTTCCATGGTGGAGTCCGCAATACAAGATTGCTTAACACTCCTCCAACTTATGGCTCCACCTCCCAAGGTGAATACACATCCTGACGTGGACTTTCTGAAATCTAAATCTGATTGAAAATCTGAATCTGTATAGCCAATGGGAATCAAATCCTCACAATGGTAAACAAGCATATAATCTCTTGTTCTCCGTAGATACTTGAGAATATGCTTTACAGCTTGCCAATGTTGTGGTCCTGGATTTGATTGATATCGGCTGACCATGCCAACTGAAAAACAGATATCTGGTCTAGTACAAAGCATGGCATACATGAGACTTCCTACTGCAGAAGCATAAGGTACTTGTCTCATCATATCTACTTCCTCTTGAGTCTTAGGCCTTTGGTTATCAGACAGAGGAACTCCATGTCTGAAAGGAAGTAATCCTTTCTTGGAGTTTTGCATGCTAAACCGTTCTAGAACCTTATCTATATATCCAGCTTGTGATAAGCCTAACATCTTATTCTTACGATCTCGCCAAAGCTTGATCCCAAGAATAAAGTTAGCCTCACCCAAGTCCTTCATATCAAATTGGCTTGACAACCAAACCTTTACTGATGACATTACACCTACATCGTTTCCAATGAGTAGAATATCATCAACATAAAGCACTAGGAACATTATTACTTTGTCTTGATGTCTTTTGTACACACATGGTTCATCAAGATTTTGTTCAAAACCAAATGATTTGATTGCTTGATCAAATCTGATGTTCCATGACCTAGATGCTTGCTTAAGTCCATAAATGGACCTATTCAGCTTGCATACCATATGCTCTTGGTTCTTTACTATGAAACCTTCTGGTTGCTTCATATAGATTTCCTCTTCAAGATTGCCATTAAGAAATGCAGTTTTGACATCCATTTGCCAAATCTCATAATCATAATGAGCAGCAATGGATAAGAGAATTCTGATAGATTTAAGCATTGCTACTGGTGAAAAGGTTTCCTCATAATCTATACCTTCTTTTTGAGTATACCCTTTTGCCACTAGCCTTGCTTTAAAGGTTTCAACCTTTCCATCTATCCCTCTCTTCCTCTTGTAAACCCATTTGCAACCAACAGGTTTAATGCCGTTAGGCGCCTTTATAAGATCCCAAACTTGATTGGAATACATGGAATCTAATTCTGATTTCATAGCTTGGACCCAATGATGTGCATCTATATCATTCATTGCTTCTTCATAAGTGTAAGGATCAGTTTCGGCCTCCTCTGAGATAGCCTCATAAGTCTCTCCAAGACCTATGAATCTTATAGGTGGCCTAACATTCCTCCCACTACGACGAGGCACCTGTGTACTAGACATCTCATGAGTAGTATCTTGTGGTGTATCCAATACAGCCACGTCATCCCTAGTTTCAACCATTGGTTGTTCAATTACAGGTTCATTCATTTCAGCCAAGACAACTCTACTTCTAGGAGTGAAATCATTCATATAGTCATTTTCCAAGAATTTGGCATTTGTACTAATAAACACTTTATTATCTTTATGACTATAGAATAAACCTCCAACAGTTCCTTTTGGATACCCTACAAAGAATACCACTTCTGTTTTAGACTGTAACTTGTCAGACTTTCCTTTTAACACATGTACTGGACAACCCCAAATATGGAGATGTCTCATACTAGGCTTACGCCCATTCCACAACTCTACAGGTGTTTTAGGAACAGACTTCGAAGGTACTAAATTCAGAAGATACATTGCAGTATTTAAGGCATATCCCCAAAAAGAAATTGGTAGAGTCGAATAACTCATTATGGACCTAACCATATCTAAAAGAGTCATATTCCTTCTTTCCGCTACACCATTTTTTTGTGGAGTTCCAGGTGCAGTCAATTGAGATAAAATCTCATTTTCAGTTAAGTAATCCTTAAAATCTCCAAGAAGGTATTCGCCACCACGATCAGATCGAATGGCCTTTATGCGTTTACCCAATTGATTCTTAACTTCAGCCCTAAACTCTTTGAACTTTTCAAAGGCTTTGGACTTCTGTTTCATTAGGTACACATAACCAAATCTAGAGTAATCATCAGTGAATGTAATGAAATACTCATAGCCACCTCTTGCTTGGGTTGACATAGGACCACAAACATCCGTATGAACTAATTCTAGCAACTCTTGGGCTCTTCTACCTTTTGCATTAAAAGGTCGTTTGGTCATTTTGCCTTCCAAACAAGATTCATAAACTGGAAATTCATCAAAGTCCAATGGCTCTAAGAGACCATCTTTGATCAGTCTTTGAATTCTGTTTGGATTAATATGACCCAAACGCAAGTGCCAAAGATATGCATCATTAGTAGAAGGAAACTTTCTCTTTAATGATTTTACATGAGAGATATTATCTAATTCAGAATTGTATAAGTCATGCTTATCAGGAGTTAAAATATAAAGACCATCCACAATATTGCCAGAACAGATAAACATTTTATCCTTCTTTATTACAACATTGTCTTTAAGGATAACACAATATCCACTCTTACCTAAATAAGTTGCAGAACTTAAATTCCTACGAACATTAGGTACATACAGACAGTCTTGCAATATTAAAACTCTAGTATCAAAGCATAAATTAAAAACTCCAATAGCTACAACTGGAATCCTACTCCCATCAGCCAAGGTCAGAAATAACTCTCCTTCTTTAAGTCTTTTGGTCTCCTGGAACCCCTGCAAAGAATTGCAGATATGATTAGTAGAACCTGAATCCACACACCAGGAATCCGTGGGATTTTGTACCAAACATATTTCAAGAAGGACTGATATATTCATACCCTTATTGGCAGCCTTGAACTTTGGAGAATTTCTCTTCCAGTGTCCTTTCTCACCACAATGGAAACATTTTCCTTTCAGCTTCTTTCCTTTGTTGGCAACCCCTAAGGCAATTTGTTTACCCTCTTGCTTAGTGAAGTCCTTCTTCTTCTTCTTCTTACCCTTGCCTTTCGACTTAGGTTGAGAAGTAGAAGCTTCACCCACATTGGCTTCAACATTAGAAGTACCAAGGATGCCTTCCGCCACTACCAACTCATTCATTAATTCAGACAAAGAATAAATCTTTTTGTTCATGTTATAATTAAGTATGAATTCCTTGAATGATTCCGGTAGTGACTGGAGTATCATATCCACTTGGGATTCTCCATCAATGTCGACACCCAAAACTTCTAAAGTATTCAGATTAGAGATCATTGTTAGACAATGTTCTCTCACTGAACTACCTTCAGCCATTTTGGTATTATAAATTTGCCTCATGGTTTCTTGCCTTGCAGAACGGCCTTGCTCACCAAACATCTCCTTTAGACTTTGCATAATGTCCGAAGCTAGTTCTACATCCTGCATTTGATGCTGTAGAACATTTGAGATGGACGCTAAGGTGTAGCACTTGGCCATTTCATTAGATTTCTGCCAACGATCATATCGTTGTTTTTCCTTAGGAGGAGCATCTAATGAAGGAAAGTTAGGACATGGTTGAGTAAGCACATATTTGTGCTCTTCAGCTGTGAGAACTATGTCCAAGTTTCTTTTCCAGTCAACATAATTGGTTCCAGTCAGTTTGTTTTGATTAAGAATGCTAACAAGTGGGCTAAATGATGCCATGTTCAAATCTGAAATAATAAACATGAATATAATAAGTAAACTGGACATTATCAATTTAGCATATAAACATATACTATGGAACCTTAATAAAACCATAATATAATATATGCAACGACAACCCAATCCCATACTCAATATCCCTCAGCATAGAGTGAACATTAAATACTATGATTGATTGAGAACTATTCTCATTATTAGTGCTATCATGATAACTCTTATCAAACACTTAATAATATGCCGTTATACATTTGACCTCTAAATGATTATAGCAAGAACTCAGCATAGAGGATACTATAATATTTAGTCTAGTGTATACCATTGTCTAGAATCATATGTAGCCACATTTCATCCCCTTAACAGGCTTATCATGTAGTACCATGATACAAAACACCCTCCGCATGGAATGCAAAGCTCGAAGCTAAGACAAGGTGTTTGATCAAACCACTATAAACCAAGAAATTCAATCTTGTAGGACCATGAAATATATATTCTCCGCATGGAATGCAAAGCTCGAAGCTAAGACAAAATATATATTTCATACTACTATGAACCAACAATGAAGGCCGTGAGATCCAACCCTTGTATCTTTCTCCCACTAGATATTTTAAAATAAAGGTTTTTATCTTTTAAACATGCATAAACTAATTATACACAACCTTGCACTTTTTCAAATTTTAAGTTTGAAAACACTTAGAAAAATTTCAGATTTTCTTTCTTTCGATCGATCGAATGTGCCCCTCGATCGATCGAAAAAATTAAACAATTCGAACTAAACCTTCTGTCTGATTCGATTGATACTCGATTGCTTCTCGATCGATCGAAAAGAAAATTCGATCGATCGACTAGCAATCGAATATTAATCAATCCAAAAGGATTGGTCTCTGTTTTACTCGATCGATCGAAAGTAAATTTCGATCGATCGAAAATTGTAAAACTCGAATTTCTAGAAATTCTTCTAAGGCAGTTTTCAACCGTTTTGCATGAACAAACAACCATCATACGAAAATGATTGACAGAAATTGATATCAAAACTGAAATCTATTGATGCTATAGCCTTAAAGATCAATTTAACATTCTTAAATTCATATTTAAACAACATCATAACATCAATATCAGTTTATATCAAACTATAGTTTCAACAACCATGCAGAAAATTAAATGAATAATCCTCTATCAACTTGAAACTAATATTTCGAATTCCAAAACGAACAAAACATGTTATACAGATTCGAAATGAAGACCGCTCTGATACCAATGTTGGGAAATATACATGTTTGCATCGAATACAAAACATACGCAGCGGAAAATAAACGAATCTACTTCATTCGCGATTGATAACATGCACTATGTAGGTTTCAGAATATAAGAACAAGAGTGTACCTTGATGCGGTGAAATTCAAAACCAAATGAAGAAGTACTCGGGAATACTTTCAATCTTCACTCCAATTCTACTTGATGCTTAAGATGTGTGGTCTCTCAATCAGTTCTATGTTTCTAGAGAGAATATATGAAAGAGTGTCTCTCTTCCTTATATCATATATTATTACATATATTAAACATACAAACCATTTCATTCTATATAAAATTCTGTATGTTTCTCTCCACATAACTGATTATCTAATTGGGCTAGCCTTTTGGGCCTTCCCAATTGGGCTTTAGTGTGTGGCTTGGAGTGGGACCAAAAGGGAACAAATAAGACACTAGCTCCAATGGGCCTTGGGCTTTTCTGTCAACTCTTGACAAGTTCAAAGTTACCATTAATTATATTTAATACCACTATATAAATATAATTGCACTCTAGGCCTCATTAATAAATTATATTCCAAGACTTTATTATACATGCAACCCCTTCATAAAATATTCGTAGTAATACAAAGTCATGAATATAGACTGCCACTTTGTAAATTACTACATCTTAATCCTTGAGTACCCGGTTTAATCCTTATGAGTTATTCACCATATATTTATGAAATCCAATTTCATAATTATATACTTTAGTCTGACTAAAGTGGTTAGGCCTAACTCTTTGAATAACTGTACCCATTAAACTTATCTCAAGGGAATATTTTATATCTCCGTTAAGAGACTATGAATTCCATCTTGAGAATATATGTTCCATCAACACTAAATGTGGCTGCCCAACATACTGAGGTTTTGACCGTTACTTTAGATCTCACTCCTGATATATCAAAGCAATCTACATTTCATGATCAAGTCCATTATTCTCTCAGGATTAAGAGTTCATGTGAATACAAGTCGTGAGATTTATTATTCAATTGACAGTCGTTAGGAGAATAATAAATCTCACAGCGGTCCAGTTCAATATGTCTTAACTCTTAAAACATATCAACATATTAACTAGAAATCACCATTTTCATGATCAAGACAAATCGTCGTAGTTAATATGTTATAGTCTTCGCAGATGAAATGCCCAATTTCATCACCGACTACGAACCAAAATTCTGAGTTTACAAAGAACTTGTGATCTATATCTTCTGTGACTTTTCACATAAATCACATACTATGTATCTCATGGACTATTTGATAATGTCCGAATATTCATGTTACCATTATTTTAGATAAGAATAAAACAACTTTATTAAACATAATATTAAGTCATACATCATTTCTCACATAATGTCATACACAATATCATACATAGCATCATACAATAGGATTTAAGGGCACATATCCTAACATTCCATTGTTAGATTCTTGAGAGGTTCTTTAGCCAAATCCTTTTCTCATCATACCCATATCTGTGAGAAGGCTTTTTGGTGCTTTAGGAAGCAGTTAGGAAAGGACCAATTTCATATTGGTTGATGCTATAGGCTGTAACGGAATTCGGTAAGCTAAAGAAGAAATAGGTTCGGCGTAACCTCATTGGAGTAGGAGCTTGGAGGGCTTAGGTACACTGGGTAGATTAGGCTTGGAGGTTCTACTACCATTCATGTATTCCAACTACATTCTTTAGTGGATTATTGACCGCTTAGAGGGCAGCGGAGAGGTTTTATGTCGAGGGCTTCGGATTCCTCTTCGATAACACGTTGTTGTGCTGTCCTTGTGTTTACATCTCTCTTCCCTTAATCTTTGCCATTTAATTTCTACTGTGGATGTGATTTTATTTGGTTTAGATTGTTTATCAATTCTGTTATAAGCTTATGTTCATATTCCACACATAATTTGTTTGATATTAAGCTTGAATTGGTAATTTGTTGTTTGGGTGTCTAAATGTTCATAGTGTTTTATGTGCTATTTGAATATTCAATTGGTATCAGAGCGGGTGCACTTGCTGTGGTTTAATCATCTTAGTGCGATCCTTGACCCCGCATTAAAATGGACCAGTCTCAATCTTTAAATGCACCACCATATTTTGATGGTAGCAACTATGCCTTTTGGAAAGTCCGAATGAGGGCATTTTTGTGTTCAATTGATGAAAGTGTGTTGGATGCTGTTGATGTAGGATGGGTTAGGCCGAAGGCTAAAAAATCCATTTGGGATAAAGTAGCCCTTACGGCATCTAACGCTAATAGTAAAGCTTTGAATGCAATTTTTTGTAGTGTGTCTCCCGATGAGTTTCATAGGATATCTCACGTTTCGGTTGCTAAGGGGGCATGGCAAATATTGGAGACCACGTATGAAGGAACTAAGAAAGTGAAAGACACTAAGTTGCAGATGCTGACCACTCGCTTTGAGGAGCTCAAAATGAGTGAGGACGAGTCCTTTGACTCTTTCTATAGCAAGCTGAATGAAGTGGTCATCAGCAAATTTAATTTTGGAGAGAAAACGGAGGATTCCAAGATAGTAAGAAAGATCCTTCGATCATTGCCAGCAAGCTTTCGTGCGAAGGTGACAGCGATTGAAGAGAGTAAGGACCTTGATGATATCAAAGTCCAAGAATTGATTGGCTCACTTCAAACTTATGAGTTGTCTTTGCCATCACAAAGGAAGAGCAAATCTCTTGCTCTTAAGACAATTAATGAGAAGATGGAAACTTACAACTCATCGAATGAGGATAAGGCCAATAAAGATGTGGCATATCTTGTAAATAATTTCTGAAAGTTTGTGAAGTTTAAGAAGAATGGAAAATTTGTTGAGAAACGAAAATTCCCAAGTTTCGGAAAGGTGAAAAAGGAATTTAAGAGGAAAGATGGGAAGGAGTCTCGATCCGCTCAAGGAATCACATATTTTGAGTGCAACGGACATGGACACATCAAAAAAGAGTGTCCCAATTACTTAAAAGGGAAGGGAAAAGTGTATGCCACGACTCTTAGTGATTCAGACTCTTCTAATTCAGATTCGGATGAAAGTTGTGAAGGTGAAGGGAATTACTCCACTTTTATGACCATTGATCATGTTGAATCGTCAGAGAGTGTGCTTGTAGAAGAGCTTGGTGAGCACTCTGAATTGGAGTCAATAGGGATAATAGAGAATTCGATGATGAGGAAGATGGAGGAACAATGGGATTGCAAAAGGCTTACAATTCCCTTCTTGAGAAGACCAGTGAATATGCAAAAGTGGCTAACGCAGCCATTAAAAAGATGAAGAAGGCAGAGGAAGATTATAGAAGTCTCCTAGTACGACATAAGGAGGCCAAGTGTGAGATAGAAAAGCTGAATGGAGAGCTGTCAGAAGCTTACGCAAAAGTGAGATTCCTTGAGCTTGAGGTGATACAAGCAAATGCCAAAGTAGAAAGGGTTTCCACCAAGAAGCTAGATGATGTCATTTCCTCACGAAAACACTTCTCAGACAAATCCGGATTGGGATATACTGGAGAAAGTAGTTCAGATGTCAAAATCACCAAGGAAGTGAAGTTTGTGAAAGTCAAAGAGCTACTAGTGGCTGCATCTACTCTTGAGAAAGAAGAGAATGAAAAAAAGAAGAATGTAGTTGACCAACAGGTGTTGAATAAGCCCCGTAACCATTCAATGGTCAAACCTGAAGCTAGAAGGAAATCACTTCCAAGATCACAAAAAGGTCCGAGAACGAACCATTTTTGTCATCATTGTGGATTTCAACGGCACACTAGAACAAAATTGTCACAAGCTGAGAGCATTGACAAAAGGACCAAGAAATGACAAGAGGACTTGGGCTGTTGAGCAATCAAGAGGTCGAGATGGTGATTCTGGAATGATGGATGTGATGAAGATGATTGGTGCATTCACCAGTTGCTTGTAAAGCTTCACTAGAAGGTTTGAAAGTCCTAACACTCGTACCTAATCCTATAGGGATATCACCCCAAACACACGTGACGTATGGGTGAAAAAGGGTACTCATGCATAAGCATTACAACATGTCCATGCATTAATACTTCCAATGTTTTGTGACTATGCTTGGTTGTGTGCTTTGTGCTTGTTTGAGTTGAAAAATTGTTTGTTTGTTTCTACTTTAAATGTTTTTACATTGTTGTTTTTTATCAATCTTTTTTTTACTTTTGTGTTAAAATCCAAAAACACATAAAAAGTAGAAAATCCAAAAAGTTTGATCAACATTGATGAGTTTTTGTCTTAAACATGTTTTGCATTGTACCTTTGTGCAAATGACTTTGTGCATCTACGAGCATAGCTTGTTCCCTGTGCACTCATATCATTGTGGAAAAGTCTTGAAATCTATGTGACTGTTGTAAATCGATCTTCAAACTTGTCATGAATGATTAGTCAATGGTCTTGTTGATCTTGAGACATGCATAGACTTGTGCCTATATATCTTCCCACTCTTTATTTTATTGTGCTTAAAGAGCTCAACAAATATAAATCTCCGAATGAAAAGAGATAATAAGCTGCAAAAGCCTGTCGCACATACTAGTATTTGACTAGGAAAAAGGGAAAGCGACTCAAAATAATTGTATGATGCCCAAAAAGCTAAAGACTTACTCATCAAATTGAAATATCAAAAATTTTAGGCATTGATCTCCAAATGAGATGTTATGATTCAAAAGATCAAATAAGATGATGTATTTGGAGCCAAATGTAAAGCTTCAATGTTATGCTATCATGTTATCAAGTTTTGTGGGAGGTAATATATGCATAATTCTTTAATTGAGATAGGCCACTTTTCCTCGTGCTAATTGTGTATGCCTTAGTTGAATTGATCATTGAAACTTCACATTAGACTAAGGACTATCTCATTGTTGATATCCACACACATCATACTTGTCTATGATCAATGAATGTCTTATTTATTTGTGTGATTGTACTTGTTTAAATGAGTTTCACATGCTCAATTTTTGCTGATCAAACACAAAAAGATTTTTGAGTGTTTTTAGTTGTTTTTGGAAAGTATTTTTGTTTTTACAAAAATTGTCAAAATTTTCAAAAACTGTGTTGTCCTATTTTGGCAACTTGGTCGCAGGTAAGTCCAGTCGCATGCCCTAGTCGTGAGCTCAATATAGTAGGTTTTTACGTCTCACTGGTGAGTCAATGCTCTAGTCGCGAAAAATACTTAGAAAATTTTTCAAAATTTGGGTTTCAAGGTTTCACGCGACTTGATGTGGTGACTTGTTCACGAGTGGAGGTTCAGTCGCGAGAATCATACAGAAAGTTTCGTGGCTCAACTCGTGACTCTCTCGCGGTTGGAACTTCTAGTCGCGAAAAACACTTAGGAAAATTTTTCAAATTTGTCTTAAGTGTTCTGGCGACTAGCTCTGGCGACTTGAATGCGACTTGGTTCAGTCGTGGAAAATGCGTGTTTCATTGTTTTAACGTCAGTTTTTAAAACTTTTCAATTTTTCCCTCGAACTTTTCTAACTGTTCATTGTCTTGTACACTCTTCTCTCTCTTAAACTCACCGTGTTTCTCACATAAACCTTCACTGTTCTTCATCATTTCAACTTCAATCTTCAAGAAAAAGGTATGGGTTTTCTTATTTTCACTACATTCTTCATGAGTTCGGCCTTTCTTTCTTGGATTTTTGAGTCGGTGTTTGGTTTTTGTGTTATATGGTGATTCGGCCATAGTTTGAGTATTTTGTTGAGTTTGATTGATTGGGATATGTTTATCTTATCTATTTGCTGCGATATATTCTTGTGATTGATTGATGTCTATACTTGAATTTGTTGACTGGTCTGATTTGTGTTGCGATTATCATACCCTTTGAGATACGTCTTTTAGACTAGTGCTTATATTTTAGGGGTTTTGTTAGTTACACTGTCTGTGAGTGCTTTTGGTTCACTATTTACTTATTGCATATCTACATTTGTGTTTGAATGGGCACCCTAATTTGTTCATGTTATGTTCCTGTGCACACTGTCACACTGTGTTTCGCTTAATAGTTGGTGATGAAACTATTCTATGCTCGTCTATTTGGGTTATCTCATGTCACACTGATTCTGATCTGTGTATAGTCAGGGTGGTTTGTATTAATCTCTGATCTTTTTTGTGCTATTAATCTGTAACTAATTTTTGAGTCTCCATCTATTATGTTTTTTTTTTTTTTTTTTTTTTTTTTTTTTGCTACTATGGTTTTGCAGATGACTCCTACATAGAAGAAATCTACTACCAAAAAGGGTGATAGAAGGTTGAAGATGGATAATACAAAGTTTAGGTCTCCTCAACATTTTGAGAGATACACTCAGTATTACTTGAAAGCACCTATTATTCAAGAGAGTTTTGTTGACTTGGTGGATTTGAAGGACACTTTCATTCCGAGTTATTTTGAGGGCAGAGGTTGGGATAAACTTTTGAGTGACCTGCCTGGGGTATGTGAACCTCTAATTAGAGAGTTTTATGCTAATGCTGTGTTAAAAGAGCATGATATTAATTGTTGGATAAGGGGTCATGAATTCACCATCGATGTGGATAACATTGATGATGTGTTGGGCTTTGACAGCATGGATGACCATGATTTCACATATTTCAAGGATAGGATGCTATCCTTAGAAATTGTTCAGGCACATATTGGTGGAGTTCGAGAGGGGAGATGTCTTAACACCACTGCCTTTCCAGTAGATATGAGATGCCTAACTATGATAATGATGTTCAACTTATATCCAGTGAAGAAGTTGACCACAATCAACAATGCTAGAGCCATCTTTTTCATGGAGCTCAAGTAGAAGACCTACATAGACATCAGTGCTCATATCTTCTACACCATTATTGATGAGACCAGAACAACATCCAGGGCCAAGCTGATTTTCCCCAGTCTTCTTATGAGGATCTTTAGATTGAAAGGTGTGGAAATCCCTCAAGATATCAACTTTATGACTACTCCTTCAGCCATTAATAAGCTAACCATCACAAGGATAAGAGTTCGTCTTTCGGGTGATGAAAAGGAAGGTCATTAAGAAGAAGGTGAAGCCATAGAGACTGAGACAGAGACTGTAGGTCAACCCTCAAGCTCAAGAGGCCGTGGCAAGAGAAGCAGAGCATCATCCTCATCAGATGTACCTTTAAATGCATTCCAGATCATCCTTGAGAGGATTGATGGAATCAGAGATGTCCAGAATGAACAATCTGACAAGTTGGTTGCACTCCAAGACTAGATGAACATTCTTTCAGCAAAGCTTGATAGTTTCACCACACAGCAGTGACTCTTTGGCCATTCTGGTCAAAAAAGGGGAGATTTTAGGAGGGTAGCTCTTGAGGGGGAGAACATTTTGAGGGGGAGCATACATTATTTTACCTGTTCACTCTATATGCTTATATCTATGGGTTTTGGTGTTATTGTGGGTTTGCTAAATACTTTTGGTTTAAACTTTTTCTAAATACTTTTGTTTTGTACCCTTGTTTTTTAGCTTAAGTACTTGTTGCTAAATGTCTTGCATTTTCTTTAAGTACATCACTCTTGTGCCCTTTGTTGGATTTTATATCCTTAATGCAATTACCTTGTGTTGTTGCATTGGTTGAGTGTTGGATATGCAAATGATACTTTGCATTGAGCTTATTACCTTGCATGTCCTGATGTTCATTCCATGTGTGAATGAGCATTGTGATCACTATTTTGCTTGATCGCATTGTGCTTGCTTCATATGCTTTACAAGTTTTTCTGCATACAATGATCATATTATGTGGTTGTTTTTCAGGAGATACTTGTACTTATGATTCAAGAACTTCACAGATTCTAGAGTTCGGTGTGAGTGAGTTTTGTTCAACTATTCCCAACTCACGCGTTAAGTCTAGAGTTTGTTGTAGGGTTTTGTCACAGAATAGCCAACGTGAGATTGTAAGGTTGAAATTTATCAACCATTTTGTTGGCTTTATTCTGTGCCAATTTGCTTGTAATTCAGCACTTAGAAACCCTGTATTTAGGTGGGAATCATGTAAGGGTAGTGTGTGAGAGAGTGTGAAGAAATGCTCAAGACTATGCAGTGAAGCAGAGACTTGCAACTGGATCTCGCGGGTAGCTCGCGACTGTCAAGCCGCTAGAAGATGCACACGAGTGAAGCATGCAGAGAAGCTGAACTATCTACCAGCTATTGTACTACACGGCAAAAAGTCCAGCCTGGCCATTCTGTTAGCTTACAGCTTGTGCTCGTGACTCAGTCAAGTCATGAGGCCAAGTCACCAGCCAGCTCTATTTTGGAAAAATTAACTCTTCGCATTCCATTCTCACTCCAGTATAAATACCCCTTATACCCATGAAATGTAGAGAGCTTCTAGAAAGAATTTTGAGAGAGAAACCCTAGAGAAAAACAAGATTGACTCATCCATAATCTTTACATAGTGACTCTTCAAATTTCTCTACTCTTACCCTCTCCATTGTTAGATCCTTGAGAGGTTCTTTAGCCAAATCTTTTTCTCACCATACCTATATCTGTAAGAAGGCTTTTTGGTGCTTTGGGAAGCAATTAGGAATGGACCAATTTCATATTGGTTGATGCTGTGGGCTAAGCGGAATTCGGTAAGCTAAAGAAGAAATAGATTCAACGTAACCTCGTTGGAGTAGGAGCTTGGAAGGCTTAGGTATATTGGGTAGATTAGGCTTGGAGGGTCTACTGCTATTCATGTATTCCAACTACATTCTTTAATGGATTATTGACCACTTGGAGGGCGGTGGAGAGGTTTCACGCCAAGGGCTTCGGTTTCCTCTTCGATAACACGTCGTTGTGTTTTCCTTGTGTTTGCATCTCTCTTCCCTTAATCTTTGCCATTTAATTTCTGCTATGGATGTAATTTTATTTGATTTAGATTGTTTATCAATTCTGTTATAAGCTTATGTTCATTTTCTGCACATAATTTGTTTGATATTAAGCTTGAATTGGTAATTTGTTGTTTGGGGGTCTAAACACTCATAGTGTTTTATATGCTATTTGAACATTCAGTAAACAACTATTTTATTCCTTGAGTACCCAGTTTAATCTTTTAGTTATTCATATTTATGAAATCTAATTTCATAAAATATGAACTTTAGTGACTCTTACTTAAGTGGCCAGCCCTGAATAAGTAGTTCCCATTAAACTTATCTCAAGGGGATATTTCGTGTCTCTATTGAAAGAGATTATGGATTCCATCTTGAGAATATGTGTTCCCTCAACACTATGTGTGGTTACCCAACATACTGAGAAATTGTAAAACTAGATCTCACTCTTGATATATCAAAGTAACCTATATTTCATGATCGGGTTCACTATCCTCCCAGGATTGAAAGTCTGTGAAATTAGAAGTCTGAGATTAATTATTCATGTGACAGTTGTTAATTGAATAATTAATCTCACAGTGGTCCAGTTCAATATATCTTACACACTTAAGACATATTAACACATCAACTAGAAGTTTCCACTTTCATGATCAAGACAAACCATCTTAGTTGATGTGTTATATAGTCTTCGCAGATGAAATGCCCAATTTCATCAGCGACTACGAACTATATTTTGAGTTTATAAGGAACTTGTGATTTATATCTTCTGTAACTAAATTACATTAATGACATACAATGCATCTCAAGGGCTATGATAATGTCCAATTAGTTTATTTACAAATAGTCTCATATAATTAAACAATTAATAATTCATAACATGCCAATAAATTGGATTTTAGGGCATAAACCCTAACAATCTCTCACTTGCCCTCAAAGACAATTTTGCATATATTTGACACTTATTTTTCTTTAGAGTAAATCATAGTCACTCCAAGGCAAGGTCTGGAAAGAAGTTTTCGCTAGATTTATTGTATAAATTATCTTTGCTATTACTACTTCTCACGCTCTAGGATCTCTCTAATGAGATGATACTTATGCTTAATGTGTTTCTTCACCACCTAGAGTGAACACATAACTTGAAGTCAAATTTCATGAATCACAATCAAACTACATTTCAATATTGTATAACTAGTAACCATTAAAACCTTTCTTTGGTGGATGAGCATATAATCTCCCGTTCTCCTAAGATACTTGACTATATGCTTTACTCCTACTAAGTTAAGTAATCCTAGATTTTAATTGATATTTGCTTACCATGGCCACTGCAAAATAGATACTTGGCCTAACATATGGCATAGCATAAGTGAGACTTCCTATTAACATAGTATAAGGAACCATCTTCATATGCTCTTTCTTTTATAAATCTTAGGACTATAGTCCTTTACAAAAGAACTTCAAACTTAAAAGGAAGGAATCCTTTCTTGAAGTATCACATGCTATACTTGACTAGAATCTAATATATTTAAGCAGTTTCAGATAGACCCAAACATCCTAATTTCTGAGTCTTATCAAACTTTAACAATTAATCTCTACATCAAAGAATTCCAATTCATTTGAAGATGAAATTATTTTCATAAAATGATATAAAATGGAACTCTTTAAGCCTTTCTTAGCACTCAATATGATTCATACCAAACATCTCATTTAGACTTAATATAAAGTCTAAACCTAGTGCTAACTCTTGCATCTCATGTTGTAGCACAGTAGAGATAGAAGCCAATGTAACATGTTAGCATCTCAATGAGACTATGATCACATCATAAGTAATCTTCCAAAAATGCATCATGTAAAGGAAAATTAGGACAATGCTGAATCAACACATATTTATGTACTTCAGTTCCTTTAAGCACAATGTCCAAAATTATTTATTAGTCAACGTGATTCAATTAAAATAGTAGCTAGAGAACAAAAATTTATGACAACTTTAATCTAAGACTATGAACATAATTACAAGAATATTATAATTTTACATCCATAACCATATAATATGGAACCCATAAAACCATATTATATTAGGTGCAATGACAACCCAATCCCGCAATTGATATCCCTCAGCACAGAGTGAATACCAACCACTATGATCAGGCGAGAACTATTCTCACTATTAAGGCTATCATGGTATCTCTTACCAAGCAAAAATAATTTGCTGCTCTTCTCTTAGCCTCTAAGTAATAATAGCAAGAACTTAGCATAGAGGATGCTATCAAACTTAGTCTAGTGTACACTATTGCCTAGACTCATGTGTAGCCACATAACTCTACCCTTGTAAGGCTTAATCTTGTAGTACAATGATGCAAAACAACCTCTACATGGAACTCGAAACTTAAGGCTAAGACAAGGTGCTTACTCACACCACTATAAGCCGGGAAGTTCAATATTGTAGTACTATGAAATAAACACCCTCCACATGGAACGCAAGGCTCGAAGCCAAGACGAGATGTTTATCCCACACCACTACAATAGAGACCATGAGACTTAACCCTTGAATCTCTCTCCTGTGAAAGACCGGGAAAATTAGGCCTCTCAAAAAAGAGAGAAATTTTTGTGTGCTTTTCAGGTCACCTCTCTTTTTGGGTAAGTGGTGTGGAGTTGCCACTTATTTTTTTATACAAAAAAAATAAGAAAAACTAAATATAAATACATGAATGAATTGTTTCCTTTCATTGATTGAATAAAAAAATGCATGTTTGAGAAACTGAAAATTACATGGCTTTGCGTCCTAGTTACAAACTACCAAATAATTACATAGCTTTTTGTCCTAGTTACAATCTACCCAAAATAAAAATAAAGACAAGGCTTAGATCTACTTATCCAAAGACCTAAATTCGGACACTAGGTTATAGAATGGGAAGGTGTTAGGCACCCATTCCACCCAGAAAAAGTCTGGTCTTCTAGACTCTTGCGACCTATATACTCCTTTTATGCATGCTATGAATGATATATTTTCACAAGTAAAATAAACTAAATCACACAAATTTATTTATGAATGTATCATCTTCTTGATTTAAAACAATTCAGATTTGTTTTAGTGATAAAAAAAATTGATTTTGGTTTATAAAACCAGATCAGTTTTTGAGAATTAAAAAAAAAAAATGGTTTTAGTTTTGTAAAAGACCAGATTTGTTTTGTGATGATAAAAAAAAAATGGTTTTTTGATGACAAAAAAATCAGATCTGTTTTTATATGTCCAAAAATATGGAAAATATATATTTTTTTATGAAGAGAATTTATTCATAAAATAATTTATGCTACATGGACTAAACAAAAAAACAACAATAAACACAATCATGCATGATCTTTTTTCTTTATTTCAAAATCTGCATACATTTAAAAAAAAAAATCAGATCTGTGTCTAAGGAAGATACAAATTAGGTTTTGACTTACAAAAAAATTTGGATCTGCATCTAAGGAAGATACAGATCCATTTTTATTTTGAAAAAAAAATCATGAAAGTTCAAATAGCGAATAAAACACTATAAGCGTTTAGACCCCCAAATTACAAATTATCAATTCAAGGTTTATATCAAACGATGAACGCGCGAAAAATGAACAAAAGCTTACAACCGAATTGATAAACAATCTAAGTCAAATAAAATCACATCCATATCAGAAATTAAATGACAAAGATAAAAGGGAAGAGATGCAAATACAAGGACAACGCTCGATGTGTTATCGAAGAGGAAACCGAAGACCTCAGCGAAAAACCTCTTCGCCACCCTCCAAACGGTCAAATGATCCACTAAAGAATGTAGTTGGGATACAAGGACAACAATAGACCCTCCAAGCCTAAGCTACCCAGTGCACCTAAGCCCTCTAAGCTTCTTGCTCCAACGAGGTTATGCCGAACCTATTTCTTCTTTAGCTTCCCGGATCCTGCTACTAGTCCATAGCATCAATCAATATGAATTGGTCCCTTCCTAACTGCTTCCCAAATCACCAAATAACCTTCTCACAGATGTGGGTGTGGTGAGAAAAGGTCTTGGGTAATGAACCTCTCAAGGATTTAACAATGGAGAGGGTGAGAGTAGAGGAATTTGAAGAGTCACAAGGTAAAGATTGTGGATGAGTCAATCTTGTTTTTCTCTAGGGTTTCTCTCTCAAAATTCTTTCTAGAAACTCTCTACATTTCGTGGGTATAAGGTGTATATATACTGGTGGGTGTTTGGAATGCGAAGAGATAGATTTTCCAAAATAGAGTTGGCTGGCGGCTTGGCCTCGCATATTGACTGAGTCGCGAGGTCAAGCCGCAAACTAATTGAACGGTCAGATTGAAATTTTTGTCCTGTAGTGCAACAGTTGGCATGACGGTTCAGATTCTGGCGACTTTCCAGTCTCGAGCCACCCGCGAGATCCAGTTGCGAGTTCTCCTCTGCATGCTTCACTCGTGTGCAACGTCTAGCGGCTTGCCAGTCGTGAGACACCAGCGAGATCCAGTCGCGAGTCCCTGTTCTGCTGCACAATCTTGAGCTTTTCTTCACACTCTCTCACACACTACCCTTACATGATTCCCACCTAAATACAGGGTTTCTAAGTGCTGAAATACAAGCAAATTAGCACGGAATAAAGTCAACAAAGTGGTTGATAAAATTCAACCTTACAATCTCCCCCTTTGGCTATTCCGTGACAAAACCCTACAACAAACTCTAGACTTAACACATGAGTTGGGAACAGTTGAACAAAACTCACTCACACCTAACTCTAGGATCTGTAAAGCTCTTGAATTATAAGTACAAGTATCTCTTGAAAAAGTAGTCACACAATAAGATCATTGTATGCAGAAAAACTTGTATTGCAAATGAAGCAAGCACAATGCGATCAAGCAAAAACGAATTAAAGCAATAAAGCAAGGCTTGACCAAAAAAAAAAAACAATCACTATAAATAGTGATCACAATGCTCATTCACACATGGAATGAACATCCAGACATGCAAGTAAATAAGCTCAATGCAAAGTATCATTTGCATGTCCAACACTCAACCAATGCAACAACACTACGTAATTGCATTAAGGATAAAAATCCAACAAAGGGCACAAGAGTGATGTACTTAAGGAAATGCAAAACATTAACTTAAAAGTACTAGCTACAAAGCAAGGATACAAAACAACCAAACAGCCACAGAAGCAAAAGTACATAAACGCTTACAAAAGCAAGGTACAAAATAAAGAGGCTACAAAAGCATAGGTACAAAATAAGAAAACTAAATAACATCAATATATATCAAAGAACTAACATAGTAGAATATCCAATAGTTTAGACTAAATGTATTGATGTAAGAATTATAAATGAACTGAAGAAAAGTCAAAAGTATGTAACTGACTCCCTTTGTACAACTTCCCTTTTTACTGTACTGTACTGTACTCCCTCCCCCTTTCAATGTACTACCCCTTTCAATGTTCTCCCCCTTTTTGTCACGAATAGCTAAAGACTATTTTCAATTTGCTGTTGAATAGCATCTAATTGAGCTTTGATGCCGGTGAAGCGCATGTGAACAAAGTTGTTGTATTGGATGAGAAGTTTCTCCAATCCGAAAATACGTTGATTTACACCTTCAATCAAAGTACTCAACCTGTCAGCAGGAACACTAGGTTGAGTGCATGGTGTCTACAACTCTAGAGTGGGAGTAAAAGGTGTCTCTGTATGCATAGAAGTTGCTTGACCAGAAGAACTGACATGGGTGAGTGGCTCAGTCTTTGTTGCCATAGAGGAGTGACTCTTACTTGCTTGAAGAGTGAACATGGAAATTGGTCGAGGTCGTTGCACAATTTCTCCATCTGTTATTGGACGTATACCTTCTTAAATCATGACCTTCATAATGAGACTACTGAATGGAAGACAAACTCTTGCTGCTGATCGAGCTACGGTTTTCTTTGTTTGAAAAATATGGGCACAAATGTCAATTGGAGCACCAGTAATGAGATCACACAAAAACTGGGCTCTTCCAAGATTTATGAAACCAGTGTTGGACAATGGGTAAAGATTGGAGAACATGATTAGTTTCAGAGTAGTCAATTCAGGCGTAAATTTCGCAGTGCCTATAGACAATCCTTTGCTTCTAACTTCATGGTCAGGTCTAAGAACTTGAAGAATGTCTTGCATCTGAGGGATTCTATCATCATACAGAGTCTTGTCCACATTTTCTGGTCGAGTGATGTGAAGAACTTGTGCAAGATAGTCTGGAGTAATAACAAATTCTTTTCCTTTTACCCAGCATTGTAGTTCAATTCCAATGAAACGAGCATTTGAGTAGAATTCCCTCACTAACTCTTCATATGGATCCTCGAAGTTCCCAAAAAGAGCAGCCCAATCTCTTCCTTCAAAGATCCTAGGAATAAATGTGGTTCCCAAGGAATCAAAATGCACTATTCGTTCCATAATAATGGGAGCATCGACAAAGACATTTGAGTAGGTTTGTGAATCAATGGGAGTCCTGAATCTCTCACTTTTTGGGACTTGAGATGACTGGGATGAGCGACAAGTTCGCTTAGCAACAGGGGAAGGAACATCACTCACATTCTCCTTTCCTTTAGATGAACGGCGAGACATCTGCAAAAGAAGAGACACACAACAAAGTTCCAAAAACAAAAACAAGGCACAACCATCAACTTGATTAGATTCAAGTTAGAAAAATGAACACACATGGATTTCAAAGTGATATAACAGTTAACCATAAAGTATGAACCAAGCCCGCAACAAGGAGACATGAGAAACAAGTGCATTGTGTATAAAAGTATCTATTAAGTCATCAAAATGAATAAATGTGCAGCTTTGACACATACCAATGCATTTTACGGACAACATACAGTTGTAAGAAACTGTCTTTTTGTCAAGGAACATTGATGATGACATGCACATAAAGGACAAAGCAACAAATGTACTTAAACATGATAAACAAGTAGGAGGGAAATCACAACATACATACGATTAGAAGAACCAACAAAATCTAGTCAAACAACACAATTATTCAACCCATGACCGAAACCCCAAATAACTCAACCGATCAAAACGCCACAAAATCCAAGAAAATGAGGCTTAAAAACATGAAATAGGAGTGAAAATATGAAAACCTATACCTTTTTCTTGAAGATTGATGAGAAAATGATGAAGAACAAAGAGATTTTTGTAAAGAACACGATGAGTTAGAGAGAGAAGAACACAGACAAGCTAGTGAACAGTCACAAATATTCGAGGGAAAACTGAAAAGTTTCAAAAACTGATTTTATACATGCAAAAACACGCATTTTTCGCGACTGATCTAAGTCGCGTACAAGTCGGCAGGTCCAGTCGCCAGAACACTTAAACAAAAATTTTGGAAAAATTTTCTAAGTGTTTTTCGCGACTGGAGGCTCAAGTTGCGAGAGAAACGCGAGCTGAGCCGCGAAACATTCTGTGTAATTCTCGCGACTGAGTCTCCACTCGCGACAAAGCCACCAAGTCAACCCACGAGAACCATTAAAAACCTAGATTTTGAAAAATATTCTAAGTCTTTTATGTGACTTGGGCATTGACCTGCCAGAAAGACGCGAAAACAATTTGTATAGAGCTCGTGACTGGGGTATGTGACTAGACAAACCCGCGATAAAGTCGCCAAAACAGGACACAGCAGTTTTTGAAAATTTTGACATTTTTTGCAAAAACAAAAGACTTTCTAAAAACAACTAAAAACACTCAAAAATATTTTTGATCTTGATCAACAAATAGATGAGCATGTGAAACACATTTAATCAAGTACAATCACACGAATGAATAAGGCATTCAATGAACATAGACGTGTGATGTGTGTGGATATCATCAATGAGATAGTCCTTAGTCTAATGTGAAGCTTCAATGATCAATTCAACCAAGGCATACACAATTAACACTAGATAATGTGACCATCTCAATTACAGAAATATGTATATATGACCTCCCACAAAAACTTGATAACATAACTTTGAAGCTTTTCATTTGGCTTCCTCTTCAACATTTCATTTGATCTTTTTGAATCATAACATCTCATTTTGGAGATTGATGCCAGAAATTTTTGATATTTCAATTTGATGAACAAGCCTTTGGCTTTTGGGCATCATACAATTTCATAAACGTCGCTTTCCCTTTTTCCTAGTCGAATACTAGTATGTGCGACAGGCTTTTGCAGCTTATTATCTCTTTTCGTTTGGAGATTTACATTTTTGAGCTCATTAAGAAAAAAAATAAAATAAAAAGTGGGAAGATATATAGACATAAGTCTATGCATGTCTCAAGATCAAAAAAACCATTGGCTAATCATTCATGACATGGTTGAAGATAGATTTACAATAATCACATAGATTTCAAGACTTCTCCCACAATGATATGAGTGCATATCAGACAAGCTATGCTCTTAGATGCACAAAGCCATTTGCACGAAGGTACAAGCCAAAACAAGTTTAGGACAAAACTCATCAAATTTGATCAAACAATTTGGATTTTCTACTTTTTATGTGTTTTTGGATGTTTGACACAGTAAGTGGGAAAAATTGATCAAAAACAATAATGCAAAAAAAATGTAAAGTAGAAACACTCAAACAAACAATTTTTTAAACTCAAAACAAGCACAAAACACACAACTAAGCAAAGTCACAAGGCATAGGAAGAATTAATGCATGGACATGTTGTAATGCTTATGCATGAGTACCCTTTTTCACCCACACGTCACGTACGTTTGGGGTGATATCCCTATAGGATTGGGTATGAGAGTTAGGACTTTCAAACCTTCTATTGAAGCTTTCCAAGCAAGTGGTGAAAGCACCAATCATCTTAATCACATCCTTCATTTCAGAATCACCATCTTGACTTCTTGATTGCTTAATAGCCCAAGTCCTCTTGTCATTTGTTGGTCCTCTTGTCCTTCGATCACTTGCATTAATCAATGCTCTCAGTTTGTGACAATTTGGTCTGGTGTGCCCTTGAAGACCACAGTGATGACAAAAATGATTTGTTCTTGGTCCACTTTGTGATCTTGGAAGAGATTTCTTTCTTGCTTCAGGTCTGACCTCTGAGGAGTTACGGGGCTTATTCAACACCCTTTGATCAGCCACATTCTTCTTCTTCTCTAGCTTCACCTTTTCAACAGCTGGAGTTTCCATCACAGGCTCCTTTGCCTTCACAAACTTCACGTCTTTGGAGATTTTGACAGCAGAACTACTTTCTCCAGTATATCCCAAACCAGATTTTTCTGAGAAGTGTTTTTGCGAGGAGATTACATCATCTAGCTTCTTTGTGGAGACTCTTTCTATCTTGGCATTTGCTTGAATCACCTCAAGCTTAAGAAACCTCACCTTTGCATAGGCTTCCAACAACTCTCCATTCATCTTCTCTATCTCACACTTGGCCTCCTTATGTCACACTAGGAGACTTCTATAGTCCTCTTCTGCCCTCTTCATTTTTTTAATGGCTGCATTAGCCATTTTTGCATACTCACCTGTCTTTTCGAGAAGAGAATTATAGGCCTCTTGCAGTCCCACTGTACCTTCATCTTTTTCATCTTTGGATTCCTCTGTTATCCCAATTGACTCCAATTCAGAGAACTCACCAAGCTCCTCTACAAGTACACTCAAGTTGTCTGACGATGCAACATGATCGATGGTCATAAACGCAGAATAGTTCCCTTCACCGTCACAACTTTCCTCCGAATCAGAGTTAGATGAATCTGAATCACTTAGAGTCATGGCATACGCTTTTCCTTTCCCTCTTAAATAATTGGGACACTCTTTCTTGAAATTTCCATGTCCATTGCACTCAAAAGTGATTCCTTGAGAGGATTGAGACTCCTTCTTAGCTTTCCTCTTAGATTCCTTTTTCTCCTTTCCGGAATTTGGGAATTTTCTTTTCTCAGCAAATTTTCCATTCTTCTTGAACTTCAAGAACTTTCAAAAATTCTTCACAATATACGCTACATCTTTATCAACCTCATCTTCATCCGATGAATCATGAACTTCCACCTTCTCATTAATTGTCTTAAGAGCAAGAGATTTGCCCTTCCTTTGTGATGGCAATGATAGCTCATAAGTTTGAAGTGAGCCAACTAATTCTTGGACCTTGATATCATCCAGGTCTTTGCTCTCTTCAATTGTAGTAACTTTTGCACGGAAGCTCTACGGAAATGATCGAAGGATCTTCCTCACAATCTTTGAGTCCTCCGTTTTCTCACCTAAGTTGAACTTGCCGATGACTACTTCATTCAGCTTGCTATAGAAAGAGTCAAAGGACTCGTCCTCACTCATCTTGAGCTCCTCAAAGTGAGTGGTCAGCATCTGTAACTTAATGTCTTTCACCTTCTTGGTTCCTTCATACGTGGTCTCCAATATTTGCCACGCCTCTTTAGCCACTGAGACATGGGATATCCTGTGAAACTCATCTGGAGACACACCACAAAAAATAGCATTCAAAGCTTTACTGTTAGTGTTAGATGCTGCAAGAGCTGCTTTATCCCAAGTGGATTTTTCAGACTTCGGCCTAACCCAACCAATATCAATAGCATCCCACACACTTTCATCAATAGAACATAAAAATGCCTTCATCTGGACTTTCCAAAAGGCATAGTTGCTATCCTTAAAATATGGTGGTGCATTCAAAGATTGAGACCGGTCCATCTCAATAAGGGGTCAAGGATCGCAATAAGGTAATTAAACCACAACAAGTGCACCCGCTCTGATACCAATTAAAAGTTCAAATAGCGTATAAAACACTATGAATGTTTAGACCCCCAAATTACAAATTATCAATTCAAGGTTTATATCAAACGATGAACGTGCAGAAAATGAACAAAAGCTTAAAACCGAATTGATAAACAATCTAAGTCAAATAAAATCACATCCATATTAGAAATTAAATGACAAAGATAAAAGGGAAGAGAGATGCAAACACAAGGACAACACTCGATGTGTTATCGAAAAGGAAACTGAAGACCTCGGCGGAAAACCTCTGTGCCGCCTTCCAAGCGGTCAAATGATCCACTAAAGAATGTAGTTGGGATACAAGAACAGCAATAGACCCTCCAAGCTTAAGCTACCTAGTGTACCTAATCTCTCCAAGCTTCTTGCTCCAACGAGGTTACGCCGAACCTATTTCTTCTTTAGCATCCCGGATCCTGCTACTAGTCCATAGCATCAACCAATATGAATTGGTCCCTTCCTAACTGCTTCCCAAAGCACCAAATAACCTTCTCATAGATGTGGGTGTGGTGAGAAAAGGTCTTGGATAATGAACCTCTCAAGGATTTAACAATGGAGAGGGTGAGAGTAGAGGAATTTGAAGAGTCACAAGGTAAAGATTGTGGATGAGTCAATCTTGTTTTTCTCTAGGGTTTCTCTCTCAAAATTCTCTCTGGAAACTCTCTACATTTCGTCGGTATAAGGGGTATATATACTGGTGGGTGTTTGGAATGTGAAGAGACAGATTTTCCAAAACAGAGACAGCTGGCGGCTTGGCCTCGCGGCTTGACTGAGTCGCGAGTTCAAGCCACAAACTAACTCAACGGCCAGACTGGAATTTTTTTCCTGTAGTGCAACAGCAGGCATGGCAGTTTAGATTATGGCGACTTTCCAGTCGCGAGCCACCCGCGAGATCTAGTCGCGAGTTCTCCTCTGCACGCTTCACTCGTGTGCAACGTTTGGTGGCTTGCCAGTCGCGAGACACCAACGAGATCCAGTCGCAAGTCCCTGTTCTGCTGCACAATCTTGAGCTTTTCTTCACACTCTCTCACACACTACCCTTACATGATTTCCACCTAAATACAGGGTTTCTAAGTGCTGAAATACAAACAAATTGGCACAGAATAAAGCCAACAAAGTGGTTGATAAAATTCAACCTTACAAATCAAAATCTGCATCTAATGAAGATGCAGATTCGTTTTTATTTGAAAAAAAAAAAATATTCAGATCTACATCTAAGGAAGATGTAGAACCGTTTTTATTTTGAGAAAAATTCAGTTCTGCGTCTAATGAAGATGCAAATCAGTTTTATTTAAGAAAAATTCAGATCTACATCTAAGGAAGATGCAAATCCATTTTTTTATTTTGAGAAAAATTCAGATTTACAACTAAGGAAGATGCAAATCCGTTTTTATTTAAGAAAAATTCAAGTCTGCATCTAATAAAGATGCAAATTCGTTTTTCTTTGAAAAAAAATTCAAATCTACATCTAAGGAAGATGCAGATCCGTTTTTATTTTAAAAAATAAAGAATTGATTGCATGCAGATTTTTGAAAATAAGAAAGAGATCATAACAATTATACAAGATTCAAGAACATGATTTGAACAAAACAATAATTAATAATTCATGTTATGGATTAAAAAAAATACATGCATCATCACAGAAGAGAAGCATAAAGAAAAAGGGTTATCAGAAACAACCTCTTGCATGGAGCACTTCCTGTTCTTGAGAGGATATTTTAGGGTTCAAAAAAATTTATTCAATTATCTTTGAAACCTAAAAACCCTAGTTTAAGAGAGAATACCAGATAAGGGGAATGAAGAATTTGAGAGTGTGAAAAGGTGTTTCTCCTTAAGCATAAAAGAATGTCAAAAGGGCTCTTGAATGTTGGGAGGCATCCCCTATTTATAGAGGTGTTAGTTTCTTAGAAAATAAGCTAGTTTTGCTTAAAAATTAAGTCCAATCAGCTTAAAAAATAAGCAAAAAACGTATGGGGGGAAAATCCTAAAAAAAGAGAGATTCGGATAAGAGTAAGCTGATTTTTCAGATCAGAACCAGTTTCAGTATTTTGATCATATCTCTTTACTCAAAATTCGGATTAAGCTAAAAGTTTTACAGCTGAAGGGAAATTAGATTATCTACAACTTTTCCAGAAATAGCCTAGTCTTAATTTTGAGTTCTACTTGGCCAAAAGTGCCTTGGAACATGAATCTGAAATCTGTTACTTGATTAGCACGTTTTTGAAGTGTTTTCCAACCCTAAGTCTGTATTTGGACGGATATCAGAGTTATTTTCATGATAAATCTGATTCCAAAGTGATAATTATGATTTTTAAAATAATTACTTTGAATATAGTTATCCCAAAAACCTAATTATCCACGGTCTTTAAACATTATCAGCTTATTTGTTTTAATCCCAAGCAACAAATCTCATTTTAAGAAAAATACTCCACCAATCACATAAATTCATTTAATTAATTTTAATCATTAATCAATCAAAATTAATTTCAATTAATCACACATGATTGGCGTCACCCCATACAATGCATGTAGACTGTGAAAACTTGATCTCATGATATCTTTCAATCCAACGGTCTAATTTGGAAACTGGTCATACCGTCACAACCATTAGAATCTCAAGATCATTTTTATGATATGCAGTGAATGAATTAATGCATGTAAAGCAATCATGATTTTTGGGGTACATGGATGGTCATTTTATTCGTCTTCCTTGATTAAATCATGGGTGCAAAATTGAGTGTCTACAGAATGCCACTAGAAATTTTAAAACAAGTAGATTGTCTTGAAATAATTGTGATCTTATCACAACTTTAACCGTGCACATTAGATGTGCTTAATTGTTTAAATTTGATGTGATCTGACTAAGTCACGTCACAACAGCGTAATGAACATTCGTGTAATCACAAAGTAGTTTAATCATGTGATCCGTGAAGTAAATATCCTCCACATGGAATGCAAGGCTCAAGGCCAAGACAGGGTACCTACCTACTTTACAATAAACTTAACAAAATGGTTATTTTGAATCCAATACTCCCACTTGTTATTTGAGTTTTTCTTTAGATTATTGTGATCTCATCACAATAAATAACCTTGCACTTGTTAAAGACTCTAATCTCATTAGAATCAATAACTAAAATGGAAGTCCTAAACTATTTAGGATTCCCTATACTCTAATGGATCAAAAAAATTAGTTATATAGAACTCTATCCTTAACTTACTTGATAAAGAATTCTAATCTCTTTAGAAACTTATATAACTTTTAATTAGAGCTTTAATCTCATTAAAAACTTCTAATTATAATAATCAAGGACTTTTAATCATACATAAAATCTAATCTCATTAGAATGTTTCTTAAAATACAAGTCCTAAACAATTTAGGACTAAGAGTTCTATTTAACTAAAAATTTTAATCTCATTAAGCCTCTTAGTTGGATAATGATTAATAAATGTCCTTAACTTTTAAGGACTATAAAATTGATCACTTTATATACAGTTATCTGTAATCTCATTACACATAGCCTTGCTTTTTATCAAAGTTTTAACACTTAGTCAAAAATAAGTGAAAATTCAAAATTTAGTGCCTTCGATTGGTCGAACCTTTTTCTCGATTGATAAAAAATGTGAAGAAATTCATCACAAAGCCACTGCCTCGTTCGATCTATTCTCGATTCCTGTTCGATTGATCGAAAATAACATTCGATCGATCAAAAGGAATTCTCGATCGATCGAACTTGTGAAATTGAATTTTTCAGAAATTTCCAGGCAACCGTTTTCGACGTTTTTACTATTTTCCATCAAAAACACTTTTTGATTTTATAAAAGAGGATTTATAGATCAAACATTAAGGTTTTCAAGATGAAGATAAGAACCCTAATATGCTAAAAACACTTGAAAATAAAATCCTAATCTCCTTAGGAATAAATTTCATTAAAGATATACTTTAATTCTAGCATCAGCATGAGAGAATCTATATCAGTACCGAAAAAAAGAATTCCTTAAAGTTTACATAGATACCTTTCCCAAATGAACAACATGCCCACGGATCTACTTAATGTTTTCAAGAATGCAAACATTCAAAGAATTCCTTAATGTTTTCAAGAATGCAAACATTCAAAGAAATTAAATTAAAGTGGGCCGGATCATTCACTAATATTAGCAATTGACATTTAAGTGTTCATTACTAAAACAAAGACTATCAAATGCATTATAGGTTTATGCATTCCAATAAGACAAGAGTACCATTGTGTTCATTCCTAAGACAAATACTATCAAAACATGACTATTGGGAAAAATACATGTTTGTATCAAATACAAAATATACGTAGTGGAAAATTAACGGATCTACTTCATTCGCAATTGATAATATGCACTATGAAAGTTTCAGAATTTAAGAACAAGAAAGCATACCTTGGTGCGGTGAAATTCAAAACCAAAAATCAGAAGTTCTTGGGAAGACTTTTAATCTTCACTCCAATTCCACTTAATGCCCAAGATGTGTGGTCTCTCAATCAGTTTCCAAGGAGAGAATAAGAGAGTGTCCAACACTCACATACAAACCATTTCACTCCTTGTGTAATCTTGATGAAAAATACTTATGAAAAGACTTATTTAAAAAACCACTGAAATTCTGTATGTTTCTCTCATTATATACAACTAATTATCTAATTGGGCTAGCTTTTTGGGCCATTCTAATTGGGCTCTAGTGTGTGGCTTGGAGTGAGACCAAAAGGAAACAAATAAGACTCTAGCTCCAATGTGTCTTGGGCTTTTCTATCAACTCTTGACAAGTCCAAAGTTACCATTAATTATATTCAATACTACTATATAAATATAATTGCACTCTAAGCCTTATTAATAAATTATATTCCAAGGCTTTATTATACATGCAACCTCTTCATTAAAATATTCGTAGTAATACAAAGTCATAAATATAGACTGCCACTTTAAAGATTACTACATCTTAATCCTTGAGTAGCCGGTTTAATCCTTAATGTTATTCATCATATATTTTTGAAATCCAATTCCATAAATATATACTTTAGTAACTCCTTACAAAAGTAGTTGGGCCCAACATTTTGAATAACCAATCCCATTAAACTTGTCTCAAGGGAATATTTTATATCTCCGTTAAGAGATTATGAATTCCATCTTAAGAATATATGTTCCATCAACACTAAATGCAGCTGCCCAACATACTGAGGTTTTGACCGTAACTTATAGATCTCACTCCTGATATATCAAAGCAACCAACATCTTATGATCAGGTCCATTATTCTCTTAGGATTTAGAGTTGATGTAAATAGAAGTTGTGAGATTTATTATTCATTTGACAGTCGTTAGGAGAATAATAAATCTCACAGCGGTCCAGTTCAATATGTCTTAACTCTTAAAACATATCAACATACCAACTAGAAATCTCCTTTTCCATGATCAAGACAAATCATCTTAGTTGATATGTTATAGTCTTCGCAGATGAAACGCCCAATTTCATCACTGACTATGAACTACATTCTAAGTTTACAAAGAACTTGCAATTTATATATTCAGTGACTTTTCACATAAATCGCATACTATGCATCTCATGGACTAAAATAATGTCCTATTTGTTCATTTATAAATAGTCTCATATAATTAAACAATTTAATTATTTATGACATGCCAATAAATTGGATTTTAGGGCATAAACCCTAACAATCTCGCACTTGCCCTTAAAGAAAATTTACCATATATCCAACACTAATCTCCCTTTAGAGTAATTTATAGTCACTCTAAGGCAAGGTTTAGAAATAAGTTTCAGTTAGATTTATTGCGTAAATTATCTTTTCTACTACTACTCAAGTACTCATATCTCTCTAGTGAGATAATACTTACGCTTAATCTGTATCTTCATCACCTAAGATGAACACATATCTTGAAGTCCAACTTCATGAATCACAATCAAACTACAAGTCCGCATTTGTACATCCAGTAACAATCAAAACCTCACATTTGTGGACAAGCATATAATCCCTCATTCTCCTAAGATATATGAGTATATTCTTTACTCCCACTAAATTAAGTGATCTTTGATTTAATTGATATTTGCTTATTATGCCCACCAAAAAATAGATATTTAGCCTAGTATATAGCATAGCATAAAGACTTCCTATTGATATGATATTAGGAACCATCTTAATATGCTCCTCCTTTTATATGTCTTAGGACTATAGTCCTATATAAAGGAACTTCAAACTTAAAAGGAAAGAATCCTTTCTTGAAGTATTACATGCTATACTTGGCTAGATTCTAATCTATTTAAGCAGTTTGAGATAGATTCAATATCCTAATTTCTGAATTGTAACAAAGTTTAAATTCTTAGGATATGACTAGTTTTTCCTAAGTACTTTATATCAAACTGGATTAGACAACAAAAATTCTATTGGTGACAATAACTTTACATCATTCTAAATGATTAGAATGTCATCAACATACATTAAGAAATTTATTATTCTATATAGATTTGACACACATAAGGCTTTTTGATACTTGATCAAAATCAAACAATTTGATTACTTGATCAAAGATGATATTTTATGATTCAGATGCTTGCTTTAATCCTTAAATGGAATTTAAGCAACTTGCATACTAAGCACTACTGTTTCTTTGCTATGTACAAGTCTAGTTACATCATATAGATGTCTTCCTCAAGATTGCTACTAAAAGAAGCTTTCTTGATATCCATTGTCATATTTCATCCAAATGAATTATAATGAATAAGAGAATCTAGATAGAGTCAATCCTGACTATTGGTGAAAAAATCTTTTCATAATTGAACTATTTCTTTCTGAAAAAATCTTTTCGCCACTTGTCTAGACCTTGAAGGTTTGCACCTTCAAACCTATAAATCTCATTTACTTGTAGACCTATTTGAAAAACAATAGGCCTAATGCCTTTAGGCGCCTCTACAAGTTCTAGACTTCAAATAGAATCTAATTCTATTCACATAACCTTGATCCAGTAATCCATATTCATATTATCTATGCCTTTACGTAGGACCGAGGATTAAATTCATATATCCTTGTGGAATAATTTCAAAAGTTTATCCTAAAAGTATGAACTTACTTGGTAATTAATAATCCTCCCACTACGATATTGTACCGGTGTACTAGCTATACATTTAGAATAATGCCTTATGGTGTATCTAATACAACCATCTCATTTCTAAATGTATTTTACAGTTGTCTTTAAACAAATTCTGACATCTTTCTTCTAGAACAATTATACGTTTTGCTTTAAGATTATTCACATAGTCATCATCAAGAACTTTGTATTTTTACTTTACAAACATCTTGTCTTCTTAATAACTACCAAAACAATCTTTTGCAATTCCTTTTGGATACTCATCATAAACACACATTTTTCTATCTTTTGATTTCAATTTGTTAGACTTCCTTTCTAGCACAAGTGTTGGACATCTCTAAAAGTGGAAGTATCATATACTAGGTTTTCACCTAATCCATGATTTGACAAATGTCTTAGGAACAAACTTTTGAAATCAACTTTAGAAAAATTATAGTAATTATTAGAGTACATCTCCAAAAGAAATAAGCAAATGGAAATACTTATCATGCGCTTTACTATTTCTAAAAGAGTCTTATTCCTCCTTCATGTATGCACTGACTTAAAGAAGTCAGTGAAACTTTACTCCTTTACAATAAAGGAGCCCTAGATCTTATTATCCTCTAAATAGAATTCATAGACTAGGAATATAACAAAATAATGGATTCTAAAAGCCCATTTTTCACTAATCTTGAATATCATTTAGATTAATAAGATCTAAGCATAAGTGCCAAATACATACAATAACAAAGGATGAAAACTTTCTCTTTATAAAGTAAAACATGTAAATTTTCATCTAGAAATTAATCCTGGACAATGCTTAAGCTTTACCAAAACAGAAACACTTTCCTTTTGGTCATACTTTTGAGTCCAATTTCCTTTTGCCAACTACTAGGACAACTTGCTTGTCCAAGTGTTTGGTATTATAATTCCTCTTTTTACCACCTTTACCTTTTGGTTCAGGCTAAGAATTTGAATTAAATCATATTGATCCTAGCTTAAGCTTCTAGGATGTCTTCCGTTGCGTAGAACTCATTCATCAATTCAGATAACATAAAAATAATTTATTTTGAAAACAATCTGAATTGATTAAATGATTCTAACAAGGACTTGTGGATCATATCCATATGAGAATAACATTTAATCTCTACATCCAAGAATTTCAATTAATTTTTAAAGTTAAAACATTTTCATAAAATGATATAGAGTTGGAACTTTTTAAGCTTTTTTTAGCACTCAATATGATTCAACCAAACATCTCATTTATACTTAACCTAAAGTCTAAGTGTAGTACTAACTCTTACATTTCATGCTGTAGCACACTTGAGATAGAAGCCAATGTAACATTTTAGCATTTCAATGGAGAATATGATCAAATCATAAGCTATCTTCCTTCAATGCATTATGCATAGGAAATTATGACAATGCTGAATCAAAACATATTTATGTACTTCAGCTCCTTTAAGCACCATGTCCAAAATTATTTCTTAGTTAATGTGATTCATTTAAAATAGTAACTAGAGAACAAAATTTATGACAACTTTATTTTGAGACTATGAACATAATTACAAGGACATTATATTTTGCATCCATAACCATATAGTATGAAACCCAAAAAATACTATACTAGGTGCAACGACAACCTAATCCCACAATTTATATTCCTCGGAAGCGAGGTCATACCAATCACTATGATCAGGCGAGACTTATTCTCATTATTAATGCTATCATGGTAACTCTTACCAAACAAAAATAATTTGCCGCTCTTCCTTTGGCCTCTATAAGTAATAATAGCAAGAACTCAGCATAGATGATACTATTAAACTTAGTCTAGTGTACACCATTGTCTAGAATCATGTATAGCCACATTTCATCCCTTTAACAAGCTTATTTTGTAGTACAATGATAAAAACACCCTCCGCATGAAATGCAAAGCTCGAAGCTAAGACAAGGTGTTTAATCAAACCACTATAAACCAGAAAATTCAATCTTGTAGTATCATGAAATAAACATCCTCCGCATGGAACGCAAGGCTTGAGGCCAAGACGAGATGTTTACCCCACACCACTATGAATCGACAATGGAGGCCGTGAGATCCAACCCTTATATCTCTCTCCCACTAGAAATTTTAAAACAAGTGGATTGTCATGAAATCATTGTGATCTAATCACAATTTTAACCCTACACATCAAATGTGTTTAATTGTTTAAATTCAATGTGATGTTACTAAGTCACGTCACAATAGCGTAACGAACATTTGCGCAATCACAAAGAAGTTTAACCTTGTAATTAGTGAAGTAAATACCCTCTGCATGGAATGCAAGACTCGAAGTCAAGACAAGGTATCTATTCACATTACAATAAACTTAACAAAAGGATTATTTCAACATTCCCACTCATTATTTGGGTTTTTCTTAAATAATTGTGATCCAATCACAACTAATAACCTTGCACTTGTTGAAGACTCTAATCTAATTAGAATCACTAACTAAAATGGAAGTCCTAAACTATTTAGGATTCCTTAAACACTAATGAATCAAAAATTTGTTATATAGAACTCTATCCTTAACTTGTTTGATTAAGAATTCTAATCTCATTAGAAACTATATACCTTTTAATTAAGCTTTAATCTCATTAAAAATTCTAATTAAAATATATTAAGGATTTTCAATCATATAACAATTCCAATCTCATTAGAATGTTTCTAAAAAGACAAGTCCTAAACTATTTAGGACTAAGAGTTCTATTCAACTAACATCTTTGATCTCATTAGGTCTTTTAGTTAAAACCATGTGTAATCTTATCACACATTTCCTTACACTTTATACATTTGAAAACATTTAGAAAATATTCAAAATTCCCTTCAAATGTATTTTCGTGAGAATCTTGCGACAAAGCTCCTCCCACGAAAAAGGCATAAGGAAAAATAGTGAAAACACAAAATTCAGACAGAAACTTTTGCTACTGTCTCGCGGGTACCTCGCGATTAAGCACTTCCTGCGAAAACGATTTAAGCAAAAAATTGAAAACACAAAAATCAAACAGAAACTTTCACTACTGTCTCGCGACTGGTTCGCGAGTAAAGATTACCCGCGAAAAGTTTTTGTCTTCAGAATCATTTTTCGCGAGTAACTTCGCGGGAAGCTAACTCACAAAAAACCCGTGTTTTCAGTTTTTCTAGAGCAGTTGCAAACAGTTTTCAACGATTTTTCATGAACAAACAACCATCATATGAACATGATATGCAGAATTTGATATCAAAACTGAATTCCATTGATGCTATAGCCTTAAATATCAACTTATCAAACTTAAATTCAAATCTAAACAACATCATAACATCAATATCAGTTTTCATCAAATCATAGTTTCAACACCCACGCAGAAAATTAAATGCATATATAACTTTCTAACATCATGAAACTATTATCTCTAATTTTAAAACTCACAAAACATGTTATTTAGATTTGAATTGAAGACCGCTCTGATACCGATTGTTGGAAAAAATACATGTTTGTATCACACATAAAACATACGCAGCGAAAAATTAAAAGATCTACATCATTCGCAATAGATAACATGCATTATGAAAGTTTCAGAATTTAAGAATAAGAAAGCGTACCTTGGTGCGGTAAAATTCAAAACCAAAGATCAAAAGTTCTTGGGAAGACTTTTAATCTTCACTTCAATTCCACTTAATGTCCAAGATATGTGGTCTTTCAATCAGTTTCCAACGAGAGAATAAGAGAGTGTCCTATACTCACATACAAACCATTTCATTCCTTGTGTAATCTTGATGAAAAACACTTATGAAAAGACTCATTTAAAAAACCACTTAAATTTTATATGTTTTTCTCCTTATATACAACTGATTATCTAATTGGGCTAGCCTTTTGGGCCATTCCAATTGAGCTCTGGTGTGTGGCTTGGAGTAGGACCAAAAAGGAACAAATAAGACTCTAGCTCCAATGGGCCTTGGGCTTTTCTGTCAACTCTTGACAAGTCCAAAGTTATCATTAATTATATTCAATACCACTATATGAATATAATTGCACTCTAGGGCTTATTAATAAATTATATCCCAAAACTTTATTATACATGCAACCCCTTCATTAAAATATTCATAGTAATACAAAGTCATGAATATAAACTGCCACTTTGAAGATTACTACATCTTAATCCTTGAGTACCCAGTTTAATCCTTAATGTTATTCATCATATATTTATGAAATCCAATTCCATAAATATATACTTTAGTAACTCCTTACTAAAGTGGTTCGGCCCAACACTCTGAATAACCAATCTCATTAAACTTATCTCAAAGGAATATTTTATATCTCCGTTAAGAAATTATGAATTCCATCTTGAGAATATATGTTCCATCAACACTAAATGCGGCTGCCTAACATACTGAGGTTTTGACGGTAACTTATAGATCTCACTCCTGATATATCAAAGCAACCTACATCTCATGATCAGGTCCATTATTCTCTCAGGATTTAGAGTTGATGTAAATAGAAGTCGTGAGATTTATTATTCATTTGACAGTCGTTAGGAGAATAATAAATATCACAACAGTCTAGTTCAATATGTCTTAACTCTTAAAACATATCAACATACCAACTAGAAATCTCCATTTCCATGATCAAGACAAATCATCTTAGTTGATATGTTATACTCTTCGTAGATAAAATGCCCACTTTCATCATCGACTACGAACTACATTCTAAGTTTACAAAGAACTTGCAATTTATATCTTCTGTGACTTTTCACGTAAATTGCATACTATGCATCTCATGGACTAAGATAATGTCCCATCTGTTCATTTATAAATAGTATCATATAATTAAACAATTTAATTATTTATGACATGCCAATAAATTGGATTTTAGGGCATAAATCCCAACAATGACAACATCACTTTATAGTCATGGGCCACTTTGAACAACACAAAAGAATATTTATCTTGATAGTGAACCCGATATCATCGTGTCTCATATATATTAATCTGGAATGATGTTCAAGGAATTTAACTTTGATAGAGATCTACTCTACTACAACCATTAAAACACGATATAGAACAAAACCTTAAATCGTAGCCTCAACTATTGAAGTAACCATTAATATATCTCATATTATACAAGCATGATATTGAACCTCGCTCTGATACCAATTATTGGAAAAACTGGTTTTGAATCTCGTACAAAATCCACAGCAGAAGCAACACAAGGATCTACTTCATTCATGAGAGATAACATGTAACCTTGAATTCTAGAACAAAGAAGAGAAAGCGTCCCTCGGTGAAGTGAAATTCAAAAACAAGACTTGAGAATACCTTCAATCTTCATCCCAAGTCCACATTGTGCCTAAGATGAGTAGTCTCTCAATCAGTTTTTGTGTACGTTGATTTTCCTTTGGAAAAGTGAATTCCAAAAACCTGTAGAGAAAAACTATTTTTTATTCTTTTAATTATATGTACGTTTTAACTGCCTTAACAGTTACTTTATTTAATAACTCTTGTTAAATAAAAACTGATTATCTAATTGGGTTACCCTTTTGGGCCAGCCCTATTGGGCTTAAGTGTGTGGCTTGGGATGGGACCAAAGGGACTAATACAGTTTTAGCTCCAACGGGCCTCAGACTTGTCTGTCAACTCTTGACAAGCATAAAGTTACTATTAATTATATAACAAATACCACTATGGAAATATAATTGCACTCCAGGCCTTATTAATAAATTATTTTCCAAGATTCTAATATGATATCATTTGACCCCTCCATGAAATATCTATAGTGAACAAAGTCATAATTAACTATCACTTTGTAAACAACTATGTTATTCCTTGAGTATCCAATTTAATCTTTTAGTTATTCATATTTATGAAATCTAATTTCATAAAATATGAACTTTAGTAACACTTACTAAAGTGGCCAGCCCTGAATAACCAGTTCCAATTAAACTTATCCCAAGGGGACATTTCATGTCTCTATAGAAAGAGATTGTGGATTCCATCTTAAGAATATGTGTTCCCTCAACACTACGTATGGTTACCTAACATACTAAGGTTTTGATCATAAAGTAGATCTCACTCCTGATATATTAAAGTAACTTTACATTTCATGATCGAGTTCACTATCCTCTTAGGTTTGAGAGTCTATGAAATTAGAAGTCGTGAGATTTAATTATTCATGTGACAGTTGTTAATTATATAATTAATCTCATAGCGGTCCAGTTCAATATATCTTACGCACTTAAGACATATCAACACATCAACTTGAAGTCTCCACTGACATTGATCAAGACAAAACCATCTTAGTTGATGTGTTATAGCCTTCGCACCAATTTCATCACCGACTACGAACTATATTTTGAGTTTACAAGGAACTTATGATTTATATCTTCTATAACTAAATTGCATAAATCAAATACAATACATCTTAAGGACTGTGATAATGTCCAATTAGTTCATTTACAAATAGTCTCATATAATTAAACAAATTAATTATTTATATCTTGCTAATAAATTGGATTTTTGGGCACAAACCCTAACATAAAGATCTTAGGGATGAAGGTTGATCCCAAGGTGTCGAACCTCATAGTCCTTTACACCATAGTAGGTGCATCCTTGAAATTGTTAAAGAAGGACTGAGCGTCCAAAAGAGTCTTGATCCTCTTGTTGTCAATGTAACACCCCAGCCTTTACAAAACAAGTGAATAAATAAATAAACAAATAAAAAGGTCATTTTGGAAATTATTTGAGTGGGGACATTTTTGTAATAAGACCTAAGCCTATCCCTAGCCTTATATGTAACTCACGTTGGCTTCCTCCTCCATTTTTTTTCTAAAGTGCCACCTCCCATCACCTTTCCCTCTTTCCTTTGGTGTTCCCATTCCTCATGGCCAAAAATCCTCTCTCATCCTCATGTGAAGTTTATTCACTTCTGCCTCTTAAATTTCTATCTTCGCTGACTCGTGGAAGGTTCTTTTCCAATCAAAATCCACTACCAAGAGTTTTAGTGGCTGTTTTGGCAGACCCATTTGAAAGACTACCCTCTAAGTTTGGTTAATTCAATAGATGAGGTAAAAATCTAAGTTTTTTTTCTTTTTCTTCTATGAAATCCCTTGGGCTTTGTTGTTTCCTGATGTTTATGATAATTACTTAGTGGGTATTTGAGGTGTTGGGACATTTAAGACTTTATTTGGAGGCTATGTATTTAATGAGGTGAATTGGTTGTTATGTTTGGCAACCATGTGAGTTGGGTTTCATGAGAAATCATATGGGTTTTTGATTGATGTTGAGAATTGGATTGATTTTCGAAAGTGAGCTCCTTACATTTTGGAAAAAATTTTGACATATGTGAAAGTTGATGGTATTGACTATGACATTGTTTAATTGATGTGTACATTATGCTTGTTGCATGCTAAGTGTTTGATGAATTTCCTATATGAGTTATGGGATTGAATTTCTCACTTGCGTTGTGATGATTGTTATATGAGGTTATGGGTTGCATTCCTACTTGTTAATGTGTGTTAATGTGTGCGACACGTGATATTTAATAAATTATAGAAAAATTATTTTGAGCTGAAGTTTTGATGGTACATACTACACATATAAGAGCTTATCTCTATTTAATTTAAAGTTAATCGGATAACCTTTCATGGACCAAACAATTTTTGCAAAATGGCTGGCCTGCTATGTATTGAATCTGAAAGTGCAATGAAAACATTGAGATTTTATGGAATTTACTTCAAATCTTTGTTGAATGGATTGGTTTATAAATTCATGTGCTTTCTTCGACATGTGTTTTACTTAGTTAAGTCTAGTTATGGTTCGTTTTAATCATTTAGTGCTCTAAAGGGAAATTCATGAGATATGCTACCCCTTTTATGTGATGTGTTTTATGTTATGTTAATATGTGCACATTGCTTGCAGTGGAGAATTAAAATGCTTTGGTTTTGTGTTGGGGCACTATGAGTTTCTATGCTTGTT
This sequence comes from Lithocarpus polystachyus, assembly GCA_033629205.1. Classification (NCBI taxonomy): domain Eukaryota; kingdom Viridiplantae; phylum Streptophyta; class Magnoliopsida; order Fagales; family Fagaceae; genus Lithocarpus; species Lithocarpus polystachyus. Next base: position 53,312,866 of record CM066163.1, read on the forward strand.
TGGTTCTCCTTTGTGAATGGGTACTTGTCTTAGGTTGGGCAAGCTAGGCTTTAGTGCATTTGATTTGTTTGAGGAGATCCTATTTGATTTTTGAGACAAATGTGATGATAAACTTTGCGATAGGCCTTGTTATTAATAGGCTTGTTCCTTATGTTTCTAGGTTTTGAGATTCTTGGTGATGGACCTAGTGACGGGATTGGTTGATCTTGTGATGCCCGATTGATGTAAAATTGATTGGCTTTCCGAGGTAAGTAGCTTTTTAATGGAATTTTTGGAAAATAACCATGTTGCATAAATGTTGTTTTTGGGTTAGACACACTTTTGGAAACTACCTACGGAGACTACATTTTCCTAAAAACTATTGTGTTGTAACCTATATATATATATATATATATATATGAAAATGCATCATATTTGGTATCGCATTTGGGGAAATGCATGAAATGTTAATATGAGAAAATGAGCCAATTTTATTTAATTTTTGATAAGGAAATCATGGATTTTATGGTATATTATAAAATTTAAAAATGCTTATCTTGTTTTGTTATGTGGGAAATTGTTAGAAAATCTCTTGACAAGAATGAAGTTGAAAACCTTACAAATTTTGTGGAAGTAAGATTATTTAAGGTTTTTCTGAAATTACCTAGACATAAACTATGTGTTTCAAAGTATACCTTTGAGCTTTATGTGGTTTTAACTCCATGCCATGTGTGATTTCCCAGTGATCACCCGATTTGGTTTTTGTAGTCTTTGTGACAACGGAATCAAATCTAGGTCAGTGCCCTTTCACTTTGGATAACGCGTTCTTCCCTGTTGCCCATGGTGAAAAGGTTCCTTGATGGTGTGTGGGTGAGGCTGCTGCCCATGGGGCCAAGAGACCACATGCAAGAGAGATCCTATTTGGCGTGCTCTCTCTGCTGCCCATGGGGGAGAGAAACAACTTGAGGGTATGGGTGAAGCTGTTGTCCATAGGGCGAAGAGTCTGTATACCAGAGAGGATAATATCATGCTAGTTATGAAAGGGGTGGATCCTTTGACCGGTCTATGTGGTAGTGTGGTATATTTGATATAAATTATCATATGTTAGATTTTATGGCTTTGGAATTATAGTATTAACGCCCACAGATTATAGTATATAGTTTCATGGTATTATTTTGGGAAACTTTGTGTTTCATCATTTAATCATTCTTGTTACATTATTATTGAAAATGATCTTGTAGTATTCAGTTAGCAATTTCACAAACTAAAACATGTTTTGCAAACTGTTAATCATCATGAAACTTGCATTTTCCCTACCCCCATTAATTATGCTACTTACTGGGCTTTAGCTCATTCCACTCTCCAACAGTTTTACAGATAAATTAGCTATACATCGGGCACGGAGCTTAGTTATTGGTGGTGATTGGAGTACTACGCTAAGTGGGAGATTTGTGCTATAAATTTTTGGTGCTCAATTTACTAAATTATTCGAGGCCATAGCTAATTCTCCTAGAGATTGGGCCCTTGTGGTTTGTTAGCCTTGGGCATGATAGGCCTAGAATTTTTTGTTGAGATTACATATCTTTAAAGGATCGTGATTTTGTGTTTATTTATTTGGAGCTTTGGATTTTCATGTATATTTGGAGACACATGATTTGTAGTTTGTATTGTTTGTAAGTGTGTCATAGAGCCCTGACTTATATTATGGAGAGATCAATATATTTATTTATTTTATCAAATGGAAAGAAAAAAAAAAAGTACATTGAAGGCTAAGCCTTTCATGCTTTGGACCCTTTTGGGTTTGGGGTGTGACAGTTATGGTATCAGAGCCTAGGTTATGATTCTATAGACTTTTGAATTAGGAAATGATAATGATCTAAGTCAGAGCATTAGGTTTTGTGGTAGTAATCCATTCAAGGTGGTTCCCTTGGGGTAGTTTGGGTGAGAAAGTACCTTGTGTGTTATTTTGGTTAATTGTAATGGCTTGGAGTTTGTTTAGTCCTTGTTATTTCATGATGCTATTAGTAAGTTCTTAAATCTTCATGTGTGAGGTAAACTGTTGTGCTTCTTATGCAATGTTCGTGTAAATTGTTGTGCTTGTTATGCATTGTTCCCAAAATTCTTGAAAATTTTGAGTTAAATTCCTAAAATTGTTTTGAGCAAACATAAATAAATCAAGTTTTCATATTTCATGTTTATAAATTTTGAGAACTTGTTTAAAGAAATTTTTGCGTTAGCAAATATTGTTGGTTATGCTGACTTTAGGTGGTGCAATCTGGTCGAACCTCGCTGGCCATGAGTGGCACGACTAGTTGTTTACCAACTATCTTTAGCATACTTCGATAAGTTTTATTATCATGTCAATTACTTTTTTCTCTAGAAGTAGTTTTAAAGAAAAATGTGTTTTAAACAACCTCTTTGAAATTCCTATTTGTTGAGTTTCAAGATTTTGAGTGTCCTCTTAGGATGTTTTTGCTCTTATATGATAAAAGTACATGGATTGATCTTCTTAAGATAATACTATGATTTTTGTCACCTCAAAGAATGATGTATTTTTTTTTATTTGATGCTAGTTGGGGTTTTTCCCAATCCTATTTCAAATGCATATTCTCTCCAATATGTGAAACCTCACATGAACAGTTTTATGGATTTTTTTTTTTTGGAGCTTTTATATTAAAAAAAGGGGGTTCTTTGGACTTTTGTCCTTATTTATTAAACTGGCATATCATTGTTTGGTCGGTCTTAAGGTTCCATGCTTATTTTGATTGTTGGTCAGTTTAAACATATATTCATAGTCTTTGTGTGTGATTGCCTTAAAATATTATAAAGTGAATTTCCAACTTAGATTCAGAAACCATCTGCACATGACTTGTGTACAAGATATTTTCTTACAAAATTTTGTTATTGTTGTAAATAGAAAAACTTCATTAGACGTTTAGCAAACCTTGGGTAAAGGGAAGACTTTTTAATGCGAAATTGTATATTTTTATGGATTCTAAGTCATTTTAAAGTTTTTTGCAAACCTTTTGTTCGGTATAGACATGCTTTCATCTTCATGATTGATGTTCAAACTTTAGACTTTGTTTCAAATTTGGACTCTTTGAAATAGAAGATATCGTGTGGTTAATTTGGTTTTGAACTCTTAACCCCACTCTCTTGGCCTGTGATTTAATTTGTCATTTGTGTTTGAAACTAGTTTGCATCAAAATTAATTCTCAGGGATTTCTACATTGATTGCTCACATATCACATTGAAGCCTTTAATGATTTCTTTTACACCTCATGTTAAATCTTATCCCTTTCACGTTTTGGTTTAAAACATAAGTCAAAAGGGAGGTTGTGTCTCTTTGGTTTACATCCAATGCCATGAACTTTATCTGTTTGGAAAACGGTGAGCTTTTGTAAAATTTCAACTTGACCTTTTGTTTCTCATGGATATTAATTTAAGTGAGACAAATTTTACATGATTTCATTTTTGAATTAATCTCTAAAATTAATATCTTTGACAAGTGGATGTGGTCTAAAAATGTTCACTAAATGCATATGATTTCAGGGACGAAATTCTTTTAAGTGGGGAAGAATGTAACATCCCAGCCTTGACAAAATAAGAGAATATGTAAATAAACAAATAAAAAGGTTGTTTTTGAAATGATTTGAGTGGGGGCATTTTTGTAATAAAACCCAAGCCTTGACCTAGCCTTATATGTAACCCACGTTGGCTTCCTCCATTTTTTTTCTAAAGTGCTGCCTTCCATCACCTTTCTCTCTTTCCTCTGGTGTTCCCATTCCCCGTGGCCGAAAATCCTCTCTCATCCTCATGTGAAGTTTATTCATGTCTACCTCTTAAATTTCTATCTTGGCCGATTAATGGAAGGTTCTTTACCAATCAAAATCCACCACCAAGAGTTCTAATGGCTGTTTTGGCAGACCAATTTGAAAGACCATCCCTCTAGGTTTGGTTAATTCAATAGATGAGGTAAAAATCTAAGTTTTCTGTCTTTTTCTTCTATGAAATCCTTTGGGCTTTGTTGTTTCATGATGTTTATGATAATTACTAAGTGGGTATTTGAGGTGTTGGGACATTTAAGACTATATTTGGAGGCCATGTATTTAATGAGGAGAATTGGATGCTAAGTGTTTGATGAATTGCCTATATTAGTTATGGGATTGAATTTCTCGTTTGCCCTGTGATGATTGTTATATGAGGTTATGGGTTGCATTCCTACTTGTTAATGTGTGCTAACACATGTAGCTTTAGCAATAATATTAAAATTTTAGTAATTTTCTTTTGGGACTCCAAATCTATCCCTGATAGATTTGGGTCAGCTACGACAGGTGATTTTTAATAAATTATAAAAACTTTATTTTAAGCTGAAGTTTTGATGGTACATACTACACATATAAAAGCTTATCTGTATTTAATTTCAAGTTAATCGATAACTTTTCGTGGACCAAACATTTTTTACAAAATGGCTGGCCTGTTGTGTAATGAATCTGAAAGTGCAATGAAAACGTTGAGATTTTGTGGAATTTACTTCAAATCTTTGTTGAATGGATTAGTTTGTAAATTAATGTGCTTTCTTCGATATGTATTTTATTTATTTAAGTCTAGTTATGGTTCGGTTTAATCATTTAGTGCTCTAAAGGGAAACTCATGAGATATGTTACCCCTATTATGAATTGATGTGTTTTATGTTATGTTTATTTGTGCACATTGCTTGTAGTGGAGAATTAAATGTTAGGATTAGTGCTCATAAATCCTATTGTATGATGTTATGTATGACATTATGTATGACTTAATGTTGTGATTAATAAAGTTGTTTTATTATTATCTAAATTAATGGTAACATGAATATTTGGACATTATCATATAGTCCATGAGATGCATAGTATGTGATTTATGTGAAAAATCACAGAAGATATAAATCATAAGCTCTTTATAAACTCAGAATTTTAGTTCGTAGTTGGTGATGAAATTGGGCGGTTCATCTGTGAAAATTATAACATATCAACTAAGATGATTCGTCATGATCATGGAAATGGAGACTTCTAGTTGATACATTGATATGTTTTAAGAGTTAAGACCTATTGAACTGGACTACTTTGAGATTTATTATTCTCATTACGACTGTCAAATGAATAATAAATCGCACAACTTCTATTTACATCAACTTTTAATTCTGAGAGAATAATGGACCTGATCGTGAAGTGTAGGTAGCTTTGATATATCAGAAGTGAGATCTAAAATTATAGTCAAACCCTCAGTATGTTGGGCAGCCACATTTAGTGTTGATGGAATATATATTCTTCAGATGGAATTCATAGTCGCTTAGCAGAGATACAAAATATTCTTTTGAGACAAGTTTAATAGGTTTGGTTATTCAAAATGTTAGGCCTATCTACTTTAGTAAAGAGTTACTAAAGTATATATTTATGAAATTGGATTTCATAAATATATGATGAATAACTTAAAGGATTAAACCGAGTACTCAAGAATTAAGATGTAGTAATCTTCAAAGTGTAAGGATTAGTGCTCTTAAATCCTGTTGTATGATACTATATATGATATTAAGTATGACATTGTGTATGACATTATGTATGACTTAATATTGTGATTGATAAAATTGTTTTGTTATTATCTAAAATAATGGTAACATGAATATTCGGACATTATCATATAGTCCATGAGATGCATAGTATGTGATTTATGTGAAAAGTCACAGAAGAAATAAATCACGAGTTCTTTGTAAACTCAAAATTTTAGTTCGTAGTCGGTGATGACATTAGGCGTTTCATCTGTGAAGACTATAGTATATCAACTAAGTGATTTGTCTTGATCATGGAAGTGGAGACTTCTAGTTGATATGTCGATATGTTTTAAGAGTTAAGACATATTAAACTGGACCACTGTGAGATTTATTATTCTCCTAATGATTGTCAATTAAATAATAAATCTCACGACTTCTATTTACATGAACTCTTAATCCTGAGAGGATAATGGACCTGATCGTGAAATGTAAGTTGCTTTGATATATCAGGAGTGAGATCTAAAGTCACGGTTAAAACCTCAGTTTGTTGGGCAGCCACATTTAGTGTTGATTGAACATATATTCTCAAGATAGAATTCATAATCTCTTAATGGAGATATAAAATATTCCCTTGAGATAAGTTTAATGAGTTCGGTTATTCAGAAAGTTAGGCCTAACCAATTTAGTAAGAAATTACTAAAGTATATATTTATAAAATTGGATTTCATAAATATATGATGAATAACTTAAAAGGATTAAATCGGATACTTAAGGATTAAGATATAGTAATTTACAAAGTAGCAGTCTACAAAGTGTATAAAACACACAACCAATGATCAAAACATGATAAATATGAATAATTATGGTAATCTCCAAAATTTGGTACTCATCGGAGTCTAAAACAACGAAGAAATGCCATTTGGTTATTTTATCAAACACTTAGAGTGCACACACTACACATGTATGTTAAAAAATGCATGAACATATGAAAATCTTGCCTAAATACATGTTATTTTTGCAACAAGGGGCCAATATCCAAAGCAAATCATCATTTCAAACAAACCCTAATAAAAAAGATTGACAAAAAAATAAGTTTTCCAACTTCCATTTGAGAAAATCCCTTTTTCCTAGTCAAATACTAGTATGTGCGATGGCTTTTGCAGCTCATAATCTCTTTTTCGTTTTGAGATTTACATTTGTAAGGTTGAATTTTATCAACCATTTTGTTGGCTTTATTCCGTGCCAATTTACTTGTATTTCAGCACTTAGAAACCCTGTATTTAGGTGGGAATCATGTAAGGGTAGTGTGTGAGAGAATGTGAAGAAATGCTCAAGTTGGTGCAGCAGAACAGGGACTCGTGACTGGATCTCGCTGGTGTCTTGCTACTGGTAAGCCGCCAGATGTTGCACACGAGTGAAGCGTGCAAAGAAGAACTCACGACTGGATCTTGCAGGTAGCTCGCGACTAGCAAGCCACCAGAAGCTGAACCGTTGTGCCAGCTGTCGCACTACAGGACAAAAATTCCTGTTTAGCCATTCAGTTAGTTTGTGGCTTGAACTCGTGACTCAGTCAAGCTGCGAGGCCAAGCCGCCAACCAGCTCTATTTTGGAAAAACTGACTCTTCGCATTCCTTTCTCACCCTAGTATAAATACCCCTTATACCCACGAAATGTAGAGAGCTTCTAGAGAGAATTTTGAAAGAGAAACCCTAGAGAAAAACAAGATTGACTCATCCACAATCTTTACCTTGTGACTCTTCAAATTCTTCTACTCTCACCCTCTCCATTGTTAGATCCTTGAGAGGTTCATTACCCAAGACCGTTTCTCACCATACCCATATCTATGAGAAGGCTCTTTGGTGCTTTGGGAAGCAGTTAGGAAGGGACCAATTTGTTAGGATATGTGCCCTTAAATCCTATTGTATAATGATGCTATGTATGATATTATGTATGACATTATGTGAGAAATGATGTATGACTTAATATTGTGTTTAATAAAGTTGTTTTATTCTTATCTAAAATAATGGTAACATGAATATACGGACATTATCAAATAGTCCATGAGATGCGTAGTATGTGATTTATGTGATTTAGTCACAGAAGATATAGATCACAAGTTCTTTGTAAACTCAGAATTTTGGTTCGTAGTCGGTGGTGAAATTGGGCATTTCATCTGCGAAGACTATAACATATTAACTACGATGATTTGTCTTGATCATGGAAGTGGTGACTTCTAGTTAATATGTTGATATGTTTTAAGAGTTAAGACATATTGAACTGGACCGCTGTGAGATTTATTATTCTCCTAACGACTGTCAATTGAATAATAAATCTCACGACTTGTATTCACATGAACTCTTAATCCTGAGAGAATAATGGACCTGATCATGAAATGTAGGTTGCTTTGATATATCAGGAGTGAGATCTAAAGTAACGGTCAAAACCTCAGTATGTTGGGAAGCCACATTTAGTGTTGATGGAACATATATTCTCAAGATGGAATTCATAGTCTCTTAACGGAGATATAAAATATTCCCTTGAGATAAGTTTAATGGGTACAGTTATTCAGAGAGTTAGGCCTAACCACTTTAGTAAGACTAAAGTATATATTTATGAAATTGGATTTCATAAATATATGGTGAATAACTCAAAAGGATTAAACCGGGTACTCAAGGATTAAGATGTAGTAATTTACAAAGTGGCAGTCTATATTCATGACTTTGTATTACTACGAATATTTTATGAAGGGGTTACATGTATAATAAAGTCTTGGGATATAATTTATTAATGAGGCCTAGAGTGCAATTATATTTATATAGTGGTATTAAATATAATTAATGGTAACTTTGGACTTGTCAAGAGTTGACAGAAAAGCCCAAGGCCCATTGGAGCTAGTGTCTTATTTGTTCCCTTTTGGTCCCACTCCAAGCCACACACTAAAGCCCAATTGGGAAGGCCCAAAAGGCTAGCCCAATTAGATAATCAGTTATGTGGAGAGAAACATACAGAATGTTATATTGAATGAAATGGTTTTGTATGTTCAATAAGAAAAAATATAATAAGATATTCTCTCTAGAAACATAGAACTGATTGAGAGACCACACATCTTGGGCATCGAGTGGAATTGGAGTGAAGATTGAAAGTATTCCCGAGTACTTCTTCATTCGGTTTTGAAATTCACCGCATCAAGGTACACTCTCTTGTTCTTATATTCTGAAACTTGCATAGTGCATGTTATCGTTTTCGAATGGAGTAGATCCGTTTATATTTTCCGCTGCGTATGTTTTGTATTCGATACAAATATGATGATTTCCCAACACAATTGATATTGGTTGATGCTATGGGCTATAGCAAAATCCGAGAAGCTAAAGAAGAAATAGGTTCGGCGTAACCTCATTGGAGCAAGTGCAAGGTTGTGTATAATTAGTTTATGCATGTTTAAAAGATAAAAACCTTTATTTTAAAATATCTAGTGGGAGAGAGATTCAAGGGTTGGATCTCACGGCCTCCATTATCGATTCATAGTAGTGTGGGCTAAGCACCTCGTCTTGGCATATATGCCTCGCGATCCCAAAGGAGGGTGTTTACTTCATAGTACTACAAGATTGAATTTACCTGTTTAAAGTAGTGTAGACAAGCACCTCGTCTTGGCGTATATGCCTCGCGATCCCAAAGGAGGGTGTTTTTTTCTATGGTACTACAAGTTTAAACACCATAAAGGAAGATGAAATGTGGCTACACATGATTCTAGATAATAGTATACACTAGACTAAGTTTAATGTTAACCTCCCAAAGGAGCTATGTCATTATTACTTAGAGGCTGAAGATAATACGGCATATTATTAGTGTTTGATAAGAGTTATCATGATAGCACTAATAATGAGAATAGTTCTCAACTAATTGATGTGTTTATAATAAACTTGCTACCAAGGAATTATAGACATGGATTGGGTTGTCGTTGCATATATTATTTTATGGTTTTATTAAGGTTCCATATTATATGTTTATATGCTAAATAGATAATGTCCAGTTTACTTATTATATTCATGTTTATTATTTTCAGATTTGAACATGGCATCATTTAGCCCACTTGTTAGCATTCTTAATCAAAACAAACTGACTGGAACCAATTATGTTGACTGGAAAAGAAACTTGGACATAGTTCTCACAGCTGAAGAGCACAAATATGTGCTTACTCAACCATGTCCTAGCTTTCCTTCATTAGATGCTCCTCCCGAGGAAAAACAACGATATGATCGTTGGCAGAAATCTAATGAAATGGCCAAGTGCTACATCCTAGCGTCCATCTCAAATGTTCTACAGCATCAAATGCAGGATGTAGAACTAGCTTCGGACATAATGCAATGTCTGAAGGAGATGTTTGGTGAGCAAGGCCGTTCTGCAAGGCAAGAAACCATGAGACAAATTTATAATACCAAAATGGCTGAAGGTAGTTCAGTGAGAGAGCATTGTCTTACAATGATCTCTAATCTGAATACTTTAGAAGTTTTGGGTGCCGACATTGATGGAGAATCCCAAGTGGATATGATACTCCAGTCACTACCGGAGTCATTCAAGGAATTCAGACTTAACTATAACATGAACAAAAAGATTTATTCTTTGTCTGAATTAATGAATGAGTTGGTAGCGGCGGAAGGCATCCTTGGTACTTCTAATGTTGAAGCCAATGTGGGTGAAGCTTCTACTTCTCAACCTAAGTCGAAAGGCAAGGGTAAGAAGAAGAAGAAGAAGGACTTCACCAAACAAGAGGGTAAACAAATTGTCTTGGGGGTTGCCGACAAAGGAAAGAAGCTGAAAGGAAAATATTTCCGTTGTGGTGAGAAAGGACATTGGAAGAGGAATTGTCCAAAGTTTAAGGCTGCCAATAAGGGTATGAAAATTTCATTCCTTCTTGAAATATGTTTGGTACAAAATCCCACGGATTCCTGGTGTGTGGATTCAGGTTGTACTAATCATATCTGCAATTCTTTGCAGGGGTTCCAGGAGACCAAAAGACTTAAAGAAGGAGAGTTGTTTCTGACCTTGGCTGATGGGAGTAGGATTCCAGTTGTAGCTATTGGAGTTTATAATTTATGCTTTGAAACTAGAGTTTTAATATTGCAAGACTGTCTGTATGTACCTAATGTTCGTAGGAATTTAATTTCTGCAACTTATTTAGGTAAGAGTGGATATTGTGTTATCCTTAAAGACAATGTTGTAATAAAGAAGGGTAAAACCTTTATTTGTTCTGGCAATATTGTGGATGGTCTGTATATTTTAACTTCGGATAAGCATGAATTATATAATTCTGAATTAGATAATAACTCTCATGTAAAATCATTAAAGAGAAAGTTTCCTTCTACTAATGATGCATATCTTTGGCACTTGCGTTTGGGTCATATTAATCCAAACAGAATTCAAAGACTGATCAAAGATGGTCTCTTAGAGCCATTGGACTTTGATGAATTTCCAGTTTATGAATCTTGTTTGGAAGGCAAAATGACCAAACGACCTTTTAATGCAAAAGGTAGAAGAGCCCAAGAGTTGCTAGAATTAGTTCATACGGATGTTTGTGGTCCTATGTCAACCCAAGCAAAAGGAGATTATGAGTATTTCATCACTTTCACCGATGATTACTCTAGATTTGGTTATGTGTACCTAATGAGACGGAAGTCCGAAGCCTTTGAAAAGTTCAAAGAGTTTAGGGCTGAAGTTGAGAATCAATTGGGTAAACACATAAAGGCCATTCGATCTGATCGTGGTGGCGAATACCTTCTTGGGGATTTCAAGGATTACTTAACTCAAAATGGGATTGTATCCCAATTGACTGCACCTGGAACTCCCCAACAAAATGGTGTAGCAGAAAGAAGGAATATGACTCTTTTAGAAATGGTTAGGTCCATGATGAGTTACTCAGCTTTACCAGTTTCCTTTTGGGGATATGCGCTAAAAACTGCAATGCATATTTTGAATTTAGTTCCATCAAAATCTGTTCCCAACACACCTATGGAATTGTGGAGTGGGCGCAAGCCTAGTATGAAATATCTCCACATTTGGGGATGTCCAGCACATGTGTTGAAAGGGAAGTCTGATAAGTTGGAAGCTAAAGCGGAAGTATGCATGTTTTTAGGGTATTCAAAGGAAACCAAGGGTTATTTATTCTATAATCATAAGGATAACAAAGTGTTTGTTAGCACTCATGCCAAATTTTTGGAAGATGATTATGTGAATAATTTTAACCCTAGAAGTAGAGTTGTCTTGGCTGAAATGAATGAACTTGTAATTGAACAACCAATGGTTGAAACTAGGGATGATGTGGCTGTATTAGACACACCACAAGATATTACTCATGAGATGTCTAGTACACAGTTGCCTCGTCGTAGTGGGAGGAATGTTAGGCCACCTATAAGATTCATAGGTCTTGGAGAGACTTATGAGGCTATCTCAGAGGAGGCCGAAACCGATCCTTACACTTATGAAGAAGCAATGAATGATATAGATGCACATCATTGGGTCCAAGCTATGAAATCAGAATTAGATTCCATGTATTCCAATCAAGTTTAGGATCTTGTAAAGGCGCCTAACGGCATTAAACCTGTTGGTTGCAAATGGGTTTACAAGAGGAAGAGAGGGATAGATGGAAAGGTTGAAACCTTTAAAGCAAGGCTAGTGGCAAAAGGGTATACTAAAAAAGAAGGTATCGATTATGAGGAAACCTTTTCACCAGTAGCAATGCTTAAATCTATTAGAATTCTCTTATCCATTGCTGTTCATTATGATTATGAGATTTGGCAAATGGATGTCAAGACTGCATTTCTCAATGGCAATCTTGAAGAGGAAATCTATATGAAGCAACCAGAAGGTTTCATAGCAAAGAACCAAGAGCATATGGTATGCAAGTTGAATAGGTCCATTTATGGACTTAAGCAAGCATCTAGGTCATGGAACATCAGATTTGATCAAGCAATCAAATCATTTGGTTTTGAACAAAATCTTGATGAACCATGTGTGTACAAAAGACATCAAGACAAAGTAGTAATGTTCCTAGTGCTTTATGTTGATGATATTCTACTCATTGGAAATGATGTAGGGGTCATGTCATCCGTAAAAGTTTGGTTGTCAAGCCAATTTGATATGAAGGACTTGGGTGAGGCTAACTTTATTCTAGGGATCAAGCTTTGGCGAGATCGTAAGAATAAGATGTTAGGCTTATCACAAGCTGGATATATAGATAAGGTTCTAGAACGGTTTAGCATGCAAAACTCCAAGAAAGGATTACTTCCTTTCAGACATGGAGTTCCTCTGTCTGATGACCAAAGGCCTAAGACTCAAGAGGAAGTAGATATGATGAGACAAGTTCCTTATGCTTCTGCCGTAGGAAGTCTCATGTATGCCATGCTTTGTACTAGACCGGATATCTGTTTTTCAGTTGGCATGGTCAGCCGATATCAATCAAATCCAGGACCACAACATTGGCAAGCTGTAAAGCATATTCTCAAGTATCTACGGAGAACGAGAGATTATATGCTTGTTTACCGTTGTGAGGATTTGATTCCCATTGGCTATACAGATTCAGACTTTCAATCAGATCTAGATTTCAGAAAGTCCACGTCAGGATGTGTATTCACCTTGGGAGGTGGAGCCATAAGTTGGAGGAGTGTTAAGCAATCTTGTATTGCGGACTCCACCATGGAAGCTGAATATGTTGCTGCTTGTGAGGCGGCCAAGGAAGCTGTTTGGCTCAAGAAATTCCTTTCTGATCTTGGTGTGATGAGAATGGAGCAAGTTCCTATCACATTGTTTTGTGACAATAGTGGAGCGGTTGCACAATCCAAAGATCCAAGGAATCACAAGAAAGGAAAGCACATTGAGAGAAAGTACCACATCATTCGAGACATTGTTGCTCGTGGAGATGTGGTGGTGGCAAAGATTGAAAGTGCAAATAATCTAGCAGATCCCTTTACCAAAGTCTTGCCTCAAAGGACCTTCGAGTCACATTTGGAGGGAATGGGAGTTAGATTAGTGCACAATAGTCTTTAGGGCAAGTGGGAGATTGTTAGGATATGTGCCCTTAAATCCTATTGTATAATGATGCTATGTATGATATTATGTATGACATTATGTGAGAAATGATGTATGACTTAATATTGTGTTTAATAAATTTGTTTTATTCTTATCTAAAATAATGGTAACATGAATATACGGACATTATCAAATAGTCCATGAGATGCGTAGTATGTGATTTATGTGATTTAGTCACAGAAAATATAGATCACAAGTTCTTTGTAAACTCAGAATTTTGGTTCGTAGTCGGTGATGAAATTGGGCATTTCATCTGCGAAGACTATAACATATTAATTACGATGATTTGTCTTGATCATGGAAGTGGTGACTTCTAGTTAATATGTTGATATGTTTTAAGAGTTAAGACATATTGAACTGGACCGCTGTGAGGTTTATTATTCTCCTAACGACTGTCAATTGAATAATAAATCTCACGACTTGTATTCACATGAACTCTTAATCCTGAGAGAATAATGGACCTGATCATGAAATGTAGGTTGCTTTGATATATCAGGAGTGAGATCTAAAGTAACGGTCAAAACCTCAGTATGTTGGGAAGCCACATTTAGTGTTGATGGAACATATATTCTCAAGATGGAATTCATAGTCTCTTAACGGAGATATAAAATATTCCCTTGAGATAAGTTTAATGGGTACAGTTATTCAGAGAGTTAGGCCTAACCACTTTAGTAAGACTAAAGTATATATTTATGAAATTGGATTTCATAAATATATGGTGAATAACTCAAAAGGATTAAACCGGGTACTTAAGGATTAAGATGTAGTAATTTACAAAGTGGCAGTCTATATTCATGACTTTGTATTACTACGAATATTTTATGAAGGGGTTACATGTATAATAAAGTCTTGGGATATAATTTATTAATGAGGCCTAGAGTGCAATTATATTTATATAGTGGTATTAAATATAATTAATGGTAACTTTGGACTTGTCAATAGTTGACAGAAAAGCCCAAGGCCCATTAGAGCTAGTGTCTTATTTGTTCCCTTTTGGTCCCACTCCAAGCCACACACTAAAGCCCAATTGGGAAGGCCCAAAAGGTTAGCCCAATTAGATAATCAGTTATGTGGAGAGAAACATACAGAATTTTATATTGAATGAAATGGTTTTGTATGTTCAATAAGAAAAAATATAATAAGATATTCTCTCTAGAAACATAGAACTGATTGAGAGACCACACATCTTGGGCATCGAGTGGAATTGGAGTGAAGATTGAAAGTATTCCCGAGTACTTCTTCATTCGGTTTTGAAATTCACCGCATCAAGGTACACTCTCTTGTTCTTATATTCTGAAACTTGCATAGTGCATGTTATCATTTTCGAATGAAGTAGATCCGTTTATATTTTCCGCTGCGTATGTTTTGTATTCGATACAAATATGATGATTTCCCAACACAATTGATATTGGTTGATGCTATGGGCTATAGCAAAATCCGAGAAGCTAAAGAAGAAATAGGTTCGGCGTAACCTCATTGGAGCAAGATGCTTGGAGGGCTTAGGTACACTGGGTAGATTAGGCTTGGAGGGTCTATTGCTGTCCTTGTATCCCAACTACATTCTTTAGTGGATTATTTGACCGCTTGGAGGGCAGCGAAGAGGTTTTACGCCGAGGGCTTCGGTTTCCTCTTTGATAACACATCATTGTGTTGTCCTTGTGTTTGCATCTCTCTTCCTTTAATCTTTGTCATTTAATTTCTGCTATGGATGTGATTTTATTTGGCTTAGATTGTTTATCAATTCTGTTTTAAGCTTTTGTTCATTTTTCGCACGTATATCGTTTGATATAAAGGTTGAATTGGTAATTTGTAATTTGGGGGTCAAAACGTTCGTAGTGTTTTATACGCTATTTGAACTTTCAACATTTGGTGAGCTATATTGCAAAAACATAAAAAGTGTGATAAGATATATAGGCACAAGTCTATGTATGTATCAAAACGAACAAAACAATTGACAAGTCATTTATGACAAGCGTGAAGATCGATTTACAACAGTCACACATAGATTTCAAGACTTTTCCCACAAAGATAGATGTGCATATATAACAAGCTACGCTCGTAAATGCACTACGCCATTAGTACAAAGTACTAGGCCAAACTCATATGTGACATGTGCTCCAACATATACGATCAAACTTTTTCAATTTTTTACTTTTTATATGGTTTTGGATTTTTACTCACACAAAACAAAAGCAATAAAGTAAGATAAAAAAAAAAAAAAAAGCAATGCACATAAATAAATGAAAGATAAAAAAAATGCATGAAGATATGACATTCAATGCATGAGGGGTTCTACAAAGATCGAAAGAATTAGATCAAGGACCAAAAGAGCAAAAGCTCAACCATAGGAACCCTTCCTCATCCAAACAGAATGATTATTTGGAATGAGTGTCTCATGAGAAGTGAGACGAGGGTTGGAAGAATGAGAACTGGAGATGCACATAGACGAGTTAAGAGCATTAAACACTTTCTTTAATAACATGCTATTTTACCTCAAATCCGGTTTACCCTTTTTAGCACAACTTTAAAGAAGCTCAAGTTTCTTTTTTCTTTTGATTCTTTTAATAGCATAAACTTAGAACAATGAGGTCTTAGATGACCCAAGGCACCACAATGATGACAAACAATGGGTTTAGGTCCACTAAGCTTTTTGGGAAGGGATATAACTAAAAGCTCGAAAATGTGTTAAAAACACAAGAGCTGTTAAGACCCCCAAATTAAATAATACGGCTCGATTGATTTTACTATAACTTATACTAAGTGCGGAATAGGGTAAATGTGAGCTAATAAATAAACAAGCTACTCTAGCTCATAATCATAATATCACAGCAGTAAGATGAAAGGTAAAAGAGTAGGGAAGAAGAATGCAAACACAAGATAACACGTTGATGTGTTATCGAAGAGGAAATTGAATTACTACGTGTAAAACCTCTTCGTCGCCCTCCAAGCGGTAAATCGATCCACTAGAGAATAAGTTGGAGTACACGAATAACAAAAGACCCTCCAAGCCTAGTCTACCCCATGTACTCGAGCCCCCCAAGCTCCTGCTACCAACTGACTTCGCCAAGCCTTGTCTTCTCTAGCTCTCCGGATCACGCAATTCAGCCTGATTACATCCACCAAAAATATGGCTTCTTCCAATGCTTCCCAGTAGCTCCAAAACCTTACTTTTCACTTAAAATGGGTGTGGTAAGTGTTTGGACTATCAACCTCTCAAGGATTTGGAAATGGAGAGGTAAGAGTTGAGGAAAACCATGATGGATTGTGTAGAGAATTGTGGGTATAACAATTTCTCACTCTCAAGGGTTTGTGGCTAAGGTTCTTCTCTCAGAAGCACTCTCTACAACATCTGTGGGTAATAGGGGTATATATAGTGTGGGTAAAGAAAAGGTGTATTAGATAGGACAAAATACCAAAACAGAATGTTTTGCAGGTATCTCACGGGAAGGCCTTACCTACGAGATAGTCACGAAACACAGCTACCTCCATCCTGTCCTGACTCTACGCATTCTAGTCATGTGCAAGGCACATGCATCATTTTGCGGGATGCTTAGTTGCGAGCTACCCGCGAAAACACTTCAGTCTTCAATTTACCTTGAGTCTTCACACACTCTCTCTCACACACAAACCTTACACTAGAATCCCATAAAAAATACAGGGTATAAAGATTGATCATAATTACAATCAAATTTGGTATGGAATTAAAGCCAACATAAAATAGTTGTCAATTACAACTTTACAATCTCCCCCTTTGGCTATTCCGTGACAAATCCCCTAAAACAGACTCTAGACTTAGATGTGAGTTTGGGAACAATGGCAAAATTCACTCACACCTAATCTAGAAGCTGTGAAGCATTTGCATGTGTACACTTGTGACCTGAAACATTTGCACACAAACAAAACTTTCATTAAGCTTATGACAAGTTGAATACATGGTTCTGAAACACTAAATAACATGTATGCATATCTTGATCAAATAAGAATAGTCATTAAAGAATGACTACAATGAACATTTAGCTGGTAAATGCTCATCCGGACACACAACGCAATAAAGACCAATTACAATGATCAATTACATGTCCCACACACAACCAATGCAAAATACATGAATTATTTGCATCTAAGATACAAGATCCTACTAGGGTACAAGTGTGAGGTACTTAAGATAGTTTTGCAACATCTAAAAGTACAAAAAAAATGCTACAAAGTAGTGAAATAAATAAGTACTGAAAATTAAACTGAAAGTTAAAGCAAAGTACTTAAAGCTTTAAAAGAAAGTAGTGTAAATAACCACAAGTTATAAAAACATAAAGCTGTAAACTAGACTAAACCGCTAAATCATCAAAAATAAATCTATGGCAACCAATATCTATGGCCTAAGCTCTGCTCCCCCTCAGTTGTGCATGCTCCCCCTCAAAACTTTCTCCCCCTTTTTGACCGGAATGGCCAAAGAGGCTAGAATTGCTCGGACTCTGAATTGGATCCCTGCTCCATCGACATATTATCAATCTGAGAAGATAATGTAGTGATCTGACCCTAGAGGTATGCAAGCTGGTTCGTGGTGTGCTGCATATGGGAGTTAAGCATGGTATACATTTGCTCTACCCTAGCAATGAGGTGATCAAGTCTATTGGGTCCCCGTGCTTGTGCTTGTGCTTGAGAGGCTAGCAAAGCTGAACTCTCTAGTACAAAGGTGAATCTCTCAATCTCCTCCTCTATATCTCCACCCTTTTTATCAACAAAATCCCTTGGTATTTGAGACACATTGGTTTTGGATCCTTTAATATGAGCTGTGCTTTGAGTCACTGTGTGTACACCAATGGGATAGTCTCTTTGTGCTACGGTGAGACTGCTCGGAAGTTTGAGCCTTGCCTTTGCAATGAGGCCCATAATGAGAGAAGGGAATGGAATTATTGTCCTTGAGTTCCTTTTAGTGATGCTCTTGGTCAGAAGGTGGAAGATGTGTCCACAAATGTCAATCTCTTTGTGTGTGAAGAGATCGTATAAGAAAATTGTCCTTGGAGCAGACAATGTTGTCAAATTGGTGACCGGATACAAGTTATGGATCATCACATAAGCTAGAGTTCTCATCTCTGGATTGAATGGAATTATGTTCATGGACTTTTTCTTCTTGAGAGTGCCACCAAGAATTGTTACCATTTCTTCAATAGATTCCAAACGATCATTGTACTGAATGGTGATTGGCTAAGAAGGAGGACAAACTTCAAGGAATTCTTGGATTGATTCTCTCGTAATCACAAATTCCTTGTGTCTCACCCAGCAATTAATGTGTTCTCCATCCACAATAGCATTTGAGAAGAATTCTTTGATGATTTTTGATTACACAACTCCACTCGAATTTAGCAGCTTCGTCCATGTCCTCTCCTTGAACACTTCAGGAATGCAAGTGTCTTCAAAGGTATCCAATTTGACAACTCTTTCCATAGTTATTGTGGCTTGTTTATAATAGTCATTGTAAGCCATGTCTGCATCATTTGATATGAAGTTGTCTGAGTCCGTACGAGGACGCTTGGATGATTTCTTGGAAGCAGAGTGTTCTTTCCCTTTTCTACTTCCTCTTTCGTAGCTGGCTTCTTGAATGGAGACATCTACACACATAAACATAAAACAGACAAAAACAAGTGTAAAAACACGGAAATAGAACACAAACTTGATTAGTGTCAAGTTAGTCCAAAAGAATAAAAACAAAACACAACAGTGTTAAAACAACATGATTAAAGTGCTAGATCATGTGAACATTAGCAAAATGTAGGAAAATATCAACTAAACATGTGTGTGCATCTACTGTGCATGTGTATGCATGAAGTCATGCATGGTGTGTGCCTAGTGGGTGCCTAGTGTGTGCCTAGGTGATACATGGCATGGCATTGAGGCAAAAAATGGGCCAAGTGTGCAAAACAGACACCCATTGACCAAAACATGTCAAGCATGTTCAATCAAGAGTGTCCAAGCAATGGAACTCATTTGAGTCCAAAACAACACAAAAATGCCACTTGAGCATTTTGTCAAACACAAAGCATGTAACACTACAAAACACCAATGGACAATGCATGAACATAGGTAAAAATACCTTAATACATGATAAAAATGCCATAAGGGGCTAACACAGATACACACAAACCAAATGGGACTCAGCCTAATTAAAATAAGTCAAGAATCCTAACCCTTTTTTGAAAAATCCCTAATTTTAAAAACCTAAGATATTTTCTGTAAAATCGAAATGGAAAAGATGAAAAGAATGTTAAGACCATACCTTTGAGATTGATTTTGCAGAGATTTGCTTGAAAGTGATGGGGTTTTGGGTGAAAAATAGTTTTGGGTTGAGAGAGGTTTGAGAGAGGCAAAGCGAGGGAAATGAGAGTATTTTTGAAAACCTGTCACATCTACCTTATAAAACTGAAAACACGCGTTTTTCGCGGGTTAGGCTGTTGCAAAATTAGTCACAGAAAACACCACTGAAGCACAAAAGCTTTCACGAGTAGCTTTTAGTTGCAAAAAAGTCACGAGACAATCATGATAGCCTCTATATGAATTGAAAATTTTCCAATTTTTGCCTAAAAACATTTTGCGAGAAAGGTTTGTACGTGAAATACTCACGAGACCCTTTGTATGAATTAAAAAAAAAAATTATTTCCCTTAAGCTGTTCTCGCGGGAAGCTCTAAGTCACGAGCTTTTTGCGTGAATGTTCAAATAATGTGTAAAACACCTTGAATGTTTAGACACCCAAATTACAAATTATCAATTCAGGCTTATTATTAAACAATGTATGTGTGGAATATGAAAATAAGCTAAATCAAAACTGATAGAACAATCTAAACCAAATAAAATCACAACCATAGCAAAAATTAAATGATGAAGATTAAGGGAAGAGAGATGTAAACACAAAGACAACACAGCGATGTGTTATCGAAGAGGAAACCAAAGTTCTCGGCATAAAACCTCTCCGCCACCCTCCAAGCGGTTAATAATCTATTAGAGAATGAAGTTGCGATACATGAACAGCAGAAAACCCTCCAAGCCTAATCTACCCAATGTACCTAAGCCCTCTAAGCTTCTTACTCCAATGAGGTTACGCCGAACGGTCTTCTCTAGCTTACCAGATTTCGCTATAGCCTATAGCATCAACCAATATCAATTGGTCCCTTCCTAACTGCTTCCTAAGCACTAAATAACCTTCTCACAGATATGGGTATGGTGAGAAAAGGATTTGGCTAAATGTACCTCTCAAGGATGTAATAATGGTAAGGGTGAGAGTAGAGGAATTTGAAGAGTCTAGGATGAAGATTGTGGATGAGTCAATCTTGTTTTTCTTTAGGGTTTCACTCTCAAAATTCTCTCTGTAAGCTCTCTACAATATGTGGGTATAAGGGGTATTTATACTGGTGTGTGTTTGGAATGCGAAAGGTCATTTTTTCCTAAACAGAGTGGTCTGGCGACTTGACCTCGCGACTTAAGTGAGTCGTGAGTCTGAGTCGCGAGCTAACTGCCTAGCCAGACTGGAAGTTTTGTCCTGTAGTGCTCTAGCTGGCGTGACTTTTCAACTCCTCTACATGCTTCACACGTGTGCCTCCTTTGGCGACTTGCCAGTCGCGAGATCCAGTCGCAAGCTAGTCTCAAGATCCAGTCACGAGGCCCTTCTTGAATGCACACTCTTAAGCTTTTCTTCACACTCTCTCACACACTACCCTTACATGATTCCCACCTAAATATAGGGTGTCTAAATGCTGAATTACAAGCAAATTTGGCATGGAATAAAGCCAACAAAATGATTGAATAAATTCAACCTTACAATCTCCCCCTTTGGCTATTCCATGACAAAACCCTAAAACAAACTCTAGACTTAACATGTGAGTTGGGAACAATTGAACAAAACTCACTCACACTTAACTCTAGAATCTGTGAAGCTCTTGAACCATACGTACAAGTATTTCTTGAAAAACAACAACACAATATGATCATTGTAAGCAAAAAACTTGAAATGCATATGGAGTGATCACAATGCGATCAAGCAAAAAGAATTGAGCAATAAAGCAAGGCTTGACCAAAAAAATAACAATCACTATACATAGTGACCACAATGATCATTCACTTAAGGAATGAACATCCAGACATGCAAGCTAATAAGCTCAATGCAAAGTATCATTTGCATGTCCAACACTCAACCAATACAAAAACTCAAGGTAATTGTATCAAGGATAAAGAATCCAACAAAGGCATAAGAGTGATGTACTTAAAGAAATACATAACATTAACTAAAAGTACTAAGCTACAAAGCATGGGTACAAATAAAATTTTGCATGTAAAAATACATAAAAGAAGTCTAGATATATGATAGTATTGAGCAATATAGTCCAGCTTTTCAACATCAATATTCCCCCTTTGATCAAGCTTCAATACTCCCCCTCACGCTTTTTCTCCACCTTTTTGTCATGGAATAGCTAGTTTTCATCTTCTTCTAGCTTCCTTTGAATTTGGTCCAGTTGGGTTAGGAGAGAAGTGAACTTCGTATCACAACAGATGGTGTGATAGTGCAAGAGAGAGATGAGTCCGGACATCTTAGTGCTTATGTTATGGACGGATGCCATAATGTTGTCTAACTTCTCATCATAGGAAAATGAGCTAGAGTGTAAACCACTATGAGATGCTGAAGTCTCTGTCTTGATTCCCTTCCTACAATGATCAATGCTAGCATTGAGTGTACAAATGTTGATTGTGCTTGGCTTCAGGTAGGGAGACTCATCTTTCGATGGATGATGCCTTTGAGTTTCAATATCCTTGAAACAAGGCAGCAAAAAGGAATGCAAGTCCTTGAGTCAGTTCTTGCAATGGTTTTGCACAAAATATGAAAGATATAAGCGCAAATATCGATATCTTCATCAGTATCCAAATCATGAAGGAACAGAGCTTTCCCGAGATTCAGGTACCCAGTGCTAGATAGAGGACAAAGATTGTTGAACATGATTATTGTAAGCACCCTTAGTTCCGAAGATAGTGAGGAACCACTAACTGAGTTCCTATTTGGTGAGAATTCCAAGTTTTTTCCAAGAGTGTCCCGAAGTAAATCCTCATCCGGATTCAAATCATCATATACCAGTGGTTTATTAAACATCGGCCAGCTGATGTGTAGGATTTCTGGCAAATAAACGGGAGTTACTGAGAAAATCTTTCCTCTATCCCAGCATTTGAGCTCCTCGCCCTTAACAATGGCATTAGCATAGAACTCTTTCACCAAATTATCATATGCATCATCAAGATCGGAGAAAAGGAAGTTCCAATCTTTGGTGGCAAACCATTTAGGGATGTCAGTGTCTAGGAGAGACGGCTGGTCAACAACCCTTTCAACTAGTAATGAGGGTTCGTTAAAGTATTTCTCATATGTCAGATAAGCAACATAGGATCTGAACTTGTTAGGGTCATACATTCCCGTCGGTGATCGGATACTCTTTGGCTTAGGAGAAAGATCATCAACATCAATTACGGGCTCTTTTCCTTTGCTGCTGCCTCCTTTCACAACGGATCTTTTGAACAGAGACATTGTCAAGCTGCATCATGTTACACCAAAGAGCAACAGAGACCACACAAGACAACAAACTCCATTAGCACAGAGTTAGTCCCAAAATGGAAATATTGAAGAAAACCCTAAAATCATGAGATTTAGGTCTCAATCATGTCACAGAAAGAGAGTGTGCAACAAATAACACATTGTGCAACCAAAGGCAGAGTGTAATAACACATAACCAACAAAACCCACACCACAACCATACAAAAACAACAAATACCCATATTCAAGCATCAAATTCACATAGAACTTAAAAAACACCCAATCCAAGAGCAAAAATATGAAATATAATGAGAAAGAGGCAGAAACCATACCTTTTCTTGAAGATTAGTGAGGGAGGGAGGAAGAATATGGAGAGTTTGTGTGTGAACACAATGATTTTGAAAGAGTAAAAGAAGAGCAAGAAGAAGAATAGTCACGAGATGTGAGGGAAAAATAAAAAAGTTTTGAAACCTGACCAAAAAATAACCCTCAAAACACAAAACACACGTTTTTCACGACTGTGTTGAGTCGCGAACAAGTCGCCAAATCAAGTTGCCAAATACCGGTGTGACAAAATCTGGAAAATTTGCCCAAGTGTTTTTCGCAACTGGAAGTTCTACCAGTGAGTAAGTCGCGAGGGGAGCCGTAAAACATTCTGAATAACCTTCACGACTGAAGCTTCCAGTCGCGAACAAGTCACCAAAATGAGTCGCGAGAAAACTAAAAACCAGATTTTTTTTGAAAATTTTCTAAGTCTTTTTCACGACTGGTGCCATGACTCGCCAGAGAATCGCCAGGAGCTCCTGAGTAGGCTCGCGATTGGGGTCTCGCAACTTGCTTAACCCGTGAGTCAAGTCGCCAAAACAGCATTGCGTAGATTTTGAAATATTTGAGATTTTTCAAAAAAAAAAAAAAACTTTCCAAAAACAAGTAAAACACTCAAAAATCTTTTTATGTTTGATCAACATATAATTAAGCATCTGCAACATTTTTAATCAAGTACAATCACATAAATAAATAAGGCATTCATTGAACATAGACAAGTGTGATGTGTGAGGGTACCAAAAATGAGATAGTCCTTAGTCTAATGTGAAGCTTCAATGATCAATTCAACCAAGACATACACAATTAGCACTAGAAAAAGTGACCTATCTCAATTATAGAAATATGCATATATGACCTCCCACAAAAAAACTTGATTACATAATTTTGAAGCTTTTCATTTGGCTCCATGTACATCATAACATTTGATCTTTTTATATCAATACATCTCATTTAGGGATCGATGACTGAAATTTTGATATTTCAAATTGATGAGCAAGCCTTTGGCTTTTTGGGCACCATTCATTTTTTTCACAAAAGTCGCTGTCCCTTTTTCCTAGCCAAATACTAGTATATACGAAGGCTTTTGCAGCTCATTATCTCTTTTTATTTTGAGATTAACATTTATTGAGCTCTTTAAACAAAAGAAAATAAATGGTGGGAAGATATATTGGCACAAGTCTATGCAAGTTTCAAGATCAACAAAACTATTGACTAATCATTCATGACAAGTTTAAAAATCTATTTACAACTGTCACATAGAAATCCAGATTTTTCCCACAATGATATGAGTGCATAGAGAACAAACTACGCTTTTAAATGCACAAAGCCATTAGTACAAAGGTACACGGAAAAATATGTTTGTGACGGAACACAATAATGTCGATCAAACTTTTTGGATTTTCTACTTTTTATGTGTTTTTGGATTTTTGACATAAAAGTAAGAAAAGATTGATCAAAAGCAAACAAACAAACAATTTTCAACACATACAGGAGAGATAACACAAGTCACACACACTAACAAAGTCACAAAGCATAGGAAGAATTAATGCATGGACATGTTATAATGTTTATGCATGAGTACCCCTCTTCACCCACACGGCACTTGCATTTGGGGTGATATCCCTAGAGGAATGGGTATCATTGTTTTAACTTTCAAACCTTCTAGTGAAGCTTGTCAAATAGGTGGTGAAAGCGTCAATCATCTTCATTTCATCCCTCATTCCGGGATCACCTTCTTGACATTTTGATTGCTCAGCAATCCAATTTCCTTTGCCATGTCTTGGTCCTCTCGACCTTTGAGCACTTGAATTCTTCGATGCTTAAAGATTATGATAGTTTGGTCTGGTGTGACCTTGAATTCCATAGTTATGGCAGAAATATTGGGTTCTTGGACCTCTTTGTGACTTTGGGAGTGATTTCCCTTTACCCTTAGGTTTGACCACTGATTGCTTAGGAGGCTTAGTCATAAACCGTTGGTCAGTCACATTTCTCTTCTTTTCTGGCTTCACTTTCTCAGCATTCATGGTAGCTACCATCGGTTCTTTAGCTTTCATAAACTTCACTTCCTTGGATATATTAGCACTTGAACTGCTTTCTCTGGTGTATCCTAATCCGGTTCTGTTTAAGAATGGTTTTTGATCAGCAAGTACATAGTCAAGCTTCTTGGAGGAAACCCGCTCTACTTTAGCATTCGCTTGAATCACCTCAAGCTTAAGAAATTTTATCTTTAAGTAGGCTTCGGTCAGCTCTTCGTTTAGTTTCTCGACTTCACACTTAGTCTCCTTGTATCGGACTAAGAGACTCTTATAGTGTTGCTTTGATCTCTTCATTTTCTTAATGGCTGCTTTAGCCACTTCTGCATATTCACCGGTCTTCTCAAGGAGGGAACTGTAGGTTTCTTGTAGTCCCATTGTTCCTTCACTTCCTCATCATCAAATTCCTCAACTGTCCTAATTGACTCCAATTTAGTGTGCTCACCAAGCTCTTCTACTAGCGCACCCAAATCATCTAAAGACTCTACTAGAGCAATGGTCATGAATGTAGAGAAGTTTCCCTCTACATCAAAGCTTTAATTTGAATCTGAATCAGAGGAGTCAGAATCACTTAAAGTAGTGGCATACACCTTGCCCTTCCCTCTTAAATAATTAGGACACTCTTTCTTGAGATGTCCTTGTCCATTACATTAGAAGCAGGTGATTCCTTGAGAGGATTGAGACTCCTTGCCATCTTTCCTCTTGAAGTCTTTTTTCTCCTTTCCAAAACTTAAGAATTTTCCCTTCTCAGCAACTTTTCCATTCTTCTTGAACTTCAAGAACTTTCAGAAATTCTTCATAAGATATGCCACATCTTTATCGACCTCTTCCTCATCCAATGAGTCGTGAGCTTTCACCCTCTCATTAATTGTCTTAAGAGCATGGGATTTGCTCTTTCTTTGTGGTGGCAATGACATCTCATATGTTTGAAGTGAGCCAATTAGTTCTTGAACCTTGATATCATCAAGATCCTTACTCTCTTCAATTGTTGTAACTTTTGCACGGAAGCTCTCTGGCAATGATCGAAGGGTTTTCCTCACTATCTTTGAGTCCTCCGTTTTCTCACCCAAGTTGAACTTGCCAATAACCGCCTCATTCAGCTTGCCATAGAATGAGTCGAAAGACTCGTCTTTGCTTATTTTTAGCTCTTCAAATTGAGTGGTCAGCATCTGCAACTTAGTATCTTTCACTTTCTTGGTGCCTTCTTACGTGTTCTCCAATATTTGCCATGCCTCCTTGGCAACAGTAACGTGAGATATCCTGTGAAGCTCATCTAGGGATACACCACAAAAAAATTGCATTTAAAGCTTTACTGTTATCATTAGCTGCTGCAAGGGCTACCTTATCCTAAGTGGATTTAGCTGCCTTTAGTCCATCCAACATCTACTGTATCCCAAATAGTTTCATCAATTAAACACAAGAATGCCCCCATCTGGACTTCCAAAAGGCATAGTTGCTACCATTAAAATATGGTGGAGCATTTAGATATTGAGATCGATCCATCTCAAATGAGGTCAAGGATCGTATTAAGGTAATTAAACTACAACAACTGCACCAGCTCTAATACCAATTGAATGTTCAAATAGTGTGTAAAACACTTTGAACATTTAGACCCCCAAATTACAAATTACCAATTCAAGCTTATTATCAAACAATGTATGTGCGAAATTTGAAAATAAGCTAAATCAGAATAGATAGAACAATCTAAACCAAATAAAATCACAACCACAACAGAAATTAAATGGAAAAGATTAAGGGAATAGAGATGTAAACACAAAGACAACACAGCGATGTGTTATCGAAGAGGATACTGAAGTCCTTGACGTAAAACTTCTCCACCGCCCTCTAAGTAGTCAATAATCCACTAGAGAATGAAGTTGGGATATATGAATAGCAGAAGACCCTCCAAGCCTAATCTACCCAGTGTACCAAAAGCCCTCCAAGCTTTATGCTCTAACGAGGTTATGCCGAACATTTGTCTTCTCTAGCTTACATGATTCCGCTATAGCCCATAGTATCAACTAGTATCAATTGGTCCGTTCCTAATTGCTTCCCAAGCATCAAATAACCTTCTCACAGATATGGGTATGGTGAGAAAAGGATTTGTTTAAATGTACCTCTCAAGGATGTAACAATGGAGAGGGTGAGAGTAAAGGAATTTGAACAGTCAAGGATAAAGATTGTGGATGAGTCAATCTTATTTTTCTCTAGGGTTTCACTCTCAAAACTCTCTCTGGAAGCTCTCTACAATACATGGGTATAAGGGGTATTTAAACTGGCATATGTTTGGAATGCGAAAGGTCAGTTTTTCCCAAACAGAGTGGTCTGGTGACTTAACCTCACGACTTGATTGAGTCGCGAGTCTAAGTCACGAGCTAACTGCTTGGACAGACTAGAAGTTTTATCCTATAGTGCTCCAGCTGGCGTGACTCTTCAGCTCCTCTGCATTCTTCACATGTGTGCCTTCTTTAGTGACTTGCTAATCGCGAGCCAGTTGCGAGATCTAATCGTGAGGCCCTTCTTGAGTGCACATTCTTGAGCTTTTCTTCACTGTCTCTCACACATTACCCTTACATGATTCTCACCTAAATACAGGGTTTCTAAATACTAAATTACAAACAAATTTGGCACAAAATAAAGCCAACAAAATGATTGAATAACATGCCGATGTTTTATCGAAGAGGAAACCGAAGTACTCGGCGTAAAACCTTTCTGCTGCCTTCTAAGCGGTAAATCGATCCACTAGAGAATAAGTTGGAGTACACGAATAACAAAAGACCCTCCAAGCCTAGTCTACCCCATGTACTCGAGCCCCCCAAGCTCCTGCTACCAACTGACTTCGCCAAGCCTTGACTTCTTTAGCTCTTCGGATCACGCAATTCAGCCCAATTGCATCCACCAAACGTATGGCTTCTTCCAATGCTTCGCTGTAGCTCCAAAACTTTACTTTTCACTCAAGATGAGTGTGGTAAGTGTTTGGACTATCAACTTTTCAAGGATTTGGAAATGGAGAGGTAAGAGTTAAGGAAAACCACAATGGATTGTGTAAAGAATTGTGGGTATAACAATCTCTCACTTTCAGGGGTTTGTGGCTAGGGTTTTCTCTTAAAAGCACTCTCTACAACATCTGTGGGTAATGGGGGTATATATAGTGTGGGTAGAGAAAGAGTGTATCAGATAGGACAAAATAGTAAAACAGAATGCTTCACAGGTATCTCGCAGGAAGGCCTTACCCGCTAGATAGTCGTAAAACATAGCTGTCTCCATCCTATCTTGACTCTTTGTATTCTAGTCATGTGTAGGGCACATGCATCATTTCGTGGGATGCCTAGTCGCGAGCTACTCGTAAAAAAACTTCAGTCTTCAATTTACCTTGAGTCTTCGCACACTCTCTCTCATACACAACCCTTACAATAAAATCCCACAACAAATACAGGGTATATAGATTGACCATAATTACAATCAAATTTGGCATGGAATTAAAGCCAATAAAAAATAGTTGAAAATTACAACTTTACACTAACCACATGGTTTTGTTTTCTCTTCAACTTGGGACATTGTGGTCTTATGTGACCAATCACACAGCAATGGTGGCAAGTTGGAACAAACTTATATCCATCCAAAACTTTAGATTGAGACCTAAATGGAGGCTTTGGCTTAATAGCCTTTCTCTCCACTTTTTGGTTTCTTTTGTGTGGAGGAATGTACACTGATTTGTCTTTAGTGGCAGAACACACAATAGGCACAAATCGGGTACCACAACATGATTACAACAAATATTTTCTTCATTTTCAGCAATAGGCTCAACAATCAAACACTTGGCATGCATCTTAAGAGATTCATTTTTACATTTAAGATTATCAACAAGTTTGTTAGACAAAACAAGTTTAGCATCTAAGTTCATATTCAAACATTTAAACTCCTTTAGTTTTTCAAGAGAATGTTCAGCAAGTTTCTTGTACTTTTCAACCAATTTATTGGATTCATTGAGCTTAGCAATTAAATCATCCTTTTCGTAAATGAACTTGCCGAAATTCTCATGAAACTTCTTAGACTTTTTCTTCAAGAGTTTGACATTTGGAATATCAACAATACCCATAGATTCATGTAACATGTCATCACAATTATGAGGATCAACACTCAGAGGCATTTTCACAAACACATGCCATGCTAAAATCAACAACATCCATAAAAACATACAAAGCATTATCCATGGCAAAACACACAAGGGGTCAAGGATCACACTTAGGTAATGAAATCAAAACAAGTGTACCCGCTCTGATACCAATTGAAAGCTCGGATTATGGCTCGATAGTTTTACTCTAACTTATCCAAGTGCGGAAACAAGAGTAAAAGAAATGCAATCAACCAATACTACTCTAGTGCATAAACATGAACAACAAAAAATAAAAGTAAAGCACAAGAGTAAGGGAAGAGAGGCACAAACACAAGATAACACACCGATATGTTATCGAAGAGGAAACCAAATTACTCAGCTAAAAACCTCTCTGCCGACCTCCAAGCAGTAAATCAATCTATTAGACAATAAATTGGGATACATGAATAGTAAAAGACCCTCCAAGCCTAATTTACCTAATGTACCTAAGCCCTCCAAGCTCCTACTCCAACAAGGCTTCTCAGAACCCTGTCTTGTCTAGCTTTTCAGATCCCGCAATACGCCCGATTGCATCCGCCAAGCCTCACTGGCTTCTTTTGGCAAATCCCCAAAGCTTCCCAAGCTCCAAAACACTCTCTACACTCTGAATAGGTGTGGGTTGTGTTTGGGTACAAATCTTCTCTCAAGGTATGACAATGGAAGAGGGAAAGAGAAGAAGCTATAATGATTTCTCACTAAGTATGAGTAGTTTTCTCTCTAAAAGATGGCTGTATGTGTTGTAGAAAACCTATATAGGGTTTTTCTCTCTGGATGGCCTCTTTTTACTTTTGTGGGTAATGAATATATAGTATGGGTGAAGGTAAGAAAGTCACACTTAAAAAATCTTTCAGGCAGAATGTTTTGTGGGTATCTCTCGAGAAGGCCTTACCCGCGAGACACTCGTGAAAATGACAGCCTGGTATGACTCTTCAGCTTCCAGTCATGTGCTTCTCACGTGCCCTTTTTATAGGAAACCTTCTCGCGAACTTCTCGCAAGCTAGTCATGAAATGCATTGATCTTCAATTCATGTTTGAGTCTTCACCAACTTAATACTAAACCCAATACAATAAAATCCCACAAAATACAAGGAACAAAATTAAAGCAATTACAACACTTCTTGTCATGGAATAAAGCCAACATAAAACATAGCTGCAAATCACAACTTTACAAAATGCAGGATGTAGAACTAGCTTCAGACATCATGCTAAGCCTAAAGAGATGTTTGGTGAGCAAGGTCGTTCTGCAATGCAAGAAACCATGAGGTAGATTTATAATACCAAAATGGCTGAGGATAGTTCAGTGAGGGAGCATTTCCTTTCAATGATCTCTAATCTGAATACACTGGAAGTTTTAAGTGCTGATATTGATTGAGAATCCCAAGTGGATATGATACTCCAATCACAATCGGAATCATTCAAGGAATTCAGACTCAATTATAATATGAACAAAAAGATTTATTCATTGTCTGAATTAATGAATGAGTTGGTGGTGACGGAAGGCATCCTTGGTACTTCTAGTGTTGAAGCCAATGTGGGTGAAACTTCTACTTCTCAACCTAAGTCGAAAGGCAAGGGTAAGAAGAAGAAGAAGAAGGACTTCACCAAGTAAGATGGTAAACAAATTGCCTTAGGGGTTGCCGACAAAGGAAAGAAGATCAGAGGAGAGTGTTTTCATTGTGGTGAGAAAGGACATTGGAAGAGGAATTGTCTAAAATTTAGAGTTGCCAATAATAAGGGTATGAAAAGTTCATTCCTCCTTGAAATATGTTCTGTACAAAATCCCACGGATTCTTGGTGTGTGGATTCAGGTTGCACTAATCATATCTGCAATTCTTTGCAGGGGTTCTAGAAGACCAGAAAGCTTAATGACAGGGAATTGTTTCTCACTTTAGCTGATGGGAGCAAGATTCCGGTTGTAGTTGTTGGAGTTTTTAATTTATGGTTTGAGTCTAGAGTTCTAATATTGGAAGACTATCTATATGTTCCTAATGTTGATAGGAATTTAATTTCTGTAACTTATTTAGGTAAACATAGATATTGTGTTATCCTTAAAGACAATGTTGTAATAAAGAAGGGTACAGTGTTTATCTGTTCTGGCAATATTGTGGATGATCTTTATATTTTAACTCCTGATCAGCATAAATTATATAATTTTGAATTAGATAGTGACTCTCATGTGAAATCATTAACGAGAAAGTTTCCTCCTACTAGTGATGCATATCTTTGGCACTTACGTTTGGGTTATATTAATTCAAATAGGATTCAAAGACTGATCAAAGATGGTCTCTTAGAGCCATTGGACTTTGATGATTTTCCAGTTTGTGAATCTTGTTTGGAAGGCAAAATGACCAAACGACCTTTTAATGTAAAAGGTAGAAAAGCCCAAGATTTGCTAGAACTAATTCATTTAGATGTATGTGGTCCTATATCAACCTCAACAAGAGGTGGTTATGAGTATTTCATCACTTTCTCATCGATGATTACTCTAGATTTGGTTATGTGTACCTAATGAAATGGAAGTCTGAAGCCTTTGAAAAGATCAAAGAGTTTAGGGCTGAAGTTGAGAATCAATTGGGTAAACACATAAATGCCATTCGATCTGATTGTGGTGGCGAATACCTTCTTAGGAATTTCAAGGATTACTTAATTGAAAATGAGATTGTATCCCAATTAACTGCACCTGAAACTCCACAACAAAATGGTGTAGCAGAAAGATGGAATAAGACTCTTTTAGATATGGTTAGATCCATGATGAGTTATTCGACTCTACCAATTTCCTTTTGGGAATATGCCTTAAATACTACAATGTATCTTTTGGGCGTCAGCCTAGTATAAGACATCTCCATATTTGGGGTTGTCCAGCACATGTGTTGAAAGGAAAGTCTGACAAGTTACAGTCTAAAATAGAAGTGGTTTTCTTTGTAGGGTATCCAAAAGGAACTGTTGGAGGTTTATTCTATAGTCATAAAGATAAAAATGGATGTCAAGACTGCATTTCTTAATGGCAATCTTGAAGAGGAAATCTATATGATGCAACCGGAAGGTTTCATAGCAAAGAACCAAGAGCATATGGTATGCAAGTTGAAAAAGGTCCATTTATGGACTTAAGCAAGCATCTAGGACATGGAACATCAGATTTGATCAAGCAATCAAGTCATTTGGTTTTGACCAAAATCTTGATGAACCATGTGTGGTTGCACAATCTAAAGATCCAAGGAATCACAAGAAAGGAAAGCATATTGAGAGAAAGTACCACATCATTCGAGACATTGTTGCTCATGGAGATGTAGTAGTAGCAAAAATTAAAAGTGAAAATAATCTAGCAGATCCCTTCACCAAAGCCTTGTCTCAAAGGACTTTCGAGTCACATTTGGAGAGAATGGGAGTTATATTAGTGCGCAATAGTCTTTAGGGAAGTGGGAGATTGTTAGGATTAGTGCAATTAAATCCTATTGTATGATGTTATGTATGACATTATGTATGACTTAATGTCGTGATTAATAAAGTTGTTTTATTATTATCTAAACTAATGGCAACATGAAAATTTGGACATTATCATATAATCCATAAGATACATAGTATGTGATTTATGTGAAAAGTCACAGAAGATATAAATCACAAGTTCTTTGTAAACTCATAATTTTAGTTTGTAGTCTGTGATTAAATTGGGCGTTTCATCTACAAAGACTATAACATATCAACTAAGATGATTTTTCTTGATCATGGAAGTGGAGACTTCTAGTTGATATGTTTTAAGAGTTAAGACAT
Source organism: Lithocarpus polystachyus (assembly GCA_033629205.1). NCBI lineage: Eukaryota > Viridiplantae > Streptophyta > Magnoliopsida > Fagales > Fagaceae > Lithocarpus > Lithocarpus polystachyus. The sequence continues at coordinate 53,346,298 of CM066163.1, forward strand.
ATTGAACTGAACCGTTGTAAGTTTATTATTCTCCTAACGATTGTCAAATGAATAATAAATCTCACGACCTTTATTTATATGAACTCTTAATCCTGAGAGAATAATGGACATGATCATAAAGTATAGGTTGCTTTGATATATCAAGAGTGAGATCTAAAGTCACAATCAAAACCTGAATATGTTGGGTAGCCACATTTAGTGTTGATGGAACATATATTCTCAAAATGAAATTCTTAGTCTCTTAACGGAGATACAAAATATTCCCTTGAGATAAGTTTAATGGGTTTGGTTATTCAGAATGTTAGGCCTAACTACTTAATAAAGAGTTACTAAAGTATGTATTTATGAAATTGGATTTCATAAATATATGATTAATAACTTAAAGTATTAAGCCGGGTACTCAGGGATTAAGATGTAGTAATCTTCAAAGTGGCAATCTTCATTTATGACTTTGTATTACTACGAATATTTTATAAAGGGGTTGCATGTACAATAAATTCTTGGGATATAATTTATTAATAAGGCCTAGAGTGCAATTATATTCATATAGTGGTATTAAAGAAAATTAATGGTAACTTTGGACTTATCAAGAGTTGACAAAAAAGCCCAAAAGCCCATTGGAGCTAGTGTCTTATTTGTTCCCTTTTGGTCCCACTCCAAGCCATATATTGAAGCCCAATAGGAAAGGCTCAAAAGGCTAGCCCAATTAGATAATCAGATATAAGGAGAGAAACATACATAATTATGTAAGAGAATGAAATGGTTTGTATGTGAGTGTTGAACACTCTTTAATTCTCCCTTGAACAAATTCATATAAACTGATTGAGAAACCACACTTCTAGGGTACAAGTGGAATTAGAGTGAAGATTAAGAGTGTTCCTAAGTACTTCTAATTTTTGCTTTGAATTTCACTGTACCGCGGTACACTATCTTGTTCTTGTATTCTGAAACTTACATAGTACATGTTATCAATTGCGAATGAAGTAAATCCGTTAGTTTTTCCACTGCGTATGTTTTGTATGCGATACAAACATGTATTTTTCCATCATTAAAATGCTTTGGTTTTGTGCTGTGGCACTATGGGTTTGTATGCTTGTTTGGTTCTCATTTGGGAATGGGTACTTGTCTTCGGTTGGGCAAGGTAAGCTTTAGTGCATTTGATTTGTTTTAGGAGATCCTATTCGATTTTGGAGACAAATGTGATGATAAACTTTGCGATAGGCCTTGTTATTAATAGGCTTGTTCCTTATGTTTCTAGGTTTTGAGATTCTTGGTGATGGACTAAGTGACGGGATTGGTTGATCTTGTGACGCCCGGCTAAGGTAAAATTGGTTGGCTTTCCGAGGTAAGTAGCCTTTTAGTGGGATTTTTGGAAAATAACCATGTTGCATAAATGTTTTTTTTTTTTTTTTTGGATTAGACACTCTTTTGGATCCTACCTATCTAGACTATATTTTCCTAAAAACTATTGTGTCGTAACCTTAATATATATATATATATATATATATATGAAAATGCATCATATTTGGTATTGCATTTGGGAAATGCATGAATTGTTAATATGGAAAAATGAGCATCTTTTATTTAATCTTTGATAAGGAAATCATGGATTTTATGGTATATTATAAAATTTAAATATGCTTATCTTGTCTTGTTATGTGGGAAATTGATGGAAAATCTTTTGATAAGAATGAATTTGAAAACCTTACAAACATTGTGGAAGTTAGATTATTTAAGGTTTTCTCAAATTACCTAGCCATAAACTATGTGTTTCAAAGTGTATGTAACTGTGAGCTCTATGTGGTTTTAACACCATGCCATGTGTGATTTCCCGGTGATCACCTAATTTGGTATTTTTAGTCTTTGTGACAACGGAATCAAATCTAGGTCAGTGTCCTTTCACTTTGGAAGACGCATTCTTCCCTGCTGCCCATGTTAGGATATGTGCCCTTAAATCCTATTGTATGATACTATGTATGGCATTATGTATGACTTAATGTTATGATTAATAAAGTTTATTATTATCTAAAATAATGGCAACATGAATATTTGGACATTATCATATAGTTCATGAGATGCATAGTATGTGATTTATGTGATTTAGTCACGAAAGATATAAATCACAAGTTCTTTGTAAACTCGGAATTATAGTTCGTATTCGGTGATGAAATTGGGCATTTCATTTGCGAAGACTATAACATATCAACTAAGATGATTTGTCTTGATCATGGAAGTGGAGACTTCTAGTTGATATGTTGATATGTTTTAAGAGTTAAGACATACTGAACTGGAAAGCTGTGAGATTTATTATTCTCTTAACGACTGTCAAATGAATAATAAATCTCACGACTTCTATTTGCATGAACTCTTAATCCTAAGAGAATAATGAACCTGATCATAAGGTGTAGGTTGCTTTGATATATCAGGAGTGAGATCTAAAGTCACGATCAAAATCTCCAGTATGTTGGGCAGGCACATTTAGTGTTGATAGAACATATATTCTCAAGATAGAATTCATAATCTCTTAACAAAGATATAAAGTATTCCCTTGAGATAAGTTTAATGGGTTTGGTTATTCAGAGTGTTAGGCCTAACCACTTTAGTAAGGAGTTACTAAAGTATATATCTATGAAATTGGATTTCATAAATATATGATGAACAACTTAAAAGATTAAATCGGGTACTCAAGAATTAAGATGTAATAATTTTCAAAGTGACAGTCTATATTCATAACTCTGTATTACTATGAATATTTTATGAAGGGGTTGCATGTATAATAAAGTCTTAGGACATAATTTATTATTAAGGCCTAGAGTGCAATTATTTTTATACAGTAATATTAAATATAGTTAATGGTAACTTTGAGCTTGTCAAGAGTTGACAGAATAGCTCAAGGTTCATTGGAGCTAGTGTCTTATTGGTCTCTTTTGGTCCCACTCCAAGCCACATACTAAAGCCTAATTGGCAAGGCCTAATAGGCCAGCCTAATTAGATAATTAGTTAGTTATAAAGGGAGAAACATACAAAATTTTTTAATACAAGAAAGAGAGACATCATTGTGAAATGGTGTGTATGTGTTAGTGAAGCCACTAAATTATTCTCCCTTAGAAACTGATTAAGAGACCACACTTCTTTGGCGTAAAGTGGAATTGGAGTGAAGATTGAAAGTATTCCCAAGTACTTCAAATATTTTGTTTTGAATTTTACCACACCAAGGTACGCTATCTTGTTCTTAAATTCTGAAATTTACATAGTGCACGTTATCAATCATGAATGAAATAGATCCATATTTGTTGCTTCTGCTGTGTGTTTTATATGAGATACAAGACCAAATTTCCCAACAATTGGTATCAGAGCCAGGTTTTCATCTCATGATTGTATAGTATGTGATTGGATTTTAGAATAAAGGAAAAAGATTTCTTGATGATATCGGGTTCACACCAAGGATGCATATTCTATTGTTTTGATTGCACCAAGATGAATTCGTTCACAAGGGGTTTACTTTCTTTGAATAGTGCCGTATCTTTATTATAATGGTTTGGCGCATATATATATATATATATCACATAGGATTCAATAGAAACATTGTATCATCTAGAAGTTTATGGTTATTGTAGTAACCCTCAAGTGCATGAATGATACGTTGCCATGCTACGTTTAATATATGAGATATATATTGATTCATCCAATCCGTTTTGTCTTGGATATATTAATTGCCTTGGTTGCATGCACTTTGAATTCGTGTAACCGTCCTGTGCTTGTGTTTATTGATTGCACCACTTGGATTGTTGTTGCACTGCTTGGCAATATTAGCATTGCTTGAAGAATCCGTATATTATATATATAAGGTGTGTTAATCAAAAATAGATCACAAGTTTATATTATATATATAAATATATATGGGTTTACATATATATAAATATAGGTGTTTGATCAAGGATTCATCATATTGTTGCTTGCCTTGCTTCATATATTTATAGTCAAACAGTTCATATCAATGCTAGGGTTATGAAATTTATTTCTAATGAGATTAGGATTATGTTTTCAAGGTTTCTAGCATTATTATGATTCTCGATCTTAAAATCCTTTAATTTAGAACATCTAATGGGAGAGAGATACAAAGGTTGGATCTCATAGCCTCCATTGTCAGTTTATAGTAGTATGATTAAGCACCTCGTCTTGGTGTATATGCCTTGCTCCCTTCAGAGGGTGTTTAATTCATTGTACTACAGATTAAACTTCTTAATGATGGATGATATGTGTTTTTACATTGAGAACGACCACGCTTTCGTTGAGTTACTTGGTGACTCACATTAATTCTAGGCAATGGTATACACTAGACTAGGTATGATGTTAACCTCCCTTCGAAGCTATGTCATTATTACTAAGAGGCTAAAGGAAAAGCGGCAAATTATTATTATTATTATTTTTTTTGTAAGAGTTACCATGATAGCATTAATAATGAGGATAATCCTCACTTAATCATAATGATTGGTATGACCTCACTTCCGAGGAATATTAATTGCGGGATTGGGTTGTCGTTGCATATATTATATTATTGTTTTATTAAGGTTCCATATTATATATTTATATGCTAAACTGATAATGTCCAATTTACTTATTATATTCATGTTTATTATTTCAGATTTGAACATGGCATCTTTTAACCCACTTGTTACCATTCTTAATCAAAACAAATTGACTGGATCCAATTATATTGACTGGAAAAGAAACTTGGACATAGTTCTCACTACTGAAGAGCATAAATATGTGCTTACTCAACCATGTCCTAGCTTTCCTTCATTAGATGCTACTCTTGAGGAAAAACAATGATATGATCGTTGGCAGAAATCTAATGAGATGGCCAAGTGCTACATCCGAGCATCTATCTCAAATGTTCAACAGCATCAAATGCAAGATGTAGAACTAGCTTCGGACATTATGATAAGTCTGAAGGAGATGTTTGGTGAGCAAGGCCGTTCTGTAAGGCAAGAAACTGTTAGGATATGTGCCCTTAAATCCTATTGTATGATGCTATGTATGATATTATGTATGACATTATGTGAGAAATGATGTATGACTTAATATTGTGTTTAATAAAGTTGTTTTATTCTTATCTAAAATAATGGTAACATGAATATTCGGACATTATCAAATAGTCCATGAGATGCATAGTATGTTATTTATGTGATTTAGTCACAGAAGATATAGATCACAAGTTCTTTGTAAACTCAGAATTTTGGTTCGTAGTCGGTGATGAAATTGGGCATTTCATCTGCGAAGACTATAACATATTAACTACGATGATTTGTCTTGATCATGGAAGTGGTGACTTCTAGTTAATATGTTGATATGTTTTAAGAGTTAAGACATATTGAACTGGACCGCTGTGAGATTTATTATTCTCCTAACGACTGTCAATTGAATAATAAATTTCACGACTTGTATTCACATGAACTCTTAATCCTGAGAGAATAATGGACCTGATCATGAAATGTAGGTTGCTTTGATATATCAGGAGTGAGATCTAAAGTAACGGTCAAAACCTCAGTATGTTGGGCAGCCACACTTAGTGTTGATGGAACATATATTCTCAAGATGGAATTCATAGTCTCTTCACGGAGATATAAAATGTTCCCTTGAGATAAGTTTAATGGGTACAGTTATTCAGAGAGTTAGGTCTAGCCACTTTAGTAAGACTAAAGTATATATTTATGAAATTGGATTTCATAAATATATGATGAATAACTTAAAAGGATTAAACCGGGTACTCAAGGATTAAGATGTAGTAATTTACAAAGTGGCAGTCTATATTCATGACTTTGTATTACTACGAATATTTTATGAAGGGGTTGCATGTATAATAAAGTCTTGGGATATAATTTATTAATAAGGCCTAGAGTGCAATTATATTTATATAGTGGTATTAAATATAATTAATGGTAACTTTGGACTTGTCAAGAGTTGACAGAAAAGCCCAAGGCCCATTGGAGCTAGTGTCTTATTTGTTCCCTTTTGGTCCCACTCCAAGCCACACACTAAAGCCCAATTGGGAAGGCCCAAAAGGCTAGCCCAATTAGATAATCAGTTATGTGGAGAGAAACATACATAATTTTATATAGAATAAAATGGTTTGTATGTTTAACAAGTGTAAGTATATATGAAATAAGGAAGAGAGACACTCTTTCATATTCTCTCTAGAAAACATAGAACTGATTGAGAGACCACACATCTTGGGCATCAAGTGGAATTGGAGTGAAGATTGAAAGTATTCCCGAGTTCTTCTTCATTCGATTTTGAATTTCACCGCATCAAGGTACACTCTCTTGTTCTTATATTCTGAAACTTACATAGTGCATGTTATCGATTGCGAATGAAGTAGATCCGTTTATTTTCCGCTGCGTATGTTTTGTATGCGATGCAAACATGTATATTTCCTAACAGAAACCATGTGGCAAATTTATAATACCAAAATAGCTGAAGGTAGTTCAGTGAGAGAGCATTGTCTTACAATGATCTCTAATCTAAATACATTGGAAATTTAAGGTGCCGACATTGATGGTGAATCCCAAGTGGATATTGTTGGGAAAATACATGTTCGTATCACATACAAAACATACGCAGCGGAAAAAATAATGGATCTACTTCATTTGCAATTGATAACATGCACTATGAAAGTTTCAGAATTTAAGAATAAGAAAGCGTACCTTGGTGCGGTGAAATTCAAAACCAAAAATTAGAAGTTCTTAGGAAGACTTTTAATTTTCACTCCAATTCCACTTAATGCCCAAGATGTGTGGTCTCTTAATCAGTTTCCAAGAAGAGAACAAGGGAGTGTCCAACACTCACATACAAACTATTTCATTCCTTGTGTAATCTTGATGAAAAATACTTATGAAAAAGACTCATGAAAGGACTTTTTAAATTCTGTATGTTTCTCTCCTTATATATAACTAATTATCTAATTAGACTATCCTTTTGGGCCATTCCAATTAGGCTCTGGTGTGTGGCTTGGAGTGGGACCAAAAGGGAACAAATAAGACTCTACCTCCAATGGGCCTTGGGCTTTTCTGTCAACTCTTGACAAGTCCAAAGTTACCATTAATTGTATTCAATACCACTATATGAATATAATTGCACTCTAGGCCTTATTAATAAATTATATCCCAAGATTTTATTATACATGCAACCCCTTCATTAAAATATTCGTAGTAATACAAAGTCATGAATATAGACTGCCACTTTGAAGATTACTACATTTTAATCCTTGAGTACCCAGTTTAATTCTTAATATTATTCATCATATATTTATGAAATCCAATTCCATAAATATATACTTTAGTAACTCCTTACTAAAGTGGTTAGGCCCAACTCTCTAAATAACCAAACCCATCAAATTTATCTCAAGAGAATATTTTATATATCCGTTAAGAGATTATGAATTCCATCTTGAGAATATTTGTTCCATCAACACTAAATGCGGCTGTCCAACATACAGAGGTTTTGACCGTAACCTATAGATCTCACTCCTAATATATCAAAGCAACCTACATCTCATGATCAAATCCATTATTTTCTCAGGATTTAGAGTTGATGTAAATAGAAGTTGTGAGATTTATTATTCATTTGACAGTCATTAGGAGAATAATAAATCACACAGCGGTCCAGTTCAATATGTCTTAACTCTTAAAACGTATCAACATACCAACTAGAAATTTCCATGTCCATGATCAAGACAAATCATCTTAGTTGATATGTAATAGTCTTCGCAGATGAAAAGCCCAATTTCATCATCGACTACGAACTAAAATTCTGAGTTTACAAAAAACTTGTGATTTATATCTTCTATGACTAAATCACATAAATCACATACGATGCATCTCATGGACTAAGATAATGTCCCATTAGTTCATTTATAGATAGTCTCATATAATTAAATAATTTAATTATTTATGGCATGCCAATAAATTGGGTTTTAGGGCATAAACCCCAATAGATATGATACTCTAGTCACTACCAGAATCATTCAAAGAATTCAGACTTAATTATAACATGAACAAAAAGATTTATTCATTGTCTGAATTAATGAATGAGTTAGTAGCGGCGGAAGGCATCCTTCGTACTTCTAATGTTAGTCTTGAAGCCAATATGGGTGAAGTTTCTACTTCTCAACCTAAATTGAAAGGCAAGGGTTAGAAGAAGAAGAAGAAGGACTTCATTAAGTAAGAGGGTAAACAAATTACCTTAGGGGTTGCCAACAAAGGAAAGAAGCTGAAAGGAAACTGTTTCCAATGTGGTGAAAAAAGACATTGGAAGAGGAATTGTCCAAAATTCAAGGCTACCAATAAGGGTATGAATAGTTCGTTCCTCCTTGAAATATGTTTAGTACAAAATCCCACGGATTCTTGGTGTGTGGATTAAGATTGTACTAATCATATCAGCAATTCTTTGCAGGGGTTCTAGGAGACTAGAAGGCTTAATGAAGGAGAATTGTTTCTTACTTTGGCTAATGGGAGCAGGATTCCAGTTGTAGCTGTTGGTGTTTATAATTTATGTTTTGAGTCAAGGGTTTTAATATTAGATGACTGTCTGTATGTACCTAATGTTCGTCGGAATTTAATTTCTACAACTTATTTGGGTAAATATGGATATTATGTTACCCTTAAAGACAATGTTGTAATAAAGAAAGATAAAATGTTTATTTGTTCTAGAAATATTGTGGATGGTCTTTATATTTTAACTCCTGATAAGCATGAATTATACAATTCTGAATTAGATAATAACTTTCATGTAAAATCATTAAAGAGAAAGTTTCCTTCTACTAATGATGCTTATCTTTGGCACTTACGTTTGGGTCATATTAATCCAAACAGAATTCAAAGACTGATCAAAGATGGACTCCTAGAGCCATTGGACTTTGATGAATTTTCAATTTGTGAATCTTGTTTGGAAGGCAAAATGACCAAGCGACCTTTTAATGCAAAAGGTAGAAGAGCCCAAAAGTTGCTTGAATTAGTTCATACGGATGTATGTGGTCCTATGTCAACCCAAGAAAAAGGAGATTATGAGTACTTCATCACTTTTACCGATGATTACTCTAGATATGGTTATGTATATCTAATGAAACAGAAGTCCGAATCCTTTGAAAAATTCAAAGAGTTTAGGGCTGAAGTTGAGAATCAATTGGGTAAACGCATAAAGGCCATTTGATCCGATCGTGGTGGCAAATACCTTCTTGGGGATTTCAAGGATTACTTAACTCAAAATGAGATTGTATCCCAATTGACTGCACCTGGAACTCCCCAACAAAATGGTGTAGTAGATGAAGGAATAGGACTCTTTTAGAAATGGTTAGGTCCATGATGAGTTACTCAACTTTACCGATTTCTTTTTGGTTTATTCCTTAAATACAGCAATACATCTTTTGAATTTAGTTCCATCAAAATTTGTTCTCTAAACACCCATGGAATTGTGGAGTGGGAGTAAGCCTAATATGAAATATCTCCACATTTGGGGTTGTCCAGCACATGTGTTAAAAGGGAAGCCTGATAAATTGGAACCAAAATCAGAAGTGTGTTTACTTGTGGGTTATCCAAAAGAAACTAGGGCTTATTTATTCTAGAATCATAGAGACAACAAAGTTGATAGTACAAATGCTAAATTCTTGGAAAATGACTATATGAATAATTTTACTCCTAGAAGTAGAGTTATATTGGCTAAAATGAATGAATCTGTAAATGAACAACCAATGGATGAAACTAAGGATGATGTGGTTGTATTGGATACACCACAAGACACTACTCATGAGATGTCTAGTACACAGGTGTCTCGTCGTAATGAGAGAATTATTCAACCTCCTATAAGATTCATAGGTTTGGGAGAAACTTATGAAGCTATCTCAGAAGAGGCTTAATCGGATCCATACACTTATGAAGAAGCAATAAATGATATAGATGCACATCATTGGGTTAAAGCTATGAAATCTGAATTAGATTCCATGTATTCTAATCAAGTTTGGGATCTTGTAAAGGCGCTTAATAGCATTAAACCTGTTGGTTGCAAATGGATTTACAAGAGGAATAGAGGGATAGATGGAAAGGTTGAAAACTTTAAAGCAAGGCTAGTGATGAAAGGGTATACTAAAAAAAAGGTATTGATTATGAAGAAACCTTTTCACCAGTAGCAATGCTTAAATCTATCAAAAATCTCTTATCCATCATTGCTCATTATGATTATGAGATTTGGAAAATGGATATCAAGACTGCATTTCTCAATGGCAATCTTGAAGAGGAAATCTATATGATGTAACCGGAAGGTTTCATAGTAAAGAACCAAGAGCATATGGTATGCAAGTTGGAAAGGTCCATTTATCGACTTAAGCAAGCATCTAGGTCATGGAACATCAGATTTGATCAAGCAATCAAGTCATTTGTTTTTTTCCAAAATCTTTATGAACCATGTGTGTACAAAAGACATCAAGACAAAGTAGTAATGTTCCTAGTGCTTTATGTTGATGATATTCTACTTATTAGAAATGATGTAGGGTTAATGTCATCAGTAAAGGTTTGGTTGTCAAGCCAATTTGACATGACAGACTTGGGTAAGGCTAACTTTATTCTAGGGATCAAACTTTGGCAAGATTGCAAGAATAAGATGTTAGGCTTATCACAAGTTGGATATATAGATAAGGTTCTAGAACGGTTTAGCATGTAAAACTCCAAGAAAGGATTACTTCCTTTTAGACATGGAGTTCCTATGTCTGATGACCAAAGGCTTAAGACTCAAGAGGAAGAAGATATGATAAGACAAGTTCCTTATGCTTCTATAGTAGGAAGTCTCATGTATGCCATGCTTTGTACTAGACCAGATATCTGCTATTTAGTTAGTATGGTTAGCCGGTATCAATCAAATCTAGGACTACAACAATGGCAAGCTGTAAAGCATATTCTCAAGTATCTACGAAGAACGAGAGATTATATGCTTGTTTACCGTTGTGAGGATTTGATTCCAATTGGCTTTACAGATTTAGACTTTCAATCAGATCTAGATTTCAGAAAATCAACTTCAAGTTGTGTGTTCACCTTGGGAGGTGGAGCCATAAGTTGGAGGAGTGTTAAGCAATCTTGTATTGCAGACTCCACTATGGAAGCTGAATATGTTGCTGCTTGTGAGGCAACAAAGGAAGCTGTTTGGCTCAAGAAATTCCTTTCTGATCTTGGTGTTATTTGAATGGTGCAAGTTCCCATCACATTGTGATGAGAATCAACTAGCTTTCAAAGATCCATTGCAAGTTCCAGTTGGGCCTATTACTAGAGTAAGATCCAAGAAGATCAAAGAAGCACTTAATGGGCTGATTCAAGGAATTTGGGCTGATTCACATTCCAAGCTGGGCCCAAAGGAAGATGAAAGCGTAATAAATTTAATCCAAGCTATTGAGGGCTGATCTGACGTAATTGGGCGTTATTTATTGCGTGGATAAGGCTGATTGACTTTCCAGCTCTAAATCAGTTAATAGATACTTTTCCTAATTTAGATCTTCTAATTTTGGACCAAATCTACCTTAATTTTAGGCTTTTATTATTTAGAACGTTTTTTTAGCTTTTTTCCTATTTTGGATCTGCTATTTTCAGACCAAATCAGATTTTATTTAGGGTTTTATTATTTAGTACATTTTTTATATTTTCTACATTCAGTCATGCTTTATAAATAGCATGCACTCATTGTAATAGAGAGGGTTTTTGAATAAAAAATCAGAAAAGGTGAGGCTTTGCTCTTCTCTTTGGTTCTTCAAGAACTGTGAACTTATCAAGGATTCTTCCTTATGGCGTTCAAACTTTATACCTTTGGTTCGTGATTCCTTTATAATCATTGGGTCAAGGTTTGTTACTTATACCTTTAGTTCGCGTTTTTCTTATAAACGTTGGGTCAGGGTTTTTATCAAAAATCTGAATTTTAGCTTTCTTGGGCAATATTCCAATATTGTTTGTTGGGTCTCAAAGCGAGTCGATTAAGGTTCGCATCACATTGTTTTGCAACAATAGTGGAGAGGTTACACAATCCAAGGATCCAAGGAATTACAAGAAAGGAAAGAACATTGAGAGAAAGTATCACATTATTCGAGACTTTGTTGCTCGAGGAGATGTAATAGTAGCAAAGATTGATAATGCAAGTAATCTAGCGGATCCCTTTACCAAAAACTTGCCTCAAAGGACTTTTAAGTTACATTTGGAGGGAATGGGAGTTAGATTAGTGCACAATAGTCTTTAGGGCAAGTGGAAAATTGTTGGGATATGTGCCCTTAATTCCTATTGTATGATGCTATGTATGACATTATGTATGACTTAATGTTATGATTAATAAAGTTGTTTTATTTTTATCAAAAATAATGGTAACATGAATATTTGGATATTATCATATATTCCATGAGATGCATAGTATGTGATTTATGTGATTCAGTCACGGAAGTTATAAATCACAATTTCTTTGTAAACTCAGAATTATAGTTCATAGTCAGTGATGAAATTGGGCATTTCATCTGCGAAGACTATAACATATCAACTAAGATGATTTGTCTTGATCATGGAAGTGGAGACTTCTAGTTGATATGTTTTAAGAGTTACGACATATTGAACTGGACTGCTGTGAGATTTATTATTCTCCTAACGATTGTCAAATGAATAATAAATCTCACGACTTCTATTTGCATGAACTCTTAATCCTGAGAGAATAATGGACCTGATAATGAGGTGTAGGTTACTTTGATATATCAGAAGTGAGATCTAAAGTCATGATCAAAACCTCAGTATGTTGGGCAGCCACATTTAGTGTTGATGGAATATATATTCTCAAGATAAAATTCATAATCTCTTAACAGAGATATAAAATATCCCTTGAGATAAGTTTAATGAGTTTGGTTATTCAGAGTGTTAGGCCTAACCACTTTAGTAAGAGATACTAAAGTATATATTTATGGAATTGGATTTCATAAATATATGATGAATAACTTAAAAGGATTAAACCGAGTACTCAAAAATTAAGATGTAGTGATTAATAAAGTGGCAGTCTACATTATGACTTTGTATTACTACGAATATTTTATGAAGGGGTTGCATGAATAATAAAGTCTTGGATCTAATTTATTAATAAGGCCTAGAGTACAATCATATTTATATAGTGGTATTAAATATAATTAATGGTAACTTTGGGCTTGTCAAGAGTTGATAGAAAAGCCCGAGGCCCATTGGAGCTAGTGTTTTATTGGTCCCTTTTGGTCCCACTCCAAGCCACACACTAAATCCCAATTGGAAAGGTCCAATAGGCCAGCCTAATTAGATAATCAGTTAGTTATAAAAGGAGAAACATACATAATTTTTTATGAGAAAAAAAAAAAGATACATCATTGTGAAGTGGTGTGTATGTGTGAGTGAAGCCACTCAATTATTCTCCCTTGAAAACTGATTGAGAGACTACACTTCTTGGGCGTAAAGTGGAATTGGAGTGAAGATTAATGGTGTTTCCAAGTACTTCTAATCTTTTGTTTTGAATTTTATCGCACCAAGGTATGCTATCTTGTTCTTAAATTTTGAAATTTACATAGTGCATGTTATCAATCATGAATGAAATAGATCCATGTTTGTTGCTTTCGGTGTGTGTTTTGTATGAGATACAAAACCATATTTTCCAACACACCATATATGGCCCAATTAGCATTTGAGTATCTAGCTAGGCAATCATTTGAGTCTCTTAAGTACCAAATCCTATAGTCAGATGTTCCATTGACATAGCGAATGATTCTCTTAACCACCGTTATATGGGATTCTTTGGGAGCTACTTGAAAACAAGCATATACCCCAACACTGAAGGCTATGTCCGGCCTACTTGTAGTGAGATATAGAAGACTGCCAATAATGGTCTTGTAAAGGGTTAGATCTACTTCCACACTGGCTGGATTGAAGCTTAATTTAACCAAGGAACTCATTGGAGTAGATGCATGTTTCTTGGAGTCTAAACCAAATCTCTTCACGAGATTTTTGGCATATGTCTCTTGAGATATGAATATCCCATCTTTTCGTTATTTCACTTAAAGACCAAGGAAGTAGTTTAGTTCCCCCACCATACTTATTTCGAATTCCTTCTTCATTTCTTCTGAAAATTCTTGAGCAAGAGCATCAATTGATGAACCAAACACAATGTCATATACATATGCTTAAGCTACAAGGAGAGATTTTCCATCTTGTTTGACGAAAAGTGTTTGGTTAGCTTGACCATTTTTGAAACCACGATCCAAAAAGATATGTTGTAAGACAATCATACCATGCCTTTGGTGCTTGCTTCAGCCTATATAAAGCTTTCTTTAATTGGAGAACATGGTTCGAAAAATAAGGATCTTGAAACCTTTTTGGTTGCTCAACAAATACTTCTTCTTGTAGAAGCCTATTCAAAAATGCACTATTCACATCCATTTAATAAAGCTTGAAATTCATAATACGTGCTATGGAGAGAAGAATCTGGATTGACTTAAGTCTTGTTACTGGAGCAAATGACTCATCAAAGTCTACACCTTCAACTTGAGTATAACCTTAAGCCACCAATCTAGATTTGTTTCACACAACCTCACCATCCTCATCGGTCTTGTTCTCAAAGATCCATTTGGTACCAATTACATGAGTGTCCTTTGGTCTTGGAACCAACTCCCATTCATCGTTTCTAACAAATTGCTGTAGTTCTTGGTGCATGGATTCTACCCAATTTTCATCTTTCGAGGCTTCTTCCACCTTATTTGGTTCAAATTAAGCAAGATAGAAATGATACGTCACATAATTCACACTATAGCTAGGTCCTCTTCTCAAATGTAAGCCCTCATCCAAATCTCCAATTATATTGCTTTTAGGATGATTTAGACTCACTTTTAATGATGGCTTCTTTGAAGTGGAAGGCTCATCTATTAGAATTAGTGCTCTTAAATCCTATTATAATATGCCATGTATGATATTATATATGACATTATGTATTAAGTGATGTATGACTTAATATTGTGATTAATAAAGTTGCTTAATTCTTATCTAAAATGATGGAAACATGAATATTTGGACATTATCAAATAGTCCATGAGATGCATAGTATGTGATTTATGTGATTTACTCACAGAAAATATAGATCACAAGTTTTTTGTAAACTCAAAATTTTGGTTCATAATCGGTGATAAAATTGGGCATTTCATCTGCAAAGACTATAACATATTAACTAAGATGATTTGTCTTGATGATGGAAGTGGAGACTTCTAGTTGATATGTTGATATGTTTTAAGAGTTAAGACGTACTGAACTGGACCGCTGTGAGATTTATTATTCTTCTAACGACTGTCAATTGAATAATAAATCTCACGACTTCTATTCGCATGAACTCTTAATCCTGAGAGAATGATGGACCTGATCATGAAATGTAGGTTGCTTTGATATATCAGGAGTGAGATCTAAAGTAACGGTCAAAACCTCAGTATGTTGGGCAGCCACATTTAGTGTTGATGGAACATATATTCTCAAGATGGAATTCATAGTCTCTTAACGGAGATAGAAAATATTCCCTTAAGATAAGTTTAATGGGTTCAGTTATTCAGAGAGTTAGGCCTAACCACTTTAGTAAGACTAAAGTATATTTTTATGAAATTAGATTTCATAAATATATGATGAATAACTTAAAAGGATTAAACCGGGTACTCAAGGATTAAGATGTAGTAATTTACAAAGTGACAGTCTATATTCATGACTTTGTATTACTACGAATATTTTATGAAGGGGTTGCATGTGCAATAAAGTCTTGGGAAATAATTTATTGATAAGGCCTAGAGTGCAATTATATTTATATAGTGGTATTAAATACAATTAATGGTAACTTTGGACTTGTCAAGAGTTGACAAAAAAGCCCAAGGCTCATTGGAGCTAGTGTCTTATTTGTTCCCTTTTGGTCCCACTCCAAGCCACACATTAAAGCCCAATTGGGAAGGCCCATAAGGCTAGCCCAATTAGATAAGTAGTTATGTGGAGAGAAACATACAAAATATTATTAAGATAAAATGGTTTGTATGTTGATGTAAGAGATACATTCTTTCATATTCTCTCTAGAACTCACACACATAATTGATTGAGAGACCACACATCTTGGGCATCAAGTGGAATTGGAGTGAAGATTAAAAGTTTTCCCAAGTGCTTTTCATCTTCGGTTTTGAAATTCACCATACTAAGGTACACTCTCTTGATTCTATATTCTAAAACTTACATAGTACATGTTATCAATTACGTATGAAGTAGATCCGTTAATTTTCCGCTGCGTATGTTTTGTATGTGATATAAACATGTTTTTTTCCATCATCATCATCACGAGAGATTAGAGGTTTGACTTCCGGAGGAGTGAGTGGGCTTGATGACCCTTGGGTTGATCTAGTTTCCCTTCTTGATGTGGTAGAAGTAGTTTCCTTTTCTGGTGATTGTCTCCTAATATCATCACTTTGTGAAGAGTTACAGTCATCATTGTTCTTCTTAAGGCTTGATGCTTCTCTACCTTCATCAACACTCTTTTCCGGAATGGCATCATCTATAACCACATTAATCAACTCCATGACCATCTTTGTACACTTGTTGTAGAATATATAAGCTCGGCTATTCATGGAGTACCCTAGGAAAATTCCTTCGTCGCTCTTGGCATCAAACTTCCCAAGATTTTCCCTATCACTGAGAATGAAGCATTTACTTCCAAAAACTCAGAAGTATTTTACCTTGGGCTTCTTTTCCTTCCATATCTCATATGACGTTTTCATTGTTCCCGCTTAAAAGAAGATTTTATTCCTAATGTGGCATAAAGTATTCACCGCTTCAGCCGAAAATTTTTGTGGAATATCCTTGCTAAGAAACATTAATCTCCCTATCTCTTGTATCACACAGTTCTTCCTTTCAACAATCCCATTTTGTTGTGGAGTTTTTGGGGCCGAGAATTCCTTCTTAATTCCATGCTCATTGCAAAATGCTTCAAACTTTGCATTCCCAAATTCCATCCCTTGATCACTTCTTATTTTGACGATGGGAACTCCATTTTCATTTTGAAGCTTTTTGAAAAGTTTTTCCATCTTTTCACATGCTTCCAACTTTTCTCTAAGGAATTCCATCTAAGAGTACCTTGAGATATCATCAACCACAACCATGATGTACCTTTTTCCACCCATGCTTTCCATTCTCGTTGGACCCCATTAGATCGACATGAAGCAACTCCAATGGTCTAGATGTAGCAACAACATTCACTTTGGGATGGGTTGATTTAGTATGTTTTCCCAACTGACATGTGCCACAAACATTTTTCTCAATCTTTCCAAACTTCAACAAACCAATCACGGCTTTGCTTTCCAAGCTCTGTTAATGAAGAGCATTCTGTAAAAACTTGATTTTTACACCCATGATTTAATCAAGGAAGATGACTGGAATGACCATCCGTGTGTCCCAAAAATCATGATTGCATTACATGCATCAATTTGTTCTTGCATTACATGCATTAATTCATTCATTGCGTATCATAAAAATGATCTTGAGGTTTTAACGGTTACAATGGTGTTCCCAGTTTCCAAATCGGACCATTGGACTGAAAGATATCGCATGATCAAGTTTTTAGGGTCAACATGCATTGTGTCAAGGTAGAATCGACCATGCATGATTAATTTAAATTAATTTTGATTGGTTAAACAATTAAAATTAATTAAGTAATTTTGTGATTGGTAGATAATTAGTGTTTAAAATAGGATTGCATGCATAGGAATAAAGTGGTGATTGGATAACAATAAAATTGTGGATAATATAAACTTTATCAATATTTATTTTAGGGTATTTATCTACAAGATAATTATTCTCGAAAAAGCCCGAATTGTCCAGAAAAGAGATAAAAATCTTAAAATATGGGTGAAAACAAGTCTAGATGCAAGGGTTGGCTTAAGAAAACCTAAAAAGGGAGTCCAAAACGCACCCGAACTCGAAAGTACGTTTTGTGCCCAAGAGTACCATTCGGCACTTTTAGAGTGTCGAATGGCACTTTAAAAGTGCCGAATTGCACCTTTAAGGGCTAAGGCCCAACTCCCTTCGGGTGACGATAAAGCACACCCTTTTCAACCTTTTGTAGAAGGCGTCTGGATTCGCATTTTAATCTGAATGTTCAAATAGTGTGTAAAACACCAATGAACATTTAGACCCCCAAAAACAAAATTAACAACACAAGCTTATAATCAAACAATATATGTGGGGAATATGAAATATAAGCTATACCCAAATTGGTAACACACTCTAAACCATAATTAATCACAACCACAGCAATAATTAAAAGATAAAGAGTAAGGGAAGAGAGATGCAAACACAAAGATAACACGGCGATGTGTTATAGAAAAGGAAACCGAAGTACTCGGCAATAAACCTCTCCACCGCCCTTTAAGCGGTCAACAATCTACTAGAGAATGAAGTTGGGATACATGAATAGCAGAAGTTAGGAGTGAGTTTTCAACAAACAAGGCATTCTGGAGACTCGGGCTTGCGACTGGAATGATTCACGAGTTTGAGTCGCAAGCTAATTGCCTGGCCAGACTGGAAGTTTTATCTTGTAGTGCTCCAGCTATCGTGACCCTTCAGCTCCCCTTACATGCTTTAAACGTGTGCCATTCTGGCAACTTGGTAGTCACGAGCCAATCACGAGATCCAGTCATGAGACTCCTTTGAATTGCACACATCTTGAGTTTTCTTCACACTCTCTCACACACTACCCTTGCATAGTTCCCACCTAAATACAGGGTATCTAATTGTTAAATTACAAGAAAATTTAGCACAGAATAAAGCCAACACTGTTGGGAAAATACATGTTCGTATCACATACAAAACATACGCAGCGGAAAAATTAACGGATCTACTTTATTCACGATTGATAACATGCATTATGAAAGTTTCAGAATTTAAGAACAAGAAAGCGTACCTTGGTGCAGTGAAATTCAAACCAAAGATCAGAAGTTCTTGGGAAGACTTTTAATCTTCACTCCAATTCCACTTAATGCCCAAGCTGTGTGGTCTCTCAATCAGTTTCCAAGGAGAGAACAAGGGAGTGTTCAATACTCACATACAAACCATTTCATTCCTTGTGTAATCTTAATGAAAAACACTTATGAAAAGACACATGAAAGGTCTTATGAAATTCTATATGTTTCTCTACTTATATATAACTAATTATCTAACTGGGCTAGCCTTTTGGGCTATTCCAATTGGGCTCTAGTGTGTGGCTTGGAGTGGGACCAAAAAGGGAACAAATAAGACTCTAGCTCCAATGGGTCTTGGGCTTTTCTGTCAACTCTTGACAAGTTTAAAGTTACCATTAATTATATTCAATACCACTATATGAATATAATTGCACTCTAGGCCTTATTAATAAATTATATCCCAAGACTTTATTATATATGCAACCCCTTCATTAAAATATTTGTAGTAATACAAAGTCATGAATATAGACTACCACTTTGAAGATTACTACATCTTAATCCTTGAGTACCCGATTTAATCCTTAATGTTATTCATCATATATTTATGAAATCCAATTCTATAAATATATACTTTAGTAACTCCTTACTAAAGTGGTTGGGCCCAACTCTTTGAATAACCAATCCCATTAAACTTATCTCAAGAGAATATTTTATATCTCCGTTAAAAGATTATGAATTCCATCTTGAGAATATGTGTTCCATCAACATTAAATGCAGCTGCCCAACATACTGAGATTTTGACCGTGTCTTATAAATCTCACTCCTGATATATCAAAGCAACCTACATCTCATGATCAAGTTCATTATTCTCTCAGGATTTAGAGTTGATGTAAATAGAAGTCGTGAGATTTATTATTCATTTGACAGTCGTTAGGAGAATAATAAATCTCACAGCGGTCCAGTTCAATATGTCTTAACTCTTAAAACATATCAACATACCAACTAGAAATCTCAATTTCCATGATCAAGACAAATCATCTTAGTTGATATGTTATAGTCTTCGCAGATGAAATGCCCAATTTCATCACCGACTACGAACTACATTCTGAGTTTACAAAGAACTTGCAATTTATATCTTCTATGACTAAATCACATAAATCGCATACTATGCACCTCATAGACTATGATAATGTCTCATTAGTTCATTTATAAATAGTCTCATATAATTAAACAATTTAATTATTTATGACATGCCAATAAATTGGATTTTAGGGCATAAACCCTAACAAACACATGATTGAATAAATTCAACCTTACAATCTCCCCATTTGGCTATTCCTTGACAAAACCCTAAAACAGACTCTAGACTTAACATGTGAGCTGGGAACAGTTGCCAAAACTCACTCACACCTAACTCTAGAAACTGTGATGCTCTTGAACCATACGAACAAGTTTCTCCTGAAAACAACCACACAAGACGATCATTGTAAACAGAAATCTTGAAATGCATATGGAGCAAGCACAATGCGATCAAGTAGTAGAAGTGCGTAAATTACAATCTTAGATAGCTAAGCATTCTCGCACCATATTAATCCAAGTACATGAACAGTAGAGTTTAAACCAATGTATTTAACAAAGTGCTATGAAAAACCAAAAAAAAAAAAAAACCAATATAAACTAAACATAGAAGTGCGTAAAGATTCTCCCCTTCAAAATGATGCTCCCCCTCAAGAGCTACTCCATAATTGATACCAATCTCCCTCTTTTTGACCGGAATGGCCAAAGGGCTAGTGCTATGTATTGAAGCTGTCAAACTTAGCTGAAAGTAAATTCATCTGTTCTTGGATAGCAGTCAGCCTGTCAAATTACTCATTTTGGACATGTCGCAGCTCGTCAATCCTCTCAAGGATGATCTGAAATGCATCTAGAGGTAAGCAGAAGATGATGACGCTCAGCTTCTTTTACCACGACTTCGTGAACTTGAGGGTTGTCTTTCTGCTTCTATCTCGGTATCCATAGGTTCTCTTTGTGTTTGATCACCCTCCTCTTCATCACCCGAAAGATGTACATTGATCCATGCAATTGTTAGAGCATTTATAGCAAGAGGAGTGGGCATGAGACTGATGTTTAGTAGAATTTCCACACCTTTTGCTCGAAAGAGCCACATGAGAAAACTAGGGAGAATCAGCTTTGCCCTTGAAGTTTTCCTTGTTTCATCAGCAATTACTGAGTAGGCATGGGCACCAATATCAATGTAAGTATTCTCCCGAAGCTCCATGAGAAAAATGGCGTTAGCATTATTGATGGTGGTCATCTTCTTCACTGGGTACAGATTGAACATCATGATTAAGGTAAGACATCTCAAATCAGATGGAAAAGCAGTTGTGTTGAGGCATCTTCCCTCTCTCACACCACCAATATGAGATTGAACTGTCTCTATGGAGAGCATTCTGTCTTTGTAGTGAGTGAAATCATGCTCTAGATCCTCAAAAACAAGAACATCATCATTGTTCTCCAAGTCAATGTTGAACTCATGACTCTAATCCAACAATTGATTTCATCCTCTCTTAAAATGGCATTGACATAGAATTCTCGGATCAAAGGTTCACATACCCCAGGGAGATCACTAAGGAGCTTGTCCCAACCTCTATTTTGGAAACAGCCTGGGATAAAATAATCCTTCAGATCAACCAAGTCCACAAATCTCTCTTGGATGAGTGGAGCCTTTTCATAGAACTGAGTGTATCTCCCAAAGTGCTTGGTAGAGCGGAACCAAGTATTGTCCATTTTCTTCCTTTTGTCAACATGATGTGCAGTAGTCTTCTTCTTTGGAGTCATCTACATAAACATAGGAGAAAAGACTACAAAATAGAGCACAACATATGGTAACACCAATAATTAGTAACAAGACAGTAGGAATAAAATGGACTTAGAATTAGGCCAAAGATTTACACTAAAGCAAAGTTCAAAAATAGCTTGACATGAGATGACACACAACATTACAACGTAACAGAGTTTTGGCATTAATTCGGATAAATATCGTCAAGCACAACCTAGGGCATATTGCAAAACACATAACTAGAGATGCATTTTACAATCATTGTATTCCATGAATTCCCTACAATCATTGTCTTCCATGAAATCCTCAAAAATACAAGAAGATGTCAATGAGGCATTTACCCATAAGTATGATATGCACAACACAATACAAGCAGGATATACTACTCAAACATGAGAAGCAAACATGAAACATGTATAATAAGCATCATACTCTCAAAACCAACAAAATCCATTCATCAAACTAAACAAAATATACCTTGACCGTATTTAACATCATATTTCCAAATCTCAAATAAAGACACAAAATCCAGAAATCAAGGCAAGAATCAAGAAATACATTGAGAAAGAAGCAGAACCCATACCTTTTCATGAAGATTGGTAAAGAAATGATGATAAAACTGAAGGTATTGTGTCTGAAAATGGTGATTTTGGATGAGGGAGGGACGAACAAGATGATGAATAGTCACGAGATGCGAGGGAAAAATGAAAAGTTTTTAAAACTGCCCTGAAAATAACCCTCATTATGCAAAACACGCGATTTTTACGACTGGAATGAGTCACGAACAAGTTGCCAGTGGAATTTGCCAAAAACTCGTATGACAAAATTTGAAAAATTTGTCTAAGTGTTTTTCGCAACTGGAAGTTCCACTCGCGAGAGTAAGTCATGAACCATTCTGTATAAACCTCGCGACTGGAGCTTCCACTCACGAACCAGTCGCCAAACTGAGTTGCAAAAATCCCAAACACCTGGTTTTTTGGAATTATACTAAGTGTTTTTCACGACTGGGGCTCGCAACTTGCTTGACCCACGTGGCAGAGTCGCTAAAACAGGGTTGTATAGTTTTTGAAATTTTTCAAAACAAAAATACTTTCCAAAAACAATTAAATCACTCAAAAATCTTTTTGTGTTTGATTAACATACAATTAAGCATGTGCAACACATTTAATCAAGTATAATTACACAAATGAATAAGGCATTCATTGAACATAGACATGTGTGATGTGTGTGGGTACCAAAGATGAGATAGTCCTTAGTCTAATAGGAAGCTTCAATGATCAATTGAACCAAGACATACACAATTAGCACGAGAAAAATTGACCTATCTCAACTATAAAAATATGCATATATGATCTCCCACAAAACTTGATTACATAATTTTGAAGTTTTTCATTTTGCTTCATACACACCATATCATTTGATCATTTTCAATCAATACATCTCATTTTTGAGATCGATGCCTGGAATTTTTGATATTTCAATTTGATGAACAAGCCTTTGGATTTATGGGGCATCAAACAATTTCATAAAATCGCTTTTCCTTTTTCCTAGTCAAATACAAGTATGTACGACGGCTTTTGCAGCTCATTATCTCTTTTCACTTTGCATTGGTTGAGCTCCTTAAGCAAAGAAAATAAAAAGGGTGGGAAGATATATAGGCACAAGTCTATGCAAGTCTCAAGATCAACAAAAACATTGGCTAATCATTCATAACAAGATTGAAGATCTATTTACAACAGTCACATAGATGTCAAGATTTTTCCCACAATGATATGAGTGCATAAAGGACAAGCTACGCTTGCAAATGCACAAAGCCATTTGTATGAAGGTACAAGGCAAAACATGTTTGTGACAATACACAACAATGTCGATCAAACTTTTTGGATTTTCTACTACTTTTATGTGTTTTTGGATTTTTGACACAAAAGCAAGAAAGGATTGACAAAAAAAAAAAAAAAAGTAAAAACATTCAAAGCAAAAGACAAACAAACAAAAATTTACAAAGCATGCTAGAATGATACCAAAAAGCACACAACCAATCGAAGTCAGAAAACATAGGAAGTATTAATGCATGGACATGTTGTAATGCTTATGCATGTGTACCCTTCTTCACCCACACAACACTTGCATTTGGGGTGATATCACTAGATAATTGGGTACTATTGTTTTGACTTTCAAGCCTTCTTGTAAAGCTTGTCAAACAAGTGGTGAATGCATCAATCATCTTCATCACATCCCTCACTCCGGGATCACCTTCTTGGCCTTTAGATTGCTTAGTAGTCCAATTCCCTTTGCCATGTCTTGGTCCTCTTGACCTTTGTGCACTTGAATTCTTTAATGCTTGAAGCTTACGACAATTCGGTCTGATGTGTCCTTGAATTCCTCAGTGATGGCAGAAATGTTGAGTTCACAGACCTCTTTATGACTTTAAGAGTCATTTCCTTTTACCCTTAGGTTTGACCACTGATTAATTAGGAGGCTTAGTAAAAAACAGTTAGTCAGTCACATTCCGCTTCTTCTCTACCTTCACTTTCTCAACAGTAGTGATTGCCACCATTGGTTCCTCAGCTTTCACAAGCTTCATATCCTTGGACACTTTGGCATTTGAATTGCTCTCTCCAGTGTATCCTAATCCATTTTTGCCGAAGAAAGATTTTTGGTGTGCAAGCACTTCATCAAGCTTTTTTGAGGAAACCTTCTCTACTTTAGCATTGGCTTGAATCACCTCAAGCTTAAGAAATTTTATCTTTGAGTAGGCTTTAGTCAACTCTCCATTCAGCGTCTCGACTTCACACTTAGTTTCCTTATATCGGACTAAAAGACTCTTGTAGTCTTGCTCTACTCTCTTCATTTTCTTAATGGCTGCTTTAGGCACTTTTGCATATACACCGGTCTTCTTAAGGAGGGAATTGTAGGTCCCTTGCAGTCTCACTGTTCTTTCATCTTCCTCATCATCGGATTTCTCTACTATCCCCATTGACTTCAATTCAATGTGCTCACCAAGCTCTTCCACTAACACACTCAAATCATTCGAAGATTGTACGTGAGCAATGGTCATAAATGCGGAGTAGTTTCCCTCTCTGTCACAGCTTTCTTCTGAGTCTGAATTAGAGGAGTACGTGTCACTAAGAGTAGTGGCATACACTTTACCCTTCCCTCTCAAATAGTTAGGACACTCTTTCTTGAGATGTCCTTGACCGTTGCATTCATAACACATGATTCCTTAAGAAGATTGAAACTCATTCCCATATTTCTTCTTGGAATCCCTTTTCTCCTTCCAGGAATTTGGGAATTTTCCTTTCTTAGTAAACTTTCCATTCTTTTTGAATTTCAAGAACTTTTGGAAGTTCTTAACAAGATACGCCACATCTTTTTCGACCTCATCCTCATTTTATGAGTCTTGAGCTTTCCATTCTCTCATTAATAGTCTTTAAAGCAAGAGATCTGATCTTCCTTTATGATGGTAGAGACAGCTCGTAGGTTTGAAGTGAGCCAAAAAGTTCTTGAACTTTGATGTCATCAAGGTCCTTGCTTTCTTCAATGTCAATAACCTTTGCACGGAAACTCCCAGGTTGTGATCGTAAAATTTTTCTAACAATCTTGGAGTCCTCCGTCTTTTCACCCAAATTGAATTTTCCAATTACCACCTTATTGAGGTTCCCATAAAATGAGTCGAATGACTCATCTTCGCTCATTTTCAGCTCTTCGAAGCATGTGGTGAGCATTTACAACTTGGTGTCCTTCACCTTTTTGGTTCCTTCATAAGTTGTTTCCAAAATTTGCCACACCTCCTTGGAAATTGTAATGTGAGAAATCCTGTGAAATTCATTAGGAAAAACACCACAGAAAATAGCATTTAGAGCTTTGCTATTAGCGTTAGCTACCGTAAGGGTTGCCTTATCCCATTTGGATTTGGCAGCCTCCGGCCTAGTCCATCCAATATCTACAACATCCCAAACACTTTCATCAAAGGAACAAAAGAATGCCCTCATGCTGACTTTCCAAAATGCATAGTTGCTTCCATCAAAATATGGAGGGGCTTTAAGAGATTAAAAGCGATCCATCTCAAAAAGGATCTAAGATCGCACTAAGATAATTAAACCATAGCAAGTGCACCCGCTCTGATACCAATTGAATGTTCAAATAGTGTGTAAAACACCAATGAACATTTAGACCCTCAAAAACAAAATTACCAACACAAGCTTATAATCAAACAGTATATGTGCGGAATATGACGTAAACACCCTACTTTGGGATCGCGAGGCATATGTACCAAGACGAGGTATTTGTCCACACTACTTTAAACGGGTGAGTTCAATCTTGTAGTACTATGAAGTAAACACCCTCCTTTGGGATCGCGAGGCATATACGCCAAGACGAGGTGTTTACCCACACTACTATGAATGGATAATGGAGGCCGTGAAATCCAACCGTTGTATCTCTTTCCCACTAGATGTTTTAAAAATAAAGGTTTTTAAGATCAAGAACTATAATAATGCTAAAAACCTTGAAAACATAATCCTAATCTCATTAGGAATAAATTTCATTAAACAAATAATTTAATCCTAGCGTTAATATATATAAATATATATGGGTTTATATATATTATAATATATATACATATATTATAATATACGGATAGAGGCCTTATATAGCATGTAATATTATGCTAAGTCATGCATGCCTTATATATTGCATGCAAGCCCTAGCATGTAATATACGGATATAAGCCTTTATATATAGCCAAGCATTGCAATGATTTGGTTCACACACATGTAACACCCCAAACCCTTAAGAAGGATTTAGATGCATAACCTATCGTAGAAATAATCAACACTAATATAATGGAACAGAGCGTAATTAAAACCTCAAATAAACTTCTTATTTCATCAACGGATTTCCTTAAATATCCATAAAAACAAAACAACAATAATATTCTTGTATGTAAAATCCCCAAATAACATCTCAAAATAGTTCCAAAAAAAATAATCTCATTGTCCTGAAACAATTTTACTAAAACAACTCAGCAACTATCTAAGCTCCAAACGCAGTCATCAATCTAAGGCTTCACTGATCTACCACCAAAATACACTCCAAGCCTCTAATCTGAAAGGATGGAAAAAGGGGTGAGCTAAAGGCTCAATAAGAGACTACAAACATGAGGATGTCTTCCAAAACAAAACGATAATATTTTTGACAAAATATAGTCCTCACAATACAATTACAATTAGTTTAAACTGTAATATAATTTATTCCATAAAGCTGTTAAAATAAAATATATCACTATAACGCTGTAAACATTAATACAATAATAACCACATTAATATGCCAATATGCACCAAATAGGTAGAAACACTTTATTTTGAAAATAAACACTTTTTCACCTAAAAGAACAGTAGCAAATAAACAGTAATTCAATATGAAAAATATTAGTCAAACATAGACAAAAGCTGCTAAACACTCGGTGGGTGATTTCCCATGGGAACAATAACACTAACCTCAAAGAGGCAACACTAGCTCCGAAGAACAACAATAACACTGCACCACACCACACTAACACTACTTCGGCCGAAGACCAACACTTAACCCTATGTTGGCAAAGGTTGCAGACTGTCTAGTTGACCATTTGAAACAATTCTTGACAAATACAATTTCATAATAACATACAATAGATAATAAAATTCGAGTATGTGCAAAGCACTAACAATAGTATAAGTTTTTGGAACTTCATCTTTGCAATTATATACATATGTAGATAAATATATAGATTTTTACCACGTGTATATATATATAAATATATATGTCCTGAAAGACGTCATGTGCTGAAGTCTACTTACCTCTAGTGGCTAAACCAAGCTTTACTTCAATTGCTCGAAACAACGTCAACTAGAACCTAAATAATAATTAAATAATTCAATAAGTGCAGGTTCTCTAATAACCACACAGTCCTCTTGACAAATCAATGCCCTAAACTAACATCTAAAATACCCATATATTTAACAATAAAAGAACACACAACCACCTGAAGAAGACCACTCAAAGATCTAAAATATACATGTTCCAA
Source organism: Lithocarpus polystachyus (assembly GCA_033629205.1). Classification (NCBI taxonomy): domain Eukaryota; kingdom Viridiplantae; phylum Streptophyta; class Magnoliopsida; order Fagales; family Fagaceae; genus Lithocarpus; species Lithocarpus polystachyus. Next base: position 53,374,192 of record CM066163.1, read on the forward strand.
ATACGTACCATCATCTGATAAATCACCCAAACATCTATTATATAAAATTGGAATCAAGGACATAATATATATACATATTCGGCCAAAACTTGAACTACCTGATGGGTTTGCAATCTAATATATTCTATATATATTTTCGGCCAACAATTGAAACAAAAGGAAGAACTATTAATGTAATATATATATACTTACATAAAAGAAAACCTAATGGCACGAATCCATATTCTAATTCCCAGCATACGGACCCAAATATGTGAAAAGATAAGAAGATTCTAGGTTGCATAGTCCAAAATCAAAACATCAACAAGTGTGCAGCAATAATCACAAAGCTAAATGTCATGGTAAAATCATGACATGCACTTGGACACATCAATTCAACAATCTACAAATATATATATATATATATATATAATTGATCTATTAGGGCTATATATATATATATATATATACTTGTTTATGAATCAAAAGTACTATTCATCCGTTTCGGCCATCACGTGAACTCATCTGATGGATTAGCAAATCTACTATATATGTATATTACATTCGGCCAACAATTAAGAATCAACCTCGTTAACTAGTATGTGATGGAGCAATCTATTATATATATATATTACATTCGGCCAACAAAAAAAAAATGAAAGTCCAGAACAACACCATTCGGCTATCAATTAGATCATCATATGAACTATTATGTAATATATATTCGGCCAACCCATAAACTTGATTCTATGATCCATGATTTCATATATATATTATTGCAGAACACATTCAGCATCACTACAATTCCAGCAAATCACAATTTCAGCAAACTCAATACCACAAAATCGAATATCAGTTGCTGAAAATTACCTTGAAGTCGTCTTGACAGTTAGGCAGAATTTCCTTCACAGCCGCTTCTAGTTTCTAGGGTCTCTTTCTCTACCTATCACATAGGAAACCCTAATTTTATTTCATATAAAAGCTGTTGCACTTGGGCTGAAAATTCAGAAGCCTATTTCAGGATAAGGCTAATTTCAGTTGGGCTGAAAATTCGGAAGCCCACTACACTAAAAAAACTTCTAAGACCCACACATATTCCCACTAAACCCATTAATATTAATATTATTATCATAGCAAAAATCACAATATAAAATAATTATTTTCCTCCAAAAATAAATTAAGAAATTTATCAAATCCACTCTCTATAAGCAATTAAATTAAATTTAAATGAGACGGGTGTTACATTCTCCCCCTCTTATAAAATTTTCGTCCTCGAAAATTCAAAACATACCTCACTGCAGAAAAAGCTGGGGATACTTGGATTGCATTTCGTCTTTACGCTCCCAAGAAGCTTCTTCTATGGAGTGGTTCCTCCATAATACTTTAACCAAATGTATAGTCTTATTACGTAACACTTGCTCTTTACGATCTAAAATCTGAATCGGGACTTCCTCGTAGGATAAGTTCTCTTTGACTTGAAGTGGCTCATAACTCAAGATATGAGAAGGATCGGGAACATACCTCCTCAACATGGATACATGAAAAACGTTATGTAACCTTGACAAGGTCGGTGGTAAAGCAAGCCGGTAAGCAACAGAACCAACTCTCTCCAAAATTTCAAAGGGCCCCACGTACCTAGGGCTTAACTTACCCTTCTTGCCAAACCTCATAACTCCTTTCATAGGTGACACTCGAATGAAAACCATGTCTCCAACTTCAAATTCCACTTCTCTTCTCCGTGGATCAGCATAACTTTTCTGTCTACTCTGAGCTGCACGCAACCTTTCCCGAATCACATCAATCTTTTCACTGGTCCTTTGAACAATCTCAGGACCCAAGATTCTCCTCTCTCCAACCTCATCCCAACAAACTGGGGATCTACACTTTCTCTCATACAAAGCCTCATAAGGTGCCATCTTAATACTGGAATGATAGCTATTGTTGTAAGCGAACTCCACCAAAGTCAAATAGTCATCCCAACTCCCCTTGAAATCCAAGACACAAGCTCTCAACATGTCCTCCAAAGTTTGGATAGTTCTCTCGGACTGTCCATCCGTTTGAGGGTGGCAAGCAGTACTAAAGTTCAACTTAGTACCCAAGGCCTTTTGCAAACTATCCCAAAACCCTGAAGTGAACCTCGAATCTCTATCAGATACAATAGAAGCTGGCACTCCATGCAATCTCACAATCTCATTTATATAAAGTTCAGCTAGTTTGTCAAGAGAGTAGTTCATTCTAATTGGAATGAAGTGGGCAGATTTAGTCAACCTATCCACCACCACCCAAATAGCATCATGATTCTTAGGTGATCTCGGTAATCCACACACAAAGTCCATGGTGATATTCTCCCACTTCCTCTCAGGAATAGGTAAAGGTTGTAACAACCCTGATGGCCTCTGATGCTCCACTTTGACTTGCTGGCAAATCAAGCATTGTTCCACAAATTGAGCAATTTCTCTTTTCATGTTAATCCACCAATAAACTTCTCGAAGGTCATGATACATCTTGGTACTACCCGGATGCATTGTATAAGGCGAACGATGTGCTTCCTCCAATATCTCTCTTTTAATCAATGAATCATTAGGCACACAAAGCCTATTACCAAACCTCAAAACACCATCATCAGAGATACTAAAATCAAATCTACTTCCACCACGTACTTGTTCCATGATCTTAAACAATTGAGGGTCACCACTCTGAGCAGCTTTGATCTTATCAATTAGGGTGGGTTGTACACTTAAACTTGCCAGGTAGGATTGGGAGTCTCCAGTCACTATGTCTACTCCAAGTTTCTGAAGATCAACAACAATATGCTTCTGAGTAGTTAATAAAGCAGCTGAGAAACTATATGACTTTCGACTAAGCGCATCAGCCACCACATTGGCTTTACCAGGATGGTAATTTATGGAACAATCATAGTCTTTAATCAATTCTAGCCATCTCCTTTGCCTCAAATTTAATTCTTTCTGAGTGTATATGTACTTCAAACTTTTATGGTCAGTGTATATTTCACATTTCTCACCATACAAGTAATGCCTCCAAATCTTCAATGCAAAAACCACTGCTGCGAGTTCCAAATCATGAGTTGGATAATTCTGCTCATAATTCTTTAGTTGTCGAGAGGCATAAGCAACCACCTTCCCATGTTGCATCAGAACACAACCAAGACCCTTATGAGATGCATCACTATATATCACAAAACCACCTGAACCAGATGGAATAGTCAATACTGGTGCAGAAACCAACCGTTGCTTCAACTCCTGAAAACTTCTTTCACATTCCTCTGTCCACTCAAACTTTGCATGTTTTCGAGTTAATCGAGTCAGAGGAGTTGCAATCCTAGAAAATCCTTCCACAAATCTTCTATAATAACCTGCAAGGCCCAAAAAACTTCTTACCTCACTTACATTAGTAGGGGCAGCCCAATTAACTACAGCTTCAATCTTACTAGGATCCACTGTAATTCCATCTCTAGAGATCACATGACCTAAGAATACCACTTGATTCAACCAGAACTCACACTTCTTCAATTTAGCATACAACTTCTTGTCTCTTAAAATCTGCAACACCATTCTCAAGTGTTCCTCATGCTCTTCTTGGCTTTTGGAGTAAACCAAGATGTCATCAATGAAAACAATGACAAACCGATCCAAGTACTCATGGAATACCCTATTCATCAAATCCATAAAAACAGCAGGAGCATTAGTTAGACCAAAAGGCATCACTAAGAACTCATAATGACCATACCTAGTTCGAAAAGCTGTCTTTGGTATGTCATCCTCCTTAACCCTCAACTGATGATAACCAGATCTCAAGTCAATTTTAGAGAAGACTTGAGCACCCTGAAGCTGATCAAACAAATCATCAATTCGTGGCAAAGGGTATTTGTTTCTGATGGTTACCTTGTTCAACTCCCTATAGTCAATGCACAACCGCATACTACCATCCTTCTTCTTAACAAACAACACCGGAGCACCCCAAGGAGAAGCACTAGGCCGAATAAAGCCTTTATCAAGCAAGTCTTGCAATTGCTCCTTCAACTCATTGAGCTCTGTAGGGGCCATCCTATAAGGTGCTTTGGAAATTGGGCCAGTACCAGGTACTAGGTCAATAGTGAACTCAACCTCTCTGTCAGGGGGTAGTCCAGGTAAGTCCTCAGAGAACACATCTGGGAACTCTTTCACCACTGGGATGTCTTCAACTTTTAACTCTACTTTATCGCCCTTCAAAGCACAAACAAGGAACCCTTCACAGCCCTTCCTTAGCAATCGCCTTGCCTGCATCACTGAAACCAATACAGGTGGTTTCACCACACGATCTCTCTCGAAGAAGAATTCTGGCTCTCCAGGAATTCTAAATACTACCTTCTTCCCAAAACACTCTATGGAAGCATGAAAAGTAGATAACCAATCCATCCCTAGAATCACATCGAACTCAAACATATCAAGCAACATAAGATCTGCTTTTAATTCCCTCCCAGAGACTAAAACATTACAAGACTTGTACACTTCATGGGAAATCATTTGTTGTCCAGAAGGTGTAGCAACACACAATACATAATTTAAACTCTCAGGTTCCATGTTTAGCCTTTGTGCAAGTCTACGTGAGATGAAAGAATGGGTTGAACCAGAATCAAATAACACTTGTGCATGCTGACTGGAAACAAGAAGTGTACCTGAAACCACTGATGGGGAGGCCTCGGCGTCCTGTTTAGTCAAAGCAAAAACTCGACCCTGAACCTTAGGTCTCTGTTGGCTCCCATTTGGATTGGTAGTTTGTTCAGCTCGCAAATCTGGACAATCCTTGATGAAGTGTCCAGTCTTGCCACATTTAAAACACGCCCTTGACTCCAAATAACATGTTCCACTATGAGCCTTTCCACATCTTGGACAAGTTTTGTATGTCTTCTTATTTGAATTAGGCACCCCTTGCTTCTTGAATGAGCTTCCACTAGACTTCCCCTTAAGAAAATGACTCTGGGTTGGCTTCCTCTCTTGATCATTGGCCCTTGAGGAACGATTGCAATTTCTCTCTGCTATTAGAGCTCGATCCACCACTTCTGCGTATGTTTCCAATTTGAACATGGAAACCGGTCCCTGAATTTCCTCCCTTAAACCTCTTTCAAAATGCCTGGCCTTCCTTGCTTCCGTGTCAACCATGTGTGGAGCAAAGCGGGATAACTCAGCAAATTTCCGCTCATACTCATACACTGATTGAGTACCTTGTGCTATGCGAATGAACTCAGCTTCCTTTTGCACCATCAAACTATCAGGAAAATACCTCTTACGAAAGAGCTCAACAAAATGCTGCCAAGTCATAACTTCTCTTCCCTGTGTCCTCTCCGTGGACTCCCACCATTCCAATGCATCACCTTTCAGTACAAAAACAGCAAGGATAACTCGTTGCTCATCACTAACTTCCATTGCTCTAAAGAGCCTTTCAATCTCCTTAAGCCAGTTGTCAGCCTCAATTGGATCCTTTGTACCCTTGAAAGCAGGAGGATCAAGCTTCCTAAACTTCTCCAAAGCACTAGTCGGATTGGTGGCTCCAACTTGATGTTGCACTATATTGGTTAAGCCCCCAATGGCTTCAATAATAGCCTGGAGATTAGTAGGTCCCCCAGCATTTGGTTGACTGTTCTCTGGGTTCCTCCTAGGTGGTGCCATCTCTCTAAGCAATACAATAAGATATCACAAATAAATGTTTCAAATATTTCAGAGGGTTAAAACCAAACACATAGATAGTACAACAATCATTCCTACACACTCTAGAATAATAAACAAAACAAAACAAAATAAAATATAAAATCACTATGAAAGGTCGAATAATTCTAACACTAAAATTCCTTGTAATCACACTCTTGTTCCAAAATAGTCTTAAGATCAAACCTATAAGTCTACAGAATCATAAACCTATGCTCTGATACCATAACTGTAACACCCCAAACCCTTAAGAAGGATTTAGATGCATAACCTATCGTAGAAATAATCAACACTAATATAATGGAACAGAGCGTAATTAAAACCTCAAATAAACTTCTTATTTCATCAACGGATTTCCTTAAATATCCATAAAAACAAAACAACAATAATATTCTTGTATGTAAAATCCCCAAATAACATCTCAAAATAGTTCCAAAAAAAATAATCTCATTGTCCTGAAACAATTTTACTAAAACAACTCAGCAACTATCCAAGCTCCAAACGCAGTCATCAATCTAAGGCTTCACTGATCTACCACCAAAATACACTCCAAGCCTCTAATCTGAAAGGATGGAAAAAGGGGTGAGCTAAAGGCTCAATAAGAGACTACAAACATGAGGATGTCTTCCAAAACAAAACGATAATATTTTTGACAAAATATAGTCCTCACAATACAATTACAATTAGTTTAAACTGTAATATAATTTATTCCATAAAGCTGTTAAAATAAAATATATCACTATAACGCTGTAAACATTAATACAATAATAACCACATTAATATGCCAATATGCACCAAATAGGTAGAAACACTTTATTTTGAAAATAAACACTTTTTCACCTAAAAGAACAGTAGCAAATAAACAGTAATTCAATATGAAAAATATTAGTCAAACATAGACAAAAGCTGCTAAACACTCGGTGGGTGATTTCCCATGGGAACAATAACACTAACCTCAAAGAGGCAACACTAGCTCCGAAGAGCAACAATAACACTGCACCACACCACACTAACACTACTTCGGCCGAAGACCAACACTTAACCCTATGTTGGCAAAGGTTGCAGACTGTCTAGTTGACCATTTGAAACAATTCTTGACAAATACAATTTCATAATAACATACAATAGATAATAAAATTCGAGTATGTGCAAAGCACTAACAATAGTATAAGTTTTTGGAACTTCATCTTTGCAATTATATACATATATAGATAAATATATAGATTTTTACCACGTGTATATATATATAAATATATATGTCCTGAAAGACGTCATGTGCTGAAGTCTACTTACCTCTAGTGGCTAAACCAAGCTTTACTTCAATTGCTCGAAACAACGTCAACTAGAACCTAAATAATAATTAAATAATTCAATAAGTGCAGGTTCTCTAATAACCACACAGTCCTCTTGACAAATCAATGCCCTAAACTAACATCTAAAATACCCATATATTTAACAATAAAAGAACACACAACCACCTGAAGAAGACCACTCAAAGATCTAAAATATACATGTTCCAAATACGTACCATCATCTGATAAATCACCCAAACATCTATTATATAAAATTGGAATCAAGGACATAATATATATACATATTCGGCCAAAACTTGAACTACCTGATGGGTTTGCAATCTAATATATTCTATATATATTTTCGGCCAACAATTGAAACAAAAGGAAGAACTATTAATGTAATATATATATACTTACATAAAAGAAAACCTAATGGCACGAATCCATATTCTAATTCCCAGCATACGGACCCAAATATGTGAAAAGATAAGAAGATTCTAGGTTGCATAGTCCAAAATCAAAACATCAACAAGTGTGCAGCAATAATCACAAAGCTAAATGTCATGGTAAAATCATGACATGCACTTGGACACATCAATTCAACAATCTACAAATATATATATATATATATATATAATTGATCTATTAGGGCTATATATATATATATATATATATACTTGTTTATGAATCAAAAGTACTATTCATCCGTTTCGGCCATCACGTGAACTCATCTGATGGATTAGCAAATCTACTATATATGTATATTACATTCGGCCAACAATTAAGAATCAACCTCGTTAACTAGTATGTGATGGAGCAATCTATTATATATATATATTACATTCGGCCAACAAAAAAAAAATGAAAGTCCAGAACAACACCATTCGGCTATCAATTAGATCATCATATGAACTATTATGTAATATATATTCGGCCAACCCATAAACTTGATTCTATGATCCATGATTTCATATATATATTATTGCAGAACACATTCAGCATCACTACAATTCCAGCAAATCACAATTTCAGCAAACTCAATACCACAAAATCGAATATCAGTTGCTGAAAATTACCTTGAAGTCGTCTTGACAGTTAGGCAGAATTTCCTTCACAGCCGCTTCTAGTTTCTAGGGTCTCTTTCTCTACCTATCACATAGGAAACCCTAATTTTATTTCATATAAAAGCTGTTGCACTTGGGCTGAAAATTCAGAAGCCTATTTCAGGATAAGGCTAATTTCAGTTGGGCTGAAAATTCAGAAGCCCACTACACTAAAAAACTTCTAAGACCCACACATATTCCCACTAAACCCATTAATATTAATATTATTATCATAGCAAAAATCACAATATAAAATAATTATTTTCCTCCAAAAATAAATTAAGAAATTTATCAAATCCACTCTCTATAAGCAATTAAATTAAATTTAAATGAGACGGGTGTTACAACACATGACAGTTACATCGAAGGCAGTTAATATATATCCAAGATAAAACATATAAATATATATAATATACGGATTGGATGAATCCATATATATATATATATATATATATAATACAAACCCATATATACGGATTCTGTGTAAAGTGAATAAAGCATTCAACACTCCAAGCCTTGCAATGAAGGATCCAAGTGGTCCAATGAATTGATACATGCAAATGAGTAGTTATTTGAATAACTGATATATCCAAATGGTCAAAACATTAAAATAACTACCCTCCATTGCAATAACTACCACACGCGCATGATGATTATTACAATTAGATTCAAATATATCCATATCCAGATGATGAATAGACATGGTTTAATAGAAAAGCTGTGTATGATGAGATAAAATTGGCCAATATTTTGTATACAATTCATTTCTGACAGCCGATTTGAAAAAAAAAAAAAAGGAAAGCCATTTTTCTTTTATTCTAAAATCCAATCACATGTTATACAATCATGAGATGAAAACCTAGCTCTGATACCAATTGTTGGAAAATCTGGTTTTGTATCCCATACAAAACACACAGCAGAAGCAACAAAATTGGATCTATTTCATTCATGATTGATAACATACACTATGTAAATTTCAGAATTTAAGAACGAGATAGCGTATCTTAGTGTGGAGAAATTCAAAACAAAATATTAGAAGTACTTGGGAACATTTTTAGTCTTCACTCCAATTCCACTTTACGCCTAAGAAGTGTAGTCTTTCAATTAGTTTCCAAAGGAGAATAATTGAATGGCTTCACTCATACATACACACCAGTTTACAATGATGTGTCTTTTTCTCTTATGAAAAATTCTATATGTTTCTCCCTTTATAAATAACTAATTATCTAATTGGGCCGGCCTATTAGGCCTTTCCAATTGGGCTTTAGTGTGTGGCTTGTAGTGGGACCAAAAGGGACCAATAAGACACTAGCTCCAATAGGCCTTGGGCTTTTCTATCAACTCTTGACAAGCCCAAAATTACCATTAATTATATTTAATATCACTATATAAATATAATTGCACTCTAAGCCTTATTAATAAATTATATCCAAAGACTTTATTATGTATGCAACCCCTTCATAAAATATTCGTAGTAATACAAAGTCATGAATATAGACTGCCACTTTGAAATTACTACATCTTAATCCTTGAATACCCGGTTTAATCCTTTAAGTTATTCATCATATATTTATGAAATTCAATTTCATAAATATATACTTTAGTATCTCTTTACTAAAGTGGTTAGGCTTAACACTCTGAATAACCAAACCCATTAGACTTATCTCAAGGGAATATTTTATATCTCCGTTAAGAGATCATGAATTTCATCTTGAGAATATATGTTCCATCAACACTAAATGTGGCTGCCCAACATACTGAGATTTTGATCGTGACTTTAGATCTCACTCTTGATATATCAAAGCAACCTACATCTTATGATCAGGTCCATTATTCTCTCAGGATTAAGAGTTCATGCAAATAGAAGTCGTGAGATTTATTATTCATTTTACAGTCGTTAGAAGAATAATAAATCTCACAGCGGTCCAGTTCAATATATCTTAACTCTTAAAACATATCAACATATCAACTAGAAGTCTTCGCTTCCATGATCAAGACAAATCATCTTAGTTGACATGTTATAGTCTTCACAGATGAAATGCCTAATTTCATCACCGACTACGAACTATAATTTTGAGTTTATAAAGAACTTGTGATCTATATCTTCTGTGACTAAATCACATAAATCACATACTATGCATCTCATGGACTATATGATAATGTCCAAATATTCATGTTTCCATTATATTAGATAATAATAAAACAACTTTATTAATCATGACATTAAGTCATACATAGCATCATACAATAGGATTTAAGGGCATATATCCTAACAAAAGATGCATTAGTGGCACTACTGACAGAATTCAAAGAAGCATTCGCCTAGTCATATAAAGACATGCTTGGGATTGATACAGATATAGTACAGCACTGCATTCCAACATATCCAACCATGAAGTCGATCAAGCAAAAGTTGAGAAGAATGAAGCTAGAATGGACTCTCAAGATCAAGGAAGAAGTTGGGAAACAGTATAATGCAGGATTCATGAGGGTGTTCAACTATCCAGAATGGTTAGCTAATATGGTTCTAGTGCCAAAGAAGGATGGAAAGGTCAGAATATATGTAGATTTTCGAGATCTGAATAAGGCTAGTCCAAAAGACGACTTTCCTTTGCCTCACATTGACGTCCTAGTTGACAATACAGCAAGTCATGCTTTGCTATCGTTTATGAATGGATTTTTAGGGTACAATCAGAATAAGATGGCTCCAGAAGATATGGAGAAAACCTCCTTTATTACACCATGGAGGACTTATTGTTACAAGGTCATGCCATTTGGCCTTAAAAATGTTGGTGCTACTTACCAACATGCAGCCACCACTTTGTTGCATGATTTGATCGATAAAGAAGTAGAGATTTATATTGATGATATGATAGAGAAGTCCAGAGACTGTGAAGGACATATGCCAGCTTTACGAAAGTTCTTTGAAAGAATCTGATTCTATAAGTTACGGTTGAATCCAAAAAAAGTGCACTTTTGGTGTAACATCCAGAAAGCTATTAGGGTTTATGGTAAGCCAAAGGGGAATAGAAGTTGATCCTAGCAAAATCAAGGCAATTGTAGAGATGAAGCCTCTAAGAACTAAAAAGGAGATCCGAGGATTTCTGAGAAGGATACAGTACATCAGCAGGCTCATAGATCAACTCACCATGATATATGAACCAATCTTCAGACTACTTAAGAAGGAGGTTCTTACAGTATGGAATGAACAATGCCAATCTGCCTTTGAAAATCTCAAGAATTATCTGATGAAGCCACTAATACTGGTCCAACTGACACTTGAAAAGCCATTGTTGTTGTATCTTATTGATGGAAAAATAAATGTTTGCATCGCATACAAACCATACGCAACGGAAAATTAACCGATCTACTTCATTTGCAATTGATAACATGTATTATGTAAATTTCAGAATACAAGAACAAGAGAGTGTACTTTGGTGTGGTGAATTTCAAAACAAAGATTAGAAGTACTTGAGAACACTTTTAATCTTCACTCTAATTCCACTAATGCCTAAGAAGTGTGGTCTCTTAATCAGTTATGTGTACGTTCAATAGAGAATGAGAGAGTATCCAACCTTCACATACAAACCATTTCAAGTTCTTACAAAAATTCTATATGTTTCTCTCCTTATAATTAATTATCAATTGGGCTAGCCTTTTGGGCCTTTCCAATTGGGCTTTAGTATGTGGCTTGGAGTGGGACCAAAAGGGAACAAATAAGACTCTATCTCCAGCGGGCCTTAGGCTTTTTGTCAACTCATAACAAGTCCAAAGTTACCATTAATTATATTTAATACCACTATATAATAATAATTGCACTCTAGCCCTTATTAATAAATTATATCCCAAGACTTTATTGTACATGCAACCCCTTCATAAAATATTCGTAGTAATACAAAGTCATTAATGTAGACTGCCACTTTGTGAATTACTACATCTTAATCCTTGAGTACCCGGTTTAATCCTTTTAAGTTATTCATCATATATTTATGAAATCCAATTTCATAAATATATACTTTAGCGCTCTTAAATCCTATTGTATGATGCTATGTATGACATTATGTATGACTTAATATTATAATTAATAAAGTTGTTTTATTATTATCTAAAATGATGGTAACATAAATATTCGGACATTATCATATAGTCCAAGAGATGCATAGTATGTGATTTATGTGAAAAATCATAGAAGATATAAATTACAAGTTCTTTGTAAATTTAGAAATTTAGTTCGTAGTCGGTGATAAAATTGGGCATTTCATCTGCGAAGACTATAACATATCAACTAAGATGATTTTTCTTGATCATGGAAGTGGAGACTTCTAGTTGATGTGTTGATATGTTTTAAGAGTTAAGACATATTAAACTGGAACACTGTGAGATTTATTATTCTCCTAACGACTGTCAAATGAATAATAAATCTCATGACTTTTATTTACATGAACTTTTAATCCTGAGAGAATAATGAACCTGATCATGAAGTGTAGGTTGCTTTGATATATTAGGAGTGAGATCTAAAGTAATGGTCAAAACTTCAGTATATTGGGCAGTCACATTTAGTGTTGATGGAACTTATATTCTCAAGATGGAATTCATTGTCTCTTAACGGAGATATAAAATATTCCCTTGAGATAAGTTTAATGGGTTTGTTATTTAGAATGTTAGGCTTGACTACTTTAGTAGATAGTTACTACAGTATATATTTGTGAAATTGTATTTCATAAATATATGATGAATAACTTAAATGGTTAAACCAAGTACTCAAGGATTAAGATATAGTAATCTACAAAGTGGCAGTCTACTTTAATGACTTTGTATTACTATGAATATTTTTTGAAGGGGTTGCATGTACAATAAGTCTTGGGATATAATTTATTAATAAGGCCTAAACTGCAATTATATTTTTATAGTGGTATTAAATATAATTAATGGTAACTTTGAACTTGTCTAGAGTTGACTAAAAAGCCCAAGGCCCATTGGAGCTAGTGTTGTATTTGTTCCCTTTTGGTCCCACTCCAAGCCACATATTAAAGCCCAATTGGAAAAGCCCAAAAAAGTTAGCCTAATTAAATAATCAGTTATAAGGAGAGAAACATATAGAATTTTGAAGACGTACATGAAAATGGTTTGTATGTGAGTGTTGGATACTCTTTCATTCTCTCTTGAACATTCATATAAACTGATTGAGAGACCACACTTCTTGGGCATTAGTGGAATTGGAGTGAAGATTAAAAGTGTTCCCAAATACTTGTAATCTTTTTTTTGAAATTCACCACACCAAGGTACACTCTCTTATTCTTGAATTCAAAAATTTTACATAGTACATGTTATCAATTGCGAATGAAGTAGATCGTTAATTTTCAGCTACGTATGATTTGTATGCGATACAAACATGTATTTTTTCCATCAAATGGTATCAGAGCGGTCTTCAATTTTGAATCTATATAACATGTTTTGTGAGTTTGGAATAGTTTCATGTTGTTAGAATATTATGCATTTAATTTTTTGCATGGTTGTTGAAACTATGTTTATGATAAAAATTGATATTGATGTCATGATGTTGTTTAAATTTGAATTTAAGTATGTTAAATTGAAATTTAAGGCTATAGCATCAATGGAATTCAGTTTTATTATTATTCTCTGTCTATCATGTTTATATGATGGTTGTTTTGTTCATTAAAAACTGTTGAAAACTGTCTTAGAAAAATTCTAGAAAATTCAAATTTCACAAGTCTCGATCGATCGAGCATCAATCGAGCTAACGGACTGTTTCTTGATTGAGCCAAGAAAATTGTTTCTCGATAGATCGAGTAGGAAGATTGTTTTGTAACATTTTGCTAACTGTTTCGATCGATCAAGATTCACATTCGATTGATCGAAAACTGGGAATTTTGAATTTTTCTAAGTGTTTTCACATGTATGAAGTGCAATGCTATGTGTAATTAGTTTACACATGTTCTATAATTAGAAACCTTTCTTTTAAAACATCTAGTGGGAGAGAGATACAAGGGTTGGATCTCACGACCTCCATTTTCGGTTCATAGTAGTATGAAATATATACTTTGTCTTTGCTTCGAGCTTAGCATTCCATGCGGAGAGTATTTATTTCATAGTCCTACAAGATTGAATTTCTTGGTTTATAGTGGTTTGATCAAACACCTTGTCTTAGCTTCGAGTTTTGCATTCCATGTGGAGGCTGTTTTGTATAATGGTACAACAAAATAAGCCTGTTAAGGGGATGAAATGTGGCTACACATGATTCTAGACAATGGTGTACATTAGACTAAATATTATAGTATCCTCTATGCTGAGTTCTTACTATTATTATTTAGAGACCAGATGTCTAACGACATATTATTAGTGTTTGATAAGAATTATCATAATAGCACTAATAATGAAAATAGTTCTCAATCAATCATAGTATTTAATATTCACTCTATGCTGAGGAATACTGAATATGGGATTGGGTTGTCGTTGAATATATTATATTATGATTTTATTAAGGTTCCATACTATATGTTTAAATGTTGAATTGATAATGTCCAGTTTACTTATCATATTCATGTTTATTATTTCAGATTTGATCATAGCATCATTTAGCCCACTTGTTACTATTCTTAATCAAAACAAATTGACTGGATCCAACTATGTTGACTGAAAAAGAAATTTAGACATTGTTCTTATAGCTGAAGAGCACAAATATGTGCTTACTCAACCATGTCCTAGCTTTCCTTCATTAAATGCTCCTCATGAGGAAAAACAGTGATATGATCGTTGGCAGAAATCTAATAAATGGCCAAGTGCTACATCCTAGCATCTATATCAAATGTTCTACAGTATCAAATGCAGGATGTAGAACTAGCTTCGGACATTATGTAAGTCTAAAAGAGATGTTTGGTGAGCAAGGTCGTTCTGCAAGGCAAGAAACCATAAGGAAAATTTATAATACCAAAATGGTTGAAGGTAGTTCAGTAAGGGAGCATTGTCTTAAAATGATCTCTAATTTGAATACATTGGAGGTTTAGGTGCCGATATTGATGGAGAATCCTAATTGGATATGATAATCTACTCACTATCGGAATCATTCAAGGCATTCAAACTCAATTATAATATGAACAAAAAGATTTATTCTTTGTCTGAATTAATTAATGAATTGGTAGTGGCGGAAGGCATCCTTGGTACTTCTAGTGTTGAAACTAATATGGGTGAAGTTTCTACTTCTCAACCTAAGTCGAAAGGCAAGGGTAAAAAGAAGAAGAAGAAGAAGGACTTCACCAAGCAAGATGGTAAACAAATTGCTATAGGAGTTGCCGACAAAGGAAAGAAGATCAAAGGAAAGTGTTTCCATTGTAGTGACAATGGACAATGGAAGAGGAATTGTCCAAAATTTAGGGCTGCCAATAATAAGGGTATGAAAAGTTCATTCCTCCTTGAAATATGTTTAGTACAAAATCCCACAAATTCCTGGTGTGTGGATTCAGGTTGTACTAATCATATCTGCAATTTTTTGCAGGGGTTCCTGGAAACCAAAAAGCTTAATGAAGGGGAATTGTTTCTTACTTTGATTGATGGGAGCAGGATTCCGGTTGTAGCTGTTGGTGTTTATAATTTATGTTTTGAGTCAAAGGTTTTAATATTAGATGATTGTCTGTATGTACCTAATATTCGTAGGAATTTAATTTCTACAACTTATTTGGGTAAACATGGATATTGTGTTATCCTTAAAGACAATGTTGTAATAAAGAGGGGTAGAATATTTATCTGTTCTGGCAATATTATGGATGGTCTTTATATTTTAACTCTTGATAAGCATTAATTATATAATTCTAAATTAGATAATGACTCACATGTAAAATCATTAAAGTGAAAGTTTCCTTCTACTAGTGATGCATATCTTTGGCATTTGCATTTGGGTCATATTAATTCAAATAGGATTCAAAGACTGACCAAAGATGGTCTATCAGAGTCATTGGATTTTGATGGATTTCCAGTTTGTGAATCTTGTTTGGAAGGTAAAATGACCAAACGACTTTTTAATGCAAAAGGTAGAAGAGCATAAGATTTGCTAGAACTAGTACATTCAGATGTTTATGGTCCGATGTCAATCCAAGCAAGAGGTGGCTATGAGTATTTCATTACTTTCACTGATGATTACTCTAGATTTGGTTATGTGTACCTAATGAAACGGAAGTCTAAAGCCTTTGAAAAGTTCAAAGAGTTTAGGGTTGAAGTTGAAAATCAATTTGGTAAATGCATAAAGGTCATTTGATTTGATCGTGGTGGCGAATACCTGCTTGGGGATTTTAAGGATTACTTAATTGAAAATGGGATTGTATCCCTATTGACTGCACTTGGAACTCTACAACAAAATGGTATAGCAAAAAGAAGGAATATGACTCTTTTAGATATGGTTAGATCCATGTTGAGTTATTCTACTCTACTAATTTCCTTTTGGGGATATGCCTTAAATACAACAATGTATCTTCTGAATTTAGTACCTTCGAGGTCTATTCCTAAAATACCTGTAGAGTTATGGAATGAGCGTAAGCCTAGTATCAGACATCTCCGTATTTGGGGTTATCTAACACATATGTTAAAAGGAAAGTCTGATAAGTTACAGTCTAAAACAGAAGTGGTTTTCTTTGTAGGGTATCCAAGAAGAATTGTTGGAGGTTTATTCTATAGTCATAAAGATAATAAAGTTTTTGTTAGTACAAATGTCAAATTCTTGGAAAATGACTATATGAATGATTATACTCCTAGAAGTAGAGTTGTTTTGGTTAAAATGAATGAACCTATATATGAACAACCAATTAATGAAACTAGGGATGATGTGGTTGTATCGGATACACCACAAGATATTACTCATGAGATGCCTAGTACACAGGTGCCTCATCGTAGTGGGAGGATTGTAAGGCCACCTATAAGGTTTATAGGTCTGGGGGAAACTTATGAAGCTATCTCAGAAGAAGTCGAAACTGATCCTTACACTTATGAAAAAGCAATGAATGATATAGATGCACATCATTGGGTCAAAGTTATGAAATCTAAATTAGATTCCATGTATTCCAATCAAGTTTGAGATCTTGTAAAGGCGTCTAACGGCATTAAACCTGTTGGTTGCAAATGGGTTTACAAGAGGAAGAGAGGGATAAATGGAAAGGTTGAAACCTTTAAAGCAAGGCTAGTGGCGAAAGGGTTTACACAAAAAGAAGATATTTATTATGAAGAAACCTTTTTACCAATAGCAATGCTTAAATCTATCAGAATTCTTTGATCCATTGCTGCTCATTATGATTATGAGATTTGACAAATGGATGTCAAGACTGCATTTCTAAACAGCAATCTTGAAGAGGAAATCTATATGATGTGACCAGAAGATTTCATAGCAAAGAACCAAGAGCATATGGTATGTAATTTGAAAAGGTCCATTTATGGACTTAAGCAAGCATCTAGGTCAGGGAACATCAGAATTGATCATGCAATCAAGTCATTTGGTCTTCAACAAAATCTTGATGAACCATGTGTGTACAAAAGAAATCGAGATACAGTAGTAATGTTCCTAGTGCTTTATGTTAATGATATTCTACTCATTGGAAATGATGTAGGGGTAATGTCATCGGTACAGGTTTGGTTATCAAGCCCATTTGATATGAAGGACTTAGGTGAGGCTAAATTTATTTTAGGGATCAAGATTTGGCGAGATCGCAAGAATAAGATGTTAGGCTTATCACAAGCTGGATATATAAATAAGGTTCCAAAACGGTTTAGCATGCAAAACTCCAAGAAAGGATTACTTCCATTCAGACATGGAGTTCCTTTGTCTGATGTGTTGATATGTTTTAAGAGTTAAGACATATTAAACTGGACCGCTTTAAGATTTATTATTCTCCTAACGACTGTCAAATGAATAATAAATCTCACGACTTTTATGTATATGAACTCTTAATCTTGAGAGAATAATGGACCTAATCATGAAGTGTGGGTTGCTTTGATATATTAGGAGTAAGATCTAAAGTAACTATCAAAACTACAGTATGTTAGGCAACCACATTTAGTGTTGATGGAACATTTATTCTCAAGATGGAATTCATAGTCTCTTAACAAAGATACAAAATATTCCCTTGAGATAAGTTTAATCGGTTAGTTATTCAGAATGTTAGGCCTAACTACTTTAGTAGATAGTTACTAAAGTATATATTTGTGAAATTGGATGTCATAAATATATGATAAATAACTTAAAGGATTAAATCGGGTACTCAAGGATTATGATGTAGTAAACTACAAAGTGGCAGTCTACTTTAATAACATTGTATTACTACGAATATTTTATAAAGGGGTTGCATGTACAATAATGTCTTGGGATATAATTTATTAATAAGGCCTAGAGTGCAATTATATTTTTATAGTGGTAT